>CM037457.1:8755220-9368037 GCA_021014325.1 Plazaster borealis | reverse complement strand
TTACCAAACGTATACATTCCCTTCAAGTTAATAATGTATTCTGCTTAAGAATCGTAACACCGGGTGGGGTCCATATTATGCAGTGAACTTCTACTTTTTCTAGAATGAGACAGTGGCTTTGACTTTGACCCTTTCCGAAATCACGGCTATGGCTTCCGGCTTGTGCTCCGTCAGTAACTTTGAAAGCGTATACTTTCGATACGGGACTGCAGACAGGTGGCCTACCCTAAGCCGTAGCCGGAAATAACCCAATTCCCCCATGATAAGATCGGAAAGCATCGAGGTCACAGAGCTTTAAAACCTCTTTTGGGAAACTCAAGACTAAAACGATTTTTTAATGCAAAACCATTGATCTTCTGCTTTTTTGCCACGCCGGTACTGCCCTCCCATTTTTTCTTCTAAATTGTTTATACTCAAATCCAAGAGATCATTCAGCTTTTGGAAAAGATTTGGGTGCAGTGAAATGACTCCGAATGCAATTCAGGTTGGGGTTTTTTCTGAAATAAAAAAAGGAAAGGGATTTAAATTCCTGTATAGATTGATTGTTTGTTTGTTTGTTTGTTCGTTTTTTTTTCAATGCAGTGGCATATAAAGATGATATGAAGGTTGGAAAAGTTCGCCTATACTTGTATCATAAATCTTACTGCTATAATTTTGCATACAAAACTCATTATACTTTTATACTGTGCAATTAGCATTACCTAAATGACATAATGTAAACAAACGATTACAACTACCCCCTTGCATAAATCAACTGCCAAAGATTCAAATTTGAAATTAATTATTTGCTTCATGTTCTATTTTATTTTTGGCTCTAGCTTACTTTAAAAATGAAAACCCTTGTGCAATAAGTCGAAACGTCGATGTGTCCATCGGTTTCATTCTCATTACCACAGAGATCAAACGCCAACGTGAAATTCAATCATTTAGTGTACGAATTCAGCGACTTACGTTGTGGCTGTTGGCTTCAGTGTCAATGTAAAGCCATTGCTGTCTAGCCGTAGCCAATTCCTCATCCGTGGTTTTGGTAAGGTGCGCATGCTCACGAATCACTGGCTTTGACTTATATTTTGTGGTGTTTTGCATAGCAATTTTCCCTAACGTCACCTGTATTTTATTGTGAATATTGCTTATTTATCTATTTATTTACCCCCCAAAAATGTACAATACTCCCCATTGTCCCCTTCTCACAGTCATATTATTTTGTACATCATTGTATATAGAAACCACACCAAAGGTTAAGAGCAAACACTGTCAACTCACAAAGACTTCCCGTGTATATTATGTGTTGTTGAAAAGTTAATAAACGAAGAAGTGTACATTGGACATGTTGATTGCTAAAGAAAGCATAAAACAAAGACCACCGTGGTGTTACATGTACTTATTTGCATATAGGAGAAGAAAGAGACAAAGAAAACCCGCAACTTTTCCGATGATTGGTCGCCGAAGATTTTGTTGTTTGGTTTTTTACCAATTTATATTGCACTAATTCTCTCGATTTTGCAACCATCAGAAAACCCTTGCTAAGGAAACATTTAATTTCAATAAAATAATGGAATTTAAATGACTCAATTTATATTGCACTAATTCTCTCGATTTTGCAACCATCAGAAAACCCTTGCTAAGGAAACATTTAATTTCAATAAAATAATGGAATTTTAATGACTCACGGTGGTTGCTTGATTATTTCCAAGATCAGAGTCCGGACACGCCTCTTGCCGTATCCTTTTCTTGCATGGACTTAGTCTTGAATTCGGACGTACATGTCTCTGTACCAGACTTAGACTTGGACTCAGACTCGATTTGTAGGACTTGGACTTGCTCTATAAAGACCTAAAAACTCGAACATGTAATCGGATGTAGAGGATCAGACAGCAACACTTGACTTGTGTATTATATTGCTGTCCTAAACGTGTGGACAAATCACCCGTTAAGAGATTTTTTGTCACCTTGCGAGAGAATTGTCACCACGTGAGAGGCTTGTCACCTGGTGAGAGAGTTTTCACCAGGCGACAGAGTTGTCACACCGCAAGGGAGTGGTAACCGGGCGACGGAGTGGTCAGCAATTAAGAGAGTTGTTACCAGGCAACGGAGTGGTCACCAGGTAAGAGAGTTGTCACCAGGTGAGAAAGTTGTTACCAGGCGAGAGAGTTGTCACCAGGCGAGAGAGTTGTCAGCAGGCGAGAGACTTGTCACCAGTTGAGGGAGTTGTCACCAGGCGACGGAGTGGTCAGCAATTAAGAGACTTGTTACCAGGCAACGGAGTGGTCACCAGGTAAGAGAGTTGTCACCAGGTGAGAAAGTTGTTACCAGGCGAGAGAGTTGTCACCAGGCAAGAGACTTCTCACCAGGCAAGAGACTTCTCACCAGGTGAGAGAGTTGTCACCAGGCGACAGAGATGTCACCAGAGGAGGTAGTTCTCACCAGGCGACGGAATGGTCAGCAATTAAGATAGTTGTTACCAGACACGCAGTGGTCACCAGGTAAGAACTGACACCAGGTGAGAGAGTCGTCACCAGATGACAGACTTGTCACCAGGCGAGAGAGTTGTCACCAGGTGAGGGAGTTGTCACCGGGCGACGGAGTGGTCAGCAATTAAAAGAGTTGTCACCAGGCGACGGAGTGTTTACCAGGTAAGAGCGTTGACACCAGGTGAGAGACTTGTCACCAGGCGAGAGAGTTGTCATCAGGTGAGGGAGTTGTCATCAGGTGAGAGGCTTGTTCCTAGCGACGGAGTGGTCACCAGGTGACAGAGTTGTCACCAGAGGAGAGGGTTTCACCAGATGAGGGAATGGTCACCAGGCGAGAGACTGGTCACCTGGTATGGGTGTTGTCACCAGGCGACAGTTGTCACCACTAGGTGCAGGGGTGGTCACCAGGTGAGAGAGTTATCACTAGGCGTGGGAGTGGTCACCAGGCAATAATGATGTCACCAGGCGACCGAGTTGTCACCAGGTGACAGAGTGGTCGCAAGGTAAGATGGTTGTCACCAGGTGAGAGGGTTGTCACCAGGATAGAGGGTTGTCACCAGGTGAGAGGGTTGTCACCAAGAGAGAGGGAGAGAGAGAGTTGTCACCAGGAGGGGAGTGGTCACCAGGTCACCAGGTGGGAGACTTGTCAGCAGGAAGAGAGTTGCCACCAGGCGAGAGAGTAGTCAAACAAACAAACAAACAAACAAGTAATTTTCTAATCTCACGCCCTCCCACCGTGTTAAACAAGTTTTTAAAAACAAATTAAAAGTTGTTTTTTAAGCCGTGACATTGTCTTATTCTCGTATTCTTTTATTTGGTTTACTTCTACTGAAATCGATGGTAATGGCCTGTTACAAACTACGAGACCTTACCTTCAGTTTTATATCAACGTGACTTTCCTACGGGATAGATCATTTTTTACCAACCTGGTTCTCTCACGATAAACTTTCACTCGAAACTACCTAGACAGCAATGGCCGGCTTCTCTTGATTTTGATGTGCTACAAAAAACCTACTGCGGGCAGACCTTTTGTATGATTCATGAAGTTAGTAGAATGTGGTTAAGATCAAGGTTTTAAAAATTGAAACCACTGTAAGTTTCTAGCCATACCGATTGTTATTATTGTTGGGATGGAAGTGAGGGGAGTTGTGAATGTTACGAACACTGTGCCTTGTCTTGATTCATATGATTAGTAAACCAAGCAGAAGCAGCACTTTGGGCAACATTACCAATGTTGTACATTATGTTGATTCAGGTAGAGTAAACAATGCAGTTGGAGCAGTGTTGTCAACATAGTAAAGTCTGTCCCGAACCAATATGGCTCATCAGGCCGGTGTTTATACCCGGTTTCCTTGGCATTAAACAACTGAGAATATTTGTATTCCCCCTGGACAGGCTGCCAGTCCATCGCAGGTTACTCCAGCTCTCGCCGGTACCCATTTCTACTCCTGGGTGAAGAGAAGCAATAATGGTTAAGTGTCTTGCTTAAGGACACAAGTGTCACGACCGGGACTCGAACCCACACTCTGTTGATCAGAAACTCCAGAGCCTGGGTCCAGTGCTCTTATCCGCTTGGCCACGACACACCACTCAACATGTCAACACGTATACCTTGTATTGATTTAAAGAGAGTTAAAGCAGTAGTGGCAGTGTAGTCAACATTCTTGATTCAGCGAGTGTAGGCATAGCAGAAGAAGCAGTTTTAACATATATACCTTATCTTGATTCAAAGAGAGTATTAAACATACCTACTTTTTGGATGAGGGAGTCAAAGTTGACTGGTCTTCCAAATGATCGTTGCGCCCTTTCGTCAAGTTACTCACCGGTCGTACATACCTCATTGTACATTCATTTAAATCAGTGCATTTATGATTCAAAGCCTCGTCGTGTGAGAAACGAACAGGTGTCTTGAAGTGGTGTTTCCTAAACTGCAGTACCGAAGTGTAATTTTATTAACTCTAGTGTTCTCTGAAGTTTTGTGTCAAGTGTTATTTCCGTTTTGCAGCAATGCTTATGTCATGTTTTTTGTGTCACTGTCATAGTCACTTTAGTCACTGTGGACAATTTGCGGTCATTGTCACAGCTCTGTCAAGATGCCATATGACGTTGATTGTAAGATAAGTGGCATCTTGTCTGTCAAGTCGATTTCCAGTTATTATCGTGGCATCTTGAAGCATTTATTTTCATTTTGCTGCCATTATCAGAGTCACCTTACATTGCCATCAAAGTATTACATAATATATATTAGCTTGCATTTTCGTGGCCATTGTACAATCACTGTCACCGCCTTGTATTAAACTTGTATATCATACACTCTTAAAGTGCGAGATTTAAAACGTTAATCTATTATGGGATTTATAAAAAAATTAATCTAAACTATTAAAAATTAATCTTAAAAGATTTTAAAAAGCTAAAATTAACCATCAATTCGAAAACGAGTTTTAATCCCCCGACTGATTTAAAAAGGACGCTACAATTATCGACAAAGGACCAATCCGGTGATTGGCTTGCATCACGTGATGAGCATTTCGGGGAGCGGGATTTTCAACGACATCCGCCATCTTGTTTTACGAAGGGCGATCGTCCTTTTGTCCTAACGTTGCTTTAAGTTGCATATTATTTAAAGATGGAGGATCAATTGCTCCTGTTTTTAAACACAACGCTTGGTGACAGGACAGCCACCGTTCTTGAAATTTTTCAAGGTAAGTAAATCTAGTTTTTATGTAGAAAAACGGTATGTTTTAGGCCGTTAAAAAGTTTCTTGACTAGCGTCGTTAGGCCTCGACTACAGTACCGTGATAGTACACATAGTACACACACAGTCAGGCTGTTTAAAAAAAGGCGTGATTAAAAAATGTATTTGTTCTTTGCCCAGCTGCAAATCTGCAATATTACTGCACTGGCTTGCAGATTAAGACATCTAATACGATTCAGTGAATGTTTAACTTCTCCAATTACTTACTAATTTCTTATCACTTATTGGCGTATTGCCATAGTAATTAGTCAAAGATAGGCCTAGTGTCGTCGTAAAACAACAAAAGTGAGATGATAATCACCAGTTTAGTCACACACACTCTACGCCCGTGTGTTTTACGTATACGCGCATCGCTTGATCACGCACACACGGTATACACGTCGAAAAACAAGTTGACATGTAGGCTACATTACACACATTTCTGGTTCTTCATTGAAAATGTAATACATTGTATCTTTAACCTACAAGATATACTTTAGCCATAAATAACTCAACATCTAGCTGATGTGGCTACTGTATTAACTAGACGAGTACGTCCAACGCTAGCGCTATGCCTAACTTGCTTAACACGATAATTATAGGGGTGGGGCTAGATTAAATACCTAATTTTCTAATTTCCACAAAAAGCAAGAACAGATACACAACATTATCATGTCAATTTTGTTTTTCCTTCATTCATAACGAATGGTTTATTCCGTGCATCGCAGACGAAAGCTGAACTGAAAATGATTTGCAGAAACAATGATGTACAGTAAAAAAAAATAGACACAGAACTTGGTCGTTTACTTGGTCGTGAAACGACCGCTAGAGAACAAAACAATAACATGATTTCAGCAAGTTTGTAAACAGCAAGGTCCAATTTCATAAAGCTGTAAAGCAACAAAAATCTGTTTAGCAACAAAAATCTGCTTAGCAAAAATTGCAAAAAATGCAAATTCATGCAAAAATCAACATTACGACAGAACAATACTTTCAATCCTCCATTTAATAAACAAAACTTTCAAACCTTGTCAAAAAAAATCTATATTTGAAATACATCTGTTTTTTTTCTTTAAAAAACAGGCGGGGACACATATCGAACATGCAGTTGACAGCATCAAAAGAAAAGGGATAAGGCAGCCAGTATAATCTCCCTGGGGCCAGAAAAGAAGCCGAATCAGTTTTTGTTGTGCGTGGACTCTATTCCTATCAGTGGCGGTTCGACAGCGGTGGAAGAATTTGATAAGTTGTTCAAAACTTTCTATGTGTTCGGGTTGGACTACCCAAAAGTTTTGAACAGCTTTTGAATTCTTTGCCGCTTTCATCTATGGAGTGATGCCTCCCTCCAGGGTAAAGCCTCTGGTTCGATCTTTCGCAACCGCTGTTAAATCTGTTTAAAGGGAAAGTATACTTTTGGTTTTGGAAGTGTTCCATTGTGTTAATCCTATATAAGTTACGAGGTAAAAATAAAAATTAAATGTGCACATTTCAGTTAAAAAAGGTGTTCTAGTTTTTTAAAAAATACCGCTAAAAATCTGGAGCGGTTATCTATGACCATTTGCTGGTTGTGTAATCTGAGTTCCCATGTCTGCACTTGTGTAGGACTGGTAGTAATACTTCTGCTCGGGTTGTACTGGCTGCAACACTGCCTGGACTGGTCGTTTGCTGTGGGCCTAAAAACTGGTGGTGAAACTGTTTACACTGGATTCCATTCCCTGTGCACTATCCTCTTCTTGAACATGTAAACACATGGCCCTTTCCTGGCTTTCGAGGCAGCTGAAGCAGACATGGTTCTCTTTAACAATGTTGAATCCGTTGTCTAAACTTATCCTCTTAAGCTTGATACACGTCGCAAGTGTACGATCCATCGGATATAAGTCAAAACTATTGGTGTTTTTTCTCATTCTTAATTCAATCTTTCGCACTTATACAAAAACAGTTAACAATCTAAAAAATTCACCTCTTGTAATTGACGTACTATGTAAAGGTTTATCTGTGAAACTTTGTGCATTGTATTTATTTACTTGACAATAAAGTTAAAAAATTGGTCGAGCATTTCGATTGGCTGTTTACGATTATTTTTATTTATAGGTAAATCTCCTGGTCCATAATTGGGTGTTTATATTTTAATCCCAAGGAAAGTTTATAAATCAATCCAAACAGACTAGGTTTTAATTATCAAAGGGTAAAGGTTAAATCCACTAGGATTAATTTAATTAATCCTCCAAAGACTAATTTTTTAAAATCTTTTGAAAGATTCATTTTAAATCCACGCAGATTGGTCCCTAACCACACTCCTTGAAAGATTTAAAATTTAATCCTGTGGATTTAAATTTAAATCCTTGTAATTTAGAGTGTAAACAACATATACAACATATAGTTTAAAAAAAGATACAGTGAACAAACTACAAATATTGTCGCGATCATGGTCATTTCGATGAATGGTCACTGCAGTTTTGCAGGCATGGCTTGACAAACAAGCATAGTTGATTCGAAGACAGTTTCTGTAATCATCTGATTTTGCTGGTTTGTTTACTCGTTATGTCACTGTCGTGACGTTGTCGTCCTTCACACCTAAGTTACAGCCTTGTTGCATTTGGATAAGATCTAGCATCATGACAACTTTTTCATCGGTCATTGTCATTTTGCAATTGTCATCAGTATTCTGTTGTTAATGTCCCTTCTCAATCATAGTCGTATAGCTGACTTCTCAGTGTGTCATCGTCATATCGATTTGCTCGAACGGCTATGTCATGGTCGTTTTACAGTTTGTGTTGTTGAGGCCATCGTACAGCAGTTACGATCTCGCGTTCCACACCAACCCTCTGACCGTCTACCGTGACATCCGCTGCCCAGCTCCTTGATCCAGAAAGTAGAAATACAGCGAAAGCTGGACTCTCAGAATGGACCCCATATTCACGTTAGTGTTGCTCAAAACATGAACTTGTGTACCTGAAGGCCAACCCTGTTAACAGCTAATGTCAAGCCGTTTTGTGATAATAGTTGCCAGACAAACCGTTGAACTTATTTTAAGTAGAAACAATCTACATCTTTCCGTAAATATTTTTTGCATTTGGTATATTTAATTGACAGTTTTAAAACAGTTTGTGGAAGGTCGTTGGTTCGATTCCCCCGAAGGTGCCTTGAGTGAGGTTTTTCCCCCCGCGTTCCCCCCCCCGCGTTTTTCCCCTTGTTCGTCGCAGGACTCTGAAAGCATTTAACATACATTGATTTTGAATTATACATCTTTAAGGGGCAAATAAAAATGTTGTCTTCGGCATTGCGAGTCATGGAGTGTGAAGTGAGTCAGGAATGTGTGAAGAGAGTCAGGGTAGTGTGTTGTGAGTCAGGAAAGTGTCTAGACAGTCAGGGTAGTGTAAAGTGAGTTAGTGAAGTGTGAGGAGAATTAGGGGAGTGTGAAGTAAGTCAGGGGTGTGTGAAGTGAGTCAGGGAAGTGTGGAGTGAGTCAGGGAAGTGTGGAGTGAGTCAGGGGAGTATGAAGAGAGTCAAGGGAGTGTGAAGTGAGTTAGGGGAGTGTGAAGAGAGTTTGGGATAGTGAAGTGAGTCAGGGGAGTGTTGAGTGAGTCAGGGGAGTGTGGAGTGAGTCAGGGAAGTTTGGAGTGAGTCAGGGGAGTGTGAAGAGAGTCAGGGTAGTGTGAAGTGAGTTAGGGGAGTGTGAAGAGAGTTAGGGGATAGTGAAGTGAGTCAGGGAGTGTGAAAAAAGTCAGGGGAGTGTGAAGAAAGTCAGGGGAGGTTAAAGTGAGTCATGGGAGTGTGAAGTGTGTCAGAGGAGTGTAAAGTGAGTCAGGGGGTGTAAAATGGGTCAGGGAGTGTAAATGAGTCAGGGGAGTGTTAAGTGAGTCAGGGGAGTGTGAAGTGAGTCAAGGGGTGTGTGAAGTGAGTCAGTTGTGTAAAGTAAGTGAGGGAGTGTGAAGTGAGTCAAGGAGTGTATGAAGTGGGTCAATTGGGTTTGTGAAGTGAGTCAGTAGTGTGTGAAGTGAGTCAGTGGTGTGAAGTGAGTCAAGGGGTGTGTGAAGTGAGTCAGTTGTGTAAAGTAAGTGAGGGAGTGTGAAGTGAGTCAAGGGGTGTGTGAAGTGAGTCAATTGGGTGTGTGAAGTGAGTCAATGGTGTGTGAAGCGAGTCAGTGGTATGAAGTGAGTCAAGGGGTGTGTGAAGTGAGTCAAGGGGTGTGTGAAGTAAGTCAATGGTGTGAAGTGAGTCAAGGGTTGTGTGAAGTGAGTCAGTGATGTGAAGTTAGTCAGGGGAGTGTGAAGTGAGTCAGTGGTGTGAAATGAGTCAGGGGAGTGTGAGGGTCAAGGGGTGTGAAGTGAGTCTAGGGAGTGTGAATTTGGGACAGGGACAGAAAGTGATAACCATGGTATAACATTCGCGGTGAGCCCTCAGGGTCAAAGTTCGTCGGACAGAAGGTGCTGACAGTCTTTGATAAAGACAAATTTGTACGGATGTAAGCTCGCAAATTTGAAAACAAATCATAACCGGTTATAAAGGGAGTCACGTTTCAAATCTTGCTGAGATTTGTTTTATAATGTTTACTGTAATGTGGGAATAGAAAGTTCCATATAAACTAAACAGACGCTTGCCTGTCAAGAAATCCCCTGGTATTTCACGAGTTCTTCGTCTTTCACACTTTGGTCATTATCAAGAGAAGGTGTGTTTGTACTGCTAACAAAAACAAGATGGGTCAGAAAGGTTGGAACTAGGACTGCATTAAGTATACGGGTGTTTATTTAGCACATATTGAGCTTCAAAGTCTGTATCAGTGGACTTATTGTATTGTTTTGTATACATCCACTTCACTCACGAGTTGTATATTTCAAAGAAAGAAGAGAAAAGGAATAGCTCCGTTCTTCATTTCCATTTACAGATTTACAGGATTTTCTTTGGGGTTTTTTCCCCTCTAATAGCTATTGGTAATAATTAGCTCTTTCAATTAAATGCGGATTGTCCCATTAGTTGAATTCGTGTGCATTGTACGAACACGAGCTGTTCTGTCAATGCAGCGTTAATTGATTTCTGTATGAATGATTAATAATTAACAAATGACCTGACAAAATAACTCCCGAAGTAACAAAATAGTGCGTGGTCTACTACACTCGCATCGACCGGGAAGACCCGGGGAGATGCCCGTCCAGTTATAGCTCGCCCATCTCCGGATAAAGCTTTCATTTTGTTTGTTCAAAGTTGAGAGTTAAAATAAAATGTTGAGTATTTGCGTGGGATAGGTTGTAACGACGACATTAATAGAACAGATACAAAGTCGTACGCTATTACATAATTTAATAGCTATTTACTTTTTGGGTCAGTTTTGTGGATTAGAACCTTCCCTAGGTAAGATTTTTCTGGAGAGAACTACGTTGAGTTAAAGCAGAGTCTCGAACTCTCGACGTTTTGAGCAGTGTGGTGTACTCATCTTGCGGGACAAACGTTATTCTCCTGAAGACCATCTGAGCACACTACTCGAAACGTCAAGTCTCCACTTTACCTCAACCCCGGTTAGGAACCAACACTTCTCACAAAAGATATTTCAAATATCAAGTAATAAACAACAGTTATAGGTTGTATGGCTTCTGACTAGCACCCCCGAAACAAAGTTATTGAACAAAAGAAGACCGCAAACATAGGGCTAGAAAGCATAGTTGGTAGAGCGCCGGTACGTTTCCGGAGGTCGTTGGTTCCAATCCCGCTCGAGTCAATTTTTCTTTGTACAACCCCAAATTAAACGATATTTCAATCACATGGTTGTTACCCGTAAACCTACAGTTTTTAAAGTATCCCCATTTAGGATTACAAGATAATTTGAAAGCAATGGGGTACAATTGTTGTTCCATGTTGCAAAGAACTTTAGCAGAGTAGTCAACTAAAATCCCCCAAGAGATCAAGTAACTTGATTGTGACATTTGTTTAGATGTTGAATTTTGTTATTAGTTTTGTGAAACTTTTGACCAAACCAAATTAGAAGAGATCACTTGTTTATTTATTAATTGGCTTTGGGAAAACCCTATACTTTGAACCAATTTTCAAAAGTAAGATTTTGTATAATTTGTCTTGTTAGAGTTTCCTCTTTCATTTGATACCAGATTTGTAAAATCTGTTACAAATTGAGTTGTTGTTACTATTATTATTATTTTTAAAAACTTAAATTCCGACAAAAGAATCGAAATAATTAATTAAGGGACGCTATATCCAACCGCCACATCTTCACTCGCTGTGACCAAAATAGTACCGGTATCTCATTTTTGGTGAATAATTTTTTGGTCATAAAGTGGCAGTTGGATTCGGCATCTTTTCCTCAATTCAAAATCTTACTTTTTTAAATTTGGCCAACACCCAATAAAGTTACAGACAAGTTCGTCCACCTGACATTGTTTTCATCAATACCGACAGAGATATTAAACTGATACATACCCTGCTGATTTTGCTGTTTGATGCTTCGGTGTGTAGCCTGTCTTCCACTCTTCGAAGAACATCAAAACAAAGTTCATAACATGCAACCGATGATATTTGCAAAAACAGTGGTGCACAAAAGGGACAGGCCTTGTGGATGCTGATTTTTGATTGATAGGAAGGTGAAGGGGGCCCAAGTTACTTGTTTAAATCCCTCTTTAATTGAAAAAAAAACACCCCGATGAGTTAGCAACGTGTTAACACCCCCACTTCAACGAAACTGAAGAATAGATGTCCCTTCAAGCGTGTCGTGGCCGAGCGGTTGAGAGCACCGGACTCAACTGAGTGTGGGTTCGAGTCCCGGTCGTGACACTTGTGTCCTTGAGCAAGATACTTTGCCATAATTGCTTTGTCCTTCGGATGGGACATTAAGCTGTAGGTCCCGTGTACTGTAGGATTGGTGGTGCACGTAAAAAAACCTCCAGAACACTTTCATGGAAGGGTTGGGGTTAACCCCGGTGTTTCTGGTTCACTAAATAGCAAGCACCCTTGTTGACAGGTTTCCTCAGGCTTGCGAGCTACAGTGATTAAGTTCACTTATGAGGTATCTTTGGTTTTATTATACAAGAAATAATGTTCTAATAACATTTGACCTAAAATGTGGGTGAATTGTGTGAGAAAATTGAGCCGAGAGAAATTAAAGACGAAAGCTGATTGGTACGAACAGCTTCGCTTTCATTGGATAATGATTTCAGTATATGACGTCATTGGTTTTTGGAAGCGTAGGTTCAATTCCATCCTAGTTGTCAATACACCATCCAGCCAAACAGAACATTTCATCAAATTTAGGGTCAAGATTGAGTGAAAGCAAAGAGTTAACAAAATGTTTGTGTTTCATCGGAGATTTGTGCACGATCGCATTGGGCTTGTTATAAGACTGCGGCAATCGAAACAAGCACTGATGACTTTGGGCGTCTTCAATTTGCTTGATTCTGAGAGAATTTCAGACAAAAATATTTCTCTGAATGAGTAATTTTTTAATCAATGAATTTTCAGATTGAACAAATAGTTTTGTTCTTGACAATTCCAAGCCCTGTATTCAGTATTTACATTACAATGACGTCGTTGTCCGATTTTCTTTAAGCTGTAAATTCAAGTTGGTTTTATACAGGGTGTCGCCCCCCCCCCTCCATCTTAGGCTTATAGTTGTAGTTTTATCAGAGGTACCGTTCCTTATAATATACTATCAGTCACTTTGAAGAAGAACACGGGAACAACAATTCATGGCGAGAAAGTCATCGCCTTTCCATTTCGATTTGTCGTCATTTTAATAAGAGATTGAAGACGCTATAGTGAACCGTTCTGATTTTTAACTCAAAATCGTTCCACCTTCCTGGAATGGCAACACCCCTGACAAAACTAATCTTGGCAAATTGGCACCATCGATTGGCTCACATTCTATATAAGCTATAGAAGAAATGTGTATTGGCTGGAAGCTAAAATGGATTTAAATGTAAAGGGCTGTTTAACCGTAAGGTCTGGAAAGTGTACTTTCGACCAAACCGTCAACGAACAATACAATCGGTGTTCGCAAGTTGCCTCGTTTTGAGACGTGTGCTCTCTTTTTTTCTCTCTTTTTTATGAGTCTCTACTTTTCAAAAATAGGCTATAACGCCGGCGCAATATTGAAAGCAGCCTTTTAAAAATACATTACGATAATAAACAAGCGTAGATACAATCTTTCTCCGGACATTTATTTTACCGAAAACATTAACATTTCCCTGAAGATGCATTTTCTATCTCAGGGCTCAAGTTTAACACTAGCCCGTCGTACGTTGTCTAGTAAAAACTGCTGTGGGCTAGTAAACACCACTTCTCAACTTGCCCAATCTGCTACATGCGCAAACTACTTGTTTAAAATGCTCATATCCTTATCAAATGTGAATAACACATTCTTGAAATGTGTAAATTTAGTTTTGACTGTGTGAATGTAACTTAATTTGACCATTAAATTGGATGTGATCGCTCCCACTAATGCGTCAGACATTTACGACAATACATGTTTCAAATCTGGGCTACTAAAACTTTCTGAGGGCAAATAAACCGCAGAGTTTCCTAACCCAAAAAGCTCAAGCGTAAGGCCTGCATCTTGAAGAAGCCTGTGAGACAAATCACCCTCTTCCATGCGACTCGCTTAGAAACAACCTTACTCCTTATCCTTTCCAACAAGTTTAGAAACACCGTTCTGCCTCCAAAGTTTGTTGAACCCTATTCCCTTAAAGTGCTACTCCTCCCAAATGAAAGGCTGTCATTGCCGCTAAAAAACATTTAAAACCACTGTGAGCGTGTTCTGGAAGAGATTCTGGTCTTTTGTAAGCCTTCACACATCATTTAAAATTATATACTCTCATAATGTTAACATAGTGGTAATGCTGTCTCCCTGTATGGTCCTTCCCTGTGGCTACGTGTTTGAGTATACTCTTCCTGTCGTACAATCATTTTGCAGTTTTTATGTTAGTGTTCCTAGAGATTTGTTATATGTTCAATTCGTATGACAACTGTCTTACGTTATGGGATCAGATATATACCCCAAATGTCGTATATGAAATTGCAAAAGTTCCCTGACCAAAAAGATCAGTGTTACGTCTAAGTGATGTTCATTCATTCATTCATTCATTTTGGTTTTATTTAAAAATATGAAACAACAAGTCCGGAGACTAAAAATATTCAATTTACAAAGAGTGACATCAAAAATAAGTAATGTAAATAAAAATAAAATAGAGATAAAACATTAGGAAATTACAATAAAACTTCAAAAAAGAGAAAGCTCTCCAAACAAAAAAAATGGAGGGGGGAAAAACAATAGCGGGGAAACAAACGAGGTTGTAAAAAATTAAATCAAGAAAAACTTAGAGACAAGAATTAAAAATGGATGAACTAGCATAGAATTATGTACAATTAGTGGGGGCTTGCTGCTGTTGTTGTTGTTGTTTTTGTGGTGTGTTTTTTTACAAACTTTGACCACCTGATTTGATGAAACTTTGCAGGTTGATTGTACGGTATGCGTTTATTCAAAACGTGCACAAAAACTATATTCCTATAGAATTTGAATGACTTTTCTCTTCCAAAAACCAATGACAAACTGTTTTCCATACTAAATAGAAAACATGTTTACTTGTGTTAAAAATATTCAAAACTACATTCGCTCATAACATCAAGTTAAACGGATTTATACTTTAGATTGATATCTAATGTGTCCAAGGAACCCCCCCAAAAAAACAAAAAATAAAAATAAAATAAAATAAAAATAAAAATAAAATTAAAAAAAAACAGCTCGAGGACAGATAAGGATATCGGAAAATTTCTCTAAATTTATCAAATCCCCAGTTCTTCAGTTTTTAATTGGACCCTTTAAAATTCTCACGTTTTCTAGATTTGTTGAAACTTTTGTTCCATACTTGATTCGAGTATCAAATGCCCTAGAAATGCTGACATATGCATAACAATTGACCACACCCATCGCAAAGAACATCTTATAACTTCAATTGCATAGAATGCTATATAAATTCGCATGCCTCAAAGTGAAATTGAATGAAGGTTTAAACTGAAGTGGCCAAATTGCTTGAATGCATGAAAGTGAAACAGGTGGTTTTTTTTTAATATATAATTAATATTAGTAAATAATCATAAAATTTCTGTAAATGAATCTTTAAATAAATAAATAAATAAATTAGATTACATTTACAAAGCCTGGTTGTGTGATGTATTCATTTATTGAAACCACAAATACATGAAATATTTATAATGATATACTCTTTACATGAATGATATACTTCCTACAAATATCCGATTTATAATTTTTTATTTTGTTTTGCCCTTGCAACCCCCCCCCCGAAAAACTGAATATCATGAATATCATGCCTGTCTTTAGAAAACGAAAACATTTCATTCTTGATCAGGCTATAGAAGAACACTAATTTGATTCAAACACAATTTGATTTTCATAAATTCAAGAGATACACAGTTAACACGTTGAAGGTTACCAGTACCGTGCAGTGCAAATGTATCCATCAAGTAAAGGAAAACATTTAGCCTTAAAAACCAACATTACAATCATTATTTCCGAGTCGATATCGCACGCTTTGAATAAATTGACCCGTAATACTGAAAAGACTCTTAAATCACTAAAGTGTTTTGTTTTCATAAATATCCACCAATCTAAATATTTTTTTAAAATACAATTAAATAATAACGCAGGTTAGATGTTCCTTTAAATGGCAATGATTACCGTTTCTTGCCCACTTGACTTCTTTTTGACAGGCCAAGCCAAATCAAACCCAGCCACTCTTCATTCGCCCCCTCCAAAAAACACCAACAAAACAATTCCCCTGAATACGAGGTCTGGCCTGTCTCCGTCGCCTAACACTTTCACCTCCCGTCAAACAAGCTGTTGATTTCTTTAGTGACACCAACAGATGCGGACTGCTGGTGTTTTTCCCGAAGCCAATCTCGCGTGTGGAGCAGTAAAACGCTCAGTTTCTCAACGAGCACCCCCCCTTTTATTATTTTTTAAACTTCCGTCCACGTCAATAAATAATGCGGGAAATCTTACGCTCTGAGGGTCGTTTATGATCATCTGGATGGGTTGCCCCTCATTTTCAAGCGTGGATGAACAACATCTGAGATTTGTAAGATTTTAATTGATTATTTTTTCTTGATCACTTTTTCTGCTCCGTCGAGCTCTTCTCGGTTGAGATGTACTTGACACCTATAGCTACTAGCCTACTATCAACTCCCCCCCTCTCCTAGAAGGATGTGTGTGAATGATACGAACAGTGAGTTTAGAACGAGCACAGATGTATGATTGCAACGCGTACAGCACATGGCGTATGTTGCACATTGTATAACGAGTTACCGCAACATCCCGCCTTTTATCATCACCACACGAGAGCGGTGTCAGGGGTCAAGAGAGAGGCCAATTCGTCACATAACACACCCCGTGATTCGTTCCTTTCACTCAAGCATGAGCTGGGGCGCTTTACAAACCAGGTGTGGTGATAGTTCATTGGAAGAAAGTTTTCATTGCAATCGAAAAGTTGCTGTAACCGGTCGTTCAGCGGTGCACCGAAGCACAACAACAGTTTTTCAAATTCAACTCTGTCGCTCATCAAAAGGAAAATAATATTACGGGAAAATTTTGTAATAAACACTGAATCTAAACTTGACAGCAAGAACCCGTGTCTGCTTGTCATTTGAAGTGGGAGCTCGCTAGGTAATGATTACCATCATTGAAATAGTCGCTCACATTCATGCTCTGGGGAGCAGAACAAAAAAAACTTTTGTTGTGGCACCAGCTTACGATTTTTAATTAGAAAACTATCGAGGGGTTTAGCTCCGGCAATCACGACGTCAGCAAATAAGCCAGCCCGTGGACCCCCCCGATAAACCGCTAACTTTGTAATGACAATTTCATTCCCTTTTCTAATCAAATTTGCAATCGTTAAGTACCAAGGCGGAAGGTCGATTTGTGTGGAGGGAGAAAAAAAAAGAGAGAAAAAAAAACCTCTTGCAAAAAAAACACAAACTGGGAGACATCTAGCAGGCTTTCCGTTTTGGTCCATCAGATGTATTGGTTGCTAGAGCCGTCTGGGTTATTGCTTGCTAATATAAAACAAGCTAACCTGATTGGCTGTGGATCGAAGCGGCAAAGTCATGTCCTAATTAATATACGTAGGTTCGCTGTTAGCTTGGCATAGGCGAGGTGTCAAAGACGCATCACACACTTATTAGCTATTATTGGATGGAGGGCCTGTGCTCTACGAATGTATATGCGTGCACTAACTTGCTTGTCATTGTAGTGTGGTTGCGAGGGTCCCCTCTTTTCTCGCGCTCTCCCCCTCACTCCCTCCGTATCTCTAATTCACTGTTAACCCGAAAGGGGCTAGGCTTGGATGGCGGGACGATTGGGACATATGTCACCAATAAATCTGGTCGGGGGTTCATCCAATGGAGATTAGCCGTCAAACTGCGCTATTGTCCACCTTTAAGGCCTCATAAAACTTATCGAGCGCATACTTAGGAATATCATGGGCCCATTATTTATTCAAAGACCATGCAGAGAGTGGGGGTAGGGAAGACATTTCGGGCAATTGAAAGGGAATTTTAGTCTGCCTCCCAAATGAAGCATATGTGGCTCGTACGTCCATATGCCACGCTTTTGTAGGGCAGAATTCTCGGCGGACGGAAGGGGAGAGGAAAGCGAGCGCGCCCGGCAAGCAGCACCTGACAAAGGCCCCCCTTTTGCCCACTTCTGTTCGCCGCCTTTTTGCCGTTCCACACGCACATATCACGCTTGAAAAGTAAACGAAGACGCCGCCTAGTCAGCCATGCTACTACCGACTGTCACTTGATCAAAGCTCCACTAATGATCGGCCACACATGAGTCTAATTCGCTGTTAATTGGTTGGAGAAGGCGGCCTCATAGCGCGTGCTGCAGGTGCGTCTACCACTCAATATCATTCAATTGTACATACAAACCTAATTCAGGCTCTGTTACTCTATGTGTTTACCCCTAAATACAATGGATTTTACGTTCTAGATGCAGCTGCAGCCATAAATTATTGGATCCAGCAGGCCTTGATAAGGACTGTATCGTACTGACACGCACGACCTACCCACCGCGTCTCGCCAAAGTGGCACCCTGCGCCTGCCCGTCTCGCCCTTCCCATTGGTCCCGCAAACTCCAACCATCGCTCCTTTCTCGAGAAAAATAACCAACAGCTTGCGAAGCTTCAGATAAGGTACCGCTAAGCGCTCGGAGTTTGCCTTGGGTGCGTTAGGAGGGCCAGTGACGGCGTCAGGCTGCACGTGTGTCGGCAGTGTCTCGGCTTGACACGATGGCGAGCCCCTGCCCTCTTTGTCCGTGCCTGCTGCCCCGCTCCCAACTCCGAATTGTGGCTCAAAAGTACTCCTAAGTATTGATTAGGATAAAATGAAGCCCGGTGAGCAGTGATCGCAGACTTACTTTAATTTTTTGCCTCCCGATGACAACCATCACCCCTACGCCTTTGTTCGGTGCAATACTTCGCTCCCTGGTCCCCATTGTTGACGCCCGTCTTCTCATCGCCTCCCATTCAAGCGGATTATTAATCTAATTTCAACACTTTTTCGCAATATAATTACTTTTTACTAAATTTCGTGTTACTTGAAGCATAGCCTGAAGGTTCGGAGGCAACTGCAGCTCGGCTCTCGTCCTGGGTAACAATGATGTCGGTGGGTTGTTCGCTCCACTCGCCAAGTGCAACCACAACCTGCTCCTCTGATCGCCCACATAAAGCAAACAGAAAACCGCCCAAAATTTTGGCCTTTTGCCTTCAGAAAAATGGAGAAATATTGCTTTGTTTCAATGCAGAAAGGTTGTCTTACGACTGCGTGCGACTGCAATCAATGAACGGGTTGTTTTACGCAAGATGGCAGATGGCTCGTCCACCCTGGTGATGGGGGAACTTGCAGCGATCGCACCGCCCGTGCCGAAGAGCGGTGTCGCTGTACCAAAATTCGGCACAATTATTTCGTACACCGTCCAAAGAGTAATTTAAAAAGCTTGCTCGTGAAGTACAGACAGGGACACCTTTTATGTCCAATATAAAATGGGACGGAAGAAACTGTTTACTTTGCGAAGTTCATATATGTAATTTTGGGTTAATTAGAATATGAATAGTTCCTAACAGGTATTCCGAGGCAAGTGTCCAGCACGTGGTCTTGAATCGGTACGAGAGGAGTATCCACGTGGCAAGGCAGCGAGTCTCGATTCCAAACCCCTATTCCCATCATTCATACACTTTCTTTGTGATGCACATTGCATGAAAATGTCTTTGTAATCTTAACCGGCTTTTAGTTGGGGGTCTTTTCTTCTAGGAATAGGCAGCCGTCCATGCTGAAGCGAACGGGGGATGTGTCTGCCTCAGAGCTCTCTCTTTTCTAGCCCCACCCTGCCAGGCAGACACCGCCGGCTCTTCGGCAAAATAACCACTCTCTGTGCTCTCTCTCTACTAATTTTGGAAGGAGAACAAAATAATATTTTTTTTTTATTTGAGCACGCTTATGAAAACGTAGGCTACTTGAGGCAATAGACTACAAGGCAGGTGTAATGCACTTGTTATGAGGTTAAACTGTATGTGGCTTGGTAGAAACAGGTGTCTGCATCAAGCTATGGATGAAGCACTGAACCGAAGCCCGTATTTACTGCACAATAACGAGCTGATCTCAAAAGATTGAAATCTGAAATATCGATGAAGAAAATGAGAAATAATTCACTCGGAATTATTATTTTTAAGTTGGTGCGTTTTTACTTGCTGGGAGACGCTAGCGGTTGATTACCGACGTCTTAACCCCGCCTCGCACCGATCAACTAGCGCGCCTATCTCAATAGGACAGCTGGACCCTTGCGGGCTCCACACTGATTAACGCAGGCAAATTAAAATCTTACAATGAATAATTTATTTTTGTATAATCCTTGATTTTGGGTCCCCACTTGAGGGCTGAGATCAAAACTAATGCAACGAAATGATTTCTAACACTGCCTCTGCGCCAGCGTGTAGCGGTACAGATGGTGCGTCTGAGGTGGGCGGGTCACCTAACCCGGAAGAGCCTCTGCTGTACAGTCAATACAGTCAGTACCATAATAATCACCGATATACTGATTCACAAGACCAAATCAAACATTTTGCCACAGTTGTCACCAAAATATTCCAGCGCGATCTCAAGTTATGAGAGAAAAACTGTCCGGACCCGTGCCAAAAACCGGCATTTTGACGTTCATATATCGCGCGTCCGGACAATACGTTAGTGCCGACATTGTACGTACACAATGAAAGGAGCGCCATCTAGCGTTGAAAAGGACGTGCAGCTGTGTGTTGGAAACCGGCAAAACAATACACAACGTGAACGAGCACGTAGAGAGATTCGAGCTTCGCTCGGACTTCGGTGATCCCTCCTAAAGCCTAGACTAAGTATACTGATCATGGGGGTCAGTCTGCAGGTCAACACACTAATCGTATAAGAATTAACATAAGATTTAGGTAATTAGCATATTATACCCCTATAAAACACATTAAAAATGAGGTTTTTTCAGCATTTCGGAGAGAAAAAACTGTGTAAAACATATATTTTTGGTCGATTTTATCAAGGTTTTTTTTATTTCACGCAAACAGAATATTGTTGTCTTTCTTGCAGCCTAACTGGACTAATATTTGTGCCTCTCCTACCCCTTTTAATTGACCTATTGGGGTCATTAATTGACCAGAAAGCTCACTGACCGTGAATTTGAAGGGAAAATTGACGATTTTTCTTCTATTTTGTGCGAAAAAACTGTGAAGGATTTATTTTTTTGGAAAAAATGTAGCTTGCGTCCAATAGCTTTCAATCTCCTTTTCCGGGGGCATTATCCGGACAAATCGAGCTCACATTTCCATAACTGACTCACCACAATTAATCCATCTAATCATGCATTGTTTTAATTTTGATTTCAATCACACCACATCACTTCCCCCCTCCTTTTTCACAAAAGTTAATTGATTGATTTATCTTTGTGCTTATTTTACACGGTTAACGTTTCAAGTTCTTCAGTTATTTCATTTATTCCAAAATAACGACCCGTATTTCCCACCGTCGACACAGCTTTCTTCTCAGAAGAGGCATTTTGAATATTTGTGTAGATGTACCTCCGTCTGTATAATTATATTTTCGTCCGTTTTATGCTCCTAATAAAATACCAGAACGGGAATAACTTTTCCAAATTATTTTCCCCCGAAAATACTGGAGAGAAACGAAAAGAAGCAGTCAAAAGTTCAAGAGGAATTCTTAGCCTACAGACGGTAATTCTGCATGTTGATTTAGATGTACAAAACCTCCAGCGTCTCCTTTCAAATTTTTCTCACCGGAATTTGTTTGCCCATTGATCAAAGTTCATTGAATTTTTACAATCTTCCTAAGAAAAAAGAGATACTTATTTTGTTAAATACTGTTATTATTTTGGGGGGCTGTTATTATATTTTGGCGAAACTGCTGTTATTTTGACCAGTTTCACCCCGAATGTGATGTCTAAGCAATAGTACAAAAAGGATGATTACAATAAATGAAATGGCGTATACCGAAAATTCATGTAATGGAAACACGTCAATTTCATTTATTTTATTTGTTGGGGGGGGGGGAGTTCACCTAAATTATTCATTACCATGTCTGCCTCGCCTTGCACACGTTCCAGCCATCTTGATCGAATCCGTTTGGCCAGATGTTTTTACGCTACTTTTTAACGGTATCTATTAAATCATCAATCATAAAATCGGGTATTATTTTTGTTGCCCCAACACATAGCATCACAAACAACCCCCCCCCCCCCATCGTTCTCGATGTACCAAACCTACCCAATGGCACAAGAAGTAATTAATAATCATCTACCTCCGATTAAATTGCAGCGAAATGGAAAGGAATTAGCCACAGCTTAATGCTTAATCCACTCTTGGATTAATTAAAGCCGTCATACACAAGTTTGAAATCCTTGTATTTTGATCGCCGGTGCTGTCTTCATTGTAGACTTACAACCCCTTTTTTTCTCCAGCCGATAAAATCTGAGCTGTCAAAGAGATTTATTGATTACAAATCATTCGGTTTACATTTCCATGGGAATATTTCATGTTTTCATGATGAAGAAAAAATAGTTAAAAACGTTGTTTTCTAGGCCCATATAAGTTAAATGGAAGAGATAAGAATAGTCCCATATGTGAATTGGCTGTCTCCATTGGATCATGCATTATCGTATATTCACACAATTATAGACTGCTACTCTGATTTAATTACAAATTATAATGTAGCAATAGATGTAATGAAGTTGTGTTCATCAATATAATTAAATCACCGAAACCGCTATTTTTCTCCTCAATGCGGAATACGTAGCTCTTTGTTGGTCATTGTCATTAAAATTCAGCCGGGGATTTTCCTCTGAGATTTATTGCTTTTCTCCGGGACTAAAATGAGGGGGATATTTTGAAAAAGCTTGATCTCCAGTTGGAGCTACTCTTTTCTCGGCTGAAGAATGGAACTCTGTGAAAAGGCACGTTTTCAAATGTCATGAAATTGCTGAATTCTGTTCTTTCCATCACGAACACAACACCATGTATGCCCGGCACAATGCCAGTACGCATGCTATGCATATTACTGGCATACCACAGTCACAGCACTATGTGCACTCAAGCTGCGTTCACAATGGTTCGGTCAGTGAACCGGGATCGACAGCGCCCTCTTGCGTTTTACTTGCTACAAGCTCGCCAGATCGTACACAGTGAAACGACGGTAGTGAGAAAGATTACCTTACGATAAATGTATTTCCCGACTTTGTTTTGAAAATCGAACTAACAGTCTAAAACATTATTTCATACAGCTCCGAGTTTTGTCAAGCATATTTCACAAAAATTTCCAACGTCAGTCCGGTTTTTTCCAAGTCCTCGTAGATACCGTTGATAGAGGCACCCAACAGGAAGACTACATAATACATACAAAGACTTGTAACTTTACACTAACAAGTATCGTGTTTGTTCGAACAGATCGGCCGTAAATTTAAAATAGATTATTATAAGTACATTTAGCGGTTGCATTTGGTTAATTGTTGGTTTTATTCCACTGTGTTCACTCGTCCAGATAAGCCAACCGGGTCCATTTTGTGGCATTTATCACTGAATTTTACGCCCTGTGAAGTGCTTTATTCTATGGGCCGTAAGCGCTTAATTCCACGGTAAGCAGTGCCATGAAATTGGACTGTTTTTTAACGGTCATAAAACAAGTTTAATGGACCGCCACACAATTTTGGTTGTAAATCACGACCCGGTTCGAGTCAGTTTGACACAACGACTCAAATCAGTCTGGTTAAGCACACAAAGTGGCTAAGCACAACCAAATGTGCTTACCAGAATAAGGTTACCAGCCAAACCAAGTTACAATGTACAATCTATGACTGGTATCCTGCATATTGTTTCTTTTAGCAGAAAATTGGTAAGCACTGTTTTCTGCTAACTCATTGCCGCAAAACGTTTTAATTTGACTCACATTCAAAAGTCAGGTTAAATGAAAATTGAAAATCTAAACTCCACTATAAACCTTAATCTATAACAAGATCCCTTTGAAGAAAAAAAACATGAGCAAAGAAAACGATGACGAATACAAATAAGGAACTTGATGTTTCACAAAATAGGACAAAATGATTTTTTTCCTCATAAGTATGAAAAGGGATAGAGAGATAAAGACCTACCTATACTCATCATGTGCAAATCATAACATTTCTGACATTACAAAACCATATTTCTATCATTCATCAAAGTTCTTTAAAGGCAACCTGTTTTCTTTCCGAAAATGACAATACTCTTGTTCGAGAAACCTAGAGTTTGTCTAAGCTTTTACCTATTATAGGCGTGTCGTGGCCGAGCGGTTAAGGGAACCCACTCTCAATACTTCCTGGTCAGAATTGACATTGATCCGGGTCCCTGGGGGCCTGACCCATTTGTTAGTCAGTCTGACCCAGAATCTGTGTCAAAATGACCCAGAATTGGGTCAAACTGACGCAGAATCCGAGTTAAAATCTAATTTTTAACCACTTTCGTGGTCAGCCTGACCCAGAAATGGGTCAGGCCCCCTGACGCGGAGTCCGGGGTAATTCTTACCTGGGAGTTTTCAGAGTGTCGGACTAGAGCTCTGGTGTCTCTCATCAGCAGAGTTTGGGTTCCAGTCCCGATCGTGGCACTTGTTTCATTGAGCAAGATACTTTACCATAATTGCTTGGTCCTTCGGATGGGACATTAAGCCGTAGGTCCCGTGTACTAGGATTAGTGTGAACGAAAAAGAACCCAGAACAATCGTGGCAGAGTAGGGGTTACCCCGGTGTTTCTGGTTCACACAGCAAGCACCCCTGTTTATAAGTTTTGGCAGGCTTGCGAGTTACAGTGATTAAGTTCACTTATGAGGCATCCTCGATTCCTCAGTTTCATTACCAGAAATATCTAATAATAATAATTTAATAAAACTGCCCACTTTATAAAAGTTTAATGCTATTATGGTATATCGTTTTGTACTTGCCATGTGCTATTTCTCTTGCTTCCAGGCAAACTAATCAAAATAAGATTCATTGTACATGGGAGATGGGAACATTTCAGATGGTAATTATGACTAAAACCAAATAACATATAATATCAATCAAACTTTAAGATTCGTATACAACTCTCAAGACTGTGGAATGTCTTTATTTTGTTAATTCCACTGCGTCAGATTGTTTGACTCCCATCCCCTGTCGGGGTCCGTGGTGACAGTGCATCCCTTGCTGTTTGAGTTTATGTCCCATACAACAGTTTGTGAAATTTGAGGGCCTCGCTGACAAAGTGCATGGGCGAGTCAACACACACCAAGAAGAAGGGGGCATGATGCAGAAGACGGTGTACAACGCAGAACTCCTGCCCACATTTGAAAACCAAATAATGAGGGACGATTCAAACTTCACGTCCAAACTCCACTCCAGTAGATATTGTCCATCTAAGCTAATGTAATAGCATTACTTTTCCCGAATGGACTTATGACCAGAAATCTGAATGTAATGAAATTATGATGTATTTTCATGGTTGTTTTATTAAATTTGGGGTTATCCCCGCGTTGGTCATGTGTCCCCTCCACCGTCCCAAGGCCGTTCCCGTTGGATGCACGGCGACGGTTTACCCGGAACGTCGTGGGAAGAGCACCGTGCGACGCGGGTTCCCCGGGCAGGCAGAACGGACCGGGAGTGATGGAGACATCGGACAGGAGTCACGGCTGATCGTGCATGAAGAAAAAAGGGGGAAATGAAATAAAAAGCAACGCAGTGGACCGACAGTTTAATGTTCAGATTTGCAAATGACTAAAGATGATTCCACAGACTAATAGATAATAAGACAGAAAATCAAGTCAAATTTGTAATGTTGCCCTGGGGTGTATGAGTGGGTGGTTGATCGAAGGGTTGAAAGACTGACAGCCTGACCTCAGGCCGTCGAAGATAAACCTTCTTTCACTTAAACCATCCCCTATAATGGCAGTAAACTTATGAAAATAACTAACACTTTAACTTTGTGAAGACGATTGTTCGTTTGGTGTGTGCTTATAATTTAGTTTGTACTTGAATTTTTGACGCAGTGTCCGATTGAAATGCGTTAATTTGAGTGATGATTGAAGGAAACCAAATCCCGTCACTGGACGTGTGATAAATCATCCATTAGTTTCACATCTACGAGAATTAATTGAAATGATAACAGTATTCAAATCCTGCATTTCCCCGTACTTTGTCACTGTCTTTATGGCTTTATAATAACGCCTTTCTCGTTGGGTTTTTTCCCCTTACGGCCTAACCAGCCGTGACGGGGTTCTTTTTTACACGCCTTATTACTATTTTGATCACTAAGTAAAAACAGAGTCGTGCCACGGTCCATTTAGTCTAGTCGTTCCCACGGATTTTGTTGTCTTCTGCTGCTCCTCCCGTGTGTGTTCCACATGCTTCCTTTTGCTTGGTGTTGGATACACAACCAACCGTGTAATTATCGCTTGGTGGCTGTATTTTACGATGGCCCCAACGATGCATCGTAAAAACGCAATTAGTGCATTTTTACTCCAACTTCTGCATAACATTATGCGTATTTTAGAATATGGCTGTGACAACTTTTGCTGCATTGCAGTGTACACTATTTCCCCCCGAAATCATAGACATAGTAAGAATATGTGTTTAGAATTCACATTGTCCCTGCAAAGGCACCGTAGATTTCTTTTGTTTCTACGCTATACTATAATTTTTAGCTCCAATCGTTATGACGTTATGACGTATAGATGACGAAGGCTGGACAATAGGTTTAGGAATATGATCTTGGCATTAAAGGCACTGTACACGTTTGGTAAATACTCCCCAAAAAATAACATAAAAACTTACTTGGTAACGAGCAAAGGAGAGCTGTTGATAGAATAAGACATTGTGAGAAACGACTCCTTCTGAAGTTACGTAGTTTTTGAGAAAAAAGGTAATTTCTCACTGAAATATTTTAATCAGAAAAAAAACTTCTGACCAGAAGTCTTTTTTCAGGCATCTGAAAGCACACAAATTTGTGCAACAAGGGTGTTTTTCTTTCATTATTTTCTTGCAACTTCGATGACCAATTGAGTCCAAATTTTCACAGGCTTATTATTTTATGCACATGTTGGGATACACCAAGTGAGAATACTGGTCTTTGATAATTATTACCAAACGTGTCCTGTGCCTTTAAACGTAATTATCGTAATATTTTGTGTGAATGTCAAGGATTAGTAGCATTGTTCAGTGGCGTTGTAACAGGTGAAATTGTTCTTCCAGGACTTTAATAACAGCGAACTCCAGTATAACGTCGAAATACGTTATAACTTCGACATGTAACTGAATTGACGCCGTTATAGCAAATAAAGAGCATCCAACGAGGTCAATGCAAGTACTGGAAATAACCGTAACAGTGCAAATCGAACAACTGCAAAACTATGTATCAACTATGTTTGCCTATGGGAGGCTCTTCTAAACCAGGTAAATGCACATGAGTTTAAACAAGGCGGGAGTGGAAGCATATGCGTTTCCCCATGATGGAGTTTGACATTGAGCACATTACTAAACTCTCAAAACTGACTCGAAACTCAATCTGCGACCATGGGGGGGGGTGGGGGGGTTAACAAAGAAAAACTGACTAGAGTGGGACTTGAACCTGCAAACTCCAGAACAACGTGCCGGCGCTCTACCAACTGAGCTATAGCCCTAATGCCGGGGTCTCCCTATTTTAACAATATTTTTGTTCAGGGGTGCCAGTCAGACGCCATACAACCTGTAACTGCCATATATACAGGGATCACTACCAGAGGGACCACTTTATCAAGGGGATGTGACTTTTTATTTCATTACAAAAAAATGGAAATAATTCATATAACTGCAAACTGAATGATGCATTTATTTTCACAAGATGAGTTTTTTATTTATCCTGTGCTTACTCACTGCATGCGGTGTCGCATAACTTTCATAAAGAGTGCTAAAAAAAGTCCACCGTGGAAACATGATCATGTTCGCTGCTGAAGGTGCGACAGGGCAAGTTGCCTCCCCCATCCTCCACCTTTTCTGGGTACTGCGCTACACTGCAGGAACATGATGGTTCTGTAACACAACGAGCAGAAATTCGTTGTGCTGTAAACGCATCACAAATTTTGTCCAATGCAGTTGTACCCATCAGCCCTAAAAAGTATTATACGGGATTTGGTAGAGATGACAAAATAGTCGCAGACAGTGTTCGTGTTTTGTGTGAAAACCACATACATACAAATACCAAACCTGTGAAAATTTGTACTTAATTCGTTGTGCGAGTCAGGAGAAAATAGTGAAAAACCATACACAATTTTCAGCATGTAAACACATTGTCCTTAGGTTGTAACTACCAAAATCAGATGGTGTTTTTTATGCTTTCAGATAACAGTTTTCTCGAATATGACTTAATTCCAGAGGAAAACATTTCACAGAAAAAATGTTTCTAGTATGAACTTCATAATTAGTAAGCTTTCATACTAAAATATTAAACAATGATATTTGTATCCTTACCAATCCTGTACAATATACCTTAAAAAATTGTATTTGCCTTCTTTGAATGCAATGCAATTACTGAACAATATTAACAATTTAATAGATGTATTAAATGCATCGGTGACCAAGATTTTTTATTTTGACCGTATCTAGAATGCTAGGGTCGTGGGTTCAAATCCCAACGAGTAGCAGCGGTGTTACCTTTCTCAGCGATGCCGTTTACTGTTTCGTGAGATAATTTGACGTTCAGGTAAAACTTAATACATTGTATATGCGTGTACATAAACAATCGTTTTAAACATTGAGTATAAATACTTCATAAAGCTGATAAAAGGTATACCGTTTTATTTATTAAAATTGTAGCATTTTATCCTGGTAATTTGTAAACTCAAACTTCCAGATTTCAAATGCCCCACCCCAATTGATGTCAGTTATTCCGACTACATTGGTTTTACATTTTCGTGTGGAATATTATAAGTGTTTACATAAATATAAATAAATCAAAAGATCAGCTAAGATAATTCCCTGCCTTTTTGACGAATTTTATGATTGTCTTTACTATAAAACAAAACCGGTACGCGACTGTCAAACCGGTGTTTTCTCTTTCTGGCTGAATTATAAATTAGCCGATTCGGATATACGATGTGGTTTGTGCGGTTTCGAAATCTAAACGAAAATTTGTCCAGCCATTATTGTTTGATTGGCCCACCATAAACCTTGCAAACCCCAGGGGAAAATACACGATTATTATTATATTATGTTAGTTTCGCTTCATTACTCCGGTGCTGCGGGAAAATATATATCAGCCAAGATTGTGGTTTGCTTTCTTTTCCGGCGCGTGCTTTTCCGGGCAAACCAAACAATATAAAACAAACATATACGGAGTGTTTTTGCAAACACCAGTTTATTGACAAGGTGAAATGAGAGAAATTGTTTTTTCTAAATTTTTTAATTTGTTTGTAAACACGCAGTGACTGCGCAGATCGTATGAAGTACACCTTTATCGTGTCATGCGTGTATCGAAACCCGGTCGAGCGTGGGGGTCACGTGCCTACGTTCATGAATCTTAATGAGGACATCTGTTATTTTGTGTCGCGTCGTTTTACGTGGACGTTACCGCGCTCACGGCAGAGGGGAAAAAAGGGGGAACGGAAAATAGTGGTGAGGCAAAGTTATGGTGATGTGTAACGGAGGGAGTTGGGTGCATACGCACGGTGCCTATCTGAGATAAAGATCACCCACAATCTCTGATCAAATCTGCGCTGGACAAAACAAAACCCATCAAATCCAGAATGGAGCGGCTGCTGATTATCACGCTTGTATGTGCGACCTTCAGGACTGTCCAACCGAGTCATTGTCCCCGTGGTGGCCGGGGGTTGGTGCCTGACGAAGTGACCCTTCCTAACCACGCTCCGGTCGCACTGTACCTACCGAGTGTTTTGCCATGATCACGGCGGGGGTAGGCCACCGCTAGTCCACACCATTTGTCCAACAACATCGTAATTACCATCATCTATGAACCATAATGCACGAATTCCATCAGTTTTTTCCCCTATGTGTGTGTTTTTGCTTTCTTTTACTTTTTAAGAGAGACTGAGAGAGGATTTCTGACGTGGCACTTTCTTTGGCGCAACATATTGCTCACACGTCAAACATGGCAGTCAACTTCAGCTGAAAGATTCTGCACATTAAGAGAATTGCTGAAGCGTTGCATGCAGCTTATTATACCCCTCGTAACATGACTTAGATATTACTGCACGATGGAAAGAGACCATAATGTCACATAATGTCAACGTGCGAAATTCAATTCTGTCCGGGCATACAATATTAGAGGGGGGAAATGCCCCCCGGTGAGGTGGTCATTGTGCCGCCTCCACCCACTTGCGTGTGCCCGTGTATATACCCACACGCACGGTACCCATGCCTTCCACTCCCACTCGTAGTCAGACTATACGATGTTCTCATGTTCGTTTTCGTTTCACGGCTGGTGAAGTCTTAGAATACGTAATGATATTTCCCTCATTTCATACGGACGACAGGCGAGACACACTCCCCTTATACACGTCCTCTTTATTAATTTATGCAGCAATCTTCGTCATATTACCTGAACCGAAATGAAGGTTCCACACTGATTATAAAAAAATATAAAAGGGGAACCTGGCTATTATTTTGTAAGTCCCGGCCCTCTTTGGCCGGAAGTGCTGGAACATTTAAAATGAACAACTAATGACCGGGACTCCTTAATGCTAAATTACACTCGCTATCAACAGTGTAAAATCAAATGTGTAATGACGTTTACAGCTCGACAACAAAACAAAGTGCATTCTGTAGAATCGTGAATACAAGATGTAAATTGACTAGTTTAAGAATTCCGTTCGTGTTCCATTGATAGTGTGCAAGTGTTTTGATGGAATACTGTCAAAAACCAAAAATTTAAAGATGACAATATTTAAAATTGATTCCTGTTAAAGGCATAGTATACCTTAGGTTTTGGGAACCGGTCGATTGTTTTAATCCTATATACATGTAGATATATAAAACAAAACTAACATGTGAAAATTTCATTTCAAAAGGTGGTAGCATTTTGAGATATCGCCGAAAATCTGGAGAGGTTATTCCCACGCAGGAAGAATAATCCGTAATTGGAATACACAATCTGAGAAACGTTTCATGCAGAAACGTTTCTCAGATTGAAACACCTTTCTCTAAAACCACATTCCTTAGAAGGGAATCGTTTCTTAAAATGTTATACATTATCAACTGCTTCTTACAAGTAAGGTTTTATGGTCATACATTTTTGGAGTGACTACCAAAGGTATACCCTCCGTACTAAAAATAAAAAACAGTGTTAATATATTTATTACATTTAAAATGCCTCGTTTAATTAGGACTAGTTTTATAAACCCTGCAGGCAGAACAAAATGTGCTTAGCAATGTTTGCCTCCAAGCGCAATTCAGCAGGGAGCCAGCCACAAACAATAGGCCTACGTTGCATGGTAATGGCTGGTAACCTATATCTGCTAAGCATTTTTTGTGATCTCAGGACCCAAAGCATAGTAAGAACAAAAAGTGGCTAAGCACAGAACAACTTTTGCTTATCTGCTGAAAGTAACCAGCCAAAACACCTTGCATTGTGTGTGCTGATTGTGACTGGTATCCCACTTGTTTTAGCATAATGTTAAAGAAATATCTTTTTTGCAGATGCAGATCACATGACCTTGGGCCCAAATTCAAACACTTTTTACTCCAATGTCAAGTTGAAGATGCTAGGTCAAATTTTGGGCCGATTTGACCAGACAATTTAAACTCAAATTTTAAATAGCTACTTTTAAAAGATTCGAGAAAGTTGTAAGCTTTCAATTAAGGTATTTCACGGAAAAAACATCAAATGATAAGTGGTAGTTATTTAAAAAATTTAAATGAAGTGTTGTCTCAAGTCCATCAGCCATGTACAAACAATTTTGTATGGTACTTGCATTTTTTGCATTGTCCATGGCATATATGCGAGCGTTTGTGTATGTTTTTCGTTTTGAAACAGCATCATAATAATAACAAAATTTGCTCCGGGGAAGAAATAAATAAAAACGAATTCGGCTAAAATCGGGCCGTGCAACTTTAACATCAAACCTTCAGAAATAAAAATTGTGTTTCAAATTTGGCGTATCATTATTATTTTTAAAAGTTATTAAACTATCAGCAAACAAACAAGTAGGAGACCAAAATAAAAAGAAGATTGGTTGAATATTGTAGATTTTAAGGCGAACTGACTCTATCATTGGGGATGGCAAGAACCAAAAGATATTAAAATAATAATCAATGTGATGGCCCTTATTATGGGTATATTTCGAAGCTATTATTCTCATCTAGTCCATGTTTTTTTGCAAAGGCTTGATTTGTTTAAAGTCTGTGAATTTTCCAACATGATCTTGTTGGAAAAGTTCAAATAAACACCTCCCATCCTTAAGTTTGATCATTTTTTTGTGAAAGGCATAAAATGCATTTGTATATTAAACAAAATATCCGTAGCTGCATTCAGAAGCGCCCTCAACGTCAGACAACCACACATACCACTTTATTCTTGAAATTTTCTTAACTCATCCGTTGCCCAGCCTAATGCGGCAGCTTCGGCGTGTGTGTCACGAAATCCATCATTGCATTAAAAAAGACACAAATGCCCGGGTAGCATTTCTTCCCGAGAAAGAGGTAGAGGGGGAGAGAAAAGCCGGCCTTTTTGTTCCCGAAAATGGAACAAAATGAAAGGCCTGGGGGGACAGAGGTCAGATTTCAGTGTTTTCCTATTGAGGGTAGACAAAGCTGGGTCTAACCTTATGAGCTTTATTCATGTCATGGGAACCCATATAGGGCGACGTATGTTGTGCCAGGTTAACTTTCCATTTTCGGCAATACGCCCATCACTTGATATTTTCGGATCAAAGCTTGCACCAAATACGCAAGAAAAACAGAGCGGCCTGACAAAAGACAACTGATATTGTTCAAGCTTGCTTGGGATTTAGTTGAGACTCGTCTCATTGCGCATTTGGTAGGTTTTAATAATGGTCACCTTTTCGGATGAGCTTAGAAATAAGCTTTGAATGGTTTGGCGGTCTCCACGGTAAGCAATACGATTATATTTGTTCAAACATCACGCAAGGTATAGGCATAGGCACTGCACAAACATAACCGGGCTGAATTTCAGATGGTGGCTGGTATGGTGCATTGTGTGACAGGTTTTTAATCTTTCATACCATTGACAAAATGTCTTGGGAAAGAGTTCCTTCTAAGATACTAAGATATTCTAAGATGTTTTGTAAACGTTATCTCCAGTTACTCGCACTCTTGTTTTGATTTCTCAAAAAGACACAAGTCTATAGACGTGTACAAAAACATGGAATTTATTCGATGTTTTCTTGTGAACATGACCGTCTAATTTTAATGACATTTTCACTGGTGGTTGGGGATGTGTGCATTGAAAACTGGAGGATTGAAATAAATTTACTCCTTCCAAAAAAAATAATGGTGTACTGGCCGATTAACCAGTAGAAAGCCTGTGTGGAGACTTATACTGCAGTTGGGCCGTGTCCGAATTAGCGGCTACGGCTACGGCTACGGCTAGATCGCCGCGTCATCATGCGATGAAACAATAATAAGACGTCCTTAGCAACACCGTTAGCAACAGTCGTAGCCGTAGCCGCCAATTCGGTTTCGGCCTTAGTCTCAGCGAAAAGGATTGTATTTAAAATGGTGGGAACATTATTTAGAGATTATAATCAGTTGAAATTAATGTTTTGTAGTTTTATCGACTTTTTTTTTTTTTTAAATTGATCTTCTCCCAGAAAAGTTTAACAAAATTGCTGTTTAATACACAGACCTTTATTAATAATAATGACAATAATAATAAGAAGAAGAATAGTCATTATAATAGTGTACATATAATGCGCCATGTCTGTCATAAATGAACTCCTGGCGCTGAAGTATCGAATTTGGTGGAGCTTGTTAAGAATGAATTTATAAGACCATAATACAATACCTTGTAAGGTATACCGGGTGAGATGGCGCATATTGCCTAAAGACCATGCCAGAACGACGAGGCAAACCCTTTCTCTTTTACGATAAGTGTAACTGGGTTCTTTCACGTGCATTACACAGCACACGGGACCTACAACTTTAAGTCCCATCCGAAGGACTAAGCAATAATGGTTAAGTGCCTGGTTAAAGTGTCAAGACCGGGACTGGAACCCACACTCTGCTGATCAGAAACACCAGAACTTGAGTCCGATGCGCTTGACCGTTCGGCCACAATAATTGTGTTTATTGTAAGTTAAGAGCAAGATTATAAGGTGAATGAACCGACCCTGGCGGCAATTGTTTTGAGGTTAAAACAAAAAAATGCATTCGGGAAAATTAAAATGGCAAAGCAAACGTGTATGTTGCGCCATAAGACTATAACGACATACCCTATCGAACCTACGTCCTGCATCGTTGAATTCCTATCAATAAAACCCACCCAGATAAAATGATTATTAAAAACAACATAATGACTTCTTCGCTTCTTCGACTTCCGATTTTCGGAATATTAAACTTTTTTAATTGACTGGTAGTCGTTGAGTACCGAGTGCTAACAATGCCATTCCGTGTCATTAATCAATGCGGAGTGGAAAGATTCAAGTGCTGTTGTCGAAGCCACCAGTCTTGTAGCAGTCCTGGTGGAAACACAAGCATGCAACCATTGTTGGTGAAACGTCATAATTAAAATAAAAGTTGAGTACGCCCCCAACGGCACTCTGGGGCTTCTATACATACATGTCATGTACTTGTTGACGTTGTTGCCTGTGGCGAGATACACAATGGCTGACAACTGCGGTATCTACAGTCCTGCATTTGGGGACAGCACTTTTTTCATTTTTGATTAATTGAGTATTGGATCGACATATATTAATACAATTTTGTTTTGTGTCGAAGCTCAATCGGGAGTATCGTTGGTGCTCGATATGAGCTCGATCAGTTTGACATGATGTTTATTTACATGGCCTAAATACGTCAAGAGGGTGGATCCGGTGAGCTCGCTCTGAACACTGCTTGTGGTGGTGGCGGTTTTGTCTACGACATACATTGTATTGTAAACAGTGATTAATGCGTGCTACATGATGACAACATTAATACAGACCATGGGAATGAATGAGCTATCGAAGCATAAGGGGCACGTGCCCATGGAAAGTCTTCTCGAAGAATTTTGGACTTTACTTTGCACAAGCTCCGTTTTCCCCCACTGGAGCATTCAAAAAAGAAAAAAAGGTCGGACCACACAGTTCCTCTTTTGCTTCTGTATGATTAAAAACGATCCTCACTTCCAAATCTGTTCATCAAAAATAAAGTTCAGTACAGCATTGAATGTTTAGACAAGTTGTGCATGTCTTGATTATTGAATATGTAATTTTGCTTTAAGCACAAAGCTAGAGGTGGGATATGTTCCCCCAGCCCAATCCCTCCCTGATAAAGGCTCGCCCAGTCTTGAGTTTTCCAGCTGAAACAAACACTGAGGCATCCTTCAGCATCGAAAATGTTTTCTAAGTCTGAGGAACACAGACATAAACACGCCATGTGTGTCAAAAAGAGACTCCTGTCCCATGAAAAAATGCAAACAAATAATACTACGCAGAAAGAAAAGAGACCCAAGGTATTGCTCAGATGAGATGTTTCACAAAAATTGAGTTTTTATGTTACCGTACTTTCATCCGAAAGCGGTCCCTTTTTTCAGCCTACCACATTGTTGGTCCCTTGGTTTGAATCCAACATCTTGTGCTTAATTTTCATTCCCAACCGTTTTACATGAAATGATTGCAATAACTTTCCTCTTACTGATCAACTAAGATTTATTTTCGGTTTTCATTTTTGTCTGGCTTATTCAGAGCAATAATGGGCTTTTTCCTTTCATTGCCGAAAAGATAAAGTGACGAATCGGTTTGAACAGTTTCCTGGCGTGAGAATGTACGAGCTGAATCTTCGGCCAGTGACCCTATTATACGGTTGTACGCTTCATTCAATGAAAAGACCCAGTACTTGTCTGAAAAAGACCCCAAACATGCCAGAGACAGCATCAAGGTTTTCCCGCCCTTGTTAAACCTATCTTGCCGTACTTGCCTCGTGACAATGACGACAATGTTCAGTTAACTTCTCGTCGTCTTTAACCCTCTGTGACAGAATCTAAAGCGCCCTCTAGCAATATATTTTAGGAACCTATCGGATTTCGATAAGCATTGCATAATTTGGTCTTTCCGAAACCACGACTTTGATTCCGGCTCCAGCTTGAGGCCATGTCAACCACTTGATGCTCTGTGTAAAGACCGATGACGGCCGGAGCCCAAGTCGGAGCCGACACAATGGTTCTCGAAAAGACCCCGGAATGTATTTCACTTGCTGATTAAATTTGAAAGACAGACTTTCTGTGTAACTTTGCCACACTTCATGTGCCCGTCAGCAAAAAATATCCGGAATCGATCCATGGTTTAGATATTGGTCTGGTAGAAGATTGTTTGTCGCCCAAAAAGGCTATACTTTTCCATAATGGGTCGATTACCAGAGCAAGAAACGAAATTGTGCGCCGAATCTCCTTATTAGAGGAAACTTTTAAAGGAAACTATTTCTGGTTATGCATACCTTGTGAGAACAGCTCCTTGATACATTAAGAGTTTTCTCTTGACTTCTTCATGCAAGGGGGCCATTCTTGCTGCAGGTTAGGCTTCATTCGACCATGTTTTCAACTATACCTTGGTGGTTATTACAAGGTGCTGACATTTCGGCAAAACATATTCCTCCTTTTTTGCAATTTGTTTCCCACTTTATTATTAATTGTCACTAAATTTGACGCAGTTTGCCGGTTCATATGTACCTTCTTTCGCCGTGCTACGTTACGAAGTACCACAATCAACACTTGAAACAGGCGCCACCTATCGAGGGAGTTTAAACTTCCTATTCCTCATCGGTAGGTGGCGCTTCTGAGGTTTGCCAAGCGGTGCAATGCTGCAAGTGTGTTGTGGCTACTTCACGCGTGCGTCCACTTCGCTTTGCCAGGAACTAGCATGGGACAGAGTGATGCCTAGCCCCCGGGCCTCACCCTCAATTATTCCCCCTACGGGATAGCCGCCCATACATCTGTTGATTTTCTGCACGGCGATCCACTTTCACTGTCCAATTCAATTTCTGTAAACGTCTTAAAAACATTTCGGAATTATTTTCCGAGTTTACATGAATGATGATGGTTGTTTGGATTGGAGAGAGCATCAAACTGGTACCTCGCCTTCGCTTGTTGTTTCAGCTGTCAGTGTTGATGTTTAACAGCCTCCAAGTGGGCCAGTTGTGGAACGGAAACCAACACCCATACCATGTACAATATCGAATCTGTTGCTTATGCCGCAGTTTGTGGCCCCCAAAAATGCACCATGCTGTCAGCGAGGAAATATCAACGTGAGAAAAATCGTCAAATCACGCCCAAATCACGTTCCAATAACATTCCTTTTGTATCTTTTTTGACCTCGGTACCTTATAGAGATTATGATGGTTTAGTTTCCACGTGATTATACACACTTCATTGATTTCCAATCATGGGAAATTCTAAGATATTCTCTGATTGCTGAGCAAATATTTACGGAGAGCGACAAGACGTGAGGCATGCTCTTGTCATAATCCCCCTGGAAAGGCTTGCACTAAATCAGCAAAAGTAGAAATAACAGCAAAAGTCTCTAAGGCAATTACTTAATTGATTCGCAGACTATTTGTAAAGCAATCACTGAGAGCCAGGGTGCGAGCTTCCTCTTGAGGTAGGAGCAATTCTCATGGAGGTGAGCACAATAAGTGCACCAACCTCAACTTTTTGTAACTCAGCAAACTGCGATTGTGGGCAGGTGAGGGCGCTATTGCATCGTTACAGGGACATGTCTCATAGTGCCGCGTGTTGGCAGAGGCTAAGCATGGCTGTTTCAAATATCTACTGATGGGGCTCTGGTAGCTGTAGGGCACTTCCACTTTCGTGTCAGTAATGTAGTATTGATAATCCTCCAGGGCTATGAGAGCCACACACATAGTTATTTGGAACAGCTTGCCATGGCTTCTAATTACGACACCGATGGCCTAGGCCTATACCGTCTTCATAGTCACTTATATAAATCGATCTTATGAACCACACGGTAAGAAAACTTGCCGCAAAAATAAACGCCGAATTCTTCATGAAGAACTTCAGTGACTGTCAGTTTGTCAATGATCATTGATATATAATAAATTGGAATTGGTTTGCCAAAGATTGCCAGTCACAAGTAGTTTAAAGTAGGAGTGCCAATTGTAATGCAGTCACCGACTGTGGATGCCCAGAAACAATGGTGTGTGAAAAAGCCTTTCTTAGCATTTACATTAGAACAAATCTTGTGGGGGGTTTTCTCATACATTTTCCAACGAGTGCGGAAAACGTAAACAAAAGTGCAAGACACGTTTGAATTGCCGCTGTCTTCAACGTGTAATGCAATCGCAGTGAGTGCCTATTGTAGGTCCCTAGACCTCTCTGTCTTAGTCTCGGACCATCTGGTGTGGTCTCAGATTCATATTACATAATAACACTTTATTGATGAACTTTTGAAGGGAGGGTGGATCGCTTGTTGCCCCCCCTTTACTGGTCAATATACTTTGTTCAGCAATTATAGTTTAGCCTAAACATACTAGTTATTCATGTAATGGTACAAGCCTCATTTGGTTCTTACTGTCGTCTGGTGGGTCGAAAAAGTCGAGGTATCGTCCGATGAACCATGAAAAAAATTAATGAGAAGATGGTGATTTTTGTGGTTGTTTGTTTTGTTGGTTTTTATGGGGTGTGTGTTTGTTTGTATGTTGGCTTTAAAGGGGTGTGTGTTGTTTGTTTGTTTTTTAGTTTTGATGGAGTGTGTGTTTGTTGGTCTGTTTGTTTGTTTGTTGGGGTGTTGGGGTGTTTGTTTGTTTGTTTGTTTGTTTGTTGGGCGTTTGTTTGTTTGTTTGTTTGTTTGTTGGGCGTTTGTTTGTTTGTTTGTTGGTTTTGATGGGGTGTGTTTTTGTTTGTTGGTTGGTTTTGTTGGGGGTCTGTGTTTGTTTGTCGGTTGGTTTCGATGGGGGTGTTTGTTTGATTGTTTGTTGGTTAATTTTGATGGGGTGTGTGTTTCTTTGTTTGTTGGTTGGTTTTGATGGGGGTGTGTTTGTTTGTTGGTTGGTTGGTTTTGATGGGTCGTGTGTTTGTTTGTTAGTTGGTTTTGATGGGGATGTTTGTTTGTTTGTTTGTTGGTTGGTTGGTTGGTTGGTTTTGATTAGGTTGTTTGTTTGTTCTTGTTTTGATGGGGTTGTTTTTGTTTGTTTGTTGGTTTTGATGGGGGTGTGTTTGTTGGTGCGTGTTTTGATGGGGTGTGTATGTTTGTTTGTTTGTTTGTTTGGATTGTGAGTGTTTTTTGTTCATTCCTGAGATTGAGACTGTTTTGTGCTAGCTTTGAACAGTATTTTTATTAAATCATTTATTTATTTATTGATGTATTTAATTTTTGTACAGTTATACATGCCGCTATCTTTACCATGTTCCATCTCTGCAATAAAATCATGTGTTTTCATAATACCACGTGGGTCATGCCATTATGAACTCCATTCCATATAATTGGTTACATTGAATTTAAAAACAGAGACTGAAAAAAATGGCGCTGCACCACCATGGCCGAAATAATCTTGTATTGTGTAGAAGTGTTCCTGTTTTAAGTATTATTGGTACTGAAATGAATAACTTGGAACTTGGAATCTTGAGATCCTCCGATGTTGCACCATTTTCCCTTTTAGGATGACAGCTCCATGACTACGTGAACTATATATTAGTTTTAAAAGCTTTGTGACAATAATGTCCAGCTAGTAGTACACACAATATTGAAACCTGCATAAATCAATTTACCCGGCCAGGTGAACTGAGGTATTTCTACACGATTAGTCCGATTTCTGGGCTGGAAGGGGTTGCAGTGTCCCCCTGTTCTCATTATGACATTCTACTACATCGTCGCGTTAGAACCAAGTGACTTCGGCTACGGCTACGTCCGTTGGCTGCAACCACATCGTTCAAGAATAGGACTTTTCAGTGATCCGGTCATAGCCACAGCCGAAGCCATCACTTCGGACACGTCATTAGTCTAGTTTCAGGTACAGAGAAGTACATGTACAACCATAGCCCATAAGGACCCCAAAATGTATGTTCACCTGTACATTTTGTACTACTTTCGCAAAACGAACATAGCACACTGGACCCAGCATGTCTGCTGGCACCTATACATTTTGTGTATTCTTTCCCAAAACGAACATAGCCCAAGGACCCAAAATGCATGCTGTCACCTGAACATAGCTCATAAGGTCCCCAAAATGTATGCTCACCAGCCTGTACATTTTTGTATAACTTCCCCAAAACCAACATGAGCCCTCGGATCAAAAATATCTGCTCTCACCCGTGCATATTTGTGTTACTTTCCTATTACTACTTGATGTGTCCCGTTTTATTGGGGTCAGTTGTTCTATAATTTGAAAGTGACGTGTCACGGTGACCTGTCATAAATGCCTTTAGTGATGCAAATCAAGGTTATTCCTACAGGCATACCCCCTCCAGAGGGCGGGCTTTGTTTGTAGTGTATAATTTTTATAACCATGTTATGACTGAGCCTTGTTCATTTTGACTGCTTCATGCATGGCTATTTGCTGGATGGCTAAGTCAATGCCACACTTTAACGCAGTGAGGTCCATAGCACGACCAAAGACAGACAATTTATTAAACTCTCTCTGTTGTCAAACTGTTCAGGCGTTGCCGCCATTCCTTGGTGATACCTGGACAGTCGTACCGGTAGTCCCCACCACGGTCCTAGCTCACTGGGTTAATTGAACCCTTGCTGTTTTTGATGGTCCCTGAAGCACACTCAAAGTTACACAGCGCCCTCAATGCAACCAGGCAGGCATTTTTTGCAATTTCTGTATGAGACGTAAAATTAATGTCAAAAACATCTTTGAGAAATCTTTTTGTTTTCCCCAGGAACATATCAAGACAAAGCTTGTGGCTTAAATTTAATCTGAATGATAACTATCATATTTAAAGTGTTTACTGTAAATTGTACAAAAGTGTTACGAGAGTACAACGCCCAACAATATCGGACAAGGTGAGCAATTGCGCTGTAAGACATAGGGTCTACATTGAGTCCAATTTCAACCTAGCAATAATGTGAGGGAATTGATCGAAAAGAGCATTATTGTTCACCCTGTTCCCAACTTTTTCCTTGCAATTATATTGACAACTTCATGGGGAGGCAGGGAGCTGCATCGATCTAGGCCGTTGTCATGATGGGTAATTCTGTCCACCCGCCCACAAAAGTCCAGCCGGAGAATGTATACAAGGAGAATCGAACGTGCTACCCTCGGTAAGATGTTCTGTCCCCATGGGGTTAGTCCCTCAGTCGGCGCAGGCTACGGCCGGAACGCGAAAAATAGCCGTAGTCGCTTGATTTGGACGCGGTACGTTACTGGTCACAGAGCTGACTGCTCCCAGAGCTGTGACTGGTCCCAGAGCTGTGTATTAAGAGAGTTGCGACATGGAGGGACCAGCTTTCTCCGGTCACGTGGTTGCTGGACGCCATTTTGTTCCAAAATGCAGTACAACCCAACAACCCAATGGGCAGACTAGTCTGGCACCCTGTATTCGCCAACGCCTTTTTTGGAGACAAAATGGCTTCTAATCGCAAGTTGTCGCAACTCTCTCAATATACGGCTCTGACTGGTCCACGCAAAGAGCGCCCTCAACAGCGTCTCACGTTTTTTTATTAATCTGGTGGCCGGTTCTGGCAGGAGATTCTGTGTGTCCCCCCCCCCCCCCCCCCAATACGGCGAACTGTGTACAAACTTCTTCTGATAGCGCCCTCTTTTGAATCATCCTCTTTCAGCCTATTGTCCAATTATGTGGGACAGAATCGGTCTCATGTGTTGTTGATTGTAATGATTCTGTGAAGAAAGTTTCTTTCTGAAATGCCTTCAATAAAATTCAAAGAAAAGGAAACTGCAAACACTGTAAATGTAGTCAACAATGTGTTTGCGGAAATATGCAACATTTGTTATGAAATCCAGTAAAACTGAAGTGCCTTTTGATTGTTTTTCCTCCGCATGACTCGGAATCACAGAGTGTACAGACTCCCATTTTCAAACTACAATAATCATTCTATCTTACTCTGCTTTAAATGACAATTTTATACCTTAAATACATGCTTAGAATTTTGTCTTCTGCACCATTTTGCAGACTTCAACTCAGCTTTCAAGACACGTACGTTTTCGGGTTGTCAAACACATCTACAACTACACCACACTAAGTTGTATCGAACGCTATAATTTTCGGTGGCTCAGATCGTTAGCCTTCCTATGTTTATAATTCTTTTTTCTGCGATTTCATCAGTCAAGTTGCCAATTTTGTCATTCAATTCGGTAATTTCATCATATTCAATTCTGTAATTTCATCATTCTATACGGCAACTGTAGCATTCAACTTGGCAGTTTTGCCATTTCGTGTTGCATTTTGACATTGCATTCGGCAATTTCACCATTGGGCAATGCCATCATTGCGTTCGGAAATGAAGCAATTCCGTTCGGCAATTTCACCATTTCGGCAATTTCACAATTCCATTTGGCGGATTTTCGTTATTTGGTTGTAATCGATTCTTCGTGCCCCCATAACTATTGGGTTTTACGTGTAATTGTCATGTCCGTTTTCAATGGCGTAGATGAGCTCATTGACCATGCACAAACTTCTGCCAGTTAGATCACGTCTTCGGGATCACCAAACTCTGGGAGGACTGCTATGAGCGGACACGCGAGGGCGCACGTTGTCAGCAGCTCACACAGCCGTATACACTCTAAAAAATAATTGCTCAACATTGGGTAAAACTCTTACCCTTTTAGTATTAAAAAGGGAACATGGTCGTTCAATTGTGTAAAATAGTTGCACAACGTCCAAAGTGTAAAATAGTACCCAATGTTGTGTAATTTTTAATACCAACATGTGCAGCATCTTTAGCACAGCACAGTTGGGTAAGAAGTTTACCCATGTGACGACCTTGTTCCCTTTTTACTCCAAAACTGGGTAAACTTTAATCAACCTTCATTTTACCCAGGTGTTGTGCTATTTTCTTACCCAATGATTGGGTTATATTTTTTTATCCAGCACTGTTGTGCAGTTAATTTACCCAACACTTGTGTTGCTTTTAAATCAGTTTTTGTGCGCAAATTAATTTGTACCTGGGTTCCTTTCGGAGGGCTGTTGCCGTTTTTTTATTTCTTTTAAAATAAAATCAAAAGGTAACAATTAAGTTAAAACACTTTTATTCAACTCCTGATTCAACAAAGGCAACATAAAAAAGATTTGGGAGGTGAGCGGGTTTAGCCAAAGAAACACTAACGTTATACCCATTTATATCACTCCGTGTATTTTTTTTCAACTGAAACATAAAACAACTGTGGAGTTTGTGTACAGCCAGATACACTTGGGGCAAACCAAAAATTGTGGTTTGGTTAGTGAAAACGAACATTAACAAAATTATTGCAAGCGGACTATTGTAATAATCTCTTCTTGGAAGCAGTGTTGGCTCTGAAAAGAGCCGGTTGGTTTTGCCAGACCTGTTAATGACGGTTCAGACTGTCCGTGACGAAATCGTTGTGTTGCAAAGTCAATGAAGCTATAGCAATCCATGGCTTTCCTGTGAGATGATGCCTTTCCCTCTTCAACAGACGGTTGTTTCTCGAACAGAACAACAACCATAAAACCAAAATTCTCTCTGGATGGTTACATGAACATCGGACATCAAAGACCTCACGTCCACCCCATCCATCTTTGATTGTGATATGTGACTTTATGTCCGAATGTATATGTACACTTTGCATTATGGGTAAAATGTTTCCACGAGGAGCAGTTTACCCCAATTTTCAGTTACTTCGTACCACTTGTTGTGCAAAAGTTACACTGCTTGAGATAACAAAAATGTTTTTACCCACTTCTTGAGTGATTTGAACCTCGGTGTTATGCTATTTGATTTCCTACACAATGTTGGGTACTGTATTACCTTTCACCTGTGTATTTTATTTTACACAAGTGAGGGGTAAAACAAAAATTTTCGTTTTACCCAATATTGACCAAATGTTGCACAATATTTGTACCCAACAGTTTTACACAGTAACATTTTACACTGCTTTTTTAGAGTGTAATTATTGGCAGCTCAGTGTACATATTGTATTACAGGCCTATTCTTATTGAAACAGGTCATGGACCGATCCAGCCTTAGACTTGATTTTGAAGTCTGAAACTACGGTTAATGTCTGCATCAGCCTCGCAAAACGCCCTAACTCGAGATCTCAGACCTGACCCTCATGTTGTGTATATGGAATATTCATTTATTCACAACTTAAGTTAACACTGATGCCAGCCTGATGGCCAATCAGGAGGCCACAAAACTATGTAGGCTGCATCTATTACCAATAGGTTACAATCCCTTAAGCGCTTTCTGTTATATTTCATTTGTCCTATTTTATTATAGTGCTTGATACCTAATAGTTTTTGTTTAGTTTTTAGCTTAAAAATTTTTTTTAAACCTAGAATTTATGTTTTTTACATTTGAAAGCTGCAATAGAACTACTGAGCAGGGGCAGGATGTAATATTGCATTTTCACCAATGCTGTATTTCTTTACTTTATATCTCGTAGTATAGACATAATTGAATATTCATTCTATCCAAACCTTTTGTTCAAACCTATCCAAACCAGCCTCTTTGTTCACAACTCGCCATAGGGTGCGTACAAACCGATGAACAGGATTCCCAAATCTGTGATCGAAGGTTAGCCCACGAGAGGGTGCTATTTCAGGCAATACTGGCCAAGTTCGAACAAGGACCATTTTTTCCGACTAGCAGCCGATGATTAACTGGTTTACTCATGTTACAAAAAAACATGTGTTTGGTACCAGACCAGGCAATATCAGCCTCTAGTCGACAAAATGGTCCATGTGCGAAATAGGCCTGTATTGACTATCAGGTAGACACAAAACAACGGTCACAGACTTGTTACCAAGTCTAATCCAGCTAACTCTACTACGCAGCCCTATAAAATGAAACATTAAATCTTGTTCTCACCAAAGGTTCCCTTTCCCCTCTAGAGGGATACGATAATGCTCTGAGTGTCTTATAAAAGATTACAATGTGCCACATGAGTGGATGGGATTAGGTCAAGTCTATGAAATGCTTTTAGTTTTTCGACTTTCTTAACCTGCCGACCCCCCCCCCCGACAATCGCTCACTCTCGAATTATACATAAACCAAACATAATAGATCAATGCGGTAGCTTCCATGGATTTTCCATCATTCATTTCTAGGTGACGGTGTCCCCTCGTGGCCTTCAATAATCCCAGGAAGTTAATGTGTAATGTGGAGAGGTTTGCTTAACATCCAATACTATTTGATTAACGGATGGAGAGAGGGAACAACATCGTCCCTTGCGGCACACGGTTCGTACGGTAAGATAGACTTGACCGATCAGCGAGCCATTAAAGCAAAAGCCGGTGGGGTTTTTTTCGCGCGGGAATTATGATCGTGACCTGAAGATGTGTCTGTGGGTTTATGCCGTGCCGACACAGACGGGATCTTTTCTCCCTAAATTTAATTTCATCGCCCGTATGGAGGGAGGGTTTACTTCGTGCAAGATGCGATCCCGTTGATGGATGCGTCTCCTGCTTGCTGGATTTGTAATGATCAAGTCCTTTGTTTTAGGAATTTGGATCATTTTAATTGGTTGGGCGAGTTTGCCTGTTATTTGGACTTGAACTGAGCCGGAAACACATTGAGGTGGGACTGAAACTTCGAAATAAAAAAATGACAACACTTTGAAATCGCATCACGTAGTATCAGGGAATCATAATTTCAAGTTTTATCAAAACAACCGTAACAAACACTTCGCGAAATTTATAACATCAGCGTGTTTGTAATAAATATGTTTTGTATGTAAATTCTTGTTGACTCTCGAAGGAGAGTGTCAACATTATTTTGACCATTGCACACTTTACATGATAACCAATTAGTCAAGGTTACTGGAGTTTGTGCGTGAGCTTCAATTTTTAAAAAATGTAACAGACGTAACCAATTTAGCCATTGTCAGCTAAAACATGTAAACAATCGATGATATCAGAGGGTAACTCTTGAACAGCAAAAAAATATTATTTACAACCTGCTGTTCCCTTCCCGCCTCTATACTGCCCATGCGCGGTCATCTTGATCGTTGGACCCCGCACCGACCGTCCATCAAACCTCTTAGGGCGTCTGTGATTGGCTGTGGGGTGGCTTAACTCCTCCTTCTGAGTCTCGTTTGACCAATCACGGCGCGGGATTCGATGAGGCGCCTCGTCTTGCCACTGAGGACCTTTGCTCCCCGGCCGATGCTCGTGACAGGCTCGTCGGCGAGCCTCAAAGAAGCCCCTGGGTAAAATATTTATCCGATCGGAGAGTGATACCGTCTCTTCATTGAGTTGTGGTGAGTTTGGAGAGGAGCCGGTGCCTTTAATGGGCACACAAAGGTCAGGCCAATGTTTAGCAGAGAGGGGTTTGCCTTGCTGCTCGGCGGTTCAGAGTGAGATAACAACCCGTCGAGACTTGGCTCAGCTGACGTAGTTTCAGTTGTCGACCTCATACTATCAATTCAATCTCCACAAGAAGTGAGCCTTTTTTTCACCCGTCGTGCTCATCATAACTTTAGTGTTTGATTTGTCACTCTTGAAATTATGTTTTCTGTTCTTCTTCATGATAATAATTTAATATATATTTTTTATATAGCGCATTACACCATCAAATTATTTTTAAAGCAAATTGAAAGAAATAATCAATTAAAAAACTTCATTGTGATACATTTAACAATTACCTGCATCACAGCACATTAATATCTATAATTCGATACAATTTATAACAATTCAAACTCTAGTATAGCATCAATCATCCTCAGTACATTATGAAGTTCGTTCAAATTCGTATTAAAAGGGAACCATACTATAACATTAAGTTTGATTACATTGAAATGAATGGAAGTAAGGCAAAATGACGGGGTGTCAGAAAAGCAGTTTCTCATGTCATAAGCCTAATATCTAAATTCTTCTCCCCACAATAGCTGATGTTGAGGAGGGTCAACGTTGCGTATATCAAAATAGAAGATACAGTTCTTCGTGTCTAAATATATTATGAATTGATATCAATGAATGCATTTCTTTCATGCTTAATACAGTAACAATCAACCACGATGTAGTATCTTTTTGCGGTTCACCAGAAGAGAAGTGTTAACAATCCACTGGCACTATAGGGACAAGAAAGTGAGTAACTCTAGTTAAACAGACAAAAGCAGTTACCACAGCTGGGTGTGACCTCACTTCATCCCCCTCCCCCTCCCCCTCCCCCTCTCCATCCATCCATCCATCCCCCCCCCCCACAAGATGTTGTTATCCTGACGGTGAAGCGCCTAGCTGCAATGTTCTCATTCCACGGAGGTTGTGTACACCACACACGAACACATCCAACACAAACCCCGTGCCCCCGTATAGGTGGCATGTTGAAGTGTTTCGATGTGTACCAATGTTGTGACTGGTGTGCTTATCTGATATGCATCTTGTACCAGATAGCGGCGGATCTGTGTGGGAGCAGCGTGCCGACCCGGTGTTGGTGTACCGATGCCATCGCTGCGTTCCCCGGTTGCCATGCATATGGGCTCCCGGTGGGGATGTTTTAGATACACGGAGGTTCTGTCAACACTGTTTCGTTTCGTATTCCTGGTTTCTCCCGATGAGCTTTGAACGATGGTCCAAGCTTTTTAAAACGCTGTTTCCCGTAAATAACCTGACTTGTTCGTTATCTCACAGAGCTCCGTTAGACTCCCGTAAACGCAGTCTTTCTTGTTGTAAACTGTGATTACGACATGAAAGGTTGTCATAAAAATTAAGGACAAAAAAGGGCTCGGGAGCCTTTCTGAAAATCAAGTCAATAACAAATGTCATAACACAGAGTTAAAGTGTTTTCATAATGTTAGTAGGTTAATTTATTTACAGTCATTGAGACAACACCATTAAAATGGAATACTGTTCTGTAAATAATGGCTCCCATTCCGCCAGCGTGGTTGGGTTTTAAAGGGATTTAGGACAACAATGGCTGTATACCTTGAAGATCAAGTAGATCTATATGGAAGAATGAGTTCGTTCAAATCCTCTGTGAAAATTGTACTGAAACTGATCCTCACGTTTTCAAGAGACCAGTATTTCTCCTGAAGACCAGCAGAGTATACTGTTCGAAACGTCGAGGTCGTCGTACCAACGGCTCTTTTCAGAGCCAACACTCCTCCCAAAACGAGATTTACACTGGTTGTACCCGCAAGTTTATCAGTAATAGGCCCTACTTATGTTTTATCTGTAATGTTTTGTTATTCTTCCCGGATTTATTACAATCTATAGGTCAAGTCCCTTTTAATTATTACATAATATTGCAAACGAGGACCTGAAAGGACTGCCCGATTCGGGGTGTTCGTTGAAACTTCCGTCCTCGTCTTCTCTCCATTGGGTTCTTGGCTATGTAGTAGTACAGTGATTAAGTTCGCTTTTCTGAGAGTAATTGGCTTCACAACCAGAATAAATGAAATGAAATAAAACATTGACTCACCCTACCATCGATGAATCAGATTGTGAAATCATACACTTTCTCCATTGACTGCAGTCAGTTTACTGACTTAACGCATTCACAACACTTTAGTCACTTACGTCAGATGCTCATAATACATAATGCAATTAAGATTCCCACATATTAACGGTACCAGACTATTTCCATCCATTGCCAGGCCTCTGTTTTGACGTAAGGATGAGTCTAGGGAAGGTTACAATTGAAGTATGGTGTAAGGATCAGGTAAATAACCTGACTAATTGCGCTGATGGGACTATTGTCAAACATTACGGTGTTAGAATCTGCCTGTCTTATCGATCAATACAATTATACCTGCAGATTTAGTTTTAAAAAAGAAACCTCATTCATGATCCAACATTTAAAGGGTCTGTATACGTTTGGTAATGACTCTGAAAATTAATGGCAATAAAAACTTACTTGGTAAGAAGTACAGCAGCTTTGGATAGTATAATGCATTTTGAAAACTTTTCACTTATAGAAGTACTGCGGTTATGGAAAAATGTATCACTTTTTCTCCACCAAAATTTGAATCTGAGAAGCGTTACTGACAGTAACGTTTATCAGATTATGTATTCCAATTGCAGATTATTCTTCCTGCGTGGACATAACCGCTCCAGATTTTCGGCAATATCTCAAAAACGATACCACCTTTTGAAATGAAATTTTCACAGGTTAGTTTTATGGTATATTATCTACAACTATAGGATTGAAACAAACAGTGTGTTCCAATTACCAAACGTATACAATCCCTTTAAGCAATCTAATCGAGTACACCTCTTAAAATTGTCAATTTATGTCACTGGTCAAGAATACTCGTTCTCCAGTGAGATGGGGAAAAAGTTCTTCATGTAATTCGGTCTCGAAGCCATGCTGCCCTTGCCGCGAGGTTTGCAACGGATATGGCCGGTAGTACCTAACATACACGCTACATCGTGTACAGTTCAGTTTCACCACGGCAAAAACGCGTACACGTATGGCTCAGGAAATTGGTTTATTAAAAAACAAAACAGTGCATGAATGTCATTTCAAAGTTAATTATTTGTAGATATTTTAAACAGGTCGGGTGTTTATTACGAGCTGTCGTGACCTCAAAATTAAATCAGACATGCTCTTTGGGATTGGTATTTGATAGCTACTTTGGGAAATATCATGTGAATGTTTGATCATTGTAAATCCACTCTACAAACTAGGCCTATTGTTCTTTAATTTCTGATATAAATACGATAAGATGAAACCTAACGTAAAATAAGGTTTTGGTAGCTATTTTGAGCCAGTCCATTATTTAACTTACATTATGCATGGATATGTAAAATTACGTCAGCAGGGACCAGCGAGATTTTTCCCCTTGTTAATGGTACAAATCATCCTGCGAAATTATTTTGTCTGAAGTGTCCCCATAATTTGAATCTCCCAAAGATCACCTAAAGGTGACTTCTGCTGCGGCCAGAGATGCAGTTGGTACCCGCTATCACCTCGCTCAACGTGATGGATTCGACGATCTTGATGAAAATACCGTGACAGTTTTTGTTCATGTTTTCTCAACAAGACACTGTATTCAGCTGAAACTTTCACAGGTGACTTTTATTGTATCTTTCTTGATAATATTGTGCCTATAAATCATCATAACGTTGACAAAAACCAAACGATGACCCTATCTTTAAGTACTTATATCGACAAGAAAAGATGGCGTCAACTGATTTAGATCTAAGTTTATGAATGTCCAGAATAGAGAGAGTTTTGTACGGAGACTACACAAGAGAATGATTGTCAGTGACTTAATAGACGAATAATAGTTGACAAGAGGAATTTTTCATATTATTTCCAGTCCGGAATGAACATCTTGACAGACAACATTTATTGCATTTTAGACGGGTTTGATGGACATGTTGTCGCTGTTATAATTAAAAGTGCTATCTTGTCTCGTGTTTCCCTGAAAAAATCCAACCCTTGACCCACAGCCTTTATAAAGAGTGAATTCTACCGAATTCTGTATTGTGGTTTGGGCCCGATTCTGAGTCACATGGTCCCTTCGTCATTCTTATGAACAGTATGTTGAGTCACTGTGAGGTCAAAGATGAGAAATTGATGCAGTGTGATGTTCAAGGAAAGTTCCATGAAATAGCATCTTTAAGTAAACCAGTCCTATGCGTTTATCCCTTGGGTTATGACTTACTACTCTCGTAAAACAAAAAATTATAGGCGACTGGCAAAGGTGCCTTGAACGCTGCCCCTGTATGTCACCTGAAATGGGTGAACACTGTCTCCGGATATATGTCACCTGAAATGGTTGAACCCTGTCCCTGTATGTCAGCTGTAATGGTTGAACCCTGTCCCTGTATGTCAGCTGAACTGGTTGAACACTGTCCCTGTATGTCACCTGAAATGGTTGAACACTGTCCCTGTATGTCACCTGAAATGGTTGAACCCTGTCCCTGTATGTGACCTGAAATGGTTGAACCCTGTTCCTGTATGTCAGCTGTAATGGTTGAACCCTGTCCCTGTATGTCAGCTGAACTGGTTGAACCCTGTCCCTGTATGTCAGCTGAACTGGTTGAACACTGTCCCTGTATGTCAGCTGAACTGGTTGAACCCTGTCCCTGTATGTCAGCTGAAATGGTTGAACCCTGTTCCTGTATGTCAGCTGTAATGGTTGAACCCTGTCCCTGTATGTCAGCTGAACTGGTTGAACACTGTCCCTGTATGTCAGCTGAACTGGTTGAACCCTGTCCCTGTATGTCAGCTGAACTGGTTGAACTCTGTCCCTGAATGTCAGCTGAAATGGTTGAAACCTGTCCCTGTATGTCAGCTGTAATGGTTGAACACTGTCCCTGATGTCAGCTGAACTGGTTGAACTCTGTCCCTGTATGTCAGCTGAACTGGTTGAACTCTATCCCTGTATGTCAGCTGAAATGGTTGAACACTGTCTCTGTATGTCAGCTACAATATGTCAGCTGAAATGGTTGAACTCTGTCCCTGTATGTCAGCTGTAATGGTTGAACCCTGTCCCTGTATGTCAGCTGAAATGGTTGAACTCTCTCCCTGTATGTCAGCTGAAATTGTTGAACTCTGTCCCTGTATGTCAGCTGTAATGGTTGAACACTGTCCCTGATGTCAGCTGAAATGGTTGAACTCTGTCCCTGTATATGTCAGCTGGAATGGTTGAACTCTGTCCCTGTATGTCAGCTGAACTGGTTGAACTCTGTCCCTGTATGTCAGCTGAAATGGTTGAACACTGTCTCTGTATGTCAGCTACAATGGTTGAATACTGTCCCTGTATGTCAGCTGAAATGGTTGAACTCTGTCCCTGTATGTCAGCTGTAATGGTTGAACACTGTCCCTGATGTCAGCTGAACTGGTTGAACTCTGTCCCTGTATGTCAGCTGAACTGGTTGAACTCTGTCCCTGTATGTCAGCTGAAATTGTTGAACTCTGTCCCTGTATGTCAGCTGTAATGGTTGAACCCTGTCCCTGTATGTCAGCTGAAATGGTTGAACTCTGTCCCTGTATGTCAGCTGAAATGGTTGAACTCTGTCCCTGCATGTCAGCTGAACTGGTTGAACACTGTCCCCGCATGTCAGCTTAAATGGTTGAACCCTGTCCCTGTATGTCAGCTGAACTGGTTGAACCCTGTCCCTGTATGTCAGCTGAAATGGTTGAACTCTGTCCCTGAGTCAGCTGAAATGGTTGAACACTCTCTCTGTATGTCAGCTGAACTGGTTGAACACTGTCCCAGCATGTCAGCTGAAATGGTTGAACCCTGTCCCTGTATGTCAGCTGAAATGGTTGAACTCTGTCCCTGATGTCAGCTGAAATGGTTGAACACTGTCTCTGTATGTCAGCTGAAATGGTTGAACTCTGTCCCTGCATGTCAGCTGAACTGGTTGAACACTGTCCCCGCATGTCAGCTGAAATGGTTGAACCCTGTCCCTGTATGTCAGCTGAACTGGTTGAACCCTGTCCCTGTATGTCAGCTGAAATGGTTGAACTCTGTCCCTGATGTTAGCTGAAATGGTTGAACACTGTCCCTGTATGTCAGCTGAAATGGTTGAACTCTGTCCCTGCATGTCAGCTGAACTGGTTGAACACTGTCCCCGCATGTCAGCTGAAATGGTTGAACCCTGTCCCTGTATGTCAGCTGAACTGGTTGAACCCTGTCCCTGTATGTCAGCTGAAATGGTTGAACTCTGTCCCTGTATGTCAGCTGAAATGGTTGAACACTGTTCCTGTATGTCAGCTGAAATAGTTGAACCCTGTCCCTGTATGTCAGCTGAAATGGTTGAACCCTGTCCCTGTATGTCAGCTAAAATGGTTGAACACTGTCCCTGTATGTTAGCTGAAATAATTGAACACTGTCCCTGTATGTCAGCTGAACTGGTTGAACCCTGTCCATGTATGTCAGCTGAAATGGTTGAACTCTGTCCTTGTATGTCAGCTGAAATGGTTGAACTCTGTCCCTGTATGTCAGCTGAACTGGTTGAACACTGTCCCTGTATGTCAGCTGAACTGGTTGAACACTGTCCCTGTATGTCAGCTGAACTGGTTGGACACTGTCCATGAATGTCAGCTGAACTGGTTGAACACTGTCCCTGTATGTCAGCTGAACTGGTTGAACCCTGTCCCTGTATGTCAGCTGAAATGGTTGAACACTGTTCCTGTATGTCAGCTGAAATGGTTGAACCCTGTCCCTGTTTGTCAGCTGAAATGGTTGAACTCTGTCCCTGTATGTCAGCTGAAATGGTTGAACACTGTCCCTGTATGTCAGCTGAAATGGTTGAACACTGTCCCTGTATGTCAGCTGAAATGGTTGAACCCTGTCCCTGTATGTCAGCTGAAATGGTTGAACCCTGTCCCTGTATGTCAGCTGAAATGGTTGAACACTGTCCCTGTTTGTCAGCTGAACTGGTTGAACCCTGTCCCTGTATGTCAGCTGAAATGGTTGAACCCTGTTCCCCTGTTCCTGTATGTTAGCTGAAATGGTTGAACCCTGTCCCTGTATGTCAGCTGAAATGGTTGAACACTGTCCCTGTTTGTCAGCTGAAATAGTTGAACCCTGTCCCTGTATGTCAGCTGAACTGGTTGAACCCTGTCCCTGTATGTCAGCTGAAATGGTTGAACCCTGTTCCTGTATGTTAGCTGAAATGGTTGAACCCTGTCCCTGTATGTCAGCTGAAATGGTTGAACCCTGTCCCTGTATGTCAGCTGAAATGGTTGAACTCTGTCCCTGATGTTAGCTGAAATGGTTGAACCCTGTCCCTGTATGTCAGCTGAACTGGTTGAACACTGTCTCTGTATGTCAGCTGAAATAGTTGAACCCTGTCCCTGTATGTCAGCTGAAATGGTTGAACCCTGTCCCTGTATGTCAGCTAAAATGGTTGAACACTGTCCCTGTATGTTAGCTGAAATAATTGAACCCTGTCCCTGTATGTCAGCTGAACTGGTTGAACCCTGTCCCTGTATGTCAGCTGAACTGGTTGAACCCTGTCCCTGTATGTCAGCTGAACTGGTTGAACCCTGTCCCTGTATGTCAGCTAAAATGGTTGAACACTGTCCCTGTATGTTAGCTGAAATAATTGAACCCTGTCCCTGTATGTCAGCTGAACTGGTTGAACCCTGTCCCTGTATGTCAGCTGAAATGGTTGAACACTGTCCCTGTAACTATGTCAGATGAACTGGTTGAACCCTGTCCCTGTATGTTAGCTAAAATGGTTGAACCCTGTCCCTGTATGTCAGCTGAAATTGTTGAACACTGTCCCTGTATGTCAGCTAAAATGGTTGAACCCTGTCCCTGTATGTCAGCTGAAATTGTTGAACACTGTCCCTGTATGTCAGCTGACTGTATGTCAGCTGAACTGGTCATGTGCTCTTCAAAGCTTTTCAAAACGATTAACACTTGTTTTTGGGTGTGACGTCACTCTTTTTGTTAACACATGAAGATGGTTGCTGACGTGTTCAGGCAAAACCTGCCCCTTCCCGAAAAGGGAGCCACACAAAAAATATGACCACATTGCATGTGAATTAAAACTCTGCGATTGTATTCTTCATTCCTTTTAAACATGTAGGAACTTACCCCCCCCCCCTTGTACCGCTCCCACGCTACTCCCACGTCACTGAGTTTTGATACAAATATTCAAATCTCACAAATTAATTTTAGAGCACCGGCACATAATAGCCTAAACCCAGAGGTTGCAGGTTCAAAGTCCGCTTGAGTCAAATTTTCTTTGTTCGACCAAAATGCATTTTTCCTTTCTCACTCTGAAATACCTTTCTCCGATTGGCACCCATGGAGAAGAAACGATCTTTGTAGACTGACAACTTTTTGAAACTTCTGAAAGTTGAACCTATTGAAAAAAAACAAAATAGACGAAATAATTATTCATTATCGTTGGGAAGTTTATACTTATCTGTATATGGCAACAAATAAATGCAACCATGGAGGTAAAAATAATAAACAGCGGACATGAAGCCATTGGTTCAGAGTACATGTTTTGCATTAGTGCTATACGGTAAATCAAATAACTCAGACATAACTTTCTATGAATTGCTAAAATAATATCAGAAAGACTTTTATTCTCAGTTTGGAAGTCGCCAACTTAAAACTAACACCATTCGACAAAACGCGAACAAAACATAACAGTCCCAAATAATGTCAGTATTCAAATTGTGCATATGGTTTTTACCTCTTCGGTCAGTTGGACACAAACAAACCACGACTGTTGTCAGTGACAAAGCTCTTTATTCTTCCGTCCCCAAAGTTAACCCTTGATCCTACCTCCAGTCAGCCCAAAATAGGCCCGGTTTTGTACCTCTATTAAAAACTTGCCCCAATTGTTAACGTTTTTTATCGCACTGACCAATGACAGCAAAACAAGCAGGCGTAAAATTGCAGAAGATACGTCAACATTGATACCTATATGATACGCTTTGTTGACGTTGTTGTTGTTTTTGACGTCACTAGATGGCGCCCTGTCAGCTCCGTATCTGACATTTCCTAATGCTAGTTAAAGTCTACGGATTATAGCGAGCCAGCTAGCTACAGCTAGGCCCAGCACTGTGTTTGCACCGAGCATCACCTGTAAATGCATCAGCACGGGAGATGTGTGTCATTGTGATGGTTCGCCGTGGACTATCGAGACTTGGGAACCCCCCGGCCTAGCATCGCATCCACCGTCCACTGAGTAAACCCATCGTCTTGAGCTCGAGACATCCGCACAGTGTATCGTTTTAGAAAGCTTTTTGGGGGGGTTACGGCAACTTCGCAGCACAGTTTCCCCAGGCGGCACCATGATGGAAGGTAACAGCCCCTCGTTTTACAACTCGCCTTTCGGGTTTCACAATGATCAGTTCGTCGGCCCACCGATTACAGCGTCTACGGGAGGACACCGGACTTATAGTCCACCTCCCCCACCTGCGTGTATCTACGCCGACAAGCCGGGACCCCAGGTAGGGGGCTACGGCGGTGCCCCCATGGCTGTTGTGGAGTCCAGAGTGGACGAGGGATTGCTGCAGTATTCTCGTATGACGAATATGAACATGATGACACTGGCCAACATGGCATTGCCCCAGGACACGGCCTGCACGCAGGCCTGCGGGGCCGGTACTGGTGCCGCAGCTCAGCCGTGCGACGGCCGGGAGGCTATGCAGCAAACACATTCACCGCAGCTTGGTCACACCGTCATGCAGGGGGCCTCAACGGCTGTGACTACCTGCCGTGGAACAGGTCAAGCACACGGGGGAAACCCTGGCCCTCATCACCACACACCGACCGCCTCGTCTGGGGGCAAGACAAAAGGGGAAGACAGGAATCAGAACTTACCGTTTCCTTGGATGAAAACGACCAAATCACACGCCCACATGTGGAAGGCAAATTGGCCAGGTAAATCACATCAACTTCTGACTTGATCTCATTTATACAGTTGATCATTCTACATATACAGACAAAACGAAAACTATTATTTTCAGTTAAAGCCTGGTATTAGTTAAGTTAGGTTTGTTTATTTTTGTACTGTCGCCTCTCTGTGAACTTCCTGATTCTATTACATTATTTTTTATAATTTCCTCTTAACGAAGTTGTATACTGCCTCACTTTCATAGTCAGAAATAAAATATAGCAACGGACACCGCAAGTTCGAAATACCATCGGAATACTTACATCAAAATGTTGGTGGCAACCGACATGCTTTACCCAACTTACAAATGTAAAAATCATGCCAAGTCAAACACAATTGCTAACACAACTGATAACAATTTTCATTAATCCAGACACAGGCGAATTACTGTAAGTTATATCTTCATGATTGGCAAATTTATTCGAAAATTGAAAAAATTATCATCACTTCCTTCTCTTTCCCGATTATATCCGGAAGCGTCTGCTTGTTAGTCAAGAATGTCAAACACTTCACGCAAAAAAATGTGTTTTATTCAAATATTAAACATGAATGCAGTCGTTCTGCACAAACGTTGTCAACAAGAAATTTACGTTAGGGTTGACGTCAATGTCAAAAGTATTGTACAGGGTTGGTAAGGATGGTACAAAACATCATTGATTAATTTTAATCTGAAAGCTTAATGGTTATGAAGCTCATAATTATTAGAACAATTTTTTTTCTGTACAATATTTCCCTCTAAAATGATGTCATATTCGAGAAAACTGTATCTGAGAACCTATAAAAAAAAAGCCGCAACAGCTGGTTTCGGTTGTTAAAACCAAAATTAAGGACAATGTGTTTACATGCTGAAAATTGGCATGGCTTTTCACTATTTTTCTTCTGACTCACGCAACGGATAAACCCAAATTTTCACATGTTTGTTATTTTGTATGTGTATGTGGTTGATCACACAAAACATGAACACTGTCTGCGACTATTTTGTCAGCTCTACCAATCCTGTATAATTTAATGCCATTGTTTTAAAATAACAAATAAACAGGCTTCCTTTTATTAACTCTAAATCACAAAGTGATTATTTTTTGACACATAAAGATAATGATATCTAGTAGTAGACATTAATATCAGATGTAGTTACTGCCGATAATCAGTCAACTTGTCCATCAAAGTGAACACCAAAGAAGGATAAAATAGCTGTTAAGTTTCGTCTGTACGTTGACACTCGGCTTGTTTTTTTGTAAAAGAATAAGAAATTCAACTTATTGAACCTGCTGGTTTTCTGAAAGTCACTTCCCTCAATACAGACATTTCTGGAAGTTTTTGTTATCTTACTCACGCAAACAGCCACCCACATGTATTATACAAAGTAGTTTAGAAGTGTTAAAATACAATCTAGGCATGATTGCCAAATTAAGCTTAACTTTGAGGGAAATGTCTAAAATATGATATTTATATGAAAACATGGATGAAGTAGACGCATTATTTTTATTTTTATTTTTGAATGGAGATACGTTTCAATCAATGCCGCAGTCATTTCATTGTCATCGCTCTTTTAAAAACATCGCGAAAATAAAAAAACAGACATTTTGTGAATATCAAGATGTAACAAATTCCTTGTTGGCACAGCGAATGTTTCTTTTAAAGAAACGACAATATGAAAAGTTTACTGTTTACAGAAAGATTGTTATCCAGGTTGTTATTTTGTGATCTTAGGAAACTTCCAACCTTGAGATGTTCTCCGTTTGTCGCGTATTGTTCGTTTTTTAGATTGAAATGTACAAAGCATGAAAGAGGATCTAAACAGTCGCAATTCGACAACATAAGTAATAAAACGAAGACATGTGAAAATAACGGTACCTGGAAACTCATTGAGATTTTAAAGATTGATTTACTGTGTGTATAACATTATTTCTTATAAAACTAGAATTAATGTGGGTTTTTCCCCCAGAATTTACCTGTTCGCCCTTTATAATTTCTGTTATAATTAACTCTGTTCACATTTCTTATAACAAAAACTACTTCATCTACAGTGGGATTGACACTCTGGTGTTATCTGTCGAGAAGGCTCTAATATTGGGTGAATTTGGGGCTATTTCAAGGGATTGTATACGTTTGGTAATTGGAACCCACTGTTTGTTTCAATTCTATAGTTGTAGATATATACCATAACATTAACCTGTGAAAATTTCATTTAAAAAGGTGGTAGCGTTTTTGAGATATTGCCAAAAATCTGGAGCGGTTATGTCCACGCAGGAAGAATAATTTGCAATCGGAATACACAAACTGAGAAACTCTCAGATTCAAATTGTGGGGATAAAAAGGGATATTTTTTTCCATAACCGCAGTACTTTGAAGTGAAAAGTTTCTCAAAATGCATTATACTATCCAAATCTGCTGTACTTCTTACCGAGTAGTTTGTATTGCCATTCATTTTCAGAGTCATTACCAAACGTATATATACATTTGGGGGAAAAATTACTAAAAATAAAGCCCCATTTTAACTTGTAGATTTGGAGGGAATGTTTTGCCTAAAACCTACCTCCACACTGACCAAGTTTAATGTATTAAAACAAATACTGGAACAAATTTTTACATGACATGAAATTGCTTCGTAAATGCAGTCCCAGTGACTGCGATTGTGGCGTACGTTTGTCTATAGTTTTACCAAGTTGGAAAAGCTATATGGGTGAGAAGTTCAGAACAATCGCCAGTTTCTAATTTTCAGTTACCGAGAACGGATAACACAAATATTTCATGAGTAACAACTATATACTAAGTATCATCAATGGAAGTGGCGTACATTTGCTTATCCACTATCAGTTTTGCTCTACATAACCTTAAGCTCAAATCTTTTCACATTCTCACCGAAAGCTACAGTCATTTCCTCCAATACCAACCATACACAAATTCATCGCGAGCAAATAATTAGGTCTGCTTATTTTATTTTAATATACACATTAAATTATATATATATCTATTTAACAAATTACCCACTCCTTGTTGTAACAATCCCTTTTGGCATCCATGACGCGTCGCCGAGACGTTCGTTTTTATCCTTGGTCAGTGTTTATATTTTTTAAAAGAATGGCGGTCCATGCTCCATAATTTTTTTCCCCTGTAAAACAGCTCGTCTGACAAAACAAAATCACCAGTGTTTCCTTTACGGACTGTTGAAGTCTGATATTAGTTGATTACAAAACGCACTTTGTGCCATCAACATACAAAATATTACGCAGTAAACCTTAATCTACACTTCCCATAATGTGTTTGGATTTATGAAACAAAAACTGTGTTTTTTCCATCGTCGTTTATGTTACTTTTTAAAAACTTTTTTTAACGGTTGCAATTAATACCATGAAAGAAAAAAAATTAATTCTGTACCCTTTCAGAATGTTGTCATCAAAAAAATCTTTTTACAGACCAGCCTGTGGTGACCTTTTCATAATCTATAACTTAAAATGTGTTATTATCTGGTGATAAAAGTAACCTTAACGTTTGTAACTTATTACAGTTATAACTCACATCTCTTGTCTTGTGTGTTGACTCATTTTAAAGACTTTGAAGTTTTAATGATCGCCGGAGTCATAAATTAACGAAAAGGCTCAGTACACATTATTACTGGTGCCTATTGTACTGTGAGATGGTACATGTAATATTGTATTACAAAAATCATTCAGGGATTACTCAGTATAAGGAGACTGCTCTTTATTCCGACACCCCTATGTACCGAAACCCTATGTTCCGAAAAACCCTCGTGATTTACATGCTAGGTTTGGGGTTAGGTTTAGGCTTAGGGATAGGGTTAGGAATAGAAAAATACACTAGGGGTGTCGGAACATAGGTGTGTAACTCTATAAACTCCATAAGGATCAGCGTACGTAAAACAGGGGTTTAACAAAACTAACAGTTAAGGGCACTGAACACGTTTGGTAATTGTCAAAGACCAGTGTTCTCACTTGGTGTATCCCAGCATATGCATAAAATAAACAAGCCTGTGAAAATTTGGGCTCAATTGGTCATCGAAGTTGCAAGAAAATGATGAAAGAAAAAGCACCCTTGTTGTACAAATTTGTGTGCTTTCAGATAGGAATAAAAACCTCTTGCAAGACGTTTTTATTATTTTAGTGAGAAATTACCTCTTTCTCAAAAACTACGTTACTTCAGTAGAGGGAGTCGTTTCCTACAATGTTTTATACTATCAACAGCTCTCCGTTGCTTGTTGCCAAGTAAGTTTTTATGCTAATATTTGTTTTGAGTCATGACCAAACGTGTACGATACCTTTAAGTATGTTTTTGTTGAAAATGAGAGAGCTTTTCTTTTCAGTGATTTTTTTCGAAGGTTAGTTTTATGATATGTTGCTTGGAGACATAAATTGTTTTGATGAATTCACTCATATCCAAATCAAGAAGGTTGCAGTATGAATCCCATGTGTGGATGGAACTAACATATCAATTTGAAAAAATGGAGTAAACTGCGCCAATTTTGATGTATGTGCACAGACCTTTCAGGAGGTATGCATGACCTTTCGTCTCGGTGCAGCCATTTTGTTTTCTTCCCATTCAAATCAAGGTCAAACCTAACTGAGGCTGGAAGAAATCATAGTCGGGCTCCCTTATTGTATAATGATAATCGGCATACTTAGCTGTTGTTGCATACAAGGAACGTGACGCAACATTAGCATAATAAAGCCTATAATGTCTGCCAAACTTAATACACAGCAAGAAAAGCCAATTATTATTCTTTATGAGTGTTTAACCGATGTGTATTATTTACTAAGTTTATGATCGATATCACCCGATCAATGCTTCGTCTCTTTCTTTCTTTCTTTCCTCCATGGACGAATGTTTAAAATACTCGCTTATAGTTTTAGAAACCAAACTCAAGGGGCTTACAAAACCAATTGTATGGAAACTAGGAGGAGGACGTCAAGTTGTGAATAAATAGATGCCTGGTAACTGAGTATGGATATACGGTAGCCATCGATACACTGAATGGCATTGTTTCATGTCTTGAGTTGTGTCCGGAAATACCAATTAATTAATTTATTTATTTTATTTTATTTTGTTACACTTCTTCACTGACACAACACTACAAAATACAGGGTAATACACAAATACAATGTATAAAACATATTTTAAAAAAGAGAAAATAGAATTAGCTGTTGCAAACTGCTTACCAACCAAAAGTACCTATGGTATAATTGCATAGTTAATGGCCTGGCATTTCGACCCCAGCAGTGTCTTTCTCAAAGGCTTTCTCTTTAGCCTTCGAGAAAGACTCTGCTATATGGTCGAAACATCAGGTTATTAACTAATTTCTTTCAATATATAAATTTATTTTAAAAATGATACAACAAATCGCCAGTGAGTGGCAAGATGGAACAAGTGACCAGCACCTCTACAGAGCCATCCTACCACAGTTGAAGGGGAAGGGATGGGGTTGGAGGAACGGGGAAGGGGAAAGAGGGAGGGGAGGAGGCGAACTGACAGAAAGAAAGGGGCAAAAAGCAGGACTCTTGGCAGCTAGCAATACATCGTACATTCAGACAGGTTAAAGTTGAAAAGTGTTTATAGCTGGGGGGTTTTATCTGAACTGCTCGATTGGATATTAATATTATCACTAATCATAGTTTGACAAATTAAAGTGGAGTGCTTAATCATCAGTTTGATCTTTTTTATGCAAGCTTTAAGTATAAAATCGTCACCCAGCAGACATGCTTATAGAAAGAGTACCCCCTTCGAATTAAGTTAACCAAATCTCAATTACATAAACACCATACAATCCCTTAAGTGAAGAGTTAAGATTAAACTGGTTTGAACAACTCTGTAGACATTCGGCACGTGGTTGAAAACATGCTATCTTTGGATGTTGATTTCGTACAAGGGTAATAGCATGTTCACGTTTTTCTGACCGTTATAAACTTATTGTGAAAACTTGTAATTGATAGATATATTACTCCATTGTAAATGTCACCTGTGAGATCATATATAACAATGTCCACCGAGGGTACAGCAATACTTAAAGACACTGGACAAGTTTGGTAATTGTCAAAGACCAGTATTCTCACTTAGTGTATCCCAACATATGCATAAAATAACAAACCTGTGAAAATTTGGACTCAATTGGTCATCGAAGTTGCAAGTAAATAATAAAAGAAAAAACACCCTTGTTGCACAAATTTGTGTGCTTTTAGATGCCTGAAAAAGACTTCTGGCCAGAAGTCTTTTTCAGATTCAAATATTTTAGTGAGAAATTACCCTTTTTTCTCAAAAACTACGTAACTTCAGAAGGAGTCGTTTCTCACAATGTTTTATATTATCAACAGCTCTCCGTTGCTTGTTACCAAGTAAGTTTTTATGCTATTTGTTTTGGAGTAATTACCAAACGTGTATTGTGCCTTTAATTAATTTACAGAATGTCTTGCAGAATGATTTATTAATGACACACTATTATTTCATTAGCTCCGAAGCGAGATGTAAAAAGATTATACAAGTTATCTGAGTAGGATACACCCGTGGTTGTAGTGGGGGTAATCTTTTGTACTTTGTTGATGACATCTTGCGACCACTCACTCTCTCATCTCTCTCTCTCAAATGATGTTCAAATAGATCACTTTAGTAACAAAAGACCGAAAAGTTAATGCGAGTCCAGCAGCTCGTCCTGACCCCTGGCCGGCTTCTGGAGCTTAGGCACGGGGAGGTTCTCTGATGATGACCAGGTCCAGCTAAATCCTCGAATAGACTTTGCAGAGCTACCGATTAGCTTTTATTGTTCCTTGGGACGGGAGTGGGCGATCCTTGTAAGAGCCACAACACAGACATCATTGATTAGTGTGTTTTTGCAATTACCACAAAGGAATGGACCGTCTGTGGGCATGAGGAATTATCAAGGCATGTATAAACGGAGACTCGGAGGAGAGTTATGGGGAAACGTCCGGAGGAAGATGATAGAATTAAAGGCACTGAACACGTTTGGAAATTGTCAAAGACCAGTGTTCTCACTTGGTGTATCCCAACATTATGCATAAAATAACAAGCCTGTGAAAATTTGGGCTCAATTGGTCATCGAAGTTGCAAGAAAATGATGAAAGAAAAAACACCCATGTTGTACAAATTTGTGTGCTTTCAGATAAGAATAAAAACTTCTTGCAAGAAGTTTTTATTATTTTAGTGAGAAATTACCTCTTTCTCAAAAACTACGTTACTTCAGAGGGAGTCGTTTCCTACAACGTTTTATACTATCAACAGCTCTCCGTTGCTTGTTACCGAGTAAGTTTTTATGCTAATATTTGTTTTGAGTCATTACCAAACGTGTACGATACCTTTAAAGGTAGGGTCATACTTTGGTAATGACCCCGAAAAAACATGTGATTTTTATCCGAAAGCCTCCTTGTTATAAAGATGGTGATGGTGGTAAGCATCCTGCGAAATTATTTCGTCTGAAGTGTCCCCATTGATAAGAAATCAATAAAAGTATGTCGAAACATTTGAATCCCTAAAGATCGCCTGGAGGCGACTTTTAGAGATTTAAATTTCCGTGGTGTTCGTTTGTAAATGCTGCGGCCAAAGATGTGGTTGGTACCCGCTGTCACCTCGCTAAAACTTGGATGGATTCGAGGGTCTTGATGAAAATGCCATGGCAGTTTTGTTTGCTGTTTTCTCAACAAGTAGACACTGTATTCAACTGAAACTTTCACAGGGGACTGTATTGTATTTTCATTGTTAGGTTGGTCTATACATCAGCATTACGTTGGCAAAAACTAATCTATGACCCTATTATTTAGGACTGTATCTACTACATCTTGTGGTTGGAGATTTGAGACAAAACGAATTACCATTTCTAAACATAACAACGAAAACTTTCACTAGTTGTTTAGTATTATATCTGTTTGAGCCAATGAGAAATGAACACTGATCACCAATCATCGATGCTGACTTACTGTATTTTCTTATTTAGTATTTCATTTCATTGCAAAATAATTTAAGAGTTACAAAAAGCATGCAATTGCCACCATTCATTCCGCTATTGTGCCAAAACCTCCACGGTTAACTTATTATGGTCAAGTTGTTATGAATAAGCTCCCAAGTACTAAATGTTCAATTAAAGATGCAAATACAATAATTATGACCCCTGTGTCCCAATCACAGATATTATGCTAATGTTAGCACAACATGTTACAGCATATCTATCGAGGTGACAATTATTGATTATCTCTGTTTTCAAATTCAGCGGTTTCATTTTGATGACACTTTCACAGATCGTGACCCCTTGGAAATTGAATATTGAAATATAATGGACGACATTCATTTTTAATTGTAAAACAAATAATGAGAACATTTTGGCAGCTGCAGCCACAGGTCGAACTAACCCAACTCGGTTAGACCTCACTGCTGAGTAGAAATGGATTCCCCTTAGATTGGGACATGTTCGTAATGAGGATCGGACGACAAACGTATTGCCCCCATCGCTTACACAACCAGGAGGTGCTCAGGGGGCAACTTGCTCCCGGCGATTGCTTGGATCCTTCCCAGGGCAAATTGCATTTCCTTGGTCATCCATCACCGGCCCGTTGAACTGGGTTCGGTCGTATAACTCACACAAAAAGGCATAGCTTTTAAGTGAAAAGTCAGAGTAAACCTTGTTTTTCCGTTAGATTTTTTCCCCCATGTTTGCTTGGAAACGGCAGACTTGAGCTTCGGACGATTGTTTTCCATCAAAGAAGTGAAATTCTGTAATTGCTTGTTTTTCTCATTCAATGTTTGACGGGTCGATCAGTCATCGGTCCGTGGGTGGATGTAGCCGAGGGTCCCCGGTAGGATTTGGACGATCGCACGGTGGCACACCGTCTTCCCGTATAGAGTGTCTCTCAACGCATCGGTCTTGTACTGGAAGGTTTCCTTATCCGCTGCATCTTTCAATCAAAGGATTGTAAGCGAGAAGAATGATGCTGACTCCACAAGTGTAGACATCTTGAAGGAGGAGAAAGTATCTCAAGCCCAATCAAGACGACGCAGACGGTGTCTGGTGTTCAGTCTTATTTGCCATTGCAATCTTATTTATTACTGATGCTCATTAAGGGGTGCCAATGCTGTAATTACTTTGCCATACAACTCGCCGTCAGTCTACGGGCAATGTGCTGTCTGTACTTTTAATTCCGCACTGTAATTGGACGGATCGTTTTCAATGTTTAGACTGCCACTAGTGGCGACTAGTACGTAGTGACGTAGATGACGATTCAGACCGTTGCATCGGTAATCCACACAAACTATTGTCTTAATTTTCTAATTTGAAAACAGTTGAATCCTCCTTCGCTGGCCCCCATTCAGGACCAATTTCATTACACGTAATAACACTTTCAACAACATGAGCAGCAGGGTACCCGTCCAAACCTACATGATACACAAAATACGTATCATGCATACTTGAAGTGAACTAATTCTGGTGCTGTTTTAAACCCATGCTTCCCAAACGAACTTTGTCTCTAAATTTATTCTGCGGTATTTACTCCCCATATAAAACAGCCCTAATGGTCCTTACCAACATATTATAGCAACATTTTACGTTTCTTGCTTATTTAGTGATTACACTCCTACTCGGGTTTTATTTGTCTTGGTGTTTATGGGACTTTACAACAACGACCCTAGCCAGAGACTGTTGGTTTTTTTTGCTGTTAAAAGTAGGTACGAAGTTTCAGATTTTTTTGCTGATAAAACGTGTGGCGGTTTTGGTTCGGGTACTAGTTGAGGTTTTATTGTATGCAGATAAGGCCATCGTTAGTTTTAATTTGTTCACCTTTTCCTCGTTCACCAACCATTGACATTATTTTAAGCTGAAACCAGGATGGTTCTGCTGAATTTTAATTAATGAATGATTCTATGTCAATATGAGTTATAGTTCAGCGTGCATGTTTAGTTTCGTGGTCCTGTCTTGTTGAGAAACTGAATTTTGCGCTGAGGGGTTCACCCCACTTAATAGGGAGAAAACAGAGCGTCGAGCTCATTCATATTTTGTAGGCCCTCAAAATATTCTATATTAGACAAATTTGAGAGTCCCAAAAAAGGGTTTCAGTGTAAAAATGTTGCCCAATTGTGACCTGGGGTTGTTGACTTCCAACTGGATGTATTTTGGATGACATTTAGGCCCTAAAAAATGGTCCTATTTGCTGAGAGGTGTAGGGGCCTTTTATCAAGATTGATGCTCGGACGTTTGGAAAATTTCACTGCTGCAGGGGTGTTTTTATTTGGAGGGAGAATAACTCTCCGGGCCTTGGGACTCCCCATATTAAATTGAGCAGAGGATAAAAGTTCAATAGTCACTGAATAATTTTCCCTTTACTGTAAAAAGCTGTGAGACTTAAAGTATTTTCTTTAGATTTTTGAATATTTAGCATTTTGCACTGTATGCTATGGGAATTTATTTAATGGGGTGCACCCTGAGGTAGTTGTTTGTTAACACATTCCTCCATTTGCATTGTTTTGCCAAGTATATAATTTGTCATATATTTGCCGTACTACAGACGAACATAGAATGTGTTCCAATTATGGAATCCTTATGAAGTTTGTTGATACTTTGAAAGTGTAAGAAACGGAAAACTTATTTCTGCTCCATCCGCTGCTACCATGTCATGTCCCTGGTGTCCAATGTGTAATAATAAATACTGATTGTCATTACACAAAAGGGGACCAGCCTATTTTCCCATCATAGCCTCGGTTTGGTTACGTTGATTAAAATGGGATAGAAACAAAATGGATGCTCCATGATGACTGCATAAAGACAAAGTACAGTATTCGTAATTATCGAAAATAAAATAGATTATTTTCAATCTTAAAGCTCACTGATTATAAAGGTCATATCAGGTACTAAATCCTCCAGAGAAATATTTCCCTCTGAAATACTGTCAAATGCGAGGAAATAGCACTTGAAATAGCACTTGGTTATTTCCATTGGCATGATCGAAATAATCCAGAAGGACCATACACAGAATCCTTTAACAAATACATAAACTATTTTTCGCTGAAACGTGACCACCTAAGTTAATGAGCATTTTCACATGTTGGTGGTATGGTGTTTTTACTAAAACTAAAGGATTTGAGTGAACGTGATCGGAATTTGAAGCCTGAAGGCAAAATTGTCAGAACAATTTTAGGTCTCAATTTACAATACAACGCGTGTTTTTCGAATACCCAATTGCACTGTATTTTGAATTCCATGTTCCCTCTGTGTTAATATCACTATTATATATTTCTGTAATAAAACCAATGTAGATCATACGTGGAAACCTCTATACAAGGGTACTTGCTATGTGAACCAGAAAGGTTAAACCCTTACTCTTCAAAGAAAGTGTTCCTGGTTCTTTTATGTGCACCAATCCCAGTGCAAGGGACTTATGGCTTAGTGTCCCATTCGAAGGACGAAGCAATGATCTTGCTCAAGGACACAAGTGCCACGACCGGGACTCGAACCCACACTCTGCTGATCAGAAACACCAGAGCTGAGTCCGGTGCTCTTAATCAGTCAGCCACACGCTATTGTGGTACATGTTTGGCTCTGTGGTGACGAAAAAAATCAATTTATTTCAATTCAATTCAATAAAAATTGTATACAACTTGAGTTTTATTTGAATGCAAATAGCTGTAATCAATTAAGGGTGCACATTATTTTTGAAAGATCTATCCGAGGAATGATAACAAATGCACCCTTGGTGGCGAAATGTGTGGGGAAAAATTAATTTGTTTCAATTCAATTCAATTAAAATTGTACACAACTTGAGTTTTATTTGAATGCAAATAGCTGTAATTAATTGAGGTGGGACATTATTTTTGAAAGATCTGTCCGAATACGAATGCACCTTTAAAACAACTCGTACGATTGCAAAACTTCATGAACGTGAAATCGTCATTTTAAAAATAAACAACCTTGCTGTCAAAAAAAGAAAATTCATCGGCGACATTTCGTGTTCAGTGTCTAGATAGTCATGTCTTCTCTCAACACTGTATGGCAGCCCCGAATGAGATGTCACTTTGAAATGTCCTTGGACAATCTCACACAGAAATATTATTTCCCTGGATTGTCAGAAATCTATGATGCGGACTTTGAAACTATTGTTCATCACTAATGAGACATGCAACTTTGGGTAAATTCTTTCGTTCAAGTCATTAAAAAAACACGTTGGTCTTCGATGCATGTTGGATTCGTGCGGCCCTTTGTCACACGAGGTAATTTACAATTAGAGTGAAGAAAAAAACTACAATAATTTAATTTTCACATAAATTTCTTGTGGATGCTACGTTTCTGTTGGCAAAAAGTCTCATGTGCTGACGAAGTGATTCTATTGTATGCACTGCAGTGCAACAGTGCTTCCTCCGTGGTTATCCCCACGTTGGCTGTAAAACTTGGTGCCATATTTTGCGTTGTATACTGGTAACAATTTGTAAATGCGTCACCCCTATACCAGGGTTCAATTTCATAGAGCTGCTTAAAGGCATCGTACACGTTTGGTAATTGTCAAAGACCAGTGTTCTCACTTGGTGTATCCCAACATATGCATAAAATAACAAGCCTGTGAAAATTTGGGCTCAATTGGCCATCGAAGTTGCAAGAAAATGATGAAAGAAAAAACACCCTTGTCGTACAAATTTGTGTGCTTTCAGTTAGGAATAAAAACTTCTTGCAAGACGTTTTTATTTCTCAAAAACTACATTACTTCAGAGGGAGTCGTTTCTCACAATCTTTTATACTATCAACAGCTCTCCGTTGCTCGTTACCAAGTAAGTTTTTATACTAATATATATTTTGAGTAATTACCAAACGTGTACGATGCCTTTAAGCACAAAAAATAGCTAAGCACAACAAAAGTATGATCACCAGAATACGGTTACCAGCCAAACTGCCATGTCAAATGTACAATATGTGACTGGTATCCTGCTCAATTCTGTGAAGAAGAAATTTGTTAAGCAATATTTTCTGCTTAAGCAGCTCCATGAAATAAGGCCCTGGGCCCAACTTCATGGCTCTGCTTACCGCAAAATTATACGTTTATGGCCCTAGAATTATGTGCTCTACAGGATGCCGTAAGCACAGTTTTTCGTGGTAAGCAGCTCCATGAACTCGGGCCCAGGGCCCAATTACATATGAGCTGCTTAAGCACAATAATTAGCTAAGCACAACAAAATTAGGTTGAACAGAAAAAGGTTACCAGCTAAAATACCATTTTACATGTAGCATCTGTGATTGGTATCCTGCTTATTGTTGCTTAGCAGAAATTTTTTAAGCAACATTTTCTGCTTAAGCAGATTCATGAAATAGGGCCCCCTAATCGTAAGACAGATTTTTGATTGCCTGCCAAAATGGCGAGGAACATACAGAACAAGATCTGCGTTGTTTATTTTCAGATAATTTATTGTACATTATAGATAAGGACATTGGTGACAACCAATCAAAGTGGTTTGTAAGTCTTCAGTCGTTTTGGTTAGTGTTCATTTGTTAATTTTATTATTTTGTGAGGGGTAATAAGTGCTGTAAATTAATGTTATTAATTTTACAAATCACATAGGTAATTATTATTGTAGAAGCTTATCAAGGTGTGTACACTTTTGCCACACGCCATTTAACAAGTAATGTTTGGGAAGTGACTGGAAAACCACGTGTCTAAAAAGAAATAATATTGATCGACGAAAAGGCTCTTAATGTCTACAATCGAACTAAAATAATGCATTTAAATCCTAATTATAGCCATAAACACAGTACAATAAGCAGGCTGTGTGATACATACGGGCCTATAACATACATAGGTCGAGTAGATGGTCCATGCTTGTATCTATGATGGTTGGACATGTATGTTATAATGGTCTATGTGTGTTATGCACTCGTTAGTGGGGCTTATACTGCACAACAACCCATGTCTCAAAGGCTTGTTTTCTGCTTCCCTTCTGATGGGTTATCTGCCCCAGTACATGTTTAGCTTTGTTGAAAATTTAGCAATACATGCCCTCAATGGCCTTCCAGTACAGCTGTACTTCTGCTCGGCAAGATAAGATTTTATTGCTCCGGTTTTTTTTGTAAAACCCTGTGCATTATAATGTGATTGTGTGTATAGCTTGTCTTTTACTGATTGCCAGGGGCATTGTATGAAGTACCAACCATGGAGACCAAAGTCTTCGTCAGATTTTGATGATAAAAACAAAAGTGTCAGAGTTCACTGTTAAGCGAGCTGTAGCGTACCCGTTATAATTGGTACCAACCTTAAATCAAGTGAGAATTTGATAATTTGTACGATAATTTGTCAAATCAGGTTGTTTAAGTGCAGTGGAATCTATTCCAAAAGAACCTGCTGTTTGTGGTGTAGAGATACAAATAGCCGTGCGACCAACTTCAACTTTTGAATCGGGGCAGAAAACAAGCAAGAAGTACAGACAAAGAAAGAAGTATTGCGAATTGTCTTATTTAGCAGATTGTACATGTTTTATGTAGATATTTAAAGCAGAAAGAATTTATGAAATGGAGATGCATGTTTGATAAACTTAAAACGCAGATGTAGGCATCACTTAGTTATTTACTTTGAAATCAAACTGCTAGTTGTTGTGTCTCTTTTTGATGGGTTTCTAAAAATAAATTCTTCTTTTGAGTGGAGCTCTTAGACTCCCTTTCTTCAACTCCACATAATTGCAAAGTACACTAATCTTCTATGAAACATTGATGCTAATACTGAATTTATCAAAACATTAAGAACGTATAGAAGTTACTTAAGTTATTTATGTATTTATTTATTTGATTTTTTTTCCTCTTGCTTTGAAGCTATACAGCTTCATTTATTCAACAAAAACAAAAACCAAACAATAATACATCAATTCCACAATTAAAACAAATCCAATTATTGCTCTTATATAGAAATCAATGAGAAGCAAAATAAATACAGACACAAGTGTATACAAGTTATTTATTTATTTATTTATTTGTTTATTTATTTGTTTGTTTATTTATTTATTTATTTATTTATTTATTTATTTATTTATTTATTTATTTATTTATTTATTTATTTATTTATTTATTTATTTATTTATTTATTTATTTATTTATTTATTTATTTATTTATTTATTTATTTATTTATTTATTTATTTATTTATTTATTTACTTATTTATTTATTTATTTATTTATTTATTTATTTATTTATTTATTTATTTATTTATTTATTTATTTATTTATTTATTTTTCATTATGAACGGTGCTTTTGTCACGATTGCATTTGTGTCGCTGCTGACTGGTTGTTGTTGTCGTCGTCGTCGTCGTCGTCGTTTTTGTTGTTGTTGTTGGTATTGTTGTTCCAGAAACTAACGTTTGTGGTGACAACACTATGTAAACACTATGTCTTTATACTGAGCTAGGGTGGCTCTGAAAACTCGACGTTTCAATCAGTAGGTTTTGATTGTCTTCAAGAAAAAAGCATGTTTCCTACCATAAACAATTCCAAATCATAATGTATTATCGTATCTGTCTTGTTGTCGTCATCTCGGACGTTATTTTTGTGTAGTGTTTGCAGAAGTGAACCTCCTTTCCCTTGGTGGCTCCATTCTCAATAGTTCGGCCGTTTTTTTAAGGGATAAAATGCTATTACCAGGGGTGAGATTTCAATTTTAGTCGAGTTGATATTTTTGTGATCAGAAAAAAGTTGTTTTCGTCAACTTGCTGGTCCTATAACCCACCGTCCACCTCAAGGTTGCATCGCATAATACGCATAGCTCCCCACAAAAGATCTGAAATTGGTTCTCAATTTATGACTCGCTTTGGAACCGTTTGGTTTGATAGAAATAGAAACTAGTTGTGGCTTAACTGGCTATTACCGATGTATACAAGAGGTTGAATTCATTAGCTTGTATTAACCCAATTTACAATTGACAAGTCATTTTACAAGGTGGTAAAAAACAGATCGAGGTTTCTACATAGTTTCCGCCGGGTTGTTATTAGAGTGGGGTTTTTCCGGTAACTTCGTCTACCTTGCCGATCTGATTCTGATGTAACTGTTTCGCTTGTTATTGAGTTCAGGATTTTGTCAGATCTGGTCTTTTGAACGATGAAAACATGAACTGAATGCTACCTTCGGATCTCAAAGTGACAGATCTGAGGTTTCAAACAGGATTTTGTGTGTGTGGCTTTTAGCTGTGAGGGGTGATTGTAAACATTTTATCCAACGCGTGCTTGGGCAATTTCATTCCAAAATAATTATTTTGACTAAGAGAAATTAGATGACTACTGGCTATTTTAAGTAGATGAAAAGATTTTATCAATCCGAAAGAAAATAGCACCGACTTGATTAATAAGTGCTTTTGTTTTTTTGAATGATGTGTTGTTGGGAGCAATAACTTTAATATCTTGGCTTGCTCGTGTTTGTGTTGTTTTTCTGTTTATTGTTTTGTCAGTTTGCAGACAAGCCATCGCACTTTTTACTGCTAATAAAACATAATTAGCTTCAGGTCGGTCCTATTGTGGCGTTAGAATGTGAAATTCAGTAGAATCCATCATTCCAATCGGAAGAATCACAAAATAACGAAGTCTGTTCATGTAGTATCTAGAACTTAGTCGTTCGAAGTTTGGAAAAAAGCAAATTTAACAAAATATTTATCTTCTCACCCAACTAGCCCCCCAAAAACTAATAACTTGAATGTGCGCGCATTTTATGAAAAATAATTTGGTTCGTATGACACAAAAGCTGCATTAACAACAAAAAGGCAGTGTTATTGTTTATACTTTCGTCTTTTATTTCGTTTAAATTTTCTTGGAATTATGTTCTGTGAAATCGTTCAGAGACCTTTCTGTTTCGTGTTGATGATGTGTTTTTTTTACGATAATCCAGCCCGTTGCAAGAAGACAAAATCTTTTCAATGTACTTCGTGTACGCGATCTGGGCCAGAAATGGATTGAGTAAACCAAGGTGAAAACAAAAGTCATTTAGAATTACATAACAAAAAATAACAACAAAAAACACATTTGTTTTCGAACACCCGGCCCTCACAACCCACCCGTCCCATCACAAACCATTCTAGGGGCAATCTGTCAACAATCACATACAAGTGGGTATAGAAAGTAGAAACAAAACCTCAAATTAGAAGTATGGTGGAAGCCCCCACACCCTGGCGGCCTGTTCCCGACCCCTCCACAGTGTACCCCAAGCTCCATACAAGATGAAGTAACAACCTTCCACTCACAATGTTTAAACCCTCTTACGCCTCTCAAGTCTCCCCATTCAATACGGGATGAGTAACTCAATTCCACAGTTGGTTTTTCAAATTCGCTAACCAAATAACAACAAGCAAACTACTTGTGAATGGTCACCGAATCATAGGTCCCCCGTTTTACCAAGTCAATACTCGACTGCCTTGTGTTGTCTTGTAGTAAGCCGCTTATACAAACAGACGGCGGGGTAATTTACCGGGGCTATTGTTGGTGCGATCATGGGTGCTGAATAGGGATGTAACCGATAGCTCCCCTATCCAGCAAAAGTCCTTTTCTTGTCGATGAGGGGGATTTCGGGGCCGTTACATCCACGGTTGAGTGGTCCTTTGGTGCCTGACCATATTCTGTGAGAGGGTACAATCTCCCTTTAGCGTGGTGCCTGTCTGTGATCAATACTGCTGTGACGCGACCCCCTCTTCACTTCCCCCATTCTGCCCCTTGCTCTGTTTCTACCTCCAATGCTCTGTGCTATACTTCATACAGCAAAGGCTAATATCGTTTCCCCACACCCTGTCAGGGCCTCACAGTTGATAGCAATTCCACACGAGGAGCATTGACAGAAGTTCACTATGGTTTCCCTAATTCACTCATTCAAATCAAGCAAATTGAGGCACAGTATAGTCTAGCCCCCTCTATTTTTGTAAAACTGAGAAATACTGTATATAGGATTTGAGGCATTGCATGGTGAGGTATCAATATATATTTGGTTTGCGGTAACACCATGTGTATATCTACTTGCTAGGTAGATTTTGTTCTTTAAGAACTTGTCTTGCTTATTATTCTACTGCCGCAGAGTAGAATATTCGGAATTCGGGAGACTTCTCAGTTCTTAGAAATACTGGTTACCATGCAGGAGAAGGGTACCATTCACTATATATATCTAATCACAACAATCTAAAAATAGGTTTATGACTAATTGCATGACGTCACTGTGACGTCGACGGTTGCATCGAATTTACCAGATAGACCCTTAAACTACGGCTGTTACATGTCTGAAGTGTGAGTATCAATTACGAGTTTTCGATGAAAGCAATGTCAATCAGTTTATCTAATTTTGATACATGAAATGTACTTGGACAACAGCATTCACTTCGCTCTTAGCGTAGGCCTACCTCGAGCTTTGTCTTTATATATTCACTGTAAAAGGGCTGGTTCGCAATGTTAATTTTTGTGAAACGGCTTACCTTGTAGTTTTTGAAACAGTACCCCAAACCAAAAATGAAAAGATTTTTATCACAAAAGTTCACACTTTTTGTTTTGTTTTAAGGGTAAAGTGGTTTTTTTTGCTGGAGAAAGGTACCATTCACTTTAAATTTCTACTCCCAATAATCTGAAAATATATTGATAAATAGTGCCTTTTAAAACTGATTTTTAAGCTGTTTGTGTAGTCTTGAATTTAGCCATCATATTTGTTTCCTTTTAAAAAGTTGCATTTTAAAGCAGAAATCCTTGCCCTTTTTATGGGAATTTGTATTTTTTTTTTCGAACTGCGGATGAAATTGGACATTGATTAATGTATGTTTTTGTAAATTTAGTACTCAGCATCATGTTTTGCTTTTCGGTCGGTTATAAAAATTAACTAGCGGTCTCTTCCAAGGTTCGGATTGAACTCAGAGTGGTTCGAGTCTGTGTCCAACTCTGGCTTTAACTTCGATGTTTTTCACAAAGGGCCTAGTTTCAATCTGAAATCTCACGATAAAGTTCATATTTCATTTCATTCGCCAGCAAACATAAGCAAAATGCACAATCAAAAGATTTACAAGTCAAACAATACAATAGTTTTAAGGAGAATACAAAAATGTAAAAATAACCTTCAGCGAAATATTTTCGTCTTCGAAATATTTTCGTCTAAAATAGTGTCGTAGTCCAGGAAATAACTTTTAAACTACCCACAAATCACCGTCGCTTATTTCGATTGCCATAATCGAAATAAGTCCGATTTGAATGCACAAAATCCCTGGAAAATCATTAACCGTTATTTTCACAAACATCACCATCGAGTTTTATGAAATATTGCACAGGTTAGTTCAATTGTGTGTTTGCTGAAAACTAGATGATGAATGGCAACTAATTTACCCCCTCCATCACACAAAAATGGGAATCCAAGAAAACAACATGGCTTCCCTCAGAGGGTCTCTTCACTATTAGGAGAGTCTGTATTCAGACCGAGGTTCAGAACTTCAGACTGCAACCAACAACAATGAATTCGATTAGACATCAAAGGCTTACCGCCTAGTCTGGGGCGTCCTATAATTCGGTAATCAAATTGCCCATGTGACATCAATGGTTGACTGTAGCTGCTCTTTTGTCTGTCCTGATAGTCCTGTACCCTCAGTGGGTTTTTATCAACCATGGGTCCTCCATGGGTTCGTCTTCACCATCCAAAACGGATTGATCTTTCGTCTCTTGGGACATGCGGTGGATCGAGCCGGGGCGGTACCCCTTGAACGGGTTTTATTCTCCCACATAAGCACTAGTATGCATTCAGCAGTCTCTTTCGTAGACTTTGTTGGACATTCTTTTTCAATGAAGTCTCAAACTTACTGCTTACTTTAATTAATTAGATACCAGATGATCCTTATACGGGGTAGGGGTGGCTGGGGGTTAGACCAAAGGGGTGAAATGGAGATCGATTTGGCGGTGGAGGTAAACTTCAAAGTGATTGGAATACAAGCCTATAATGATGGCCATGCTTAGGTGGAGAATACTGCTTTATCATTAGGCATTATGGTGGAATCTGTGGAAAATCAGACGGGTTAATACACCGCTGTTGCTTGGGAGTTTTACCCTCATTAATATTCCAGGAGGTGCTTCTTCCATGATGATTGCTTTGTAGTGCGTCATCCCAGCGTGAGATTAAGTTTCGTAAGAGGAAGCCATGCCTCTTTACTGCCAGGAAGGAATGAGGAACTTATAAAAAATAATTCCGGAAACCAAGCGAAGGCCATAAGATGAAATACTGAACTTTTTTGCAGTGGAATTGTGAATAAGACTTTCAAAGCTGGGTACTTTAGAGCTGGGTTCGGGAAAGTGGAAACCTTAGAGTAAGAGATGTGCCGCTGTTAAAAATGCTGGTTTTGTTTATTTGACCAAACATTCATACTGGGCTCAGCTTTAAAGGCAAAGTATTCTTTAATTTTTCGAACCGTTCGATAGTTTGAATCATATAGAAATGTAGATATATACAGTAAAGCTAACCTGTCAAAATTTCATTTCAAAATGTGGTATAGGTGTTTTTGAGATATTGCCGAAAATCTGGAGCGGTTATGTCCACGCAGGAAGAATAATCCGTAATTTGAATACACATTCTGAGAAACGTTTTATGCATGAAATGTTTCTCAGATTGACATTTTGTTCAATCCCTTTCTCTAAAACCACATTCCTTAGAAGGGAAATCATTTCTCAAAATGTTATACATTATCAACAGCTGCAGTGCTTCTTCCAAGTAAGTTTTTATGGTCCTTAATTTTTGGAGTTATTACCAAAGGTATACAATCCCTTTAACTCCAGAAGCCTCGTATGTTCACTGGTTCTTTGGAATAGATTAACTTACCAGTGGTTTGTGACACTTGTTTTTGTGTGCTAATGATTTGTAATATTCTTTTTCGCCATGCTATAAAAAAATTAATATGTTTTCTCCACTAAGTGTACAAATAAAAAAACTTGAAAGTACAGTTCATCACTGATAAAAACTAATGTGAATGAGATTTATGCATCAATTTCAAATACAAAATAGAGTTGTTAAACATCAAAGAAAGAATTAAGCTTAATGCTGATTTTTTTTAAGACAAATTTTATACATGTGCACACCTTTTTGAAATACTAGTCACACTGGGTGGGTTTTTTTTTTAAATTGCCTGTGACCATGTTATTTAAACGAGAAAAAAAGATGTGCGCCAAAAAGAATAAATAATTATACGAATGTGGAAACATTCCACACATAATTTTGTCAATTTTAATAATTTATTAAACATCAATTTGAAACGCTAATAGTGCAAATACTGTTAGTTTTCTGATTACCAACTTGAACATTTTCCCCCTGAAATTTAACAACTCTGTACGAGGTGTTTAAAAAGTCCAACGAAATTAGCATAACATGAATTTGAGAGATGAGATAATGGGAAGAAGATTCGGTGAATGTATTAAGGTATTTACTTCACGTACATTACACACTTCGACTTGTGGGTGGTTTTTGGAAAAGAAAAAACAAATCCTCGTTTGACTTTGACTTTATGGTTATGTGGAAGTAATTTATAACGTCACTATGTGCGTAAGTGATGACAGCGATTCTGAGGCATCCGGGCATAGTTAAAGATTATGAAGTATCTAGTTTGGCCAAGAGTCCGAGATGGGAGATACCAAGTGCCCGATACCTCGTGTGAATACGGAATGAGGCTGAGCGGCCCCGAGACGCTGTGTGCGTACCGTCCAAACAGTGCACCGGCCCGGGCGAGCCAGCCGCGCGCGACTGGTAGACGTTCACTAGGGGTGTGGGTAATTTGTTACAAGGCGGGCGTGCGAAGAAGTCACAGGGCCCCATTGAATAAATTCATGAAGTACTATCACTGCCCATTTATCATATCAGCCATGAAAGTTGTCTTGTCTTTTTTCATGCAACGGTGACCGAGATTATATTTGCTACCGATATTCGTCTTTTATTAATCACTGGATATTTGTCAGCCGGTGATCTATTGCCAGGATGGGTATACCTGTAATGCACTGTTTGTTCACTGCATTAAAATACAGTCACAGAACATGCATTTCATACACAATCATGTCAGACGGTGTCGAAGCTCAATTTATTTACAGATTTCTTGGTTAAGTTAAGTAAACATGTAAGGTGCAGTACGCGAGCTGGTCGTCTTTTATCTCCACAATAGAGAAAAAAATAAATAATAGAAAGTTCTTCAAGGAAGAATAGAACTGCTGGAACCCCTAAATTACTTGGAACACCGAAACGGTTGGGGAGGTAGTCTTAACTACAACATGAAGGGGTTGGCGGTACTCTCAGAAGGTTTTCACCGGAGTCAAGTGGTTTGTCTGGCTTGAATGGGGGTAAAATCAACTCGGGGGACCGGGGGAGTCTTGATCTTAATGAGTGCGGCGAAGTGGCATCGCTTTGTCAAAGCTAAAGAACAAGAATTTCAACCCGTAGACACCCATTGTGTTCTTGTTTCCTTTGCAGGACTTAATGCTGAGTTTGAGATTGTAGGTGGGGGCGGTCTGGAGGTTGGCTTGGGTGGGTTTTAGTTACAGAGGAGAATGTAGGATAATTGTAAGGTTTGTGAGGTGATATTGTTAATATAATCCTTTTCTTATCTCCGTCATGATAGCTATCATCGACTTCATCATCATGATGTCATTTGTAGGACGTCTTTAGAGCTTTACTTGAATAAAAGGGACAGTACTACATTCATTTTACGAGTATAGAATGCAATTAATTCCTGCTCTCTAGTTTTCAATAAATAATTCATCTAACCAGCCTGTCAACATTTCATCAAATTGGGGGAACCCGGTTTTAGTGAAAACAACAAGCGGTTTATATCCTGCAAGGGATTTTGGGTACGTTCATATCTGGCTTATTTCAGATTGCAGCAATCGATATAAGCAACCTTTTTTCTCGAATTTCTGTAAGCTTTAGGATTGTTTTCAGCGATAATTACCATTTTTTATTTTGTCTTTTATTCTCCAACTCAATTCAATTCAATGTTGGTTTATTTTTAAGAAATACATTACCAAATAAAAAGTCAAAGACTAAAGGAATTTGGTTTACAATAAAATCCGTGATCATAGTCACCACATTGCTATTTTCTTTTTAATGCAATTTTGGAAGACACTTTTTACTCATATGAAAACAAAGTTAGAAAGACATTTAACTGTCTCCATGATGCCGTTTGTCCTATTTCTAGAAACAATTTCATCGATGCAAACTCCTTGAATCGATTATCTGGGGCTTGAAAAGCCATGCGGTCATCAGGTTTGTTCACAAGTCTTTGGAATATCGTCCATTATCCTCAGCAAACCCAGTATAATTCTGATCACGATGTAAAAGCATGCAGCTATATCCGTGTATTATATATGGTTTTACCCGTTCACCGATGTGGGTAAAGCATACTCAGTACTTTCCCGAGTCCCGTGAAAAAAAAAATCACAGGCATAATTACTCTGGTGGGATTCGAACCCACGACCTTTGCCATTCTAGAGCAGATGTCTTACCAACTAGACCACCGAGATTTCGAGGCAGTTCGAATCCTATATTTTAGCAGCGGGGACCGCGACAATTGAATATAATGTTAAATTTATCCCCGATGCAAATTTAACATCTATTAAATATATCCGTATACAAAAGTATCAATGGGACTATTTCATACTTGAAACTTCTCAAAGTGATAGACCCCTTGCATTGGCCACCATCTTTGGGGAAAAGTGCACGCGTGTACGCGCTGCGCACGACTCTCAGCCAATGAAAGTCTTTCACGCGTGCACTGTTCAACAACGATGGCGGCCAATGCAAGGGGTCTATGGGCGTTTACGAACCCACGGCTTCGGCTTTGAATTCGGCTCAGGCTAGCTAGTCCCCTCAGTTGTTTTGACTATACGCGTGCTATGTGTTCAGGGATTCAGACGAGAGAACGGAGCCTGAAGCCTAAGCCTGAGCCTCCGTTTCGTAAACGCTCTACTACTTTGAGAAGTTTTAAGTTCCAAGATGTGTCATCAAAGATGGCGGTCAATGACGTCATGTGCAATCCATCTATAGGTTATGAACGATACGCGTGTCTAATCGCCGTGCATGTTACCCCATTCTGTTTGCCAAAACTAACCACAATATTATCTTACTTCCAATCAATGTTACGATCAACACAGACACCGCCACGTAGTTTGAACTATAACTTGACCCTTTTATGTTGTAATGTTTGGTTTCGGCCGTCATTAATTAAAGTTATCCGAGTGTTATAATGACCCTTGACACCCAAATCAATGATTATACCGCCACCATCGATTCCGAACTAATCGAATCCCCGACCAATCAATCGAATCGCCGCACAGCGGCGTCGTTATTTGTTCATGTCAGAATAGTACCTGAGAAATTATGAACCGACAATTAAATTAATGTTACTACGTGATTCTGACAACGTAACACATTTGAAAGGGGAGGTACGGCGTTGCTTTATGACAGGCGTACATTCATTCAAAGCGTCTTCTTTTCAGGAACAGTACCTTTAATCCAACCTCTGGGATTTATTGCGTTTTTAGGGAAACAGTTTTTCAAATAAAAGGTTTATGATCCAAATTGTCCAAGTTTGGAATGTGGCAAAAAAATGAAAACAGTTTTGACAAAGAAACGTCAGGGTCCAATTTCGTAGAGCTGCTTAAGCAGAAAATAACGCTTACAATTCTCTGCTAAGCAAAATTGAGCAGGATACCAGTCAAAGATTGTACACGTGGCGTGGTATTTTGGCTGGTAGCCTTTTTCTGATATTATGTTGTGCTTAGCTGTTTTTTGCGCTTAAGCAGCTCGATGAAATTGCGGGCCCAGGAAAACTGGTATCATAAGACTGTTCAAGTCTCGCGCGTCTTCGAACAATGGGACCCGTTAACGTGCGCGAGTTTGTTTCCTTCATACGTTAAAGCAATGGGACCAAAGTGGTCCCCAAAATGTTCGAATACGCGCGAGATTTGCCTGATCTATACGAAATTTACAACACGCAATAGTATAACTGCTTTTAATTCCAATTTTAAGGCACCGAAGGCATTTTATTACAAGCAAGTTATTTAGAACATTGTTTATAGGATTTGAGGCATTGCATGGTGAGGTATCAATATATTTGGTTTGCGGTAACACCATGTGTGTATCTACTTGCCAGGTAGAGTTTGTTCTTAGAGAACTGTCTGGCTTAATTCTACTACCGCGGAGTAGATTGTTCGGGTGTTCGGGAGATAGAACATTGTTGTTATATTAATGCAAACGTACCAGTGTGGGCCAATACGTATAGCTTGTCTGCATCTCACTATTTATGTCACATTTTCCAGGCAGTTTCAGACAGTCATGAGTCATGTTGAACGGGCAAATGTGTGCAAATAAAGTAATGAGTGTCAATTTATCAACGGATATTTTATCTTGAAAAATAATGTCTGGGGCACACTACGCGTATTGTCTGAACTCGTGCCTGCGTTATAATCAGTTTAATTAGTTTTCACCTGTTATAACAATGAGGGCGCTGCATCGTTGCAGGCAGACTAAATAATTATGTATTTTGTGGGGAGGATAGCTGTTTTGGAAAATGTCACCAATTGCTTGAAGGAATAGATAGATTACCGTTGAAAATGTGGGCCTCGAAATTTTGTGGTACTCCATGTCAGGCTTGCGTTGCGATGAGAATCTATACTCGTCACGTGATTCCCAGCAACTTGAAACATTTGTGACTAGCATCTGTAAGATGTTTTATATTTCACACGCTGTGAAAACATTTTGGAAAGATGTGACAAACCCTTTACGCCAATACGGTCTTAAAGGCACTGGACACGTTTGGTAATTGTCAAAGACCGGTATTCTCACTTGGTGTATCTCAACATATGCATAAAATAACAAGTGAAAATTTGTACTCAATTGGTCATCGAAGTTGCAAGAAAACGATGAAAGAAAAAATACCATTGTTGTACAAATTTGTGTGCTTTCAGATGCCTGAAAAAAGGCTTCTGGCCAGAAGTCTTTTACTATTTTAGTGAGAAATTACCTCTTTCTCAAAAACTACGTTACTTCAGAGGGAGTCGTTTCCTACAATGTTTTATACTATCAACAGCTCTCCGTTGCTCGTTACCAAGTAAGTTTTTATGCTAATATATATATTTTGAGTATATATCAAACGTATCCAGTGCCTTTAACGGTTATACAACACAATCAACAACCACAACCAGCCCCATTCGTGTATACGTTATTTGTATTAATAAAAGGTACATGATTAACAATTAAACAAACTATAAAAACCAATTGGAGAAGCAGCACGGCAATGAAAAATATTTTTTGTAAATGTTTCTGACAAGATTGACTGAACGAGGGGAAAGATGGAGAAACCACTACGGTCCCTCGCTCCAATTATGTAGATGGGACTTCATCGTTTCTCGCCCGTTGCAAACCCCGGACGCCTTTCCAACCACTTATCTGATAAAACAAACTGGAAATGTCATTTGCTAGCTGTTTTACCCGTAATTGTGCTTTTTAAGAGCGGCCACGGGCGTGCATATTTCTTATAAAGTAATTTGCCTTCTTCCAGGGTTGGTTTTTTTAGCGGTTGATTAAGGAGGCCCAGCACGGGTCAATGTGCGCTTGGGCCAGGCGATGGAAAACCTGTTTTCCCTCGTATTGTTCACTCCCCCACCGCCCTAACATTTTTTCCCCGGACACTCTTGCATTGGTCGTTCTGTATCAGGACCCCTTATTATAACAGCCCCCCATAATCTCAAGTCTTAATTGTCGACTTCTTGACAAATTATATATTTCCCCCCTTTTCTTTCTGTTGTTGTTGTTGTTGTTGTTGTTTTTTAATTGGGGCATGAATTTGTCTTTGCGCAAGTGGTGTATGTTGGAGGTGCAAACAAGTTCACAACGCCTGTTTAACTGTTCAGTTCTTAAGTGGCATAGTCAATACCTTAGTTGTCTAATTCGATGTGATATTAGCGATAAACTGGCACCAGACGCGTGTCCTTGTAAAGTACTTTCCATTGTTGGCGTTGACCAATAAGATGTAACTAAGGAAAGGAAGAAAAAATCCTCTCATGAAAGTCTTACTCTTTATCACCAATTACTTCGTCCAATAAGTCCTCAGAGGTTGAGTCTTTTAAGTTAATGGGTGTGCAAGATTAGTCTAGGCAATATCCCTAATTTCAGTTGTTTGAGTCACTTGATGAGCTTAGTTCCAGCCCACCCTTTAAAGCACCTACTCATCACTACCTCTTTAATCAGAGGCAGTTTCGCAGTCGAGTTGACCGCCCCTCTCCCCCAGACTTATTGTCTATGTAATGAAGTAGCCGTGACGTCTATGGTGTTTTTAGGGAATTGGGTTATTAAGTTCTTGTTAACCCAATACCCAGACGATGCTGTACTTTTCTTTCAAGAGTGTGAATCTGTGACTTTTGTAGGACTCGTGTGATAAACCGAGATCAGCTTAGCATGGGTTGGCTTAAAGGTATCGTACACGTTTGGTAATGACTCAAAACAAATATTAGCATAAAAACTTACTTGGTAACAAGCAATGGAGAGCTGTTGATAGTATAAAACATTGTAGGAAACGACACTCTCTGAAGTAACGTAGTTTTTGAGAAAGAGGTAATTTCTCACTAAAATAATAAAAACTTCTTGCAAGAAGTTTTTATTCCTAATCTGAAAGCACACAAATTTATACAACAAGGGTGTTTTTCTTTCATCATTTTCTTGCAACTTCGATGACCAATTGAACCCAAATTTTCACAGGCTTGTTATTTTATGCATATGTTGGGATACACCAAATGAGAACACTGGTCTTTGACAATTACCAAACGTGTATGATGCCTTTAACACTATTTTCAGCCCCTGTTTTTGAGGCAAATATACGATTTATAGCCTTCGAGAAAGACTCTGCTAGGGTCAAAACGTCAGACCATTAACTATTTTGTTTGCATTTATGCCATAGGTAATTTTGGTTGGTAAGCAGTTTGCAACAGCTAATTCGATTTTCTCGCAATCATGACAAAGATATCTTTTGCATTTGTCGGTCATGAGCATCTGTGCGTGAAAATAGTCCTTAGGAAAATGGCAAAAGCTCGTATTGCTAGCAGACGGTGGACAGAGTGCAGCGAATGGCACGTAGCGTTGTTAATAAAGCGGTCGCGAGATGCATCAGCTTCAAAAACTTGTTTGGCTATCTGTATTAAAATTAGGGGAAATATATTAAACATCAACATGCACGAACAGCATTAGAGCCTTAAATAAACATTAAACAACATTTAAAGGAACTATTTAAAAGTTCAGCATTTGAGATTCACAGTTTGTATGTTTATAGAAAATAATTATTCTGTTTTGATCAATTAAACATTATTATCAAATATTTGTATGTGAGTTGTTTGTTAATGTTTAGTATTAGCCAATAGCGTTTGAAGTTAACCCATTGTTTGAAGGTTAGTGAATATTCTGATTTCTTATTGGTCACCACAGGGTGGGCAGGAGGGCAGCGATTGGCTAACATGCAGCAACGTCATGATTCGGACAACAGGTGTCTCGTCTCAGGTCTGGATTCACTTTTTTGTTTTACTCATTTCTCTCTTTCTTCTTTTTTATATTTCGTGATTTTTCCTGTTTCCCCTTTTCCCGCCCACTCCAAATCAAAAAAAACTTTCGTAGAATTCCTTAGATGGGTGGAATTAAGGGAGTAGATCTTTATGCATGATAATAACTCCGTAGTGACGATCTTGAGTTGATGTTGGGAGCCGTGTAATTGATGAGATTTTAGCGCGATTATGGAGGCACACTTTGGGTTGCATATCACCCGCGGAATTTGCTCTAGACCCGCGGTATTTCATTTCAGTCAAGCCCCGTAGTGCAGCGCATAGAAACCGGAACGTTTACCCCCAAATAATGATTTGATTTATTCATACTAAAGAAGAGTTATGCATGGTCCGAAAGGAAACCTTAGTTTGCGCACTTTGCATGAGGACTGTCACATTCGGTGCCTTTGAAGAAACAAAAACAGAACAATCAAGTGAAATTATTTCGTTGTATTTTTTAACCTCATTTTCTTTGGCGAATTGTTTCTCTAAGTTAACATTATGTCCAAACACTACAAAAGAGCAAATTCTAGATATCATCTAGCATCTTCACATTTTGTGTGAAATCAAAAAAGCAACATTTTCCTCTCCAAGAAAAATCTGTATTTTCATTCTGGGCATTCAACGGGGTCTTTTGCTCCGATTCACGGCACATTCACCTCTTCCAATCGGGTAACTTCGCTGTTATTTTTTGAGGGACATTTTTCATTGTTCAGTTGCATTTCTTACAAGTATGTTTGATCTCGACTTCGGAAGTCATTAAATAAGTACAAACTTTACTCTTGTTACTATATGTACACTGCAAAAACCGGGGTATTAAAATTGACACCATGGGTGTTTTCACATACAAATACCGAAAAGAGAATCAAAATTAACTTCATATGGTGTTAAAATAACACCAGTGTTATCGTTTTGGCAGAAATAATTGTTATTTCAACACCCTACGGTGTAAATTTGTATTCTTGATTTGGTATGTGACAACACCCATGGTGTTGATTTTAGCACCCCAGTTTTTGCAGTGTGGGTCTATATAAAGCTCAGCAGACTCCAATACCAAGTCCGGTAGTTGTCAGTTCTTGATTTAGAATCAAAATCATCTCAATTCTCCTGGCCAGGAAATATTGTCACATCCTATTTTTAATTTCCTCCTTGTTTGTTTATTGACACCTCATCACTGCCGATTAGCTTTATCATCACAAAACATCACAAAGTCATAAAGATACTGACGAGTTTATGGTATTGCACATGACAACGTGGACCATTGCAAACAAAATCGTCGCCAATGATTTTTGTTTTCTTCACATTGGTTTCAAACATTTTGTTCGAAATTTTAAACTCGCTTTATGATGGCAACAAGGTCCAATTTCATAGAGCTTACAAATTGTGTGCTTAGCAAAAATTAGCAGGATACCAGTCAGAAATGGTGCATGGGACATAGTATTTTGGTCGAACCTTGTTCCGGTAAGCATAGTTTTGTTGTGCTTAGCTACTTTTTGTGCTTAAACAGCTCTATGAAATTGGGCCCTGATCTCTGTCAAAATAATAAGCATCTGGATCTGGTTATTTTTAAGGGGAAAGGATAATTTTTACTAGACGTAAGGTTGGTGTGATGATGTTACGTTAAAAGAAAAACGACAGTGCCATGCACCCTTTGATATTATCACCCCCCCCCCCCCAATACACGATGGCAACAAATCTCTTTCAAATGTTAGCAAATTTAGGAGATCTAGTTATTTTTTAAAAACAAGGGGAAAACATCATTTTACGAGACGTAAGGTTTGGTTTGATGACGCTGCGTTAAAAGAAAAGTGACAGTGGTGCCGCATGCACCCTTTGATATTAGCCTATACCCCCAAAAATACACAATGGCAATAAATCTTCTTCAAATGTAAGCACATTTAGGAGATTTAGTTATTTTTAAAAACAAGGGGAAAACATCATTTATAAGGATTTGTGTGATGACAAACGACAGTGGTGTGTCATGCACCCTTTGGGTTGATACCCACAAACACACAGTGCATTGTAGGCCTACATTAGCAAGCAATCTAATTCTACCGCAGCCGCCTGCCCCCCTTTCAATCGTTCGTAATTCCATATTACAACAACAGCGAACCACCACTCCAGAGAAATAGAGCGAATCCACCTTCCCCATTACTGATATGTAGGCCGTACAATGATTACCGGAGGAGAGAACAAAACAGATTGAGATAACACATTATAATTTCATTTGTGGGCCCCCCCCCCCCCGTTCTTGATTCACGAGTAATACCCAAAGCACGAAGGGGGGAACATGGCTACGGTGCGGGGTAACCAAGGAACCCCGGATGGCCGGGACTCACACTCAGCGCGTCCCTCCAAAATTGCCGCGTGAAAAATTGGAATGCCAAACCCTTCTCGAAGCTATGCATTGATTGTACACCAATTGCCGAGTGGATTGACGGGGGATGAAGGGGGGTTTGCACGGGGTAGAAATGTCGTGCTTGGCAGTAGAGGAATTGACACTCCATCGTTTCGGATGATAATGACAATCGACGATTATAGGACGATGTCTATGGGACGATGACTATGTAGACCACCCCATTAGAAATAATTAGTAGTAATGGATCAAACAGTTAGGCGTGTTACGTATTAAGTAGGACAACTTGTTACACTGACCCAGAAAAAAGGGGGAATGTTGGGAGTCGTTTTTGAAATGTTTTATCATCTTTATAACAATTGCATTTACACTATTGATAATTGCTTTTGGATGGTTTGACCGCATTTTTCGCATGGGACGTTTGGGGACTACAGTGAGCCTTATAAAACGGTTAAATCACAGAATGGGTTCAAAAAACCTCATCAGACCTCCAAGCTATGCACATAGGCGTCAACCCGGGGGGGGCAGAGGGTAACTGCCCTCCCAAATTCGGGCAAAACAGTGTGAGGAATTCGGGCACAGCAAGAAGAAAAACGAGTTGGCCAGAGAAAGCAAAAATGCTTTTTATCCGTTATTGGAAATTAATACATGTACTTGTTTTTTTATCTGTATAAAATTTCAGGGTAATCAACCCCCTCTGCAACAGCCCCCCCCCCCACCACCCACCCTTTATAAAAGTCTCCATACGCCCATGGCTATGCAAGCGTAAAGACTATCGGTATTGTGTAGGACAACAAAATGTCATGCAACAAATAAAAGTCAATAAAATGTTGCCGACAAAGCAACTTTTCTAAGAATTTGAATATCTGGTGACAAGAATTTATGTTTCGCTTGATCACCGAGAACCATGGAAGCAAAAACAATCTTCTTGCCGCCTTTAACAGTATTTCAGACAAAACTATTTCCCTTGGTGATTCAGTACTGTTATCAACTTTGCAATTTTAAAGCAATCTATTCTTATCGTTTTTGTTCACTCGATAACTTAATGATTAGTTCCAGTGATCGAACGAGGGATGTCTCTGACGTCACAGATACTATTTGTACGTCCCTTTGTGAGCTCATCAGAGGCTAGTGATTTCTATGAGCATCGGTTGCTAGGCAACTGACATGAGTGACGTAGAAGAGTAACAAATAGTAACTTCAAAGTAACCGAACCGCTCAAATTAAATCTCGATAACACCTTGTTGATATTCTACTAAAACATCCTGTAAACTTCGTCTAAATATAGTATTTCTTCTCATAGTACTGAAACAACGAACCGTCGGTATTGGGTCATTGAATGGGTCGGAGCACAAGACCAAAAACTAAAATTGCTAGGAAAGGAAGGGATGGGCCTAATGCGTCGGGTTAAGTTATAACTCGTGTGAATTGTGAAGACTATGGTGGCCCTGAAGGGACATCGCATATCGCGAACAATGTGCGCAGATGAATTATTTGCGATTTCGTAAAATTGCTCGCAAATGATGTGCGCACATACCTGCGATGTCGTGGAAATGTTCGCAAAATGTGCGCATATGTTCACGATGTCGTGATTTCTTTCCTTTATTCGCGGATATGTGCGCATCCGTATGTGAACATTATTTGCGATGTCGTGAATTGTATTGCATATACTTTGTGGCGTACCTTTGGGGTGATGTCATAGTTGCGGACAATTTGTTAGTAACCTAGGGAGTACGTGGCCTCTTTATGTATGACTACCCCACGTATCTGGAATCTAGACCAGGTGCAAAAAAACCTCCCAAAACTGTTAGAAATAAAATTCAAAGGTATGCGATAAAGTATATAATAAAAATTCATAGCAAATACCTCGCATTACGGATGCACTCATATTCACGAAAAAAAAGATATGCGCACATTATTCTCGAAAAGTTTCACGACATCGCACATATTTGCGGTATGCGATGTCCCGTCAGGGCCACCATAGAAGACACCTTAAGGAACGTGCCCAAGATCCACAACACATTTTCACTCAATTCCACTCTGATCCGCAAAACTGGACTATGTTACATTTTATTTGAATGGAAACCACTTTCATGCATTCGGCCTCATCAAAATAATATAAACTATTGTAAACCAACTGATCACCAACAATTCCATCACGTAAACCAAGAAGCGAGTTGTTGAACTCCAATGATTTCCGGAGTGCCGTGTTTGACCGACCCATCATCGGCCCTGCCGGCACCCCGATGACGACGCAGGGGACAGGGGGGCGCGTGGTACAGAGGGGGAGAAAGCTGGCCGTTGCTGCTGGTGGCTTGACGGCGTTGTGTCGCTGTCTCCGCTTTCAATTAATCATACTCATTACTCTTCTCGTTATCCACTCTCAGAATCTCTCTGTTTCCCTCCTCTTAAAACCAACCAGTGTGTCTTGCTCTTCCCCCATCTGCCATGCTTCCGGTGTTCAGGACAGAGCTATGCGCGGCATTGGGGCAGCCATGCTCCCCCATTCAATTACGTAGACGATGTTTCTGTTATGATTCAACTGGAGTGCATTTAACAAGTCTGTGTTCGAGAGGGGGTGGGGGATGTGTGTATCTATTTGGTCAACTGATTGGTCTGATGATGTTATTTAGGAACGTATGGTCTCTGTTTCAAAGTGAGATCCCGGCGTGCATAGCGAGGAACTTTGGTGGTTCATCAAGGGTGCGTTTTCGCGGTCGTAACCAATAACTGTTTCTAATTGGTCATCGGTTAACACTAACCAATGACCAAAACAGTTATTGGTTACAGCCGCGAAAACGTACCCCTGCTTGCTGTTGTGACTGCATTAATATATAAGAAGTAGACACTTTACTGTTTGAATGTCTTCGTTGAAGACAAGTGGATCTTAGGTGTTAATCCCCAAAGCCCTTCTCTTATTCCAGAGGGATGTGGAAGGGTCTGTAGCGTTATCCCTTAAACAGTGGTCCGCTGGCCAAATACCAGTTAAAACGCCTGAGGACCAGTCAAAGTTCACTCCAACTATCCTGCTGGCTAGTTCAGTGTTGAAAATCATCACTATAATATGGACAAGTGAAAAAGCTGACGGACTAGTGAAATAACAAGCTAACTGGTCCTGCTGGCCAGTCACTAAAAAGTTATGGCCAAACCCTGCCATGGTCTGTGGTGACAAACAGAGAGGTAATTGTCCTGACAAACATTTGATCTTCGTCAACTCTTAAATCCAGAGGAAGGGAAATGACCAATTCAATTTGGTGATGTAGGGGAGGGGGCCTACTCATTTTCAAATAGATATAGTCCTCATGTGAGTGGGGGAAAATTACAAGTCTCTAACCTCACGTTAAAATGGTGTAAATTGCCATTGTATTTTATACCCTTCCAGTGCGAAATGTGCCAACGTCCAAAACTCTGATGACATCATTTTGAAAAAAATGGGTCTCTACATTTTTGTATGGGAATTTTTTGCTTTCATAATTTAAATTCGATAATATTCAATCAATTTGAACTTTTGATTGACAAACAATTCCTCTTTGGAATGTAATGATCCATTAGTTTTTGAAATCCAATGACGTCATGTTTCAAATTTCGCTCTGAAAAAGTCAGTGATGAACCAAAACATCCCCATGCAAAAAGGTAGAGACCCATTTTTCTCAGAATGATGTCATCAGATGTTTTGGATGTTGACAAATTTTGCAATCTGGAAGGGTATCGAATACATTGGCAATTTACATCATTTTAACGTGAGGTTAGAGACTCGTAATGTATGCCCACTCACATGAGGACTATATCTATTTGGAAAATGAGTACATCACAAAATTGAATTGGTTATTTCCCTTCCTCTTTATTCTTTGCCTGTACCCGATGTCAATTTATATTTTGAACAAGCTCCAATATGGCCATAAACCAAGAAATATATTTAAGAGATTCTAAAAAACAGAAATTCCTTTTCCCCTTATAGTTTTAACGTGAGTTGTGGCCAAGCTCTGGTGTTTCTGATCAGCAGAGAGTCGGTTCGAGTCGCGGTCGTGGCACTTGTGTCCTTGAGCAAGATATTTTACCATAATTGCTTTGTTCTTCGGATGGGGCATTAAACCGTTTAGTCCCGTGTACTAGGATTGGTAGTGCACGTAAAAGAACCCAGAACACTTATCATGTGAAAGAGTATACCCCGGTGTTTCTGGTTCACATTGCAAGCATCCTTGTTGACAGGTTTCCTCAGGCTTGTGAGCTACAGCGATTAAGTTCACTTATGAGGCATCCTTGGTTTCATCACAAGAAATATATATACAATACAAATAATACTAGTAAATACATATATAAGAATCGTACAAAACCAAAGCCCACTTTGTCCTCCATTTTTATGGTAACTTCTGAAGTCGTTTGTACACAGTCTTCTCAACAAAAATGTGTATCCCGTATGTCTTAGATGGTCAACAATCTAAATACATATGAAAATTGTTGTCTGTAGGCCTGAGAAATGTCAAGAAAATACGCGAGATCTTTGTACTTGCCTTGCTGCTTCGGTAAAATAAAGACATTAATTATACTTTAAAAGATTGGGACCAGAAAAAGGCAGGTCATTTATCACGAGCTGGGTTGACATAATACTCCGGCAGTATCGTATCGTAATGGGCAGGAAATCTTGAGCACGGTGTGCGTGTCATGCTCGATATGCTCCCCCCGTACGATGTGAGTTTGACACGGTGTGGGGTGGTGGCCGTCTCACTACCATACGGTGTTCTCTTGTACGGTAAATGTTGCGAATCGCGAATTCAAATCTTTGCCGTGCTGGTACGTAGCTTTTTGACTTGTTAAACAGGCATCACCCAGTGTGCATGCTTTCACGGTACACGGACTTGAATTGAATTTAAGGATGATTGAACGACAGTTGTAGAAAAGGGAACGACCACAAATAAAACATTTGGATTTAAACGGGACTGTCTTGAAACTCTGCAAAGAGGGCTGTGTGATGGATGTTCTGCGGCAATCTTGGGATACAACAATATTGTTTTACCCGCGCTTATTTGCATTAGCCATTGGAAGATTGATGCAAAAATCGTCGTGTCGTGGTCATGTTAGTATCAGGTTAACTATGGCTAAGAAAACTCCGGGGGAAAAAAAGTAAAATTGAGGCCGTATAGTAGATTGACATGGTTTAATCTCGACTCGAAGGTTGTCATTTAAATATTATTACAAATTATTCATTTGGTTATAAATTCTTTTTGCCATTACATATTCTTATTCAAACTTCTTGTTCGGGAACTCATGCAATGACTTTATTATACAATGCAACTTAGTGTTCTTTTCCTTGGAATTTATTAATTTGTTGTTGTTGTTTTCGTTTATTTATGAAGGTGCTTCTTTTGTTGACTTTGACGAGAACAAGAGGACGAGAACGGCGTACACGAGGGGTCAACTTTTAGAACTTGAGAAGGAGTTCCATTTTAACAAGTACATCTCCCGGCCCAGGAGGATAGAGCTGGCAGCCATGTTGAATCTGACAGAGAGACACATAAAGATCTGGTTCCAGAACCGACGCATGAAATGGAAGAAAGAGGAGGCGAAACGCAGACCAAACAACAATAAATCAGACAAGGAGGACTGCGATGAACTCAAACCGGACCTCAAATCCAACGGCGACTCGTCCTCGGACAAAGAGGACCTGTCCTCGGAGAAAAGCCCTCTTTCGCCCAATAGTGACCAGCTGCAGCCCTCCGCCATCAAGGTGGATCCTTTCTCGCCCTCTACGTCGCCAAAAAGTCTCTCGATGACGTCACACAGTGGAGAACACCTTATAGTGAAATCTTACTGACAATGAGATTATTTCCACATGCTGGCAGGCGTTTTTCTCTTGACAGCTTTTTAAAAGTGTTGATGTAACGAAAGTGGTTCCATAGTCGGTTAATACTTGTAATATTTTACCCGTCCAGCACAGTGCAACAGTACAGCCCGACTCGGCAAGACCAGACGGGGCATCGCTAAATTTTACGAACTAATACGAAGAACTCTGAGAGAAGCGTTTTGATGCCCCACCGTTTTAGAAGATCACTCGATTGGCCATTGATCTTAATCTACTTCCTCTGCGACACAGTGACGGAACATTTGGTCCAGATTAGAAAATATTCTACTCAGACTTATGAACTGGCTCAATTCACTAACCCAGTCCAAAAACTGGGACTGAATAGTAAAGTAATGTAAAAGATGTTTCATTTTAGACAAGTAAAACGCAAAAGCGTGTTTCGTGGTTACACAGCGAAGAAGAAATGCTCGATTCGAGCTGGTGGTGTTAGGGGAAATGGTGACAAAATGAAGATTGCATTGCATTCATAATAAAGAAAGAAACACACAGCAAGAACAGAGGCACGACATGGAGTGGGGAGGGATGTGATCACCTCCCCATACCCCCACTGGGGGCCATTTTGAGCTCAGTCTGTTCGGGACATCATCAGCTACCTTGACAGAAGAAATTGGTTGGACATAGTCAGACTTTATCAATACAGAAAACTGTTTCTAAAAAATCGTATGAAATTTCACAGCAGTGAAATTGAGTATAATGTCTCGACGTGAAAGTAGAGAATTGTTTGTGGTGATGACCCGACTAGTCTCCTTCAGATTTCACAATGTTCACTCAGAACATGAAATCAAGTGAATGACCTGACATCTTGACTAGAGTATCAGTAAAACAAAGATAGATGGTGGTAAAGGTCAAAACACAAAATGAATACAAATTATCTTATGTAAATGTTCTTTGACACCAGAACCATGTATCCTGAGGAATGTTTCCGTCTGAAATTCTGCCGTGGTGAGAAGATTTCACCCCTCCTCTTAGGTTTTATTTGGATTTTCCCTAATTCAAATAAAGTACACAAAGCTGCACGAAATCCCTGATACAATATACCCCGTTGTCTGTTTTTTTTCTTCTCAAAAAACCCGACCACCTAATTTGGTGAGATAATATCAAGTTGGTCACGTGTTTCTTGAGGATGTGAATGAATTTACTTTACAAAAACCAACAATGATATATCATACCTGTGAATCAGGAATCAAGATGAATGTAGGCCCCCTAGGCTTACATGGATTTATCCACTGTGGTCATTTCGACCCATTTGAACTTTTCACTGTGACTTGAAGTCTTTAGTCAATCTTAAAGGGATTGTATACGTTTGGTAATCGGTACCCACTGTTTGTTTCAATCCTATATAGTTGTAGATATATACCATAAAACTAACCTGTGAAAATTTCATTTCAAAAGGTGGTAGCGTTTTTTTTAGATATTGCCGAAATCTGGAGCGGTTATGTCCCCGCTGGAAGAAAAATCTGCAATTGGAATACACAATCTGAGAAACTTTACTGCAATAACGCTTCTCAGATTCAAAGTTTGGGGGATAAAAAGTGAAAAGTTTCTCAAAATACAATGCACTATCCAAAGCTGCTGTACTTATTACCAAGTAAGTTTTTATTGCCTTTAATTTTCAGAGTCATTACCAAACGTATACAGACCTTTTAAGGTTGTGTTATCATTCAGAAAAATCGACAAAACAACATACGTTTTGTAATCTTAAGCATCATAACAGAACATTGAAATCATTGTCAGTGTCCTGCACACATTTTCATAGGGGGGAGGTATCTGAGCCCGCCCTCTTCCGTTTACTCCACTGATTCCAGCACACTCTAAAAACTCCCGGGTCAGGATTGACCCGGTTCCGGGTACTAGGGGGGGCTAACCCGTTTTGGGGTCAGTGTGACCCGGAACCTGTGTCAAAATGACCCCAAAATGGGTCAAACTGTCATAGAATCCAAACTAACATCCAATTTGTAGCCAGTTTCCGGGTCGACTTGACCCAGAAATGGGTCAGGCCGCTAGGGACATGGAATCAGGGTCAAGTCTGAACAGGGAGTATTTAGAGAGTGTAGAATAAAGTCATTAGCATCACTAGGTTTCCGTATTGTCTTCATGGATTTCTTCAAGAAAGTTTACACATGATAAAATTTGTCTTTCTTTTACGAACCTAAAATGTATCCGTGGAGTCTTACAAACAAAACAATATTGAGTTTCAGTCAAAATGCTGCCTTTTAATTAAAAATAGGACTTTCTACTTATCAAAACTAGCAGCGTCTGTTTGTGTACACTTTACAGCACCTCCCATTTAGAAAAACTTCCTATGAGCAGACTTAGGACTTTTGTACACAGTGTCCACATCTTTACACAGATATTTTATAGCAGTATTAAAACGCACTTTATGCTTATAAATTCTTGATTGAGTGATATACGAAACTATAAGCAGAATGTACAGCATTATTGATGCATTAAAATTGAAGACATTTTCATTAACAAAGGGTTCTAGTGGAATGTTAATGCTACAGGCCCCTATTGACATCTCTGAGAAACAATTTCGTTTACTTTCAAAAGAAAACTGGATATGTGTTTTGTCCCATATAATATTTGTAATAATTGGTGTTTACGGGAGCTCTTGTGACGAAAAAAACATTCTTAGATTATTTGAATTAAGTATTTCGTTTGATTAAATGTTTAGGCTGGGGTTGATGGTATTTCTGCCATTGTTTTAAATCTTATTCAGTCAGCAAGGACAATCTACATTGATTTTGCTCACGCCATCTTTGTTATCATCTGTTAGTGTGCAATGACAGTAACTATTACTATTATTCATTTTACAAAGGGACCATACTATCTTACCCTCCAGCCTCGTTTTGGTTATACTCATCTGAATGAACATAGAATCAAGATGGCAGCACCACTTAATAAAGAACTATTGAATTTTCAAAGTTTTTGCGTATGAATGAAACCTTTATATCGTTGAAGACTGTAGAGAACTAAGATGAAATTACACCCTTTTTTTAAACCAATACTGACTAAAAGTCAAACCTAAAAGCGAAATATAGGTAAAAATGTCTAAGTTTTTTGTATGAATTTTTGTTTTGTATTGCAATGAACCATCCGGGCTCTCTGAACCTGTGACGTCATTACATGATTCAAAACGAACATCACCACATCAGCATTCATATTGTATCATTATTTTGTATGTAGTGACAAAGTTTTATTTGTATTTTCCTCTTTTTAAGGGGAACAGTTAATTGAACATCTTAATTAAGAACTTTACATTGAAATGTATAAGGCATATTGGGTGTACATAATAGAAAAATATTCGTGTTTCTTCAACAATCATTGGAAATAACAGAGAAATATAAACAAAATTATCGTGTCAGATTCTCTACATGTTTAATTCGGTTTTGTTTTTTCGTAAAAAACATTTTTAAAGTGTTACCCGATAACGCGTTCCCTGTACAATCGGTGCTCCAAACTCTCAACTTTGACCCAATGTTAACCTTGCTGCATGACTAATGAGCTCTGATGATGATCACGTGACTCCAATTCGTCATATCGGGCATTCCGTATTTTCAGCCTTTCGAGGGGTTCAAAGGTTAAGAATTTAATGCTGAAAATGTTAAACTTTTAAAGGTAAATTCCGACACGATCCCAACTTGAAACCGGTTGTGGAGAATTTGTTATTATCCACGGAAACTTGCTCTGTCCGTAGAATCTGCTGGTCTTGTAAATGGGTGACTAACGGACGGTAAGCCCACTGTAACCTGCTACAACCTGCTACATGATGATGGGCTTTGGTAAAGTTTCATGAAATTGTCGCTATTTTAATGGGGACAATGGTAGTACATGATTTCCCATTGCAACCTTGGTTTTGTTTTGTTGGTTTGGATGATATAGGAAGAAAGGAAGAAAGACGATCGTACAAGATTCGAAGGTAGACATTGGTTCTATCACTCTTTCAGCGAAAAGTTTGTCTAAACTTTAAGGCCTCTAATACCAAAATAAAATTGGATTTGGGAAATAATCATCATCATGATAAAACACAAATACAAAAGTGTGTTTTTTCATTTCCCCGTTAACTCATACCAAGCTACCAATCTCAGGTTGTACAGTTCAATAGACATAGTTTTCATGAAGGGGTGGTATAGTGATTATACTAAAGACAGTTTAGTAATGATGACAGCATAATATTCTCTGTACTAATAGGTAATCATCTGCAATTTGTAAATCTGCTCAATAGAGGGCGGTGTCTTCGGGAGACGCGATACTGCCATGTCTGCTGTTGGACTGCTGCATCAAAACATAAAGGGTGCACCCCACTAAATGACTGATGGATGACTTTCGCTAAACCTATTGAATAATTTAGTGCCCATGTAAATCACAAATTCGAAACATTGAAGGACTGTAAAATGTGGTACATTATTATTGTGGGCTTGTTAACTTCCAATATAGGGTATTGATAACAGACCCTAAAATGTGTCAAATTGTTCTGTATTATGTGTGAGATTGTTCTGTATGTGTGAGATTGTTCTCTAAAGTGTAGACCCCCTTTTCTTATTTGGAAATTATCTCTCATGTACAGTGGAGGTGTTTTTTACTTGTGATGGTCGTATCTCGAGTAGGCCATTGGACAAACCCCCATGAAATTGAACCGAAACAGGTTTTTCGTGTCACTGCATTTTATGTTTAATTTCAAGAGGCTGTGAGACTTTTTGTTTTTTAAATTGAATTTTTGTAATGATTATAGACTTCAACATTGGTTTCTATGTCTTGTAATTGGTAGGGTGCCCACATTGATCCCAGCGCCTACACTGTAGTTGGTCTTGAGTAATAATACTGCAGTGATTTGTGCTGGATTGTGTATTTTCGTTTTTTGGGGGAAGACAAATCATAAAAACACAAAACAGGTAAAATAAATACAATTGAACACAGAGTGAAACTTTGAATGCTTTCTTAACACTTTGACTGCTGAAGACATGCTGCACTCATTTGTTTTAAACTGAAGTGAATAAACCCTTAGGCCTGGGCCTATTCCGAAGTATTTAAGTTTGTTCACTGTGGTTTATGGGCGTTTTCGAAACTGCGCATTGAGCTGTCTACCGATATGATGCTCTGTGCATAACGCTTCACATCAAAGCCTAAAACCAAGCCTCATTCTTTGTTTCGGCACTCTTTTGGGAGAAGGGGGAAGAGCGTTCATATCTCTGTGAAATATTTGCCTCTGGGAATAACAGGAACCAATCAATTTTGTTAATCATCAACAAATGAAGTTAAGGTACTGAACACCGTAAAACGTGTTTGCTGCCCTCTATAAATTGCTGCACATCATTAGGCCTTGTCCTTAATTGATAACGTTAACTATTATTCAAAATTATTTTGTCGAGTTACAGATACATAAGGATGGTTTTTATTGATGTCCGCCAAGCGCATTGCTACTAAAAGCTTAATTTTATGAACGAATGAAACAAAATGTGGAGCGTGCTTTCTTTTTTTATGAGATATCGCCCAACTCACAAGGCCGGACGGCCACTTCAAGGTGAGGGCTACACTTTTACTGTCACCAGGGGCACGTTGCCACCTACTCCTGGGGCTGAAACAGCGTTGCCCCCTTTACAGTCCGTAAGGATGTAGGCATGGGTATCATCCACTAAGGAGCCTGGCTGGTAGAGCAGAATGCACTACCTTCCCAACTTTTACGAAGCAATTATGGTTAAGTGCCTTGCTCAAGGGCACAAGTGTCGCGACCGGGATTCGAACCCACACTCTGCTGCTGACAACACCAGAGCTTGGGTCCGAAAGAAAGTTTAGATCACGGCCCTGTGGCTTAAAACGAAGAATCAAAGAAAAATGGTGTCATTCAACAGAAGAAAGATGCAGCGTGAATATATTAAATAAAATCACCAGTGCAACTCCTGCACTGCAAATACTGGGGTTTCAAATTGACACCATGGGTGTTACATATAGATACCAATAAAGAATCAAAATTTACACCATAAGTGTTAAAATAACATATTTCTGACCAAACAATTATATTAGTGTTATTTAAACACCCTATGGTGTTAATTTTGATTCTCTCCTCGGTATTGTGACAACAGCCGTGGTGTCAACTTTAACACCCCAATTTTTGCAGTGTGGCATTATATTATGACAATTTACATGATTTGTAAATATCGGGGAAAACTGTTTGTGTTCCACCCAGAACCAATCCCACAGAGAAATAATTCTGTCCCTGAAATGCTGTCGAAGTCGAGAAGATAACCTTGCACGGCATCCCCCCCCCCCATTACCGTCCCTTATTTCAATTGCCACAACCGAAATAACCCTTTTACTGACCAGTTCACAATCTCCCTGACAAAACAATAAAACACTGGGGTAGGGGTTCTAAAATTAAACGAATTTGATGCGATTTTTCTGGTTGTCTGTAAGGTGTGTGTATTTTTGAAAACCAGAAGAGGGGAGTTACGTTTTTCTTCCACATCAAAAATTATGTACTTTTCCTATAATTAATTTCCACTGATGACAACAATAATAACTTTGGCAAATTTGGAGAACAGTTTTCTCAGGTTATAAAAATGTAGCCTTAAACAATTATACAATTCTTTGGAACAGTATTATAATATTAAGAAATATGTTTGTTTGGGTGGTTTCTTTTAGCGCAACTTGCATTCGTTTGATGTCCGTTATTGATTCAAATTAATGTTGGTGGCTTGCTTTGATTCGATGCAAGTATACCAAAAAGACATTTAGGATTTCGGACGCATGGTGGCGCTATTGCAGTTGCCAGTCCAAAGGTTCAACTCGACGACTTGTAATAAAATAATCAATGAACACATCTTGTCTCTGTATATAACTGTTGTAAATAATAAAGAACCTGTCAGAATGTGGATACTTTGTGTGATTTTTGCGTACATTCTTCAGTTGGATCTATACTAGAGTTGAAAATTTTATTTGGATTTCTCCCCGATCGACACAGCACGCTCAGTTAACGTACCTGCGTTTCTGAGTTTAAAATGAAAATGATTTGTGTATTTCTTTTAGCGCGCCTTGTCGTCAATGACACCATGACTGCTTAAAACTCTGCATGATGCCATCGCTCACTTATTGAGTGTCAGTTTTTAATTGAAAAGTTGGTACTCCGCTAATTTTGTTTTGTTTTAATCAAACAAGTTCCACATTTACCCCTAGCCAAATAGCATGCCAATTGTCATGTTGCAATATTGGGAAAACAAATTTTCACTGAAAAAATCCATCAATGACCAGCTCTCCCGGAATTCCCATAGGAATTGTACAACAATTACTCAGCATTGGTATTAATAAGGTAAAGTGGTATACACTCTACAAAGAGACACATGTGTGCTTATCTTAAAATAAATTTTGCTTGAATTGATTTTATTTGGTCAAAGGGGACTATATATAATGCTTTGGGCGATTTAAAAGTGATTTGGTTCTCAACAAATGTTTTACATGCTAAAATCTAACTGTTACTCAATAAGTCAAGGACGGTCCGAGTGTGATATTTTTTTATGGTGTCACGCAGGGCGTCTGTTTTCTTTTTGTCATCCGAACACATTACATGCCAAGAAAAGATTAACAAAACACGGTCGGAACATATTTATCCCTCACTCTTCAACACATCAACAGGTTATGATCTGCCGTAGCCTTGCTAACCTGTATTCCAAAGCAAAGGGTGATAAAGAACTTGAGACAAATAACGGCACCATAGTAAACTATTAGAACCCTAAACAAGTATTACAGTGTACTGTGAAATACTTCACTAATCTCCATTTTTGTTTATGCCCTAAATTCAAAGGTTTGGCTTACAATGTTCTTCATCAGTCTAACAGCTTGCCACTGAAAGTGATATGTTAAAATGCCAGACTCTCTCCTCAAATCCCATGGTTAATGTTTATCCCCAAAATTGGCGAAAATTATTCAGTCAGTGTTTAATTTCCGATAGTACTTATATCAAACTGTAATTTAGATGGGAAGTTAAAATTAATTGGCATTTTTGGGAGCGTCCACTTATGTCTTATTCAATGCATCAACACGTACGTACACTCAGCAAAGACGGACAACCCAAGACAAGATAGGAGACAATTATTTGGCGGGGAAAAAATCGGTCGGCGGAGTGTCGGCACTCCATGCGATATGTATTGTCTCATAAGCATTGAAACAAAATACAAGTTTCGAGCGGACAACTTGAAGTGTGGAATGAGTATTTTATTTGAAGGCATCGTACACGTTTGGTAATGACACTGGTAACTAATGGCAATAAAAGCTTACTTGGTAAGAATATTATAATGCATTTTGAGAAACTGTTTACTTCGAAGTACTGCGGTTATGGAAAAATATATCACTTTTTATCCCCTAAAACATTTGAATCTGAGAAGCGTTACGCGTAACGCTTCTCAGAGTGTGTATTCCAATGCAGATTATTCTTCCTGCGTGGACATAACCGCTCCAGATTTTCTAAAATATCTCAAAAACGCTACCACCTTTTGAAATGAAATTTTCACAAGTTGCTTTTATTGTATAACCCTATACATTTATATAGAATTAAAAACAATCGAAAGTGTTCCTTGTGCATTTCCAATGTTTGATAAAACTCTTGTCGATTGCAGACTGCCCCGAGTTTCCTATCCGTTGATCCTGAACTAAAGATATTCCAAAAGTTGGGGGGCTGCAAAATTATCTCATGAGATTTATATGCTCGCACTATATGGTGCCATGAGTCGTATAGAAGTTTTATCATGGACCACTTGAAGACTGATTTGCAGGCCCGTGTTTTCTCACTTGTCCTCCCTTCTACCGAGCTATGGAAAGACAGGCTTACATCGTGAAGCTTATGTAAGGTTAAAGGTCCTTCATGGAGCAGGATGTCCCAGATCGCCGCAGTGGCATAACCAGTGGGTAGCCCCCTCAGAACCCTTGCCCCCTTGCCCCCCTCCCCCAATATGAGATCGAAACAAGACACAAATGAATGGTTCCATACAATAAATAGCCCTCCCACAAATTATGCCTTTGCCCCCTCTTGCCCACCCCCCACCCCCCCCCCCCCAAAAAAAAAAAAATAAATAAATAAATAAATAAATAAATAAAAAATGAAAATGTCTTAAGCCACTGGTTCGCTGGACCAATGAGGCAGGTAATGCACGAACATGTTTTGGTATAGTTGAAGATACTAATTTTAAGGATATACCAATGTAGATCACTGACCACAAATACTTGCAACTAAATAGAAACCGAATCATCCTGAAAACGGTGCATGTCTTAGGTGAGTTTAAGGGTCATAGACGCGGAAACTGCATAGTCGCTTAGTTTAATGCGTTGCATCGGCAAGGTATTTTGTCAGAATTTCAGTATTTTACTTTCTGCTTAATTTTAAAAATTTAACAAGAATGTAGTAAATCGTTATATCATGCAGCCATGTCAGGGAAATTGCATAGATTGTCGAGGGAGACATTAAATTCCCATAAAAAGAGAAAAGTGAAACGATTTTCTCGTGTCTTTGTGCACAAAAATAGGCACATGTACACCGCAGCATGGCGCGCGCGGCGCCCAGCACTTGCGCGCCCGGATTGGTGTGTAGAGCAGCCAACCCCCTCCTTTTTGAAGTCAGCATAAGACACCCCCTTTGCGCAAGATTTTAAACCCTGTCTTTTTTGTTATAGACCGTGCAAGTTTCGTGTGTAGTCAAAAATGTTGGGAATCTTGGTTTCGAACCACATTGCTTGAGCACTGTGGACCATGTACAAAACACATGGAGCCCACCACAGCGTGCAACTTGTTTTGTTTTTCCATGGTAACAGATTGCAGGAGTAGGAAACGAACATTACAAAGTGAAATAAATTATACTCATTACTTATTGTTGAACATCGCATTTTCGTTGTTTAGGTGAACAATTTCCAATTAACCTGGTACCAATGTAACTACAACCTCATATCCGGGGCTATTTCTAGGGACTGTATAAGGCGGTTGAAACGACCAACAGTGGGCTCGATCAAGGTAATGTACCCCTTTGAGTACCGGTACATCACTCATGTTCCCCTGAGTCGTGTAAACTCGTTTTTGGATTTGTTTGGGACCCCACCCTAGTTGTCACATTATAGATACCTAAGAAAGAATCAAAATTAACACCATAGGGTGTTAAAATAACACCCATGTAATTGTATTAGCAGAAATATTAGTGTTATTTTAACACCCTATGGTGTAGATTTTGATTTCCCGGTATGTGTGTCAATTTTAACACCCCAGTTTTTGCAGTGCACATTCGGGGCAAATTGCACCCTCGGTTTTGCCTCGCGAGGCTCGCCAGTTAATAATGTGTTTGTAAACACTATAACATGGGGCCTTATTTGAAATATTAATATATCATGTCTCGAACACAATGATTAATTCATTGCTCACACAAAATGTTCCCCATATCAACGTTCGCTCATGAACGACTTTGTTTTATCTAGTTATATTTTAAAAATTTAACTTTATTGGGGGTTTGGAAAGCGATTTTTATTGAACATTTTAGTTCTTTCTTCTCCAAATTAAGTTGAGTTTCTAGCAAGTTGTAAGTGAATAATAATAATCTATAAAAACTAACAACCAAAGAATAATAGTGATGAAAACCTTAATGATCGTACAAGCTAATACATAATATTAAATTATTTGTCTGGATATATGCCAATTTTTTCTTTGTGATTACTTTCTTGTTTAAAAACGCAGAAGTTAACAGTCAACATGGTTGTCAGCCAGTAATAAAACTTCAAAATAATCTCTATTTTACAATATTTTTGTTCAAACCCGAGACATCAGAAACTCCATAGATATATTTCTCAACAATCGCATATATGGATCGCTTGCTTGCATTTTGGACTCGAAAACAAAAAAAATTGCTGGAGTACACCGCAGTTGAACTTTGCCTCGGCTTGCAGCTCGTCACCGCAAAATATTGTTTCAATATTTCCTTTTGGTTCGAACCAGCGAAGGGGTTACTCCACAAGCCCTTTGACAACTTACCGCCGTCCTTTGAAGTTAGCCGCCAGAGTTCCGCAGCGGTACTTGATCATATCCAGTACGCCTGCTGGACCCCCGACCCCCATGCACGTCCATACAGCACATGACTGGCTCAGTAGTCTGCCACCAAGCCGTTTGCAATGTTTATCAACCGATTGGCGCACAAACCCTTCTGTCATTTTTGTTGTTATGTGCGTCAGTGGCTTTCCTTGTTTAATTAATCGCCTCGATATGATTAGACGAAATGGCATCTTTTTATTGAGTGGCCTTTGAATGAGATAATTAAACGCACGGTTTGAAACTAAAAGTAACATTCTTTCATTTTAAGGGAAGGTACAATATCTGGAGTGGTCTCATAATTATATAATACATTTATCTTTGCAAAGTTTTCGGTACAAGTTACTGGTACCTTAACCATGCGGCCATTGTTATTTATTCTTTATATCAACTACCCACATCGAGGCTGGGATGGGAATAGATGGTATTTTGTTTGCATCGTGTCATTAATAGTCGTTATTGGCAATACTGTGATAATGATCAAGATAGTTAAAGGGACACGTTGCCTTGGATCGGGCGAGTTGGTCTATAAAAAGCATTTGTAACCGTTTGTTATAAACTGCATTTGGTTAGAAAGATGTTTTAAAAGTAGAATACAATGATCCGTTGTTTTCCTTTTAATCGTGAACAAACACGGTCGGCCATTTTGTAGAGTCAAACTTTTGGACTCAAAATGGCCGACCGTGTTAGTTCGCAAAGTAAAAGAAAAACCACGCAATTTCGAGGCATATTCGTGTGGATCTTTGTATTCTACTTTTACAACGTCTTTCTAACCATATGCATTTTATAACAAACGGTTACAAACACTTTTTTTAGACCAACTCGTCCGATCCAAGGCAACGTATCCCTTTAATAATGAGATCGTTTCTTTTGTTGTTTTCGAAAGCACTGCTTTCGGTTTAGGCTCTAGCTTGGGTTCCGTCAATATTTTTGAAAACGTACATCTCTCGGTACGGGATTTCAAACATTCGGACGGAGCCTAAGCTGTAGCCAAAGCCTAAACCGCGGTTTCGAAAACGCCCAGTTTAAAGGCACTGAACACGTTTGGTAATTGTCAAAGACCAGTGTTCTCACTTGGTGTATCCCAACATATGCATAAAATGACAAACCTGTGAAAATTTGGGCTCAATTGGTCATCGAAGTTGCAAGAAAATGATGAAAGAAAAAACACCCTCGTTGTACAAATTTGTGCGCTTTCAGATTTAGGAATAAAAACTTTTTGCAAGAAGTTTTTATTATTTAAGTGAGAAATTACCTCTTTCTCAAAAGCTACGTTACTTCAGAGGGAGTCGTTTCTCACAATGTTTTATACTATCAACAGCTCTCTGTTGCTCGTTACCAAGTCAGTTTTTATGCTAATCAAATTTTGAGTAATTACCAAACGTGTATCAGTGCCTTTAAGCGATGTAGTCATATCGAACCAATAAAACCCCAATGTGGACGTGTACAAAAATCCTCACAAGACATTAACCGTTATATGCGTTGTTTTACTAAAACGTGACCACTAAATTTGACGACATTTTCACAGATTAGGTGAATGGTTTGTTTTCTGTAAACTAGACAATTGGAATTAATGTACTCTTCTAAAACATTATTGTAAAAGAAGACCTTTAAAATGAACTTAATACATTAAAACATAAATCATACTAAATTGTGCATCTGATCATCAACATCTAGAACGCCAGTATCGGGGTATGATGATTTGTAATTCCACAAAGGTTTTCAAGAAATTATTTGAATTAACCTAATAAAAGTATGTCACAGGTACAGTATTAAACTCCATAATTTGAATAACCGTAACACTAGATCTTGGTCCCAGGTGGCCAGACCAATTTCGGGCCATACTGACATGGAGTTTCGGACAGACAGTGGGTCAGTACTGACCTCAACTCATAGGATAGACATTTTGTTTTTCCCATCTTCGATGGAACCACAACAACAACGACGACAAAAAACCCACAAAAAACACACAACAACAACAACAACAACAACAACAGTAGCAGCAGCAGCAACAACAAAACAACAACAACAACAAGAGCAGCAGCAACAGCAACCGCGATGAGAGAAACACTGGCAGTAAGTAGCAACAGCAGCCACAGCAACATTAACAACAAAAGCAACAGCAGCAACAACAACAACCGCGATGAGAGCAACACTGGCAGTAAGTAGCAACAGCAGCCACAGCAACATTAACAACAAAAGCAACAGCAAAAGCAGCAGCTACAACAACATTAGCAACAGACACTGACACAAGCCACAGCAGCACAAACAACAACAGCAGCAGCAACAACAACATTAGCAGCAGACGCTGACAGCAAAAGCAACAGCGACAACAACAGCAGCAGCAGCAACAACACTGCCATCAAGAAGTTCATGGTCAGTTGAAAAAAGAAACAGCCTTCCAGAGCAATCCTTTCGTTTGAATTGTTTTCAGTTTTGTAAGAAAAAAATAAGCAAATGCCAAAACGCCAAAGGTCAGTAAATTGTTGCATCACCAAAAAGGTGTACATAAAATTTCATCAACACTGCATGACTTTGAAACTTAGTGTTCCAAAACCTCGCAAAGCATTAATTATAACGACCTAGGGACGGTATATAGTTCACATCAACCGCAAAGCCAAAACTACCATACTCCCTACTCTCAGACGATGTTTGCTGAGCAATTTGTTCATCTTCATTTATTAAGGAAGTATCCTAAATTCAAAAGGAGTGAGAAATCTGCCAAATGTAACACTTCAACTTGTTTTTTTATTCAAGAGACTCCTTTTCAGAGGCATTTAATCTTCCTATAACTCAATCCTGTCTATTTATTTGTGTCTCAATTCATTCTAACCATTAAAGCAAAGAAATGGCCCGCCAAAAAAAAGGAGATAATATGTCCCGCTTTAAAAACAAAATAAATTCTCCAGGCACGTTTGGCAAGAAAGAGTTGACGCTTTTGAACAAACAGCTATTTCGTACTCGAATAGGATCACCAATTAATCAACACGTTTCGTCTTCGTAATTTTCAAAACCAATACGGTGGAGATCGTGTCGGGCACTCATCGCAAGCTTTGACAACACCGGGTCTTCATCCCGTACCGAACGGCCGGATAAATTGGCTGGCTACGCCGCGCTTGGGGCTGGGTTTGTGTGTGCACAGGGCAATGGCTCGGTAAAACACCCTGTCTCATTTATCTTAATGGGAACGTGAGTTGATTCGAATGCGGGTGCATAGGACCGAACAGCCCGCCTAAGCTGAGCGGGCGTGCCACGCTAATGTTGCGGGGGAGTGCGCTGGTGCGTGTACCTCCTCTTGTCGTGTCTGTGTTGATTTCAAGAGCTTGTACACGAAGGCTGTGACATTAATTGGGGAATGAATACGATGTTAAATTACAGCTTATTCTTCGGTTTCATTGTTGTACAAGAACGATTAGGGGTGTCAGTTTTTCCCGAAACATTGTATAAGTTTACATAACAAAGATCTGATTTAATGTAATGAATAATTTATAGACCTGCCATATTACGTTTTACATTGTAACGGAAAACAACTGAGTACAAAAAGTTAAATTTAACTTATTGTTTACGACACCTACACCCAGTCACACAATCTCCGAAACACACACATAACATGTTTTGTCATACGTCTCTTTTTTGAATATCAAGTATTGTTACATTTTGTTAATACACTTTGTTTTCACGGCGCGGTTTATCGCTAATTTGGTAAAAACTTGCAACGAACGATGGTACGCGCCTTATGATGTGCCATTGTGTATGGCTTTACCGCTCTACAATTATTTTATCTAAAAACCTAGCTATACATTTGAATTTTGGAAGAGTTCATTTATTATCATCCTTTGGTTTTCAAATAAACACACCATACAACCAACCTGTGTGGCATCATCCTGGGTATTTACGTTTTAAGAATTAAAACAATGTGGCGTGTCGTGGCTGAGCGGATAAAAGCACCGAACTCAAGCTCTGGTGTGGGTTCGACTCTCGGTTGAGGCACTTGTGCCCTTGAGAAAGATACTTTAACATAGTTGCTTTGTGCTTCGGATGGGGCATTAAGCCGTGGGTCACATTGGCAGTGCACGTAAAAGAACCCAGAACACTTATCCGGTGCTTCTGGTTCACATATTGCAAGCATCCGTTTTTACAGCTTTCCTCAGGCTTGTGAGCTACAGTTATTAAGTTCACTTATAAATAAAGGTAAAGGCATCCTTGGTTTCCTTACCAGAATATATAATAATAATAAAATAATAACGGGAAAACAAATCAGATTTTGTTCACGTTCACATCGGGCGTATTTCAATATTGTCTTTAATGATGTTTGATAAAATGATATTGGACATTATTTCAGAGGAAATATTTTCTATGGAGATAAGTACTGGTATAACTTTATAATGAGTGACCTTTCAGATAAAAACTGATAAATTTTCCTTTCAATAGATATATCAATTATACTTTTTCTGATGTAGAGAAATTGCAATCAGAACAGATTGAATGGATTTCAGAATAGGCCTATTTTACTAGTTTTTCGTAAAGCTGCACTCGTAAAGTTGGAGCTGTCGGGTTGGCGGTATCTTTCCTCGCCTTCCACTTGTAGGACCCTGGTTCGAATCCCACCGGTGGCATTATGTGGATTGGGTTTTCAGTACCTACCTGATGGCGTGGGTTTCCTCCCAATAACTCTCCTTTGGTTTTCCTCCCACATTTAAAACTAAAACTTCCTTCTTTGTCTTCTCTCAATGGCTATAGTTCTTGGCTAGTATATAGTGATGAAGTTTGCTTTTCTGAGAGTCCTTGGCTTCACAAGCAGAATTAATTAATGAAATGAAATAAAGTTCATTGTCTGGTGGGCCGCTGTATGGCTTTGCACAACAGATCCATATTAAAGTAAAAGAAATATGGTGATGTAAAAATGAAAAGTTGAGACAATGTTGGTTGTAGAGCGTCGTGAGAATCGTGTATAGCGGGGGATCATTGCTAATCAATCAACATCACGACTCGAGTTAAATAGTGAAGAATTGTTTAAATCGTTTAATCGGCTCACATAAAACAATAAAGGCTCGGTGATATATTTGCATTCTTTGTCTTTTAGTGGACCTTGAATAATGCATCATTACTAGTTTCGGATGACTGAATTAAATCTTCCAGTTTTTCAGTAAACACCATACAACAAATGTATTCCGACACCCCTATGTTTCGACACCCCTATGTTCCGAAACAAAACCTGATGATTTAGTTAGGGTTAGGGTTAGGGCACTGGTCCTTGCTTTAGGGTTAGGGTTAGGATTAGGAAAATACACTATAGGGGTGTCGAAACATAGGGGTGTAACCAGCTAAGGGACCGTCTGCCTCTTCGAAGTCCCGAACCAAAATGTACCTTTTCAAAATACTGACTGAACCAAAGCCAGAGCCTGTTAACCCCAGGCCGTGGTTTCGAAAAGGGCTTAACACTTGTTTAGGCGATGGTGAAGGAGCGCCCTCACTGATTAACAACTCACATCAAACGTAACAGGTGATAATGACTAAAGTCTCATGGTCATTTTTAGGGGGGGGGGTATGCAAAATGTATCATTAAATATACTTAGATGCAGTACGCATGGTCGCAAATTCTTCGTTGGTGATGTTCCTTCCACCAATCAGTGATAACTGATAATGGTTTAATTGGACAATGCGTGTCGACTTGCTCATGCGCACAAAGGGACATCGGTTAGCAAACAGTCCAGACCATTAGACTCAGTTATGTTTGAATGGACTGCCGTTTGAATTATGCCACCCACCTTTAACCCTATCATATAACGATTATGTTGCAGTATCATACTTGTGGATTACAAAGTTTTTTTTCTTCTAATACATCTCGAAGTGACATAATCTAAACACTTAAAAATGAATAAATCGTGTAAAGAAATTAAACGTGTACTTGTGCTCTTCATTTTGTAGTCTTAGGGAGCGACTAATAATACATACAACGTGTCAATCATTGAGTCTGAAGAATATCAACACAGAGATATCATCCGCTGATAACCTATTTGGACAGGTGTGCCATATAGCCTGCAAAATTATTTACAAGAACTGACATTTTGCCCGATTAGTTAGCATTAATGCTTACGTGTATAATGTCTAATGACATCATGTATGTATGTTTTTACCCTGACAAAACACACCAACTGAAAAAGTATAGTATACCACCACACATTTTCTTGTGCACATGATTATTTCTGGGTCGTATAAAATCACTGAACAGTTACAAAACTAAAGCCACAAAATGTAGTCAAATATAAGCCAGCGCTCACGCATTGGTGCCCGATGAACGGGTTCCCATTTTATAGAGCTGCTTAAGCACAAAAAGTAGCTAAGCACAACAAAATTATGCTTACCAAAAAATGGTTACCAGCCAAAATGCCATTTCTCATGTACAATCAGTGACGGGTATCCTGCTAATGTTTGCTTAGCAGAAACCTTTTAAGCAATATATTTAAGCAACATCATAACTGTGACTTATTATCGTTAAATTATGACATTTATAACATAACATAATATACAAAGATGTAAATAGAGGACGCAATAGGTGGCTTACGCCGTCTGAGCATTAACTATGCAGAAATAATATTGCTACAAAGCTGTAATTGAGGGTTTTTCAGATATAATAACCAATATCATAGCGCAAAATGGTGCACCTTCTGAGGGGGCACATCCTCCTCCCACTCCCCCCCCCCCCCTGCGTCGCTACGTGACAGGCGGCGCTAACGCGCCGATGTACATTTTCTTTCAGATTCACCCCCCCCCCCCCAAAAAAAAAAAAAAAGTAAAAACAAATCCCGGTTACGGGCCTGAACAAGCCCCTTTTTCATCGCCTTTTTTTATGTTACTTACTATTTTTGTATAAGGTAATCTGGCATGTAAATGGAAAAATAGTTTTAAAAACATTGAAATTATCTCATCAAAGCGTATAAAATGTTACATTTTACTCTGGAAATCTCCAGTCACAAAAGTCCAGATTTCGAATGGGGTGGGGGCACCCGGGGAGGCACGGCCATCAGTTGGGGGGGGGGCATGTGCCCCCCGTGCCCCCCCCCCCCTTAGTTACGCCACTGCTACATCCTGAACAAGAATTTGTGCAAAGCTCATTAGCCCCTCCCAGCTGTCTTTGGGTGAGACTGGTGAGGCCGAGCGAAGCGGAAACACTCATGACCTCCAACTTACGTTTACATCATGTCTACATGATAACACTATTAAAAATGGGGATCAAACCCACATCAAAATGTACGGAATGATCCAGCTTTCCCACACAAGACAAAAATACATTGCATCTAATTCGAGGCTGAATATGTTGACTTTACATGTGTAATGTCTCGTTATCAAGATAACAATAATGTCGTTTACAGATAACAAGCAACAATTGTAATGGTGCGAGAAACACACCTCGACAAATTCCCATATACGAAAGTAGCGATGGTTCACTCCCGCATAAGGGCGATCGTAAAAGAAATCTTGCTCGTAAATAACGTCCCGTGCAAATACAAACCGGCAGTTGGATCTCTCGGCAAATTCGTCGGCTGAAGCGATAAAATAAAAAAAAATTGAGCCACGCCACATTCACACTGGGTTCCCAAAAAATTATCTTCTTGTCCGCAAACGCCGTATTGCCCTGGTCAATATTTGCTTTCCTTGCGGGGCCGTTTGTAGTTCAGAGATGGGTAAACAATCTCTCACGAATGGTACATGGATTGGGATTCTTGTAAGGGAAGATGAAAGTTACCGCGTTTTTCCTCAACCTTTGAGCACACAGCGCCTGTAGTTTCCCTCTTCTTCATAATAAGAAAACTTCAAGACAACCTTGGAATCTTATATCTTCAAATCAATTACAATTCACGAAATATTTTGTTGCGTGCATGCCATGGTCAAGTGATGTTGATTATCGGAACAAAGGAGGGAAAATAGCGATTTTTAATCCCAAAATTCCATATATAATAGTCGATTGAAGTATACGACCACTTGTTCAGAGAAAGATTTCCTTGAGATATAGGCTAGGCCTACGAGTCATCTTAGTCTTGTTCCCAGACGAAACTCAGTATATTTTTCATCTTATTACAATATTGGACAATCATTTCTGGGAGTAACACTGACCCTTTGATGCCCAGACAGCTGCCCAGGTTGTACACCGATGCAGCAGGAGGGTTCAAAATAAAGAGCATTTTGGACAAAACTAGTGCATTCTTGGAGCATTGGTGTGCTAGATTATGTATGGGGTGCAAGGGATAACTCCTTCCACTTCTCTAAAGGGGGTGGGGTGACCCAAAAGATTACGATGAACACCTACTGCTAAAATCTTCTTAAACACGGAGAAAGGATTAATACTAAAACCAATGTTTTAGATTTCTTGTTTGCGAATCTTAATAAAAGGTGCGAGAAAAGGGTGTTGTTCATAATGACCGGGTTTTAGAATTAAAAAAAAATAGTTTGATCTCGTGTGAACTTGATTCCATCTGAGTGAGCACTTGTTACGTGATTTTCAGCAACGATCACGTCATGTTGGCTTTTCCGTTCCAGCTGGTATTAAACAACATTTTCTTGTTGTACACGATATATGGGTTTTTAAGTTTGCTCCCCGTTCAAAAAAGTTATTTCAGACGCCAAAGATTCACAATTATCGCGCCTCCCACTCCCTGTTTCCAAACAGATTTACTCCTATGTCTTCAAGAACAAAATATTGTGAATAATGGTTGCTGCGTAAGGCACTGGAGAAAAAGGACGTTTTAGTATAAAATATAAAAACAACGGTTGAAATTACGGCAGTGGAAGGTTATTGAGGGGGGTGCATTAATCAAATTTCCATCCAGCGCGCGTGGAACGAGTTAGAAACATTGATAACTTAATATATAAAGATAGTGTAGTGCGGGCCCAGGACGTTAACTTGATTGAAAATCCACCGTTCCCCACCTACCACCACTCTGCTGGAAAAGTGGAGGCTATACACCCCCGCATCCCGCCCATAAACTATATGCAATGATTCTATCAAAAAGTTTGATTTCTTTAAATCGTTTAAAATCAAAATACGATAAGTTTCCTTGAAACGAGACTGTGTGACTAAAGTAGTAACGATGAACAACGATGTGCTATCCCTTTAAACTGATGTCATATATGGAATCCCGAGAAAACGTTATGGTTAAATTGTAATATATTAATGTGGAACGTGTAAAATAATATGGAAGAATCCGACGAAAAGTCATCCAAGTTTTATCAACAATAATTTGAGAAGCGAGTTTGGTAAACAAACTGCTTGAATCCCATTAAAACCAATTGGATAGGAAGGGGTGTGATCAACCTGACCCCCCCCCTCCCTTGGCTTCCAAACTGTTTAGCCCCCCCCCCTCCAAGACACCCAGTTTATTAACAGTTTGCCTCAGCAGTCACATGGTAAATATGACATGAGATTATGGCTGGTAACCAAATTCTGGTAAGCATGATTTGTTTGTGCTTTGGCTACTTTTTGTGTTTAGGCAGCTCTATAAGATTGGGCCCTGCTAAGATGGGGTATATCGTAGTAGAATATAATACATGCACACCAATGTGTTGTGTCGTGGTTTAATATTGGTTTATTACAACGCACTTGATTTAGATATGAACTTATGAAATCTACATAAATCTAATTTTGAGCCTCAAAGTAATTGAGTTTGTAACATTTCTGGATATAGGATGTTCAAATCTATAGTGCTGTGTATCTCTTAAATGGAAATAATATTCTGTGAATTCTAGATTCGTAGACATTGTCTGCCTCAGCTATATACAAGTCAAAAAGAGGAAACAATATATAGACCTATAATTTACTAATTAAGCTTTTTTTCAAAAGCAAGAAGAATGGAATCGTTAAAAGAAATACACAAAATGACTGGGATGTAAATCTTGCCTAAAATCATTGGTATATCCACTTTATAAAAATGTACATTGTTTAAACAACTGAAATAAATACAACAATATTAACAACTTCTTATCTAATATTTACAACAAAAATCCTCAGCAGTCTATAACCGTAATTAGAATAACGTGCTTCCCTCTGCAGTTTGTCATAAAATCAGCCCAGTTTTTCTACAGGATATTTTGCCTGAAACGGTGTCTTTATTTCATATTCAACCCCGGCTGGTGACGTGATTCTGCTGTTGAAATTTTCATCAATCAGCGCTATAGCTGTCAAACTAATGTATGATAAATACTTTGAGAGTTCCGTGCGAATCTGTCACCAACAAATGGGAGACTTTTGGTGACGCTAGGTGGCAGCAGACTTACCAGGTAAATCCATTGTTTTCAAAATTGTGCGCATGCTCAGAACTATGTAAACAATTGACATTTACCTGGTAAGTCTGCTGCCACCTAGCGTTCCCATTCCTCGGTTGGTAATTGGACACGGGACATTCAGAATTCTAAAACTCTAGACCTTTACAGTACTTTATAATTGAATAAAAGAACATCAGTCAAAAAGCAAAACATAAAAGTTAAGGGCCTTGTCACCCAGGACAACGTTTAGTGGCAACTTGGAGGCAACCAATTGCACTGCAATGCAGGAACAACAGTCTGGTAGAGCAGGAGTTATTTTTCTAACAATCCTCAAGACACTTGTTTGGAAACTGAAATGTCATTTGGTTTTTCTTTCTCGACTTTGCGTAGAACTGGTTGCCTTAATTTTCCTCGTGTGACCCCCCATGGCCCCAACATATCAAATGAGCCTTGAGATTAAATCAAATAGCCGTAAAAAAATAAACTGAGAGAATCGTTTATCGGCAGGAGTCTGCAGTTGTCGTGTCCAAACAGTTAACTGTCCGTAGTAGTTGATAAGTCATTGTTAACTACTTCATATGCAATGGTTGCATGGAGTGAAACAGCGAGGCAGACACAGCAACGTGGGCCGGCTGGAGCTGACAGGCTCCGGTACCGTGAAGCGGCGGGTGCACGCTGAAATCCGGCTGGTTTCGCGCTCCGATTTCCAGTACCTCCGGCGTGGTTGATTCCGACGGCGTCATTTCTCCCCTGCTTAATGGGTCTAGTAGCTCGACTCGGTCTAAACCCTTTTCCTCCTTGATCTCGATTAGTCTCCCGTCTATCTTCTCATCGGATGAGGTTTCGAGTTCTTTCTGCTCTGTTGATCCCTCCATAGAGACCCTCTTCTTGTTGTGTTTGCGTTCCTTGGCTCGCCGGTTCTGGAACCATATTTTAACCTACATAAAATAAAGAAGATAAACAACGTATAGTTTACCTCAAAGGTTTCGTATTGTACACTGCTTAGAATCTGAATCCAGTTCTACATTATGGGTTAAAGGCATCGTACACGTTTGGTAATTGTCAAAGACCAGTGTTCTCATTGGTGTACCCCAACATATGCATAAAATAACAAGCTTTTGGGCTCAATTGGTCATCGAAGTTGCAAGAAAATGATGAAAGAAAATACACCCTCGTTGTACAAATTTGTGTGCTTTCTTGCAAGAAGTTTTTATTATTTTAGTGAGAAATTACCTCTTTCTCAAAAACTACGTTACTTCAGAGGGAGTCGTTTTCCACAATGTTTTATACTATCAACAGCTCTCTGTTGCTCGTTACCAAGTCAGTTTTTATGCTAATAAATATTTTGAGTAATTACCAAACGTGTACAGTGCCTTTGACATTGCACCTTGCGAATGCAATGTTTTACGTCAAAAACGTCTTCACTTGATCATCAAGATGTATTAATTTAAAAGCAAAATATCACGTGTTTCCATTCTAATTAATGTTTAATAAATAAATGAAGGTCAAGGCTAAAATAATTACGCATGATGCTGAAATATTATCATGCTTATTTTACATCGTTGCAATGTTTTTATATCAGCGTTGAGGGCGCTGTTTAGATTACGAAGGTGCCCTTTTCTACTCGTGACAAGTGATAGCGAAGAGCGCGTACGTTGTTTTGAAGTGCCAAGGGTTGACCGTAATTTACAAATAAATAGGCAAGTTTGTTGCAAATTTTGGTTGCTAAGAGAAATTCACAAAATAAATAGTCCTGTTTGGTTTGGTCAAGTAATAGACCTTCATGCTGCTGCCGCCATTATTTTCACGCTATTCCGTGCGGGGATATCATTGATTCTCATTATATCAAAATGGAGTAAGTTTCTGCTGTCCCTCTAGCCTCGGTTTGGTTTCTATGGATTTTTATCAGCGAAAACAAGATGGCTGAAAAGTGAACCAAAAATCTGCGCGCTGCTGACTATTTTCATACAAAGTGTACACAGCGTCAAAACACAGCAAAGAAAATTACCCTGAGAAAATTCATTCAGAAAAGATTTCTTCATTTCTAGTTTTGTTTTCTGTCTGTGTTTTTCCTTGGGGAAGGGGGTGTAATGTAACACTAAAATAAATTTCCTTGGGCAGTGCGTATTTTTATAAATGTATTTTGGCCAAAGTATAACCATAGAGCAGGTAAGTCATTTCTTCCTCTCTGCGCTTACCAAAAAATGAGTTTTTGCAATAACTGCCAGCACAAAACATTTCAAACAAAAACACTCACCAGTAGGCCTACTGTCTACTGTACAGTTTAAATACATAAATGCACGTTGCGATGTGACCAAATGAGAAAGTAAGGGCTACTATATAGCTCAGTTGGTAGAGCGCCGGCACGTTAATCCAGAGGTCGCAGGTTCAAGTCCCGTTCTAGTCAATTTGTCTCTGTTCAACCCCAAAGTATATATATACAATTTACCCAATCAGTTTTCCCTTATGTTTATATTTGAATTACGAGAAAGTAATACACGTAAATATATCATGGAGCACCATTCGAAATCAACGGAGAAGGACAGCCTAACAATTGTTTTGTCTCATTAACAAACTTCAGATGTGTATAACTGTTTGGTTGTTCTACTGATTAATCATGCATTTAAGAAAGGAAAGCGTCAAGATCAACATTAAAAGCATGTTGTTGACAAGTGTATTTCTAGTCCAAAGAATTTTACCTGTCGTTCCGATAGTCCTAGCGATACTGCCAGCTCGGCCTTGCGTCTGATTGTGATGTAACGACTGTAGTGAAACTCCTTCTCCAGTTCCAGCCTTTGGTGATCAGAATACACAACGCGGTATTTGTCCTTCGTTCGTGTTTTACCTGAGAAGGAGTAGAATCCCATAATAGTATTAGATAAATTGTGACATAAATGAACTTTCAATTGCAAGAAAAAGGTGTAATTCCCAGCCAGGCATTTTGGAAAGACAATGTTTGCAACTTCAATAATCTGTCTCAAAAATGTTTTACTTTGTTCCAGCGCCTAAAGACACCTTTTCCAACCTCAAAAACCTGTCTTTAAAATGTTTCTCTTTGTTTCAGCGCCTAAAGACACTTTCTCCAACTTCAAAAAACCTGTCTCAAAAACGTATTACTTTGTTCCAGCGCCTAAAGACACCTTTTCCAACTTCAAAAATTCTGTCTTTAAAATGTTTCTATATCCTTGAATCTATTTATGTTCACATTATTTTTAGGTTATTTTCTAAGAATGAAGTTCCTACAGACAAGAACACTTAACGGAACAATATCAAGGATGAAAATTGTCGCTGCTCCTTTTCAACATAATTATTTCGTTCGTCTGATTGTGTACTATGGCTTTGATTATTAATAATGATTTGTGGGCTTCGTTTTTTCTCACAGCTGGACAAAACTGGGTTAGGTATACAATGAACTCAAGCAAATCACATCATTGAGATATACATGTTGGCAAAGATACGAGTGGAATGAAATCCCAAACCTATTTGAAAGAGTCTATAATTTACCCCCAAAAACTCTAATAACAAATTGGATAATTTAACATGACTTTCGTAACAACGCAGAAAAGTAATTTTTAGTCAGTCTTTCCATTCTTCAAAATCACCGCCTAAAAATAAAATATGACACTCTTTAGAATTTAATCAAAAACTGCCCGCTGGTCGTAAAAAACTTGCCACAGCGCAATCTAGCCCCGAATGGTATACGCTGGAGGTAGATTTGTTAACCATTTTTGCCAAACGAGCGCAACAGCAATTTATCCCATTCGTGTCACCGACTTCCTCTGAATGATATTCGGAATTTGAAATTTACGAGGCATTGTTTCCGATTTGCGAGTCACACCGGGTGATTCGACTCAAGGGGGTAGGCCTATGCGGGGATTGCCCGCGAGGAATGATCCACGCGAGCTAGCCTTCCCTCGAAGCATGATTTACCATTTGCCAGCTTCTCTTTGACCGAGGCATTAGTTAAAACACATACCGGTTTACCATGTGGGCTCGTATTGCAACATAAAGGCCATACCGACTTCTTTGTCACTTTTCTGGTCTTGCTGAAAGGTATTTTACATTGGTAAGGATAAGAAAACATTGTTTAATTTTAGTCTGAAAGCTTATTGATTATGAAGTTCATACTAGAACCATTTTTTCTGTGAATTCCCTCTGAAATGAAAAGTCATATTCGAGAAAACTATGTCTGAACCTAAAATAGAAAACGCAACAGCTGAGCTGATTTCAGTTGTGACAACCAAAGTTAAGGACAATATATGTTTACATGCTGACAATTGGGCATGTTTTTTCCACTATTTTCACAAGTTTGTTATTTCATGTTTGGTTGATCACACAAAACATGAACACTGTCTGCAACTATTTTGTCAGCTCTATTTACAATTCTGTATAATACATTGAATAAAGAACAATACAAATGTGTACTTTTTATCGGTGGGCATTTTGTCATGACAACTATTTTGTTTGTCTCAATCTAAACTGAGATCATCAATAATTAATTGAAACCTCATGTAAAAAAAAAAAACACTTCAACTTGCTCTATTGATTGCATAGAGCGTAATGAGAGTGTAATGATGAATTATTAGTTAGTTTTTGCACCGGTATATAAGAGAATCTAAAAATCATTTACTGTACACAGTAGGCCCCCTATACTGTTATAGATTTTGATTGATCGCATAAGCTTTTGAATGTGCAATTAATCCAGTTTTGATTAAGACCAATCATTGTGTCACATCTAGCCCTGCATACAGTCAAAAAAATAATCTACCCATTAAAGACGACAAAATCCACATTCTATTGAGCCCAAGTGAGCATCAACAAACAAAATGGCGGGTCCCCGGAAACTATTTGATGTCTTTAGGAAGTACAACTAAAACTTGCGAGATATATAATCATGTATAAATCTCTTTTAGGAGTTTTGAGCCAGTAACCGAAATAGGAAGTAGTTAAACTTGCGGGTATAACCGTGTATAAATCTCCTTTTTTATGGGTAGTTGAGCCAGTAACCTAGGAATATACTATAACTAGTAAACTTGCAAGTATAACCATGTGTAAATCTCTTTTGGGAGTGTTGAGCCAGTAACCTAGGAAAAACTTGCAAGTATAAAAATGTATCAATCTCCTTTGGGAGGAGTGTATAGGAGGTAACTATAACTAGTAAACTTGCCGGTACAACCATGTGTAAGTCTCTTTTGGAAGGAGTGTTGGCTCTTAAAAGAGCCCTGTGGTCTTGACGTTTTGAACGGTATACTCTGCTCATCTTCAGGAGAATCTTCAGGAGAATCTTCAGGAGCAGAGTTTGTTCGAACCGTTGAGACCATAACGACTTTAACACTCCTCCCAAATTTGATTTACACGTGCACCCGCAATTGAATATAGCTAGCTCCAGGGTTGTAGTTACTTCTATTATCTAAACCATGCAAAGCTTCAAACATTACTTATTTGATGTCTTCCGAAATCCCAACAAGTCCCCCTACCCCAACCACGAGATGACTCATTGAAAACAACCTCCTCCTTATCATAAAAAGCAAACCCAGTCTTACATCAATTAAACCCGCGGCTCTTGAAAGGAACGATCACCAAATTAGAAGCGATAGCGAGAAATATCCAAAGGAGTTTGGGTTGACTGCGTCCTGCGTTCAAAGAGAAAAGTCCACACCTTTGTCTGATAATCCCTGTAATCTATTGCTACACACCGCCATGGCGTTTTGGGATGTCATTGATACCATCTTAAACCACTTGTCATCAGAAAACATTGTTGACAAGAATACAGGCCAAAGACATAACCCCACTGCCCTCCAACAATATTGAACACCAGCTCAAGTACGGTTGTCCATTTTTCTTTCGAAAGGTAAATTCATTTATATCCTACAAAAAGTTAAAAAAATACATCGTGAAAAAATGTCATTCAATTCGGTGCAAACAACGAGAAGCGGTTTTGTGTTTTGTTGGGGATTTTGCGCGTGTTCAAAATCAGCAACGATGATTCTTAGGGTAGGTTTTGCTCTTAATTTTGTTGGTGGCAATAGCCAACAGGACCAGTTAGTTTAGCCGGACGACTTGGGACAGAATTTTGACTAGTCCTCAGGTATTTCAACTAGGCCTAGCATTTGGCCAGCGGATCACTGTTAAGGGAGAACGCTTTGGGGTCTTCAAATACTATTTCCTCGCTTCAGACAGAAATATTGTTCAGGAGGGTTGTTCTGGTATCAACTTTATAATTAGTGAGCTCTCTAATAAGAGCGCACATGGTTTTTTTTTGAAAATGTTGTGTGACTTCTGTAAGTAATTTTGAGAAACATGTACTTTGGGTGACAAAAGTGAGAGTTACATCAGGACATCGTTACTTGTATTGAAAAAGGGTTGCTGGTTGTATTTAAGTTGTTTTGTTCCAAAAACACAGTTAACCAAAGAACGTGGTCTTCATGATAGTAAAATAGGTGTTTTTGCAACGAACGGTAGGCACCAAAAGCACCACATATTTTGTATAAAATGTATTTTTTTGTTTTGCTTTTTATTTTGTTTGTACCGCAATATTCACTAATTATTTATAATACAATCTTTTAAATAGTTTGCAACCTTACCCTCCAAAGCCTTTTGCAGTGTTGTTTAACATTGTTCAGGAGGGTTGTTTCTGGTATAAACTTTTAATCAGTGAGCTCTCAGATTGAAAATAATTCATCCAAAATAATTATGAAGAGTGGGAGCGGGTCTGAATTTGTGCTGTATGGGTTTGCTCTTGAATACAGATGCACTGGTCCAGATTTATGATTAAACAGGTTCAAGCCAAAATGATTATTAAAAGAAAATATGCAGACAAGTTTAAATCGTGTGAATTTGTAGAATTGTTGAAGGGCAGTTTCAGACTTTTTGAATCCCGGTTGCCTACACTAGACAAACATATTCTGATAAAGTACACATGGGCCGTGGAAAAACTAACCGTATTGGAAATCTACAGTGGGATCTTTTAAAATACGGACAATTCATTGTTCCCGCATAATAGAACTCCTTTGAAATAAGATTAAATCGACAGAATTTTAACCATTTACATTTAAAATTAGGAATGAGAATCCAAATGAAATTGTTGCTGTTTCGTTTGAGAAAATTTTTGAATTTCAGAGCTGGTTCGATTGTTGATCGTTTTTGGAATGGTCGGACTTCGTTATGAAAGTTTCTTTCCGATAAACAGTTGGTCATGACCACGCCGGCAACTGCACTCCAGTCACCCACTACTCCACTCTAACCGCAGACCGGGTCGTTAATTTCTGGACAAAGTTTGCCGAATTGTGTCAGTTTCTTGATAAAATTCAAATGAAGGTGTCACAGTAAACAATCAAGGGACGATAAAAGTCGAGTTCAGGAGCATTTGGTAACACAATTGCAAAACAAATATGCCAGCATGCATGACTAACATAGAGTACCGGTATAAGACAAATATCTGGAGTTTATGTAGGAATTCAGGCAAACAAAGAAAAACGGAAGTAATATAGAAGAATATTGCATTGTATTGTTTTTATTTGTTCCCCCTTTTTTCGCTTTAATTTAACCTACTATGCAGTGTTTCGCTTTAATTTACCTTCGAACTCGTCGAAGGAATTCGAAGATCTACATAATGAACAAAACAAACTGCTTCACACCGTAGAATGTATGTGGTAACCTGAAAACTCAACTCAGAAAATATTGAATTATAAATCACATAAAGAAGGCAAACATCTTGAGTAAATTTTTAAAAGGTGTAGTATACTACGATAGGCAATTGTACGGTCCCTTCTACAAGAACGTAACGGCGAATAGTTTCATACTGTGTTGTTCGCAAAAAGACAAATATGTAATTGCATTTCTATATATTTTGCAATTAATTGTTGTTCCTTTTAAAGACCAGCTGGAGAGGAGAGCCTCTAGACAGGAACTTTATTTCATATTCAGGCAATCCTTCGGGCTCCAGGTGGTTCTCTTTCCTTACTCTGTATTTTAATTGCTCTTGTTGATCTTTTAATGTTTTTTTCAATGTGTATTGTTGTACTTTGTATCTTCCCGAGAAATGAAATAAATACAAATATATACACATTTCATTTAGTGAATCCTCTTTTATTTTTGAATTGACTTGTTTACTTGTTCAACCAGGTACATTCTTAAGGAGCATGATTATGCAATGCAGCCGATCATTTTCAAATAGAACAGTTCTAAATTCGGTAAATTCCCTCTTGGGTCACACAAATCCAATCTGACTGCGCTTGAACCCAGAAAATTCAAAAAGGCGATCACACGTCTGCCAACAATAACGCCATACAATTGCAGTCAGACAGTTTTATTTAATTATTACCTCTTGTGGAATCGAGTCATGACTGCGTAATAACATGCAATAAAGTTCCCCAAAGTAGACATGTAATCCACTGGTAATATTACAACCAAAGTTGTAAAAAAAAACTGCATAACGAAACTGTGTTTTTATTTGGCGTCAATTGGTCTTATAAAAAATGTGCCATAATTAGGAGTAATTCTTTTACAACTTTTCCTGTGTAAATGTAATGAAACCCTTAAGTATTATTGGTGACTACGTATTGGAATTTTAATCAAATCAATTTACAAAATGATTTCCGCTGAATGATTTAGTGTGGTGTGCGTTTCTCTAACAGAGGTGACAAGTTTACAATTGAGCATCACATTGTATTTTGGATTGCACCCTAAAATACCTCAGTATAAGAAAATATGTTTAAATTTTGAAAGTTGCGGCCGGCTGCAATGCAGGGGAATGTTCACCTTACTGTCGGGCAACATCAATCAAAAGCACGCAGGAGGCCCTAACTAATGATACATGACATTAATCAACATTTATTTTCTTTAAATTAAGTTCAAACTATTGGTTGTAGCATTTAATATCAATTATCTAATCCAACCAATTATATCAGATTTCAACGACAGATTGTTTGTTGTTCGTGTTTTGTCAGGAATTTTGGTCGCGTCTATCTCGGTCTTATTTCGATAGCATCTATCGAAATAAGCAAAGGGGATTTGTTGGAATTTTAAACTCTGGTTCCTCGAACTTTAACAGACAGAACCCTGAAAAAAGATCGGTGTAAACGTTATAATCAGTGATCTTTAAGATTGAAACTATTTCTTTTCGATCCAATCCAATGTTTTAGCTGAAACCTTCGCAGAAACGTTCATGCTACTATCTTCTTGTACACAAAATGTAAGGTAACAATTCTCAAGGGAAGTGACTGGATAATTTTGGTAAGTTTGGGTTGAACAAAGATAAATTGATTGGAGCGGGATTTGAACCTATGTGCCGGTGCTCTACCAACTGCTGTCGAGCCCTATGAGTGGTCCACCAGTCCTTATGTTAGAAGTCTACCACGATCCCGTCATTAAAGGGAGTTTATACTTTTGGTAAATTTCAAAGACCAGTATCCTCACTTGGTGTATCCCAACATAAGCATGAAACAACAAACCTGTGAAAGTTTAAGCTCAATCAGTCATTGCAATCACCAGAAAAAAAAGTGGGGAAAAACCTTAAGTGTTTTCACTGTTTTCAAACATCGAGTTTTCGACTCATGAGATCATCACAACACACGTCATATAAAAGAACACTGGTGTCTTTTGATTTTCATAAAGTTTGTTTTCCTCTCAAGTTCATAAACCTTTTCTATTGTGAGATTTATATTACTTGCTTGGGGGGGGGGGGTAAGGAGTACATACATTGTTCTGTTTGACATCACACACTGATTCAATTTATAAATAATTAAATTATGATCATTAATACTCTTAGCATATATTTCACGATGAATCCAAGGATCTTTATTTCTTAGCCTTCTATAGTTATGACTATCTCTCATGAATCCTCTCTCATAAGTGTCGATTTGAATGTTTCTAAATGAAAATCATTAAAAGAGACGTTAAATTATGTAGCAATATTGTTTTTCTGTTTTAAAGAGGGTGGGGTTTTTTACGAACCTGTTTGTGGATTGATTCGATACGAAGTTGACCGCATCCAGTCATGATGGTAGGGCGAGCGCATCGTCGGCCGGTGCAATGCCGTATTGACGCTACCGACACCGGGTGTAGTTTGCCCGAATCCCTGGTAGAAATCGATTTCCTCGGCATACGGGGATCCAGATGGGCCGACCGCTGCCTGACTTCCGGGGAAAGCAGCGCTTCCCTGGTAGGGGTCTACGGCACCAGAGGAACCCCAGTCCGAGGGTACCCCTGACATTGGGAATCCTGCCGAAGCCCAGGGGTTTGTTGTCGGCGGCTGCTGGCTCTCTGTGGTCCCCGTTGTCTGGAACGAATTCCCCGCTGGGAAATCAATCTGATATTGGGTCGTTGTCGGAGTTTGATTAAAGCTATACGTGGAGTAGCTCTGAGATGGGCTGGGGTGCCGGTACATTGTGTCTTCGTGGTGAGGCTGGGGTACCAAGAACTCTAAAGTCATGACTGGTGAGTCTTTAGACAAGCAAGAGTCCACAAGTGGTAACACTATACTAGACTAGCTGACAAGAGGCGTTCCTCTTCTTCCAAAACCTACCACCAAATACTTCCCAGATATAGCTTGATTACAAAAGTCCAGCACTTAACGACGGGAAATAAAACTGGTGTTGCCTTCGGTTGAAAATGACAAGTGTTTGATATACGATTTATTGACAGAGCTGGAGGGGGGTGTAGTCAGGTCGGCAAGCACACCTGCAAAAAGTTTGTACATCGGTCAAATCCTCCCACAGTTTTATAGCCACCTTGAGTTGGTGAAAATGAGCATTATTTACACCACAGTCAAGGGCTTCTCGTTACAATGCCTTGGTTGAAGAAGAAAAAAAGCCACACGCGGGTGCACCCCTTCCTCTAACTGATTTGCATAATAACAGATAAAGAGGACATATCAAAGGAAGCCGCGAGGCGGTGGTCCTATGATGCGGTCAAAGCGAAACAATTAGGTTTCCCCCAGCAGTACCACAGGACTTAATCGACTGATTTCATTGCAAGGTGTATACACGCATTGGGTGTACACCCCCCCCCCCCACCAAACATCCCATGATCCAAGACAACAATGCGTTACGTAAAAGCCACTCCTGAAAAAAAGCTTATCAAAACGCAAACGAATTTACAATTTTCCAAACCATTTCCGTGTAGCATTAAGGCCCCTTTTCCTTCACTATGTACCAACAAACTCTAATTTGGAGGTATCCATCCCCACAATACAACTATTAAAAAGGAAATGCCCCTAAAAGCCGGGGTAGAATACAAAAAAATGTTGAATTTTACGACTTCACAAGAAGGGCTGGAGCAACGGGTTGGTGTTTGCGTTGCCACACGGCGGGGCACGCTGAAGAGGCCTTCGGTGTGTTTTGACGGCCCTAAAATAGACGTTGCCGCACACATACCACACATTCATACAGTGTACCAAAACGATGCTTATCTGGTGGATTTTTTTTACGAGTGATTGTTTTGTCCGGGTGTATGGTTGAACATGAAGGCCGAGCATTATTATGTGCAGATTCATTTCACATCTTTATCAGATTCTCATTATTCTGACATTCTTTTTGTCAAAGGGGTGGCCGCAGGGTCCAGGAAGATGCGGTCAGGTCTTGATGAGTTATCTTGGAACTTTTGTTCTGCATAACTTCATGTTCCCCCTTAAAACGTAAATACCATGTGACCTGTGACGCCACATGTTAACAAAAGAGCCACAGAGCCTATAGCCTTCCTGCAGGCTTGATTTGTACACTGCCCAATGGAAGTAAACATACGATATTACATTCATGTAAATTACTCTGTCTGATTTTTACCAACTTTTGATATGAAGAAAGCGAGCCCATCTCAAAACTGATTAAACTTTTTCTTTTATAACTCTTGAATCGATGTGGAAATTATGACACAAAATGTAAAATTTCCCATACGACCAGTGCAGTATTTTGCCTTCCAGAAATGTACAAGTCCACTCTTTTTGTAAACAAAAATGTTACATGATTGGTTTATTCTGCTCGCTGGTTCCCTCCATGCTACCCGGCTAAAGCGGCCATCACACCATGGAATACAAACACCAAGTATATTGTGTTAAAGTCAATCATACAGGATTTTTCTTTGATTATTTCCAATCTGAAAGCTCGCTGGTAATACATCTGTACCAGTATAATCCTCTAAAGAAAAAGTTATGTGGTGAAAAAGACCTATATTGTCAAGTTGGAATAATTTAAAAATTCCTCAAGGGGGTTAGTTATCATTGCTTATTCCGATATCCACAGTCGAACTAAGCCCAATAAAGTGCCTCAAACCCTCACGCCGTTTTCACTTATAACAAGACGGGACTATACCGAATTTGATGACAATATTTTCACTGGAGGATGGGAATGCTTCCGAAAATCACTGGTGTACCCTTCCTTTAAAGGCACTGAACACGTTTGGAAATTGTCAAAGACCAGTTCTCTCACTTGGTGTATCCCAACATATGCATAAAATAACAAGCCTGTGAAAATTTGGGCTCAATTGGTCATCGAAGTTGCAAGAAAATGATGAAAGAAAAAACACCCTTGTTGTACAAATTTGTGTGCTTTCAGATAGGAATAAAAACTTCTTGCGAGAAGTTTTTATTATTTTAGTGAGAAATTACCTCTTTCTCAAAAACTACGTTACTTCAGAGGGAGTCGTTTCCTACAATGTTTTATACTATCAACAGCTCTCCGTTGCTCGTTACCAAGTAAGTTTTTATGCTAATATTTGTTTTGAGTCATTACCAAACGTGTACGATACCTTTAATACAGTGATTATTTAACAAAATTGTTTCACAGGATAAACAAATTATTTGTGACGTGATACTTAATAATGTGGTATTACACTTCATTGTGTCTAATCATTTCCGGTATTCGGATAATGCTTTAATGCATTTTAATGATGTTTTAAGCCGGTATATAAGTACGTCAATATTCTTCCTACGTCATATTCATGTTTAAAGGCAGGGTATACGTTGTGTAATTGGAACCCACTGTTTGTTTCAATCCTATATATTTGTAGATACCATAAAACTAACCTGTGAAAATTTCGTTTCAAAAGGTGGTAGCGTTTTTGAGATATTGCCGAAAATCTGGAGCAGTTATGTCCGCGCAGAAAGAATAATCTGCAATTGGAATACACAACCTGAGAAACGTTACTGCAGTAACGCTTCTCAGATTCAAACTTTGGGGGATAAAAGGTGAATATTTTTCCATAACTGCAGTAGTTCGAAGTGAAAAGTTTCTCAAAAAGCATTATACTATTGATTGCCATTAATTTTCAGAGTCATTACCAAACGTAGACCCTTTAAAGGCAGGGTATAGACGATGTGACCTGTGACATCACATGTTTACAAAAGAGCCACAGAGCCTGGACTTCCTGCAGGCACGATTTGTACACAGACTAATGGAATAAAACATAAAATCTTATATTTTATGGAGATTGCACTGTCTAATTCCTATCAACTTTTGATATGATGAAAGGGGGCACATCTCAAAACTTGTCCAGCTTTTACTTTCATAATTCTTGGATTTATGTGGAAATTATGACACAAAATGTCAACTTTCCCATAGGACCTGTGTAGTATCTTGCCTGCCAGAATACCCAAAGAATGCACAAGGTCACACTTATTGTAAACAAAGTTCACATGGTCTATACTTTTGGTAATTGTCAAAGACCAGTATCCTCACTTGTTGTATCCCAACATTATGCATACAATAATAAACCTGTAAAAATTTGGGCTCAATTGGTCATCGAAGTTTCAAGAAAATAATGAAAGAAGAAACACACTTGTCAGTGCGAAGAATATTGTGTGCTTTCAGGTGCCTGAGAAAGGCTTCATACCTGAAGCCTTTCTTAGATTCAAATTGTGGGTGAAAAATTACCTCTTTCTCTTAAACTACAATACTTCAAAGGCGGTTGTTTCTAACAAAGTGTTATAATATCAAGAGCTCTCCAGTGCTCTTTACCAATAAGTTTTTATGGTCATTAATTTTTGGAGTAATTACCAAAGGTATATATCCCTTGAAGAGTTATATTAAAAGAATTAAATAATGTTACTTTTTATTTAATAATGGATTTATTCATGTATTTATTTATTTATTTAACATTTCATTCTCCTCTAGATCAACTCACTATTTATTTCTATAATACTCTTGTACAACACAGAATAACACAAAAAGCGAGTAAGATAATCAATTACTATAGATAAGTTAATTTAATTGCAAGGAGAGAGTGTGGCTGACCAAATAATAACAATCGGTTCTTTCAACGGATGTCTCAAAGCGCTTATTATGTTTAACAGGTATGCTAAGCACCTATGTTTCGACACCCCTTTAAATATGTTTCGACACCCCTGTGTTTGACACCCCTGTTTCAACTTCCCTATCAGTTCCGACACCCCTAGTGTTCGTCACCGCTATGTTTGACACTCCACGTTTCGACACCCCTTTAAATATGTTTCGACACCCCTATGTTTCGACATCCCTGTTGTTAGACACCCCTATTGTTAGACACCCCTATGGACATTTCTGTGCTCAGTCATAATAGAAGGTGTTCCAGAAAGGATTTGCCAACCGAGGGTCAAACACAGACAGGTTTCTTCATCTGATCTTTTCGTTGTTTGACTTCTGACTTGAAAGTAACGAAGAAAGAGGATGAGGTGAAGACACCGAATATCACGTTTCAAAGCCCCCCCCCCCCCCATTTCTGCAATGCCAGAGAAACTGGACCGAATCCAATTCAAAATGTTGTGCTTCGTCTACAAAAATGCTTAAAATTAATGATCTGGGCCTAGCATATTTAAAACCGTGTTTGATTCTGTATACCCTCCAGGAAGAGTTGGCTTGCGGTCATCAAAAGACACTACCCGGCTCATCGAACTACGCATTCTGCCTCACCCCCCTCACAGGGAAATGAGCCATACGTTTATCCCCCAGAATCATGGTCGTATTGGGACTTTTTGGGCAGAGAGGTTGATTTGCCCTAAATTTTACACAGATCAAAACCCAGGTATACCAATTTCTACAACCGGGTAAAAAGTACCTTTTGCTTTCTCTGTCCATTTTCTTACTGTGCCCGAATTTTCCCCACTGTTTTGCCTGAACTTTTGGGAGGGCAGTTTCCCCCTTGCGTATCCGGACCCCTATGGGTCGTATGCCTGGTTTGTCGGGTGTGTGTTCATGGAGTGTTATACCGGGTAAAAGGTCGTTTTGCTTTTTTCTGTGCAATTGTTTTCCTTCTCATAGTGCCTGAATTGTACCCTCTGTTTTTCCCCAAGGTGGGAGGGCAGTTGCCCCCGCCCGCTGGGTCGAACAAATTTGCCCAAAATGTTCCCGGCCGTCAGTAGGGACCATTCATTTCTTTATAATCGTCACCATACGCCCGGACTTTATTGCTAATCTTGTTGATTTTTTGCCTTGTTATTTTCAAGAAAAATGTCAGGAAAATTATGAAGAAACAAAAACACATGGTTTTCCTTTAGAATTGTAGATGATGTTAACTTGTGAAACATTCGGTCCAAACCTTTTCATTTGACCCTCTTGTTTGAATGGAAGTAGGTCCAGTCCATTTTGGGCATTATGGACAAGCCGCTTGCGGCCGCAGCGGCTACGGTCCCTAATTATGCGCAGATAAAGTAAAAGTTGAAGGCTACGGCTATGGCTATGACTGTTGCTAAGGGTGTTGCTAAGGACATCCTATACCTCTCCGCACGATGACGCTGCGATCCAGCCGTAGCCGTAGTCCGTAGCCACCAATTCATTCTATCTCATTTTAACAACTCCCAATGACACTATCTTATGGTCTCACCATAAGTCTAACAGTGCCGTAATTACTATCCACACGGAAGTGTTTCTATGTAAATTGCCTCTTGATTAGGCCATTAGAAACTACAGATTCAAAATTTCAAAGTCATCCCCAAGTTTTTGCAGACACAGATTCTCGCCACTGATTAATAGGCCTAAGGTTAAAGATTGGACGTCAATTGAAAACCGGATGGCTCAAAATAGCAGAGGATGCTAAGGGTTCTCTATCCAAATCCACTCTGATCTCTCTCGCCAAAGTAGTGTTTTCCTTTTGGGTTTTTTAGACCGATCGTTTGTGTCCGTGATAGGGCCCACATGCCTTTGGATGCCCCCCTTGAAATCACTTCATTCGGCGGGCTTTTAGTGCCAATCGGGATTTGTTTTGGTGTTTTTTTTGGCAATGTCTCTTGTTTGGAGAATGGGAAGTATTTAGCCGTCCCTTATCGTAGTTGTTGCTGTTGTTTTGTTTCGCAGTATTCTGGTTTATTGTGTATAGAAAGGTAGAAACATATCAGCGAGCGCAAAGAAAAGGCTACTTCATCACCGCGCTTTTCTGTAATTGTAATAGCGCCCTCTAGTGTAAAATATTAAAAGACTGGCTCCAAGCGTATAACTACGTGTAAAAAAGACGTACAAAAATGGGTTCCAAACTTTTCCACACGAAGCATGAGTGTGTGTAGGTAACATCCGGGCTCTTTCTTTACTCCCGTCTATCAACATGGCGGCTCAAATCTCGAAGAAGAGGAAGGTAAAAAGGATCCTAAAATACCTTTTGGGATTGAAAAAGGGATAAATAATTAAAGCGATTGAAACATGAATTATCAAAGTAATAAATGAATAAAATTTGTTTGAAAGATGGGTAATAGAACCGGAGATTTTAGTCGATGATCAACTCGGGTTCTTTTAACATGTATGTCAAGATAAGATGTCGACACCGGTTACTGTTGAGAGATTGATTAACAGAAATGCTTAATTCTTTGCTTCAGAGCTCACAGTTAACATTAAATAGTTTGTGTTACACATAAGCTTCATTGGCATGCTTATTACTTAAACTTTTTTGTGATTTGGCTCCACTCCATCGACAGCAAAATGGCACAACTTTCGTGATTCTCGATGATATTTTGCTTTCTTCTTTTTTAATACATTGAATTGTATGCGGATTCTTTACTTATTTTGTTTCAATTTGGCTTTTGCTGGATATCACAAACCATTTTGTTAAAAAAAATTCACCCCAGTATTGAAGGGAATAACACATACAATCCGCAAGCTGAGTCCGCTAACGCTGATCCCCTTGCATTGAACCACTGATTGAACGTTGAACCTGCTGCGTTGCTGTAAATGTAATTTAGTGTGTAATCACTAATTGTAAAGAATTGGGAAAAAGCTATGTATTGTAAAGTTACTGATACTAGAAGTAAGAACTGTCTTATCTTAATTCCCTACAGTTTGTAATACATATTAGTATTACTTTGTAGTTGTACCCCTCCACACACTGGTAGTTTGTGGATTTTGTGACAGTGTCAGTGTGGACTGTGAAGGATTGTGAAGACTCGTGTTCTTTTTTTAAACCTGATCCGTCCTGGAAAGTGTGTTGACATCTGCTCCGTAAAACGCTTTCATGCACCATATTTTAGAGAAAAATTGGATCATATGGACACATTAATTATTATTTTTTTGCAAATGGCGACCCCCCCCCCCCAAAAACAGGTCACAATGCATGCACCCTCACTCACTCACCCAGGAGCCGGGGTGCTGTACTCCTTTTTCGAAATTTTGACATCATCGGTCGTATTACTATTAGCTCCCCAGCGTATCGTTGTATATTTCCAAAACAAAACTCAATTTGGTTATCCCACTCACGGCAGTATCCACGGGTGCCCTGCATTAACCGTGATGACCACGCAGTTGAGGCAGGGCACCCGTCGATTAGACGGGTGCCTTTCCTCAACCGTGAAACAGCGTGGTTAGGCAGGACACCCTTCTAAAATTTGACAGGTGCCCTGCCTCAACCGCGTGGTCATCACGGTTAATGCAGGGCACCAGTGGATACTGCCGAGAGTGGGATCGCCAAATTGAGTTTTGCTTTGGGAATATACAACGACAAGCTTGGGCGCTTGTACGACCGATGATGCCAAAATTTCGAAAAAGGAGTACAGCGCCCCAGTTACTTGGTCTACCTCTATTTTTCTGAAGGGATTTAAACCGGTCGCTAGCGTCCAGTCGGCGCGTGAAAGAGTTAACAATCATGTGGGCTGTATGGAATCGGTAGAAACGGTTAATCAGAAGTCACAAGTTCAGCCTAACCATTTAGGAAAATAAAAGTAGATGCACAACCTTAAATAATATTTTGTTGATTTCCAGTTTGTAGCTGATGGAGTGTTCAAGGCCGAGTTGAATGAGTTCCTTACCCGTGAGCTAGCTGAGGATGGTTACAGCGGTGTGGAGGTGCGTGTGACACCCACCCGTACAGAGATCATCATCATGGCCACCAGGACCCAGAACGTGTTAGGAGAGAAAGGTCGTCGCATCAGGGAACTGACTGCTGTGGTACAGAAGCGTTTCAACTTTGCAGAGGGAACCGTCGAGGTCAGTAGCTAAAAAGTTGGGGGAATTTATTTTTTTAAAGGTGGGGGGGGGGGTGGCAGGTGGCAGGGCTCGAAATTAACACTGAACCCCAGGCCTGAGGCAAGTGAATTTAGAGTCAGGCCATTAAACTGAAGACTAGACAAGTCCCGTGGTCTTGTGTTTATCAATTGAATAATAATACCTCAAACAATGTGTTATATCTTTGTGAAAAAAAAGTGGCTACGGGATGAATCTGATAAGTTAAATTACTTTCAATTCTGTTGCATACACATAAGACAAATGAGATAGATCTTCTTTTTGCGCTTGTTCAACTCATTTTGATTCTGGTCATGTAAAATAACTTAAGGCCAAGTAAAAAGTTTGAGCTACAAGCCCTGCAGTCTTGTGGATTTTCCTCCCAAATTCGAGCTCGGGGGGCGAGGCAAACACTTACATGTAGTTGCATGGGTTGATGGTCGTTTTACAAAATAACACATTTACATGCTTGTGTTTGTTTGCAAGATATGTGAAGTGAAGGGAAGCATTATTACAGTCGGTGTCTACTTGTTGTGACAGTAATTTGCTTAATTAAGTCAATATCTATGTTATAGTTGATGGATTTTTATGTCCATGTTTGCATGAGAACGTTTATTTTTAATGTCTGATTGTTACTTTGAAATTAATGTAAATTATTCCTTTGACTTGCTTTTCTGTTTATTACAAAATTATTTAATTACAAAATAATAATTTGTAATCATAAGATGGACAATGATAAGCAGACATCACTGTTCATTCCAATTCAATCTGCATATAAACAAGGAGTTGATTGTAATCCAGCTTATTGACTTTATAACTCTGGTAGCTGTACGCTGAGAAGGTTGCCACCCGTGGTCTGTGCGCCATCGCACAGTGTGAGTCACTGCGCTACAAGCTCATCGGTGGTCTTGCTGTCAGAAGGTATATCATTTAACTTGTTTGTTTGTTGTTTTTAAATGAACTAAAACTGCACCCCAGATCCTTATCTAATATCATCTAGGATTTCCAAATGTTTTCTGGTACCACCCACAGTATTAATTTTAGGAACAACATACTGAATTTTTTTTTTAGGGTGGATTTTGCTGTCGAAATAAAACCCGGACTAAACAAAGTAAAGAAAACCAACAATTTGATATTTGACACTGGGCTTTACAGTTCTCTTTCAAGAAATGTTACATGGAGGCCCTCTTCGTTGACCATGGCTCTGCTGTTCCCCTTGCCACGGCCTATAATTGGCCATGGCATGCTGAAATCTCGCAGTTATCTCGATGGTGTGAACGATGTGAAACAATCATGGCAGCCTATCAATCTCTCGTAATCCCAGGACAAAAAACCCACAAAGGTCTGGAATTTGGGATTACACAATTGTCCCCAGCAAAGAGTGATTTAGACCTTTGATTCCAGCACCTTTTGTTCCTGCCGGTACGGGCCAACGAAGCCCGACAGCATGAGTGCATACATGGTACATGCTGCACAATGAGCCTTCAAAGCGAGTTAGAAAGTACTCTGCTGTTACAATTAGATTGTTTCATTTGTGTTATCACGTCAACTGCTAAACACGCATTGACACTTCATATACCTGTGTCCATGCTTTCCGTTTGGATGTCCTTTGAAAATGTGTACGTGTTTCTAGTGGTTAAAATATTTCCCCTTGTCAAGCCAGAGTTTGATTTATCTGCTAAACCAACCATGTTCAGATGGGGCTAGGCATATTTGTCTTGCCAGAGTCGAGTGTTTGGCTGTTACAAATAACCAAGATGTTGGGGTTTTTGTGAATAGGGAAGGATTCTTGGCCAAAATACCTTTGTTGGTATTTATGAAGAACCTACTGCACTCCCTCTCAATGCCATTATATTTCATAAAGACCTTATAAACTTGATGTCACTGTAGTCTCGCATCGAGGTCAAAATAAGGTTGCTCATTTGCCCATCCCTTGTGCTTTGCACTCTTGCCTTCATTTTTATTTTTCCATCATCGTTTTTAAGTCTAAGATGGTGGCGAAATGACGTCTATGCACAGGTCAATTCCCCTTGTTTTTCTTTTGTCAAAAATTGTTATTATAAATTGCAAGATTTTCAATGAAAAGTAATCTTTAAATATATTTGAAAATGGAAAATAGAATTAGCTGTTGCAAACTGCTTACAAACCAAAAGGACCTATGGTATAAATGCAAAAGAAAATGTTGGGCCATTAACTATTTTGTTATTTAAAAGTTAATGTTCTGTAAGTGATAAGTTTTAAAAATGATGTCTATTGGTAGGGCGTGCTATGGTGTGCTGCGTTTCATCATGGAGAGTAATGCCAAAGGATGTGAGGTTGTCGTATCTGGTAAGCTGAGAGGTCAGCGTGCCAAGTCCATGAAGTTTGTAGATGGCTTGATGATCCACAGTGGTGATCCAGTCAATGAGTACGTCGACACTGCCATCAGGCACGTCATGCTCAGGCAGGGTAAGTAGACTTTAAAACTATAACCCTCCCAGATCCCAGGCTTGTGATTTGTCAGGTTTTCCCCTGATTTCAGGATTTTGTTCACTGATCTCCCTGCACCTTCGGATTTTCTTGAAAGAGGCAAACTTGTCATCACAGAGATGAAAAGACTTGCCTTTGTTATGACCAGACCTTCAGATAGATATCTATTTGAAATGACATGTAGACAGTCTGTAAATCTCAAAAAATGTATTATTCTGTACATTCAGGGAGCTTCTCATTTCCACACCAAGATGAAAGCTGCATCAAATTTTCAGGATTTTTCATTTTTATACAATCTAATCCATGAAATCCTTAACCCCTCAGAAAGTTGTCTGATTGCCTAAGATTGAGGACTGTAGACCCAAATAACAATTGCTTAGCACTGGGCCGGGCATACCAATATTATCCAAGTCTCAACATTTTGTTGTTAAGTGACCATAGATTGGATGATAGAGGAGGATTGAAGTTGCATGTGGACAAGTTGCAGGCCTAGCAGAGCTGCCAACTCTCCCTGATTCTGCAGAAAGTTCCTTGACAATAAACCAATCTTTCCATGTTCTGGTGAACAAATTTGAAAATCTCCCTGATTGTGGAAACCTTTTCCCTAGGCCTATTATGTTAAATGAAATTCTAAATATCTCCCTGATTGTTGTACCAAATCTCCCTGATTGCAAGATGCAATTGTTGGCAGCTCTGGCCTAGGGAAATAAGGTGAAATTAAGGAGTAAATCAATAATCCAAAGATGATTGCAGAAATTTTCTGCATTTCAGCTTATGATAAAAGTGCTCATCCTCTTTTAATTTGAAACTGAAAAGCATTGTTTCAAATTGTTCTTACATCCTAGACAGAAAATGCAATTATTAAGCGGGGTAGTTTGTTAATTTTGTGGTCACTAGCCAGCCGGACCAGTAACCGTGCCGTTTATTCAAGGTTTTCTTTCCACAACTTGAGATTCCTTCAAGGATCCAAGATTGTCATATGTATGGGACTTGGATAATCTGTGCAGGTAGTGGTTAACATGTAGCTTTGCAAAGCAATAAACTAGCCGGCAGGACTACCTGATCTTTTTAGCCTATGAGCCATTGCTTAACAGGGAGAACACTGTAAAGATGAAAACAAAAATTTTAAAAATCTGCAACTAGGTAGTCAACTCAACGTATGGCACTAATTTTTTTAAGTATACAGATCTTCTTTCATTAATGTTTGTGTCTCCAAAATGTCTGTCCAAGTGTCTGTCCAAAAAAGGGGAACAAAATAATTTCTGCCATTTTTTGACTTTGATTTTTATTCTTAATTAATTTTTTTATTTTCAGGGGTGCTTGGCATCAAGGTCAAGATCATGCTCCCGTGGGATTCCACGGGCAAGAGCGGTCCCAAGAAACCCCTCCCTGATGCCGTTAGCGTCGTGGAGCCCAAGGATGAGGAGATTCCCGCCCAGCCGTACTCTGAGCAGAAGGGAGTCAAGCCCCTGGAACCCGTCGCCGGCCAGCCCCAACAGGTCGGAGTCCCCGTACCCGGACCAATGGGTGCTGGTCCCGGAGTGGCACCCGTGCCACAGCAGCAGCAGCAGCAACCAGCACCACAGATGGCATAGATGACGAACCAGAGCGGTAAGGTAGTTAAGCTCAGAATAATTTAACCCTCAATTTAAACAATTTACCACTCAAGCATGAAACACATACTCTCAAACAATTGCATGCCTGTGTTCAGAAGCCAATTTTACCAACTTTGGTATCGCCCTGAAGATTTCATTTTAGAATAAAATAAATAATGTAAACTCACTTACTTTATTAATTCCCTTTCATGTCATACAAATATAAAAGAAAGGGGTCAATACACAGTCAGGTCCTTGATCATACTTTCCTAAGTGTGGTCTGAAAACTCAAACAATTTTCAGTATACAAACTTCCATCACTCTTTAGTTGTTTGGGCATTTTGGATCTTTCCACTTCATTTTGAAAGTATTGCATAAGGGACTTTTTTTTTACATCACAACCACAATTTTTGCCAACTTTACAAAAGTTTGGTCGGCCTTCGCTGCAAAAAAATACAATAACTTATCAATCAACCTAAACATAATTTATGATTTAATACGAATGCTATCAAAAAAAGGAAAACGCAGAATATACAGTGCTTATCACTCATCAGTGCAAAGTTAAAACAAAAAATCAAGTTGAACATTTACCACCTCTCAAAAAAAAAAGTATTGAATATACCTCCCGCTGACCAATGCTTGAAATTAACAGTGGACCACAGGCCGGAGACCAGTGATTTTAGCATCCGTCCAGTAAACTTAACAACCGAACAAATTCAGCCGTCTTTTTGTTTTTTGATTGAATAATAATTCTTCATTGTGTAATATTTAAAAGGAAAAAGAATTAGTTTCAAACGTTTCAGTTCTGTTGAGTATCATTGTATACTTTGACCCGTAATAGAAATAAGTTCAATCTTTCTTAGTGCTTTGTTCAAATAAAAACAGTTTACGTGATAAACTGTGTAGATTGTAAAGAAAATTCTCAATTTGATTCTGGTCTTGTAAAAAGATTTCTGGTCCAGTAAGCTGCAAGCCCTTGGGTCTTGTAGATTCCCCCCCCACCCAAATTAGAGCCCTGCCTGACAATGAGTTTGACCTTTAGCTGTTATGTTAAAACTCGCAAACCTCTTTTTAACTCTTGAATTCTTTGTTCCCTTTTTCTGTGTTATCCAGATCCAAGTAGAAAGAACCAAATATGAAGAGTCGACCATAATCCCAGCAAAGAGCCATCATCAAGATACAGCACTACTACATTGATAAAACACTATCTGTATCGATACAATACTACTGCATTGATATACCATGAATATTTTCCTCTATAAATCACAGACTAGTAAGGTAATGGGTTGCACACCCCTACTGGTCTGAAATACTGACTGACATGATAGAGATGAGCCACTGAATGGCAAGCTATGTTCAATAAAGTAACTGGTTAATGTCACAGTGAATTTTTGGTCTCCTGTGTTATTCTTTGGTGTGATAGTAAGATTAAGGCTTGAGGGATTATCCACTAGGATGCTTAATCCACTAGAGCCCAATTTCATAGAGCTGCTAAGCACAAAAATTTGCTTAGCATGAAATTTCTTCCTTGATAACAATAGGATTACCAACCAAATTTCCATGTGATTTTCAGGATAAGCAAACAGCTGAATACCAGTAACGAGCAATATGCAACACATGGAAATTTGGTGGGTAATCCTGTTTCTATCAAGGAAAAAAATTCATGCTAAGCAAATTTTTGTGCTTAGCAGCTCTATGAAATTGGGCCTAGGATGCTGAAGCTGTTGTAATTGTACAGAATCTCAATAGTCATTAGGCCTGGGCGACTAGTGTCAAAGTCGCGACTATTGACTGCTATGTTTAGTCGTGACTGCTGCTTTTCAACTACCCGGTTAACCGCGCCGCCATGACTACTGAAAAATAGTCTCGACTAGTGTCAAAGTCGCGACTAATTGAAGCGTGACTAGCCCAGGCCAAATTGTCATTGTCTGCTCTGATATATTGTTGCATCAAAAGAGTTGCTTACTGCAAATGAAGTCCATTGCTATACATACTTCACATTTAAGCCTGAATGTTACCATCATCGCCTGCGGCAATGCACAATCTTTGGTTTTGAAAATAGTAACGACTAGTGTTGAACTTCGACTAATTGAAATGCGACTAGTCGGGTAGTAAATTTCACTAGTCACCCAGGCCTAATGGTCATGTTTAGCTTCTACATGTACTTCTGTTGAGACTTGTTGATGAGGTTTTCTTAACTCAGTACATACCTTATAAGTTATGGATGGGAAATAGTAATTTCTTAAAAGTTGCATGTACTTTTTTTGTTGCCTTGTATTTAGAGGGGAGGATATTTGGGATTGAAGGAACCTAACAGAATGAAAAAAGAAGAAGTTTTAATCCAGCAACGTCTTTTGTGTATAGTTCAGCATTGACCCCTTGCAGACACCGAAGGCACCTCCACAAAATGTGCGTCTACTCTTTCCATCATTTTGGGGGTCAATTCCTTTTGACTCCCAAAAATGGCGGACAGGATAGGCGCGTGTAAGTGCACTGCGCGTCGTGCAAGGGATCAGTATCTCTGAAAAAATCTTTACCCTTTGGATCTTTTTCTTGCTGTAGAAACATTTTCAAGTGTGTTTTGTAATTGGTATGCGTATGATGTATATCTGGTTCATGTATTGATCCCTTTGTACCAACGTTCTAGTGGCTACTGCCCTCCCATGTTCGCCATTTTGGGAGTTGAATTGCATATAAGACTTACGGTAATAATGCCGTGTCGCCTATATGTACACTACAATGTGTAATGCAGGGAGACATTGACTCAAAAAATGGCGCAACCAAGATTATTCGCCGTATTTTTGACCGCTTGAGGGCATATGTAAACCGAATTCACGTGATGCAAAACAAGTGAGCAAACTGATTTTGTTTCATTGATGTTTTTATTATGTTTATGTATTTCGTTATTGATGCAAGAAAACTACATACAGGCATGAAGATGAAACTAATTGTGATGCAAGCAAATTCCATGACAAAAGTGCCCTCATGCGGTCAAGAATATGGTCAATTGGGTCAGTTCTGGTATTGCTCGATGTGTGGCATCGGTGTCACCCACCCCCTCCTATTGTGTCTTCATTGTGTTCTGGGAATATTGGAATCTCAGTATTTCTTTAGGGGGGATACCTCTGTACAAAGAAGAAAAAGATAATATACCGTCAAAGTTTAGAAAGTACCATTAAAGATCTCCTCCCCCCCCCCCCATTCCAAAGTACCATTGCTATATAGACCATGTTGCCCTTGTTTACAGAAAGAGCGACCTTGTACATTCCAGGGCCTTTCTGGCAGGCAAGATACAACACTGGCCATATGTATTTTTACAATTGGTGTCATAATTCCACATAAATTCAAGACTTATAAAAATAACATCTGAACAAGTTTTGAGATGTGCCCCCTTTCTTCGTATCAAAAATTGACAACAATCAGAAAGTGCAATCTCCGTAAAATATAAGATTTAATTTTTTTTTTCTTCCATTGAGGTTTGTCTAAATCGTGCCTGCAGGAAGTGATGTCACAGGTCACATGGTATGTAGGACGTGCACAGAATCTTTGACATGATGATAGCTGTTTTTTCATTTTCACTAAAATGTTTCCAACAAATCTGATGACATTTTCACAGGTTGGTTGGATGGTGTGTTTAGTAAAAACTAGAGGATTGGAATGAATTTACCCCCTTTATGGACAACTGGTAGTTGAAAGATATTTCCATTTGGTAACCAGAAATTTTAAATTTGGGGGGCAAGTGGGGGTCGAAGACATGAATCGAACAGTTCAACTTCATTTGTGCTTTTTTTTGGGGGGGGGGGGGCAGTGGAAAAGGGTTCTGAGCGGGGAGCTCCCTTGTTCTGACATAAAACGTTTCTTTTAGTGTACAATTTCTCGGTCATGGCGATGTTTGGGTATTTTGGTCTTTGAGTTTTGTTATTTTCCCGGGAGGATTATTGTTGTTCGTAAAGAACACATTTTTGTCAAACTAGTCATTCACCTAGCTGCTGCTAGCCAGCTGGCAAACACCCCGCCCCCCTTTTTCCCGGCCCACGCTTGGACCGATGTAAACGTTGGGGGCGCTATACAAGTAATGCTTCTCGACAGCAGCAACAACAATCAGCTGATTGACCAAAGTACCGGAACACCGATTATGCCTCGCATCTTTTCCCAATCGGATAATCGTGTAAAATTTATCTATGATGATCAGTTAGTTGCAACATGGCACTGGGTAATTGTCGTAGTTTTCTGATAAATATCTGCGCTTTTCTGGCTCTTGTATTCGCTATTATTCCATCCGTTGGTTGTGTTCATGCAGGTGAGTATACACAAATCTTACATAATGTTTTGGTTAGTTTTGACAGGCGAAATATTTTAAGTTTTCTTTATTCTAAAGTCAGTCTTACTATAGTAGACCTGGTAGGACGCCACACGTCAGTCTCCGCTTGTATGCAACGGAGGAGTCCAACCTGGGCTAGTCTTTATAGTTAAACTTGTTGCAAAGTTTTTGACGAACTGCCTTAATCCGCCCACTACGTCTATCAGTCGTATTGACCAGTTCTGGATCATTTTTTTGAAATCATGTTGTTTTTGTTGCAATCTCTTTAGTCTTTGACATATTAAACAAAAAGTCGATCAGTCATAAAACTAACTCACCAAGTATCCATTGACAAAAAAAGATTAATAGTTTTGAAGAGGCTTAGAGAAAAGTATTCACCTGTTTGACCAGTTCTGGATCGGTTGATTCTATTCTGAATCAGTAGCGTGCTTTCTATTGCAAACCCATACTCCCATTCATAAATTTCTCCCAAGGACACAAACTTCAGAAAAGTGTGTTGGCATGGGCGAAATATGTTCCTAAAAGGTAGTTATACTCGGACAACAAATATATGCTATGAATTAATGCCACAGTCGAAATCAACTGTTTTTATTTTGTGCCGGATACCGAATGTTTTGGAAAACCGGACACTGACATGACTGAACACAAATTGGCGGGTACACCAGACCCAAAAAGCAGGTACCAGACCCTGACAAGGGGAACACCAGACCATAAAAAACTGGAACACTAGACCCAAAAATTGCTGGATGTATGCCAGCTACTGTATAATAAACCAAAGATATTTTGTAGGCGTACACCATATTAACTTTACCTCCATGTTCATATAATAAATAGTGCCTACAATATTACTTGAAGATCTGTTTAATAACATAGTCAAAGGATACAGTTGCGCTTCCACCGATGAAGCATCGAGTCAGAATCATATCCTCATGAAACCTGCGAGCGCTATGGCAACCGTACCAAATAAAAACAACAAGTTAAATCGTTGTACAGGTTTCATAATCACCAAAAGTGGAGTTGATGGCAGTCTGAACCCTTAAAAAAACCAAAAACCCGCGCACTGAGCGCCAACATGGAGAAGGACGGCCAGCAAACCCACCATGGATATATAACACAACAATACAATTGTACAGTACATAGCTAATTAACTAACCGTACATTGTAACAACAAGTTGCTGGGTTGCCGAGCAACCGTACTTACTGCATGTTTGAAAGAATGAGCAATGCAGATTATTACAAAACAACAGATTACCCAGATTAGATAAATGCACTCCATCATATGAGTATAGGCTCTGACCAGGTGAATTGACGATGGTGTATATAGAGAGCTTGCACTGTTCTGCATTGAGCTGCTGCCCAACGATTTATTGTTCTGCACTTACGTTCTATAGCCGATTGAGAACGTGCGCCCAAGTAAAAAACATGCTGGCACAGCACGTCTGACCAAACAATGGTCGAGTCCGGTTATGCCCAACAACAATCGCGAAGCAAAACAGCAATCTGCTGCCGCAGTGCATTAGGTTCCCTCTTTGCCACTAAACCTATGGGAGAACATTGTAGGTTAGGAAAAGGACGAGATGTAAATGGCCCAGCAATTTCAGCTGCAAGTTTTCGCTCCACAACTTGAGGCTGCACTGCCGCAGAGGCAAGGCACACCGAATCACGAGCCACCCTAGGACCGGTATAACCAAGAGGAAACCCTTACGCAAAACCTCAATATCAGAAAGCAAATTGTAACTACCCAATAACTATCCAAAACTGCAAACTTAATTGGTGTTGGAGGGACGAAAAGACCCAGTCCCTTCAATGCTAGGGCTAGCATTGATCGAACGCCTTTCAGAAGTATGGTTGATTTTTGGAGCAGCAGGTTGTTCAGCACTTGTTGTCGTCATAGACAAAGCCTTTTATCCCTAAGGTGATAACAGGAATTGTTGATTAAAGTTTGTTGCATTTATACTATGCAGTGATACTCTCTTGCACTGTTCTGCATTTAGCAGCATTCTAAATAGCCTTGACATGTCTATGTGCAATCCGAATCCCCAGCAAACTTTGTATATTATTATTGGTGCAATTATTTTTGATGTCACTCTTTGTAAATTGAATATTTTTATACTCCAGACTTGTTGTTTGATATTTGTAATAAAACTCGCCTACATATTGTTGTATAGAACATGGAGGAGAGAGCCTCTGAGCGTGTGTATGCGTGTTTTAACGTTTGTATACTGGAAAAGAACGATTGGGATCACGATCGCAGCCACATTAAATCTAGCAAAATCAAGACTTGTCAAACCATTTTACGAACTTAAAAATAATCTCTCTTTGAGATTTTAACACAATACCCCTCATTTATTGCGAAAAGGGACACTTTTTGACTCGCCCATCAGGGCCCAATTTCATGGCTCTGCTTACTGCGGAATTCTGCGCTTACGTATCATAGAATGTGTGCTACTAGTGCTCCGTAAGCGCAGAATTCCGCGGTAAGCAGAGCCATGAAATTGGGCCCAAGCTAGTAAAGGAAGGGATTTGACTTGCCGGCCGCTGTTTTCACTCACCACTAAGGTCAAACCCTGAAACAAATTGGGAACCCTCAGAGCTGTGTATTGAGATAGTTGCGCCATAGAGGGACAAGTTTTCGTCGGTCACGTGTTTGCTGGATGCCATTTTCGGTCCAAATGCAGCACAACCCAATGGGCAGACTAGTCTGGCACCCTGTATTCGCCCATGCATGTTTTTTGCACAAAATGGCTTCCAATCGCAAGTTGTCGCAACTCTCAATATACAGCTCTGGGAGCCCTACCTCCACCCCCTCCCCCTCCCCCCCCCCCAAAAAAAAAGAAGAAGAAAAAACCCCAGGAAAAAACACATCAAATCCTGGGTGCACCATTGATGACAACCAAATTGGCACTCTGGTTTCTAACCATTACAATAGTCTCTACCCTCACAGATACTCATTTACTCCTGGGTGAAGAGAAGCAATTGATGTCTTGCCCAAGGACACTATTTTTTCAACGGCACAATACAACTCTTTATTACTGAGCTACTCTAATTGTTTTCTTATTTAGATCTGGAATCACATGATGTTAAACTGAACCTGAAAGACAGTATTATACTGGAAGACAATGGTGCTCAATGGTACAACTTGACGGATGCATCTAGTGCTAATAACAGTTCTAATAACGCTGTTGTGGGGTTCATCGGGGCAGCCATTGCAATCGTCTTCTTTGGTTCCAATCTTGTACCTATAAAGAAGGCTGACACTGGTGATGGTATGAACAACGTTTACCTCAATAATTGGCATCTGGGCAAAATTTCATGGAGCCGCTTAAGCACAAAAGTAGCTAAGCACAACAAAAATTATGCTTTCCAGAAAATGGTTACCAGCCAAAATAGTATGTCACATGTACAATCTTTGACTGGTATCCTGCCTTTTTTTTTGCTTAGCAGAAATTTGTTAAGCGCTGTTTTCTGCTTTTAAAGCAGCTCTATGAAATTGGGCCCATCCAGGTTGTCTTTTTGTGTCCTATTTGTAGTTGGTACATCTGACATGTTATTAATTAGTCCCACAGTTTCAACTAGTGCCTGCTCTATTTATCTCCTGTTGATAACTAGAGCAGGCTAGTCGAAACGTGAGACTAATTAATAACTCACTCTGCGGCAAGGAAGTTACAAACGAGAAGTCCTCTCGATCCACTAAGTGAATGTAGTAGTCCTGGACGATTTCCTACCTCCCCTGGTTGGACTTAATCAGCCTTGCAGATTCTTTTCAGAACCAATAATTACCTAGTCAGTTTCCCTTGTGGTTTTATTACTTAATATTTGAACAAAAAAGTCCCATCCCCTTGTGGTGATCCCTCTCCTGCCGCTTCCCAGATTCGTAAGCCTTGGGTGGGATCCTTGGCGGTTACAGGTTGTATGACTTCTGACTGGCACCCCCGAAAAACGATATTGACAAAATAGGGAGTCCGCCAACATAACGGCTAGATGGCTCAATTGGTGGAGCGCTGGCATTTTAATCCAGAGGTTGCAGGTTCAAATCCCGCTCTAGTCAATTTTTCTTTGTTCCACCCAAAAGTAGTTAAATTCTACCTTGTCAGATTCCTTTGTGGTTTATTACCTGATGTAAAAATAATTATGTCACTTTTGTTTTTGTTTTGTTTTTTAAACAAGGGATGTTTTACCAATGGGTGGACTGCATAGCCATCTGGCATGTTGGACTGATTGTAAACCTCGTCAGGGGTTCCCCCACGTTTCATCCACTCGCCATGCTGGGAGGCTTCTTGTGGGCCACAGGTACGTGTCCTCATTGCAGATTCTCAAAGGAATGTGCCAATTCTTTGGGCCTTGACACGTTTAAGGGGCACGTTTTAGCGAACCTGACCAGAAACATGTTTGTTCTTCGGTGTTCTTTTCCTGTTCGGGTCAGCCATGGTGACGTAGCTGTTCTAACCATACCTTAACTGAGTTTTTGGCTCAGTAAGGCTTGGTTTCAAGATGGCAGATTTTACAAACTAACAAGAAATTCTTTTAAATATTTATACACATCTGTCTCAAGTAAGGGCAAAAACCTAATAATATTCTTTATTTTACTTTGCCTCTAATCGTTTATATGTAGATGTATTTAATTTTCAGGCAATGTGGCGGTGGTCCCAATCATCAAGACCATCGGGCTCAGCCTCGGTATTCTTATATGGGGCTCCCTCAATCTTCTAACTGGATGGGCAAGTGGACAGTAAGTATTTAGGGAGCATATTCCATACTCTATAAAGAGTGACTGTGACATTTTTTGGCTTCTAAGTCGTAAAAGTATATGGTACGTTTGTAACATAAAGACACTTAAAATCTCATTGCAAACCACAACCATAAAACGATTTTTGTAAAGTTTTTCCCTCTCCTGTCGCTTCTCGGGTTGTATTGTAAAATTGGTTGTGATCCCTGGCTTTGCGGCAGTTACAGGCTGTATGCAGCGTTGTCACTACGCCGGTCGGTGCCGGTCGGGCCTGCTGGCACTCGGAGATTCCCGACCGGCACTTTTCCTTGCTAACAGCTTTACCGACCGGCACTATTTCGACCGGCAATGCTGAATATTTCATTACTTTGTCATCAGAAGCCAACAATAAATTCCAGTATTTATGACAAAATACATCGCGTTTTGTTTTAATATCCATTCCTGACAGTCCCTGACAATTTCTGACAAATACTCACTGATAACTTCTCATTTTTGTGCGTCTTAATTTATTTTGTCCCGGTCTGGTTGTACCGTATCAACTACCGTGCAAATATGCAGCAATGTGCTACGTAACGTCTACCTTATTCGCGGGACTGCAACTTTTCACGTGTAGTAGTTCCGCCCCAACTTGACAATCGCCCAACTATAGTTGGGATCGCAGTATCTCATTGCAGTGAGGTTACCGTCAGAGCTCTATGGGCGATCCCAACTATAGTTGCGGCTCCCCAACTGTATCACTCAAGGTGCTATAGTTTGGGCGATTGCCAAGTTTGGCAGTGACGGATCATTCATAGTGATTTTCCCTTTGCCTGCTTGTGCAATTCCACTGGCGCTTGTGTGTATGATAACTTCTACTGTATTATTGTGGACAGCTGATTGTGGTCAAGCCTATTAATTTGTTGTTTATACAATATAAAAGTTTTGAGTTCATCATTTACTCGTAATCATGCAGCTATCGCAGCGAAGTATTAACAGTTTCTTTAGAATCTTCAATAAATCGGACAAACTTGGCAGCATGGGGTAAACTTACCTATTGAATAATAGAATAATCCTGTACAATGAATGAACGAAGCTTGGCAGGCTCAACACGCTATCGCCGTGTTGCCTCGATCTTGTTGTCAGCTGCTTGTTGTATTTTCTGTATCTCCATGGTTCGTTCATCCATGGTTCGTTTGGCGCCTTAAGTTTTAAGGCATAAGGTAGGGGTGGTGGTGGTGCCATTTCGTTAAGTAAATATTTTGTTAAAAATTTGATAGAAATTATAGCAATTGTCATTGTCTGCTATGATGTATTGTTTCATCAAAAGAGATGCTTACTGCAATGGCGTCCATTGCAACGCTCACTTCACATTTTTAGCGTGAATTTTACCATCTTGAAAAAAAATTCCGACCGGTACTAAATTTGGGCTAGTGACAACACTGGCTGTATGGCTTCTGACTCCCCCCCCCTCCCCGAACAATGGTATTGACAAAATAGGGAGACAGCCATCATTACGGCTAGATAGCTCAGTTGGTAGAGCATAGGCCTGTCAAATCCCACTCCAGTCAATTTTTCTTTTAGTTCAGCCCAAAATTAATTAATAAAAATGTACCCAGTCAGTTTCCCTTCTGGTTTATTACTTTCTGACATGCAGCTGTTTTATTTTAGTCGCTGAGTGCTGGAGATGCATTGATATGATGCTACTACATGCTCATTGTAGTCAAGATGTATGTACATCCACATCTGCAAGGTCACACATTTGGGATCACTTGCTTAAAATGAAGAGCATTCATAAACTCCCCCCATCCCTATAGACCTTTCTTTTGTTGATAAACAAAGTGCACCGGTTGACATGGCCAGCCGAATGTTAGCAAAACAATCAATCGTGTTAAAAGAAAATTATGACCAAATTCAACATTTTCTGTAAAGATTCATGAGCTGAAATACCTCCCATGATTGGTTGATTTGTTTCTAACGAATTCAACATTATTTTTGAATATTTATGCGACATTGCTGCAAACTATTGCTATCTGTTTTTGCTTTGCATTTATGGCTTTCCATATTTTTCCACCCTCGGTTGGCAAAAACTCGGGTTGTGACGTGTCAAAAGAAAGGTCTATTGTTTAGGTCCTCGGTTTCAATGGGTAGACATACTCATAACAGGCCTGGGATTACATGGAGGCCATGGCCTTCGTTGCCCCTGGTCATGGGCTTGGTGCCCCTTCAAAAGTGTCCCATAGGCTTTCAGATTTTCCAATGGAAGTGCCCTTTACAAAATGAAAATGGCCTTGCCCTCTCAAAGATGAAATTCCAGGCCTGTCATAAACACACTCACTGATACTGTCATCTCTTCCTTCAAGGCCATCGGGCCAAACTGTAACACTAATTTGTTTTGATATTGTTCTGGGGCTACCTTTTTTTTCTCTTCAGTTTTGGACTTTTTGGTATCAACAAAGACAAACTTGACAAACCAGTCTTTAACTACATCGGAGTTTCACTGGCATTAGTAAGGTAAGCACAAGCCAACTAGAGAAAAGGAATAAATGCTGCAATTATTTATGGAGACAAATTGTCATGTCAATTCAACAAGGCTTTTACAAGGTGTACAACTGCTGTTTATTTGTAAGCCTTCGTTAAGGTTGATCCTGTTTCAAGCCAAATCATGCCAGGGCTTGAATTCGGGGGGGGGGGGGGAATCCACAAGACTGCAGGGCTTGTAGGTTGCAGTATTTACTGGACCAGCATTTATTTTACAAGACCAAAATGTAATGAGAGAGAACTTTCTACACAGTTTAAAATGTAAATGTAAACTATTTTTATTTGAACAAGCACTAAGAGAATATCTCATTAATTTTGTCTTATGGTATTAAGTATGCTTCGATACTCAACATAATTGAAAGATATTTACCAGACTCAAAGTCAACATTGAACATCATTTTCTTTTTTGTAAGACAACAATTTGCCTTTTGTTTTGAGAAGTACGTGCCATTTTCATCAATTTGAAACCTGCCTCTAGCTACCGGGCAATCTCGGTGGTCTATTTTTTTTTACAGGACTCGGGAAAGTACTGAGTATACAGTGCTTTACACACATCGGTGTATGGGTAAAACCAAATATAATATTCTTTATCCCCGATGCAAATTTAACATCTATTAATATTGTCGCGGTCCCCGCTGCTAAAATATAGGATTCGAACTGCCTCTAGCTACCGGGTAATCTCGGTGGTCTAGTTTGTAAGACATCTGCTCTAGAATTGCAAAGGTCGTGGGTTCGAATCCCACCCGAGTAATATGCCTGTGACAAAGTACTGAGTATACAGTGCTTTACACACATCGGTGTACGGGTAAAACCAAATATAATATTCTTTATCCCTGATGCAAATTTAACATCTATTAAATTTGAAACCTTTCAATAAATCTCTGGGCTTGTGCATCTAGTGTTGTATTGTTTCTCTTCGTGAAGTCAGAGGTTACCAGTGAAGACACCTCGTCTAAAGAAGACACCAGTCGTACTCCTCTCCTCGATGATCAAGTGAGTCCATCCACAACCGCAATCTTGCTTCTTTTTCTCTTTAGTAGCCACTTCACCTTGCAAACACTTTTTCCATCTTGCTGTTTGTAGGACCTTATCTCTGTTTTTCATAAAGACCACCGTACCCGATGGTGGTCCCAAGGAGACCAATGAGAGGACGTCCCTTCTGACAAAGGAGGTACAAACCCTGCAGGGCCAAATTTGACTAAAGTAACACACGTGCAGGGAGGCAGTCAAAGGATTGCAAGGCCTTACACAAAAATAGTTTTGTTTCCTGTAGCATGCTGGGGAAGAAAAGAGATCAGTAGGTAGGGGAAACAGTTATTTTAAGAAATTTTCAAGTAATAAACCACAGAGAAACTGACTGGATAAATTTTCAAATAGTTTGGGTTGAACAAAGAAATAATTACTAGAACGGGACTTGAACCTGCGACCTCTGGATCAACGTGCTGTCGCTCTACCAGTTTGTTACATGTGCACACCAAGAAAAAAAGTCAATGAACAAGGAGATATTGTCTTACCTGTAAGTGTAGTTGAATGCAACATGTTGCTGTGCTATAGAAAAGAAAATACTAATTTTGACCTCCAGATTTGGATGTGTACATGTACTGCACATCTGGAAGTGAATTGAGACAACACATTTGATAAAAAAGTTAAGTTTATATCTCTGGTGGTATAGTAATAAAACTTGAAGTCGATCAGGAATTTTTGTTTCTTCTTTTCAAATTAATCATAAATTGTTTTTACGGTAGGCAGGGTTTTGAATGGTTTGTCAGGTTACAGGAAACAAAACAATTTTTTGTTAGGCCTATTTGTTAAGCCAATTTGTTTTTCTGGCATCAATTTGTGGGCTTTTGTAACATTCCAATGAAATTTTCCATTTGGGTCAATTTCATAGCTGCTTAGAATCAATTCCTAAACCCAATTCCCATTACAATTTCCTTGAACCGTCTTTTTCAAAACCATTTGCTCACCACAACATCTTACTAGCCCAGGCATTATTATATGCATCACTCTCATAGCCTTAAAGAGTGATACATATGCCTGGCCTAAGCTTGGGTGGATTGGCCAAGTCATAAATAAATCAAATTTAACCCTTTCAGCCCCAATGGCGACTTTAGTCGACTGTGCACTATACCCTGCTTGAGCCCCAATGGCGACTATAGTCGCCCAAGATAACACACAAAAAAGCACTCAAGCCTGAGCACAAGGGCCATTTGTTAACAAGCTGTAGTTTTGTCCATGTTCACCTTCCATACCCAAGCTTACCATCATTGGAAAGAGAAAGATCGGATCTTTCCAATGGTGGTTAAATATAATAGGGTTGCTATTATGCAATCACTTCAAATTTGAGTGGAAAGATCCGAAATGACAAACACCTACAGAGCGCCATATGGTTGTGTGCAAAAAGTGTTTGGGTTTTACAGAACACACTTGGGAAACAAACACCAAGAACTTGGACAATTATTGGTTGATTTCAATGTTTTTTTAATTATATGAAAGGAAATTCAATGAGTAAGACAATTTGTATTACTTATTATGCTCTAAAATGTAATCTTCAAGGTAATAATAGAGTTTGTAAAATTGAACTTTGAACACAAGCTTTCTGTCGTGTGAGAATGTGTGCTTCACGCTTGAGTGGTCAAACAACGTGGGCCACAGCGATTGTTTATGTCTAAAGAACTTGGGGCTGAAAGGGTTAAGCACAAATCAAGGCAACAACTTTTAAGGACTTATTAACTCTAGCAAAACCAAGGACGGACAAATTTCATAAAGCTGTTTAAAGCGGAAAATATTCCTCAGCAAATCTCTTTACCAAGTGAAAAATCAACAGCGCACCGACAATGTAAACGTATATAGCTTTTTAGCTGGTAATCCTTTCCTGCTTAGCAAGGTTTTTCTGTTGTGTTTACCAGTTTTGTGAAATGTGGTCCAGGAAGACGGTCCGAAACAGTGTCACTTGTTTGGCATTTTCCTTGGAACATTCTGTTTGTGCAGGACAAGTTGATGTGTCGTGCAAGAGTGAATGTTTTCATGTTTTGGGTCTGGGCCTGTGTTACCTTCAGCTGTGCTCTCAGAATTTCCTCCCATATCAAATCCCATTTTTGTTCACCAGTATTTCTGTTGGCAACAAAAGACCATGAACCTTACAACAACCATCTTGAAATAATATTTAGAAACTCAACACATACAAACTTACTAAAGCCCTATTTATACTTCAGTCAAAAGTGAATGTGAAGTTATTTGATAGTTTTGACTATCATCAGGGCTCGAATTTGGGAGAAAAATCCACAAGCCTGCAGGGCTTGTGGCTCAACATTTTTGTACAAGAGCAGAATCAAAATGAGAAATAAACTTCCCGAGTCCTGATACAGTTTAACATGTATTTAACTGTTTTTATTTGAACAATTAACTCTTTCAGTGCCGCTTTTTTGTGTGTGTTTTGAACCGAAAATGCCCAGCTTTTTGATGTTTTTTTGAAATTCTGTGTAAAGAATAATTAAACAACTTTTCTCACCAAACAAAATGGATCTTGCTGATTTGTGTTGCCTTGGTACACCCCTAAGTCAATAGTATTTTTTGAATGATAATGCCCTCTCGTGATAACATTTATATTATGGGTCGTACATGTACGATTGATGACACTTTTTTACTACTTAAAAAAGATCCTACATGTACGACCTTGGCACTGAAAGAGTTTGGGATGATATGATCTAGACTTAGAAGAGGCCTGTGTCAGCCCCGCGGCAGGTCTAGATTTCCTTTCTTGATGGGCAATGCTGCTTTCCATGAGAAAGGGTTTTTCCATTCAGACCATCAGAATAATTAAGTTATAAACCATAAGGGAAACTGACTGGGTAAATTTGAAAATAATTTTTGTTGAACAAAGAAAAATTTACTGGAGCATTTTGCATTTATAACATAGGCCCTTTTGGTTGGTAAGCAGTTTGCAACAGTTAATTCTATTTTCTCGTCAATATATTGCATTACATGTACATTGTATAACTATCGCTAAAATTGACTAGAGCATTTTGCATTTATACCATAGGTCCTTTTGGTTGGTATACAGTTTCCAATAGTTAATTCTATTTTCTCGTCAATATATTGTATTAGATGTACATTGTATAACTATCGCTAACATTTTGTATATTTGGCAGAAGGATAGCACCAATAGTGATCCAAGTATAAAAGTGATTTCATCGGAAAATGCCTCCTGGGTTGATCACTTATCACCTGCCCAGAAGAGAATAGTGTAAGTATGATGGACCCTTTCATCTCTAGATAGGGTTGAGGTTGAGACCTAGAGGTTTGAGACCTAGAGGTTTGAGACATAGAGTTTTAAGACCTCGAGGTTTGAGACCTAGAGGTTTGAGGCCTAGAGGTTTGAGACCTAGAGGTTTGAGACGTAGAGGTTTGAGGCCTAGAGGTTTGAGACCTAGAGGTTTGAGACCTAGAGGTTTGAGGCCTAGAGGTTTGAGACCTAGAGGTTTGAGGCCTAGAGGTTTGAGACCTCGAGGTTTGAGACCTAGAGGTTTGAGGCCTAGAGGTTTGAGGCCTAGAGGTTTGAGACCTAGAGGTTTGAGACCTACAGGTTTGAGGCCTAGAGGTTTGAGGCCTAGAGGTTTGAGACCTAGAGGTTTGAGACCTCGAGGTTTGAGACCTACAGGTTTGAGGCCTAGAGGTTTGAGGCCTAGAGGTTTGAGGCCTAGAGGTTTGAGGCCTAGAGGTTTGAGACCTAGAGGTTTGAGGCCTAGAGGTTTGAGACCTAGAGGTTTGAGACCTAGAGGTTTGAGGCCTAGAGGTTTGAGGCCTAGAGGTTTGAGACCTAGAGGTTTGAGACCTAGAGGTTTGAGACCTACAGGTTTGAGGCCAAGAGGTTTGAGACCTAGAGGTTTGAGACCTAGAGGTTTGAGGCCTAGAGGTTTGAGACCTAGAGGTTTGAGACCTAGAGGTTTGAGGCCTAGAGGTTTGAGGCCTAGAGGTTTGAGGCCTAGAGGTTTGAGGCCTAGAGGTTTGAGGCCTAGAGGTTTGAGACCTAGAGGTTTGAGACCTCGAGGTTTGAGACCTCGAGGTTTGAGGCCTAGAGGTTTGAGGCCTAGAGGTTTGAGACCTAGAGGTTTGAGGCCAAGAGGTTTGAGGCCTAGAGGTTTGAGACCTAGAGGTTTGAGACCTAGAGGTTTGAGACTTAAAGGTTTGACACCAAGAGGTTTGGGATCAAGAGGTTTTAGAGCATGATGTTTGAGACCAAGTTGTTTGAGACTGAGAGGTTATAGACCTATCGATTTTTGACCTACATGACCTAGATGTTTGAAACAGAGGTGTGACACCTAAAAGTTTGAGACCTAGAGGTTTGAGACCAAGACGTTTAAGACCAAGAAGTTTGAGATCAAGAGGTTTGAGACCACAATGTTTGAGACCAAGGTTTTGAAGACCAAAAGATTTGAGACCTAGAAGTTTTAGACCTAGATGTTCCAGGATTAGAGGGTTCAGACCAAGCGGTTTAAGACCTAGAGGTGTGTGACCTAGTGTTTCAAGACCAAAAGTTACCAGACCTAGAAGTTTAAGACCTACAGGTTTAGCACTAAAACAGCCAAACTTGTGTAGAGTTCCTAGACCCACACCAAGACCAAGCGGTTCAACACAAAGACCAAGACCAAGGCAGATAGGTCTGACAATGTCACTTAGACCCTTGAGCACACACTAAACAAAGTTTCCGATGCAATATCTGATCAGAACTATAAAAAAATGACAAGTTAAATGCCAACCTGCCAATCTAGCTTTTATAACAATTTTAGTGTTAGGGCTAAATAATTGAAAACCAGTGAAAAGTTTGAAGTTTCAAGTCTTGGCAAATGGTCAGAAACTCTTAAAATCTAGATATTTTGAGCCAAGAATTTCTTAATTTGCTCAGGAAAACAATTGTTTTACTTTCTATTTTTGAGCCAAGTATTTATTTACTCTTTGATATTTTCAGGTCTTGTTTCATTAATTTGTACAATGTGTGTTTCTTTTTATGGCAGGGGTATATGTTTAGCAGTACTTGCTGGATGCTTTTACGGGTTTAACTTTGTACCTTGTATTTGGATCCAGGATAATGTACCCAACGCCAGCCAAAATGGTATGTGTTTACTCTTTTGCCCGTTGTTTACCCTGTCAAATGATTACGTCGCCATTGGGTTGTTTTTGGAAGAGTTTATTCATTATAATAATATGACAAACCACTTTCAATAAACACAACCAATCTGTGAAACTTTCTTGAAATTATGTGATCAAGTTTAATTTCGGTTCATCAAATAAGGTCAAAACAAGAATAGTATTGTTGGACAACTTTCTGGCATATTGTAGTAATTCGGACAGAAATATGAACAAAACATCCAACAAATCTTGGACCGAACAAATCTTGGACCGAACATGAACTGTTTTCACAGCGGTAGTGGTCTTATTGAAAGTTGTGGGATAGGAATGAATGTACTCTTCCAAAACCAATACCTTGAAGATTATTTATCCTCCCGTTATTTGCCAGAACATGTCATCAGGTCAGGCATGATATTCTTTCTACTGTAGTCTGTTTTCCAATTTTTTGTGTGTGGAAAAATCAGACAAATTGTTATTTAAGGCCTGATAGTCTATTGCAGCCACACCATGTGTACATGTAGGTCATCCCTTGCATTTGATAAAATGATCCTACTTTTTTTCGAGGTCCAAATATCATGCCTGTCAGGTGCACGGCAGCAGAACATAGACTCTATGCCCTTCTGCCTGGCACGGCAAGTCCAACATTTTGTCCCAGCAGAAGGGTCAGAAGCGGTAAAATGGCTTCTTGAAACAAAACAAAAAACCAAAAACAGGGTATCACTGGTGTATGTACATTACTAAAATTACTCCAAAGACATATTTTTCTATTCCCATGCAGGAATTTAACTTTCCTATCATGACTTATGAATAGTGGAAAAACGATCACACTTTCTTCCTTCTGCATGACACACAACAATGTCGCACGGTCCCAAATCCTCCCAAATCATATTCAGGATGTCTCACTTTGTAGGGTTTGAAACTGGAGACCCAAATAGTAATTGCTTATTGTCATTAACGGGCATACCAAACATCCAATGGGTGTTGAGTTGCCATAAAGTGGATCAGTTAACAAATTTGGGGGGGGGGGATATGAGAGGGTCCCTAGCCAAAGACACAAGGGGTTAGGTTCACTGGACGTAAAATTTGACAGGAGTTGCTCCCTTTATCTTCATCATTGTTATAATTGCTATTATATAACTAACTCGTAGATCCTTGTCATTTGATTGGTGGAACATGCATCGCGTGTCATCCTTTATTTTGCCATTTATTTATTGACGCGACATTGGACCGCTGTAACTGTCGTATATGGAAATAAAATAGGACGGGTATAATGGTTATTGATGTTTAATTCTCAGCGTCGTTCCCAAAACAATTGTTTCCACTCGTTCGTCTAATCAAAGCAAGGTTGCGAGTGATACAGCCGACAAGGTTGGTGTCTACATGGAGTTGATTTGAACGGGTTTTCACAGTTTTCAGAGTGTTGGGTGGACGAGCTTCCGTGTCTATTTTGTGTTTGTTGTTGTTAAAACATTTTAAATGATCTATGTCTGAGTAATATAAAACATACATTTAATGCATTCCGTTCATGCATTGTGGCAGAATATACTCACTCAGTGAAGTAATGGCTTCGCCTCGTGAAATGGAATAGCCCAGATTTCACCTTAAGATTATATTCTGTAAATGTAGTAAATATTTGTATATTATTTTCTGTTGGTTAGGTTTGGACTACGTATTCGCTCATTTCTGTGGAATCAGCCTGACATCCAATGTGTATTTCTTGCTTTACTGCATCTTCAAGCGTAACCGACCCCAGATAGGTGTAGGGCTAGTCATCCCTAGCATCATCTCAGGTGTGATGTGGGGCATTGCACAGTCTGGTTGGTTTCTCGCTAACTTCAACCTCTCGGAGAGCGTCAGTTTTCCAATTATAACCACGGTAAGGTTGAAACAGACAGTCCTTTTGCTGTTATATTTCTGTTGTGTTTTGTTTCTTTAAAGGGTCTGTATACATTTGGTAATGACTCTGAAAATAATGGCAATAAAAACTTACTTGGTAAGAAGTACAGCAACTTTGGATAGTACAATGCATTTTGAGAAACTTTTCACTTAGAAGTACTGCGGTTATGGGAAAAGATATCACTTTTTATCCCCAAAAGTTTGAATCTGAGAAGCGTTACTGACAGTAATGTTTCTCAGATTGTGCAGATTATTCTTCCTGTGTGGACATAACTGCCCCAGATTTTCGGCAATATCTCAAAAATGCTACCACCTTTTGAAATGAAATTTTCACAGGTTACTTTTATGGTATATATCTACAACTATATAGGATTCAAACAAACAGTGGGTTCCAATTACCAAACGTATACAATCCCTTTAAGGTCCAAACAGAAAGTTCCCTTGGTTTTTTTCAGTTTGTTTGATTGTTTGGCTTTTTTTGTTTTTGTGTTTTATTTTGAAAAGGTTTGGGTTTGGGTTTAGGGAAGGTGGGGGTTGGAGGGGGAGAATGAGACTAGAGTTGAGATAAACGTCATATTTTGATGATTATTAATTTAACAGTGTTTTTAATAGACTGTCCAAGTCTCCCGCGTATTAGAACATTAGGTATCACTGGGACCAGTGTGCTAGTTTGTTTCCTTCATGCGTTAAAGCAATGTATGTTGGACCAAAGTGGTCCCAAAACGTTTGAATACGCATGAGACTTGCATGGTCTGTTGACAGATTTTGTAGCATCCTCTATTTCAAATGAATTGTGCCCGTGAGCAAAAGTCATGGAAACATCAGGGAGTCTAGCTAAGGCAAGGTGTTTGATTGGTGGAAGTAAATTGCAGATTAAGAGGGGAAGGGATAAGAACATGGAAAGGACAGGATACAGAGAAAACTACACTGCATGATCTCTGTTATTCATTTCTCTATTTTGTTTTGTCTTGTTCAGGGTCCAGGCATCATTGCTTCACTTTGGGGTGTTATTCTCTTCCGTGAAATACAAGGCGTGAGAAATCTTCTGGTGCTATTCGTTGCCTTTGCCATCACTATTACCGGTGCAGTCTTTACAGCGCTATCAAAGTAACAACTGCCTTTGTCAGATTCCCTGTATAAATAATGGCAATGAAAACTCCAATAGACCTTTATCATGGTGTGGCCATCTTGATTTTCTCCAATCATGCCAATCTGAACAAATGTAATCAAACCAAAGAAAAAATAGTCTGGTTCCTTTTTCAGTGCGATGAATACTAGCATTCATTACTGTTATTGGAGGGAACATGACCAAGATGGTGGCAGCATAATAAAGGTCTATTCTCATTTCATCAAGTACCAGGGCCCAATTTGATAAGCTGCTCAAGCACCAAAAGTAGCTCAGCACAAAATAATAATGCTACCAGAATGAGTTTACAGCCCAAATAACATGTCACATGTACAATTTATGACTGGTATCCTGCTCCTTTTTGCTGTTAAGCAATATTTTCTGCTGAAGCAGCTCTAGTAAATTGGGTCCTGACCATTTTCCATCCAGCCTCGCTAGGGTTATGTTGGGCTGAATGGAAGAGAAAGAAGATGGCTGCTTCATAAAAAAGTATACTTTACTCAATAAGTTGCTGCTAGGCAGCTTCTTGAGAACAGACCCATGACCCAGAGCAGCTAAGGAGTAGATGTTGCAGAATTAACTTCTCTGCTAAGCAAAAAATTGCAGGGAACCAACCACCAACAATATTCATCCAGCCCTGATACTTCACGGAGGCAAAGGAGGCAATCACCTCCATTCTGGTCATTGCCTTGGGGGCCCTTGAAATGTTCCAATAGAAATTTACAATTTCCTCATAGAGGTGCCCTTTACCAAGGAGAAAACGCCTTGGTGCCCTTGCCCTTTTACATGGCATTTTGTATAATGCACTACTATTAAATCAGTTACTGATTAGAGTAATTTTACTCCCATTACCACTAGAAGGCCTAGGCCCAACTTCATAAACCCTGTCAGCACAAGAGGTAGCAAAGTGCCACAAAATTATGTTTACTAACAAAAGGTTTAGTTTTTGTCGTAATGCTGATTTTTAGGCAAAATTTTCAAGAAAGATACAATAAAAGTCACCTGTGCAAGTTTCAGTTGAATACGGTGTCTATACTTGTTGAGAAAACAGCAAAAAACTGTCACTGTATTTTTATCAAGAGCGTCAAGTCCATTCACTTTTAGAGATGTGACAGCGGGTACCAACCACATCTCTGGTCAGATTGAGGGCAGAATTCAAACAGACTTCCAGAAATTTCCAAAAGTCGCCTGCAGGCGATCTTTGGAGATTCAAATTGTTCAACATACCGGTACTTTTATTGATTTCTAATCAACGGGGGTGGAGATTCAAATTTTCCAACATACTTTGGTTGATTTCTAATCAAAGGGGCACTTCAGATGAAATAATTTGCAGGATGCTTACTACCATTATTATTTGTATAACAAGTGGGCTTTCGGATAAAAATTACACTATTTCTTTTTGGGGTCATTACCCGAGTTTGATCCTACCTTTAAATGTGTGTATAGACTGCAAGTATTCAAACATTTTTCAGGATTCAATTTCATTGCTTTTAACATGTGAAGGACAAATTACTTTCATGCACTGAACTAGGTCCCAATGCTGGAATACTCCAGAGACTTGCACAGTTCTATTCTCACCAATGACTTTTCAAGAAGTTAATCTGAACTAATTTTACCTTTGAAAGTTTCCTCAAAATATTTCTTTGTTTGCATGAAAAACTTAAATGACATACAACATTAGAGGTCCGATACAACATTGTTTTGGGGAAGAATAAAATGAATTGCCATTCTCAGTGGACTCAAGTTCTGAAAGTTCTGAATGTGGGTTTGAATCTTGGCCTGGTCAGTCCTGACACTTGTGTCCTTGAGCAAGGCACTGTATCATAATTGCTTCTCTCCACCCAGGAGTACAAATGGGTTGAGACGAGAGCTGGGGAGTAACATGCGATGGACTGGCATCCTGTCTAGTCCTTTATTGCCAATGAAACCGGATATAAACTCCAGCCTGATGAGCTCAGGACAGAGTGTCTTTTTTACTGTCCCCTATTTTTAATTAAACACACCTTACAACCAACATGTGACAATTGCATCAAATTCGATGGGCACATTTCCAAGGAAACACCAAATAACATTCCATTTTGTGCATGTTCATTATCTTTGTGTTCTTATTTCGATTTGCCAAATCAAAATAACTGACAATGAGAGACTATTGTCTGAAATATCTCTCAGTAAAATTTTTTGTTTCAAATTTAAAGTTGATAATTTGTTTTTCTATTGTTACAGATGTTTCTTCAAAGGCACTGTACACGTTTGGTAATTACTCAAAATATATATTAGCATAAAAACTTGCTTGGTAACGAGCAACGGAGAGCTGTTGATAGTATAAAACATTGTGAGAAATGACTCCCTCTGAAGTAACCTAGTTTTTGAGAAAGAGGTAATTTCTCACTCAAATATTAAAAGACTTCAGGCCTGAAGCCTTTTTCAGGCATCTGAAAGCAGGCGCGGATCCAGTGGGCGTGGGCGCACGCCCCTTTTCATATTTTAAAAAAAAAAAAAAAAAGAGGGAAAAAAGAAAAAAAGAGGGAGAGAGAGAGAAGGGGAGGGAGAAATGGGGAAGCTTTGTGTTACGCAGGCGCAACAAATTTCAATTATCATTTTGCTGCTTGGTATATTTTCACGCCCCCCCGTTTGGAAAATCCTGGATCCGCCCCTGGAAAGCACACAAATTTGTACAACAAGGGTGTTTTTTCATGCATCATTTTCTTCCAACTTTGATGACCAATTAAGCACAAATTTTCACAGGCTTGTTATTTTATGCATATGTTGGGATACACCAAGTGAGAATACTGATCTTTGACAATTACCAAACGTGTCTAGTGCCTTTAAGAAAGTATAGGCCTCAGGTAACTAAGAAGTAATGATTGGACTTATGCCCAACAATAACAGTATTCTCAAGGATGTGTAACACTGCCTCATGTTTTAATTTTGAGTTTTAATTTGTATTTTTATAAATTTTATATTGTACTTTTCTCAAGTAGGCCTACATTGTCTTTCAAATTTTGAATCTATATTTTTGTCAATGAGAATGTTTAAATAAATCAGAGTCTAATGATAAAGCTGCGTGAAATGTCTTAGTTATTACTGTCATTATTTTTTTGTGTAAACAACAGACATTGTGTTCTTTTATTGTGAACAATTCTATTTTAAAGTTCAATTTCATCATCACCCCCCCCCCCTCCCCCACCCATTTCCCACCCATTTCCCATGGCCATCTCTACCATCTAGCCGTCGCGCTTCGGGTGGATCACTACTTGCGTGCAGAAGGATCCGAAGCAAAAAAGTAGTCGGCAGAGTAGTAATACGTAGACTTGCTACACTCCTTTAAGCTTATTCTCCCTATGAATTGATTGTAATAGTGTCCTGTACGATGCAATCGCCAGAGAGAAATGTTGGAAGGACTAGGTCAAGTCAAATTCTTACAGCTGTAGTACTTCAGATCCTTATGCACGCCCCACGCCCACACGACAGACAATGGCTGACGTCGAAAGACTCCATGTTTTCTCTTCAGTTTTCCACATTTTATGCCCAATTTGGTCGACGAAACCACTGCAAAGTGAGCGAGGTGAGTTGAGTATTACTTATAGCATCCATACAAGACTATACTTACGGTGAATATCTGGTTTCGAAACAGTAAAACATGAAGCAAACTCGGGCTTCACTGTCTGGCATGTGGCGGCCACTTTAAAAAACACGTGGGAGCATGTATCCAGCCCGCAGTTCAAAAGGTTTTTGTGAAAAGACTGAAATTGTTGCTTTACTTTCTTATAATTTTGAGACATATAGCGTGTGGGAGGGGTGTGTGTGTTTGTGGGGGAGAAAAACAGGGTGTTGCCAGAACACTGTCGGGGGGGGGGGTGTTCATCAGGGAGATAATTCCAGCTACAATTGAAATTAACGGTTCCCAGGCAAAACCAAATTATGTATCTGACCCAAACTTTCTAGAGGATTGTTTTTATATTTTATTTAACTCAAGCTTGCCTGAATATAGCCCAGGTTGGACTATTCCGTTGCATACAACGGGACGGAGTCCAGGGTATAAAGGTCCTCAGGCATTGCAACAAAATTTATAACCATTTTTTATCATATTTTTACCTTTTTGAGGAAGCTGAAACGTGACTCACATGTTCCTTGTGTCCTGAACCTTACGCCTGCTCTATTCAGAATCGCCAATTTTATCCTTGGATGACATTATTGTGAAAATAAAATGGAAATTGACGCATTTGTTGCGACAACCTCAACTGACATGGAACCAAGTCCACAAAAGAGGGCGTTGTCTAACCCGTAACACTGAACGCTTTTTCTTCCGGGCGGCAACACGAAGTCACAGCGCCAGTGCACAACTTGGACTTATTTTCGGAAATAATGTCATTCATGGATGTATTTGATAAGTTTTGAACTCAGCAAAAGTGTAATTAAAGGTACCAAGAATAAGTGAATGGAGTTTCAGCTTCTCAAATTAGGTAAATATATTTTAAAATGTTACTCAAAATTTTGTTCGCTTGTAAAGGATCTTTATACCCAGGACGTCAGTGCAGTGGCACTGACTGACGTCCTACCAGGGCTAGCCTGAATAGAGAGATTTACACACTGTATAGAAAGATGAACAGGCAATTGGCCTTCAAAGTTCAATGTGTCGAAAGGAACATTTTAAAACGGGAAATAAAGTCCAACAGCCATTAAAAAATCTAAAACAATCACTTAAAAAATGTGTGAACCAGATACCCTTGCATTTTTTAAGTTTGGAGGAAAATAAAAATGGGGACTGGACATAATGTGTTCATATAAAAATAAGTTCAAGAAAACTTAATGATGAAAGTCGATGTGTATCGTTACAACCTACATAGATCCTAGTTAACAAATTTTTCAACAAATGATTTAATTTTATGGACTCTTTTAGTTACTTAATGCTATGAGAACCTTTTTTCATAATATTTATGGCCATCTTGAAAAAAACCCAAAATTATGTTTGACCCACTTTTCGATTTCTCATCGGCCTTCAGTACTATTAAATCTTATGTTCACCTAAGTGTTTGATAACCCCCTACCTTCATGAACTTTCACTCTGGATAAATGACTTTTTATCAGATGGATCGCAGAGGGTCAGGTTTGCAAATACAATGTCTGATTTACATAGTTTAGAGGTGCCCCAAGGATGTGTTCTGTCACCCCTCTTATTCTCTTTGTATACAAGTGATTTTTATCTTGATGCTGGATAATGTGTCATCACAAAATTAGTATTGGTGCAAGACGTTCATTATCATTCAACCACTCCGCGCAGCTCACACTACCATCAAATCGAATCATAGCGGGTGCTGTTAGAAAAACTTCCATTACCCACCACATTCTTGGCCAAATTCGCGCAAAGACTATTATTGACCATAGTTCAACTATAGCTCGAACTCTGTCTAGTCGACGATAGTTGGACTACGCTAGTCGACTATTTGGAACCAGCCTACTGGGCATGGTTGAATCGCTGGTTATCAATAGCCGTTTACATAGCACAGTGCAGAGTGGACCAGTTGTCAGAAAATGATAAAGCACGTTGAGCCGGCAGCTGGTCGCGTTGACATGACATGACTAGAGTCTTTTGCACTATACATTCTTAGCGCATGCACTATGTATTTCACTAAACAACTACTAGTTAACCATTGGTCCTTGCGCGAACTTGGCCCTTGCTGACAGGTTCGTGGCTTCCAGAGAACGCCCTCTATCTGTGAAATAGTCACAACTTGTATGCGTTGTTAAGTGCGCATGGTTTTACTAACTCAGCGTAAGAACGTCTTGCATCAAGACTATCACAAAATATGCTGCTGCCTTGTCTGGCCTGATTACCAAAAAACTGTGAGATTGAATATATAGGAATGAAATCAACAAGTTGTTAAATGGTGTGACAACATTTGTAGTTTTAAATGTACAAAAAACAAAAAAATATGTGGAAATCAATGGTACGCCAATGTCAAAAAGGTCCATGAGTTTAAAGGCACTGTACACGTTTGGTAATTACTCAAAATATATATTAGCATAAAAACTTACTTGGTAACGAGCAACGGAGAGCTGTTGATAGTATAAAACATTAGAGAAACGACTCCCTCTGAAGTAACGTAGTTTTTGAGAAAGAGGTAATTTCTCACTAAAATAATAAAAACTTATTGCAAGAAGTTTTTATTCCTATCTGAAAGCACACAAATTTGTACAACAAGGGTTTTTTCTTTCATCATTTTCTTGCAACTTCGATGACCAACTGAGCCCAAATTTTCACAGGTTTGTTATTTTATGCATATGTTGGGATACACCAAGTGAGAACACTGGTCTTTGACAATTTCCAAGTACTTGGGTACACTGGTAGATGACAGATTAAACTGGAAAGCAAATACAACCAGAATCTCACAAAATAAATAAATAAATAAATAAATAAATAACCAGAGGCTCTATTTTTTAAGGAAATTCAAATCTTCTAATGTTATAAGTCACCAGATTTTAAGACTTTTTTATCAGAGCACCATTCAATCCATTGTTATCTTGTTGTTGTATCTGTTGGTTCAAGTCACTCACTATGTGCAATCTTAAGAAACTCTGCGTATAGACAAGCAAGCCGGGAAGATCATTGGTGCTGATTTTCAGGGTATCCAAGAAATCAAGAAATCAATCAATCAATCAATCATCAGGCATTTATAGAGCGCCATCATTCTAGTTGCCTATTCTGAGGCACTTAGCAAAGTGAAGGAAAAATTTAAGACAAAAGAGTTTACAGAATTTCATGTGGAGATGACAAGTGCAATGGACTAACTGTAAGCAGATTCCACTTTTGAAGATCTGTAACGAGTCAAGTGTGCGGAGTTTATAGGGGATTTCATTCCATAGCTTTGATGCACATGAAACACACAGAATCTTGTCACTAACATATTCAATGAAATACTGTCCGACTCACCCATCCTTTCAACCCTTTCATTATTCAGAACAGATCTGATCTATGGGGTATGCCAAATAAATAAACATTTTTACCAAGGGCTATTCAAATTTGTAATCTAAGTTTCACTAGATAAATATGGTTTGCATATTTTGTAACCACCCCCTCTCTCCACTTCATCCAACCTCCCCCTCCTCCGCTCCATACTGCTTACCCTACCCTCCCCCCCCCCCGCCCATCCCCTTCAAATTACCATAAGCTCCCTTTGCTTCATTGTGGTGACTTTTGTATTATATCATATATATCGTCACCGACGAAGTAGCACAGAGGTAGATACCAGTAAAAAGTAACAATCGGAGAAAACGGCATTTTAAGTTGAACGCTTTTTAAAATTAAGCTTTCCAAAAAAGTTTTAGGGTATTTTCAACTAGTTTTCTTACAGTGATGCATTGAAGTTCATATAAACGGTGCTTTTTAATGTTTTTCCTAAATTAAGAAGCAATAAAGTAGGAAAGCTGCGTGCTACTTCGTGACGTCGAAAATTAACGAAAATGGCCCTTTTTCGTTTTCACGAAGTAGCACTGCCATGTATTACTATGCGTGTTTGTGACCTAGATAATCTAGGTCATGCGCGCGCTACACACAAGATTGCAGTGCCACTTTGAGGTGTGTGCGCGCCGTGTGTTTCAATGGTAAATTGATTCTCAGTGCTACTTCGTGGTGTCAAAAAAAGTCAGGTTCGGTGCAAAGTTGCACACCTTCATTACCGTATTTAAAAAAGTAAAGCTCATGAAGCGTTGAAACTTCATGAAGTTGTAGGCCTCGGTTAACCTTGTTTAAATATGTAAAAATCTAAAATCTGAAAAAAAAGTGGTTTTGTACACTGTGTGCTACTTCGTGGCGTTGGTGACGATATGTGTATACGATGGGTTTTTAGTGACTTGTCTTGTACTATCTTGGTGTTTAAATGCTTTTTATTATTTCATGTCTAATTATTTGTAATGCTTCTATAAAATTCACTCAGAAGGAAATTATCATGTTTTTAACGTGGTTGGATAAAATTTGAATCTTGAATTGATTTGGGGTTGAACAAAGAAAAATTTGCATCCCCTTAATGTGATCATCCCCTGGCTGCCACTTCCCAGGTTGTATCGTAAAAACTTGGGTATGATCCCTGGCTACACAGCAGCTAACAGTTGTGTGGCTTCTGACTGGTCCCCCGAAAAAAAGATAATGACAAAATAGGGAGACCACCAACATAGGGTTAGATAGCTCATTTTGGTAAAGCGCCGGCACGTTAAACTAGAGGTCGTTGGTTCAAATCCCGCTCTAGTAAATTTGTCTTTGTTCAACCCCAAATAATTCGAAATTTTCCCAGTTAGTTTCCCTTGTGGTTTATAACTTAATCTTGAATTGAATCTAATCAAGGAATTTAAAGTTTGATGATTTTATGGTTTTGTTTTATGTGCAGTGAGGAGTCAACATAAATAATTAACAGCCAAAGTCAAAAGATGTAACAGACAACAGTCTGGGAGAGGATCCAATCATCCTTGCCCTCAGTATGTGAAGAACAAGAAAATGTCTTCTTTAAGGTGAGAATGTTTTTTCTTTTAGTGGCAGAGCTAGGGTGGCGAGGGGGAGGCTTGAATGTGCACAGGGGGACGCAAAATCGACCAAGGTTTAAAAAAACAAAAGGTTTTGTTTTTCCTTTTTGAAGATGCACGTTGCAATGTCGGTGCCCCTTGGGATTGTGACACTATCTATTTAACCTATGGTTATTACTGTCAAAATGAGTGAGTAGGGGACCACATCCTCTAACCTGCGCCCCTGGGTGCAAAGAACCCTAGCTATGACACCGAGTACCGTAGTCCAATATGGGGTTTGGGTTCTAGTGGGCAGGGAGGGGGGTTGTGGATCCATTGGCTCAGACTCTAGTACCGTAGTCCAATATGGGGTTTGGATTCTGGTTGGGGGGGGGGGTGTTCCATTGGCTAGATTTGTTTTGAGAGGTCAGGACTGAGAATATAAAGTTGGGGGAAGGAGAGTTTGATCATTCAATGATGAAACGTCTCATCAATAAGGAGGTTAGTCTTAGTTCAAGACATTAATACTCTTATGTGTCTTTTTGACGATCGCAAAGGGACTCGCTGATTTAGGCCTAGAGGATGTTCAGTTAGCTTTTGAATTTCATGGGAATTTACTGTTACTAAATTGAAATCTATCGGGCTAATTTCATTTTGCAAAGTGCACTTCTATGTACATAAGAAAATCTAAACGTTTATTGGTTTTTGAAGGGGCACTGTCAAGGCCAAGACGGTTCGCCTAGCCAAAATGCAAAAATATATCAGAAAACCATTTTTTATAATTACAAATTTATCAATCTCACCCTTACTTGGGGAAAAAATTATTGTTTTAAGTGTCACCCTTGTGCTATTTTTATAATATGCATTAAAGCATGTTTTTAGAACTTTTTTTAACTCAATTTTTGCCCCTCAGAATGTCAATTTGCCAGTTATTGCATGTTATTGATTCTACAGGACAGTTGTTTTTGTATTGGATATTGTGTGTTTCCCATTTTTACGTAGAGACCAACTCCACTCTTTATGAGTTGACCCATGCGTCTCCTTGTTCTCCTGGCTGCTGCCTAATGTACACATCTAATTACCCCAGCAAAAAGAAACAAGAACAAATTCTTTTAGGAAAACGCAATACAGTGACCCAAAAACTTATTTGTCTTTAAAAGTAAGCTAAAATAAACCAAAAAGGGTAATGCACTATGTTATGCCTTTATGAAGCAATCCCCCACATCAGAGGTGATATTTCATTGTGGTTGCAGTGGTGCAAACAATACTAACAGTAACAGTAGTTTGATATACTATGCACAGACAATTTTTAAACAAAAATAGGTTGATGACTTTTGTTTTTTCTCAAGTTGGGGCAAGGATGTTAATTTGTTTGGCGAACTTTTAAACATAAGCTATAAACTAGTTTTTAAGACCCCAAAATTCGCTAAAAATGCCCCAAAACACAAAAGTTTCTGTTACTATGGCAACAGACTCTGCATTGATTTTAAAAGTCTATTTTGTTTACTGGCACCCCAAGCCCTTTTTATCCTACGAACATTGGGTTTTTATAACCGTGGACACATGTAAAGTATTTACGTGAAATTACTTATAAGAACTGTGGAAAATACAGGGGGGGGGCACTATGTGATGTTATGGATTTTCAGGTTTTTACCTAACCCTAGCCCATCAAACTCTAAACTGCATGTTTTATTTGATTCTGTTGGACTGAGAACTGACTGAACTATTAAACATATCATGCTTTACATAATCCATAAGGAGGGAAGGATAACATCTACCCTCCTTATTGATGAGATGTATCATATTGAATAAACTTACTTGAATCCAACGATGCCATCACCACCGTCTCCTCCGTGATGGAGGGGACGGTGGTCCTGGTTGCTGGGGAAGACAGTTTAGATACGCTTATATTTCACTCCCCCTTCCCCTCCCAACTTTAGAGTTTTAGTTCAAGAAGTTAATAACCCTTGTGTCATTTTCAACGATTGCAAAATGACTTTCATGGGAAATTTACCGTTATTCATAAATTCAAATCGTTAAAATTAATCGGGCCTGAAATTTGCATTTTTGAGAGCATGGCCAATTTCATTTTGCAAAGAGCACTTCCATCATGTGATTTGTCCATTGGAAAATGTAAGAGTTTATGGGGAACTTTTGAGGAGGCGCCAAGGCAAGGACCAGGGCAACAGAGCCTGCAGTGCCTCTGTAATTCCAGGCCCAATGAATCAAATAACCCAAAATGTAGTGCCCTCCTCAGTTTGTACTTGTCCATGTACAGGAAATAATATTTTCAAAAGGTGAATTAAAACCAACAAACTCTGCCCTTGCCCAGTTGCAACTGCCCTCCCAAATTTGGGCAAAACAGTGGGTTCAGGCTCAGCAAGAAGAAGAAAAATTGGACGGCGAAAGCAAAAAAAGACTTTTTACTTTTGATTGTTATTGTACTGTTGTTTTTTTCTTCTGCATCTTATTCTTCTCCTTGTAAAAGTAAAGCTCATACAGACTTGAAACTTGTACTAAGACCTAAGCTTAGTGTATAGATGAATTCGCAACTATTTTGGGGATGATGATGTCATGGATGACGTCATTACATTAAATCAATTATAAATATTTAAAAAAATCATATCTGCAGCACGATAAATGCGACATATAAGATCTCTGCATCATATAAATGCATATTTTTTATCCTTTACTTCCGGTTGAAACCAAAAGCTGAAGTTTTTTTGTTTTTTTAACTGAATATTCTCTTCAGACCTCTCGTACAGCCTTGAAATCTACCATGTACAATAGACCTTAGTTTGTAGATGAAACCCAAAGTCGTCATCGATGACAGCATTAGGCCTACATTAAATCAACCTTTAATATTTCGAAAATTCCTATCTTGAGAAAATTATAATTGCTACATACAAGATCTTTGGACTAATGTAAGATCTTGAACTTGTATTGTACAAATTTTACACAAAGTGTCACCCCATGTGACCTTTACTATAAGCTGAAATTTCATACTTAAAGGTCGTACATGTTTGGTAATGACTCAAAACAAATATTAGCATAAAAAGTTACTTGGTAACAAGCAACGGAGAGCTGTTGATAGTATAAAACATTGTAGGAAACGACTCCCTCTGAAGTAACATAGTTTTTGAGAAAGAGGTAATTTCTCATTAAAATAATAAAAACTTCTTGCAAGAAGTTTTTATTCCTATCTGAAAGCACACAAATTTGTACAACAAGGGTGTTTTTTCTTTCATCATTTTCTTGCAACTTCAATGACCAATTGAGCCCAAGTTTTCACAGGCTTGTTATCTTATGCATATATATGTTGGGATACACCAAGTGAGAACACTGGTCTTTGGCAATTTCCAAACGTGTTCAGTGCCTTTAAAAAACTGATATCTCATCCTACAATTAAAAGTGCCTTCCATTGAGGCGCAATTAATCCCTCATGTATTTTGTGGGACGGGAGCCTCGGGTCGCAGGGTTAACCAAAAAAGGTTCAGACTTGAAACCACAATTACTTTAACATGTATCAATATTTCCTACAAAGACATGTTTACGAGGATCGAGGGGACTTCTCGTTATTAACTTCACTGCCGCGGAGTGAGTTCTTAATTGGTCTCAACGTTTCGAACAAAATCTACTAAGCGAAGTAGATATACACATGGTGTTACCGCAATGCCTCAAATCCCATTTACCGTAATTAGAAATTGGTACTTGTGTTTTTAATGTGTACAATTTTAGGCAAATGAACCCCTCTGTCCCCCCTTAACCAAAGAGTCCCCATTCGCCCATGTTAAGCTTATAGATAAAATGTCTGTTGTAGGGGTGTGGGGGTTGCTCAAATTTTGTTTTATGTAGCCACCCCACATGAACACAAAACAGTTTTTTAGATCAAACTTGTATTAAATGTCTGATTATTTTATCCACTCATCAGGTTTGTACCATGTGTCGGCACTTTCCAGGATATCATCCAATGCACCAAATAGATTGCTGGCATCTACAACTCAGCAAGTCACATCTTACTCTATAAGGTAAGTTTATAATACTTTAATAATGTTATCTTAGGAATGTATAAGCAATAAGCATAGATTTTTTTTGTCACTGGGCTATGTAAGACATTGATTTACCCCTTATTAAAGGGAGGATACACCTTTGGTAACTACTCCAAAAGTTAATAACCATAAAACTTTACTTGGTAAAGAGCACTGGAGAGCTGCTGACATTATAAAACATTGTTAGAAATGACACCCTTTGAAGAAATGTAGTTTTAGAGAAAGAGGTAATTTTTTCACCCCAAAATTTGAATCCGAGAAAGGCTTCAGGCATGAAGCCTTTCTCGGGCATCTCAAAACACACAATTCTTTGCAACAAGGGTGTTTTTTTTCTTTCATTATTTTCTTGCAACTTTGATGACCAATTGAGCCCAAATTTTCACAGGTTTGTAATTTTGTGCATCTGTCTGGATACACCAAGTGAGGATACTGGTCTTTGACAATTACCAAAAGTATGCCCTCAGTATCACTTCACTACAAACAAATAAATAATCACTATGATACAATCAACTTATTGGTTTTAGTTTAGTTTTACTACCCATCCTTGAATACAAAAATAAATTGTTATAAATAAAGAAGAAAATAGTTGACAAGACATCTGCAGTACAAAGTGAGCAAAAAAAAATAAGGCTTATTTATATTATATCTGTTTTAGCAATGCGAAGGTCATGGGTTTGAATCCCACCTGAGTGATTTGCCTGTGGATTTTTTTTCACAGAACTCGGGAAAGTACTGAGTATACAGTGCTTGATACACATCGATGGAAGGGTAAAAACAAATTATGTTTTTTATCCTCCGATGCAAAGTTAACATCTATTATATTTGTTTTGTTGTGTTTTCTCAAACACGTAACCCCTCAACTTTATAAGCAATTCTACCTTTGCGCTTTTTCTTGCAATTTAATAAATCAAAATGGTTTAAATGATTGCTGTTCCATCTGTTAAAATTAAATTTCAACTTAAGACAAAATTTATGTAAGAACATTTTCACCTTTTTAAAGGGAATTTCCGGCAATTTGACTTGACCATTATGGATTATCCGATTGTTACTTAACCCTAACTCATCAAAATCCAACTGCATGTTTTGTTAGATTCTGTTGGACTGAGGACTACACTAGTAAAATTATTATGCTTTACATGGGATCAGGCATATACCACCATAATCAGAATGTAGTATAGTTAATTTACCTTGGTGTTGGGGTTTGTTAGAGTGAGGAAGGATTCTAGTAAACAACCCTTGGGGTTAGGGTTTTAACAGACTTGAAATTTCAACCTTTGGCATTTAAATAGTTATTGTGACAGCAAGTGAATAATAATGATAATTTTGTGGGTTTTTTCACAGTATGATGTGCTAGCTGCAGTGAGATTACCAATAAACCGTGTAGAATTCCAAGGTCTACCTCAGATGTCATCTTAAAAAGGTAAATACAAGAGGGGTACTTCATGTTTAAGACAAGGTCCAGCATTTGTCATTCAATAATTCTGGTGGGCTTTACACTTAAATTAGGCTACAGCACTAAGCAGTTATAATTTTTAGAACTGACGGGCTTACTTTATTTGAACTTTACAGCCCCTTGTAAACCATTACATGGTGCTATGCAAAGGAAAAGGTCTCATACTTCAACACGTAACTCCACTTACCTTGTAGGAAAAATACTGAGCGCTTTAAGACACCCATCGGGAGTATAAAGCGCTATATAAGAACTGCGTATTATTATTATTATTATTATTTGAATCAAGACAGCAGTTACTGATTGGTTTTGTTGGCAAAACTGCTCCTGCCTACTTATTGTTGACTCTCTTTGAATCAATATAAGGCAGAACAATGGTGACAATGAACATCTAACAAGTTTGGTAGAATCTCTATGCATGAATCAAGACCAGATGATTTGATGGAAAACTGTTTTACGTTTATATAAGTCAAGATAAAGTACAACATTAGAAATGATGACAAAACTCTAAATCAGGGAAATAAAAATTCTTAGAAAAAAAGGCAAAACCACTGCAGCAGGTTTTCTCGTAATTTTGATGTAAAACTGTTTTATGTTAACTCTTTTTGAATCAAGATAAGGTAGAATACTAGAAATGCTGAAACAACTCTTTGAATATGAAAAATGGCAAAAACCACTGCTACAAGTGTAGCCTACTCTAAATAATAAATCTAGACAAAATAATTTGATGGGAAACTGTTTTATGTTTACTCTCTTTGAATCAAGAAAAGGTAGAACATTAGAAGTGTTGACAAAAGACTCTGTGAATCAGGAAGATTTATACTTAATGAAAACTTTTTAGGAAATAATAGGCAGCAGGTTTGCTTCATAAATTGAATCAAGATAAGTACAACAATATAGGCAAAATGTCTGCTGGGATTATTGGAATTGAGTTTATGTTAAGAGTGGTAATTAAATTTCTGTTGAATAAGGAATCCAAAGTTTAAAACTTTGGGTACCAGGCTATTTCCCTCTCAGCCTCATTTCAGATACAAACATTCAATAAAATCATTGACTTTCATTCAAATAATTATTGTTGACCTGAAGTATTCATATGTATATTTTTGTTTGTTTGCCCAAAGAGTGGCACGGCTAGCTACAGTGAGATCACCCGTCTACCAAGTAGAGTTCCAAGTTAAAAAGGTCAGTACAAGATGATTGTTTGATAGGTAAAGGCATGGTACACCTTTGGTAATTACTCAAAATATCTATTAGCATAAAAACTTACTTGGTAACGAGCAACGGAGAGCTGTTGATAGTATAAAACAATGTGAGAAACGACTCACTCTGAAGTAACGAGATTTTGAGAAAGAGGTAATTTCTCACTAAAATAATAAAAACTTCTTGCAAGAAGTTTTTATTCCTATCTGAAAGCACACAAATTTGTACAACAAGGGTGTTGTTTCTTTCATCATTTTCTTGCAACTTCGATGACCAATTGAGCCCAAATTTTCACAGGCTTGTTATTTTATGCATCTGTTGGGATACACCAAGTGACAATTACCAAACGTGTTCAGTGCCTTTAAGACAAGATGCAGCATTTGTGATGATGTCAAAACCTTTGTGATTCTGGTTGACTAATTTATGCAAAGTCAGTTAGGTTCAGCAATTGGTATAATTGGCTAAATTAATGAAATGCTGATGGGCTTTACACTCTTTGAATCAAGACGATTTAATTACTGATTGGGTTTTTTTCGGCAAAATTGCTCACTCTATTTGAAGCAAGAAAAGGCACAACATTGGTCAATGTTGGCAATGAAAATACAACAAAATTGGTAGACTTTCTCTATAAATAAGAAATTAAGACATGATAATTTGATGGAAAACTGTTTCATTAACTCTCTTTGAATCGGGACAAATGCTTATCACTTTTTAGAAAAATTGCAAAATCACTGCTGCAGTTTTGCTTCATACTCTGAATCAAGATAAGGTACAATGTATGTTGGAATTTGTTTTCTATTTTGAAAAAGGTACCATACTGTTTCCCTCTCAGCCTCATTTTGGATACATTGAATAAAACTGTTTGATGATTGTTGTTGACCTCGAGTACATCACATGTATTGATATTTATATGTGTTTGTGTTTTCCCATAGTGTAGTACAGCTTCCAGTGAGATCACCCATCTACCAAGAAGAGTTCCAAAGATCTCAGAAGTCATCTTTAAAAAGGTAAATACAAATGAGTGTTTGATAGTCAAGACAAGGTGCAGCATTTGTGATAGTGTCAAAACTTTTTCAATTCTGGTGGACTTTATGCTTAGCTAAGAATCAAGTAAGGTTCAGCATTTGGTAATATCGGATAAAAAAACACCCTGAAATTACACTCATTGATTAGAGACAACACAATTGATTACTGTTTGGTTTTGTTGGCAAAACTGCTCTTGCCTAATTGCTTACTCTCTTTGAATCAAGACGGGGCACAATATTAGACGTAATGGCAATGAAAATATAGCAAAACTAGTAGTCTTGCATCAAGATTAATTGACGGAAATTGTTTACTCTGAATAAAGATAAGGTAGAAAATTATAAATGTTAGTGAAACTGTCTTTGAATTAGAAATAATGGCAACCTGTTGGCAAAACCTCTGCTGAAATTGAAATTTCTGTCGTCAAGTCTGGTTTTTAAATTTATGTTAAAATGTTGGATCCTACAAATGTTAAAGGTACCAGACTACTTTCCCTTCAGCCTCATTTTGGATGCATTCAGTAAAAGGATACCAATCAGCCCCTTAAACATCCACAGACATTTTTCCTGTCGTACATTTTGCCTGACGTTGTTTCTTATTGTTGGTGGCCCCAAAACAATGAATTGTTCTTCTGTTTATTACCTTCATTACAGGTTGGGACAAACTTGCCGAGTGCAGGCAAACCCTGACGCAGTGGCCTCCTACCCTGCACTGATCTGGCCCTAAAGGAGACAAGTTAAGGTCTTGGAACTATCAACTTGTCATGCAAGCAAGAAGATAATCATAACCTTTGAGACAACTGATACTGAACTCTTGGATGAGATGAAGCAACCTGTTGCAGCCTGGGAACCACTGACTTTTAAATAAAAGAAACTTTTAAGAACTTAAAATTATAAGCTGCTGATGATGAATTTACTTTCAACGAGACTGGACGACAGGAAACAAAACCTTTGGAAGGACATTATTTAATATAATCAATTTAGAAACTATTTATAAGGCATCAACAAAGACAGTGATATACGATGAAGAATCCAAGAAATCTACCGTAGCAATTTAGTCTTACATTTAGAGAAATTGGACGACAGGAAACAAAACCTTTGGAAGGACATTATTTAATTCAATCAATTTAGAAACTATTTATAAGGCGTCAACAAAGACAGTGATCTACGATGAAGAATCCAAGAAATCTACCGTGGCAATTTAGTCTTACCTTTAGAGAAATTATACTTGTAATGATTTGCAGAAAACTAACAGATACTTAAAGTAAAACAGTATGTCTGGATTTTTGACACAACTTGATCTTTTACTTATAAAGTTCAAGGAAGAAATGTTATAGCAGTTTAAAAACAACTACTTTAGCTCAAAGCCGAACTTTAAATTAAATTAGATTTCAACCAAACTATGCTTTGCCACAATCAAGCCTTTCATCTTGACAAATTATGTTTCCTAAAAATGCTTTTTATAAATGTGTGTTTAATGATTAATTTTAAGTTTTATTTGTAGGAGAATAAAGGCTGATGCTATTTAGGGGCAAATCAATTCACCCAAATAAATAAATAAAGTGTTTGAAAATCCCCCCCCCTTGGTTGATTTGCCCAAACCTTGACTGTTGTCTCATTATTTGAGTTGTATACTTAGTACTTGGTTGCCATGTTTGCCAACAAAGCAACATAAATTGGGTGTGTATAATTTTTACGTCAAAGTTCCATGGCGCAAAATAACTTGCAAAAAGCGCGTATACACACCCAATTGCATTGTAGGAAAACATAGCGACCCTGAGGGTTCATCTTAGTCCAATGGAACCCACCCCCACCCTGTAGAAACTGACCCCCAGTTGAGGTTGGTTTCTACAGGGTGGGGGTGGGTTCCATTGGGCTAAGATGGATCCTCAATTTTAGCTGGGGTGGGGTAGGCTTAACGTAAATAAGACACAAAATACAAAGTGAGGGTACATTTCTTTTTTTTTATTGAAAAATATGACCAAAAAAAAAGCAGAGTTGTGCAAACACCCGTTCCTGTCGGTTTCCCCCCTCGACTACCTGGAACTCATGGTGATCCTACTGGCCAAGTGCAATAGTTGATATGTTCTCTGTTCAGTCAAATTCACTTGGATGAACCATTAGTGGTCTATTTCAATGATGTATGTCTTACAAGGCCCAATGAGCTAGACGCAATTTTTGCGCTGTTTTAGATGCAGTAGTCTTGAGCAGAAGGGAGTTGTTGCTTGCTTAAATGAGCTGATGCCCCCAAGAGTGCTTAAGATTTCACCGATTGTTGTTTTGCAACCAAGCTGCACTGGTGGTACCAAGAGATATCGACGCTTGTTCCAATGGAATCCTAACACAGCGGATGATGAAGACTTCTATCCAGATAATCGTGTGCTGGTCGGAGACTTTGATTTTAAACAAAGTTCACTTGAAAGTGTGTGTGTAAAACAAACTATCAAAAACATTGAAGAAAATGCCTGACGTATCAACAGAAAACGTCACAAATTTTTGATCAGTTTCAGTTAGATGAATAGTGACCTTTTTGCACTTGATTGCCAATAATTACCAAAGATGACATTGAATTGATATAAAATCTAAAATACTAAAGCTACTTTGGACCATAACGTGTACAAGACCAGACATTTCAACTTGGCTAAGATTAATCAAGGAAAGAACTTGGTTTGAATCCTAAGTTTGTGCTTTTACGACAATTTGATGTCAAAACTCTGCATAATGTAGTATGCAAAATGTACTATGAAAACTGTTATCTACAGATCAGTTTTGAGAAGAAAAAAAAACCATGCAGAGCTTTGGAGGGAAACAAAAAACTGAAAGATTCTTAAATGTGTTATAATAAGTGACAATACGTTTTCCTTGATTGGCCCTCAAATTATTAGCGAATAAAATGAGGGACTAATGAGTAAATTTTGTGTCGAAGACTGACCTGAACAAAGTGGTCTTGTAAAAGATTTCTTTTTCAAAACTCTAAAATGTCAAACCCCTGTTTTGGGTTAAAAGAGTCAGGATCATTTTTCCTGTGTGAAAAATTACCGTCAATAAAATCTATATGGAATGAACCGTTCTTAAAGAAGGCAAAAACTCAAATCATTGCACATTTTCCTCTCAAACTTAAGACAAACTAATAACTTGACCTTTGAATGACCATTCATGTGAATCTCCACACAAGAGAAGTATGGGTTATTCACGGCACAAGGGAAGTATTGGCAATTCACCGCACCAGGGAAGTATGGGTAATTCACGGCACAAGGGAAGTATTGGCAATTCACCGCACCAGGGAAGTATGGGTAATTCACTGCACAAGAAAAGTACATGTATGTGTAGTAGATCACCACACAGGGGAAGTATGGGTAATTCACCACGCAAGAGAAGTATGGGTAATTCACCGCACAAGGGAAGTATGGGTAATTCACTGCACAAGCGAAGTATGGGTAATCACTGCACAAGGGAAGTATGGGTAATTCAGCGCACAAGGGAAGTATGGGTAATTCACCGCACAAGGGAAGTACGGGAAATTCACTGCACAAGCGAAGTATGGGTAATTCACTGCACAAGGGAAGTATGGGTAATTCACTGCACAAGCGAAGTATGGGTAATTTACTGCACAAGCGAAGTATGGGTAATCACTGCACAAGGGAAGTATGGGTAATTCACCGCACAAGGGAAGTATGGGTAAGACACTGCACAAGCGAAGTACGGGAAATTCACTGCACAAACGAAGTATGGGTAATTCACCGCACACGCGAAGTATGGCTAATTCACCGCACAAGGGAAGTATGGCTAATTCACCGCACAAGGGAAGTATGGGTAATTCACCGCACAAGGGAAGTATGGGTAATTCACCGCACAAGGGAAGTATGGGTAATTCACCGCACAAGGGAAGTATGGGTAATTCACCGCACAAGGGAAGTATGGGTAATTCACCGCACAAGGGAAGTATGGGTAATTCACCGCACAAGGGAAGTATGGGTAATTCACCGCACAAGGGAAGTATGGGTAATGCACCACACAAGAGAAGTATGGGTAATTCACCGCACAAGGGAAGTATGGGCAATTCACCGCACAAGGGAAGTAATTCACCGCACAAGGGAAGTACGGGTAATTCACCGCACAAGAGAATTATGGGAAATTCACCGCACAAGGGAATTATGGGAAATTCACTGCACAAGCAAAGTATGGGTAATTCACCACACAAGGGAAGTATGGGTAATTCACCGCACAAGGGAAGTAATTCACCGCACAAGGGAAGTACGGGAAATGCACCACACAAGAGAAGTACGGGTAATTCACCGCACAAGGGAAGTATGGGTAATTCACCACAAAAGGTGAACTATAAGTACCGTAATTCTTTGAGTGACCTTTGAATGACCTCTGACATTTTATGTGATGCTTGTATTGTTGGGGAACTTGTATTTATGACCTTTGACCAAAATTAGGAGAATTGGGTATCTACCTACACTTTGCTTTTGTTGATTGAAAGTTGAAACAAATCCAATGTTTGTTGAGTACTTATAAAGATTTCGTGCAAGCCATGCTAACAACATGCAAGTAATTTAAGATGCCACATGAATTGGAAAAACGATTCTTAGAAGTGTTGAATAATTTCCCAAGGTGGTGGAGACTAGAATGAACAAAGAACAATTCGGATAGACTTTCCCCTGACACATTTTCTGTCCTTTTGGTGTGGGTTTTTTTCCGTCTGATGGAACAAAATATTGAACCAAAATTAACTTTTCGTGACAAAGTCAATATTGTAGGAATTGATTTGAAACACAAAACCAAGTATTGAAAAAAGCATCTTTTGTTCCAATTGTGGAAATCAAGCGTTGGGAGAAAATAAGACTTTTGAAGTCCTATTTTCGTGTAAATCTTGTAAAAATGAATAGAAACAATTTTATTCTATAAACGCTGCTGAAGATTAGTCTTACAAGCTTCACTTTCAAAATCATATCCTCAGATATCATTTGAAATGACAAGGTCTAAAGCTACTAGCCTAATATAAACTCGAATAATTATCTCTCATCGTGTTGTTTTAGTCGGGAAACTTAAAGAGATAAAACTGAGAAATAAAATCTCCTCCAATAATTTGCCCTTGACCATGATTAGATCCTAATACCTTGACTTTGACTTGACCATTGACCTCAACTAAAAACCAACCAATTCTAAGCAAGTATGAATTATAGCAATCCAATGTCATCTTTGGTATCAAGAGGCAATACAAATTAGTGTTGTTCTTACAGAGAATTTGTAGATCCTACGTGGCATGACCAAGCAGAACATGTTTCTCCAGCCCTCACACCATCAACTAGATAGAAGTCCTCATCATCCACTGGGTCCAGATTCCATTGGCTCAAGCGAAGACATCTCAAGGCACCTCTTGATGGTCTCAAATGAACCCCAGTGCAAACCTGTTTACTAGACAACAAAAGAGAGTGACGTGACCAACAAAAGGCTAAATAATAAGAGGCCCTCATCTCGACGTCTTGGGAGATCGATCAAAACGTTTTAGGGACCAACGACTCCCTGCCAGCTCAGACCATGTGTATAGTTTCAAAAAATGCTCGTTCTAGCTCATCAAATCTTGTAAGGCATTACACCAGTGAAGTAGTACACTAGTGGTGCATCTAAGTGAATTTCACTGAACAGAGAACATACCTCCCATTGCACCTGGCGCAGCAAGATCACCACTTGTTCCAGGCAGCCGAGGGGGTCCACCGACAGGCACAGGTGTTTGCACAACTCTGCAGATGAGTTTTCGTAAAGAGTTTATACAATATGAAAGAAACTCATCAAGATGAGCTGCTCATACACAATGAAGCCACAATGAAATATTTTGGAAAAAATAAAAAAATAAAATATTAAAAAGGAATTTTAATATATTGATGAAGAAATCAGGTGATTTTGCATTTAAGCTCTGACAGATAATCATAATATCATGCAGAGCCACACCAAAAAATACTTGTAAATGAAAAAACTAAGTAATTCATGTTGCACTAAAATATGTAATGTTTTTTGTTAACACTACTGTGAAAGAATTGTAGACATTGTTGTGCCTACTTCAATTTTTATCAGTTTTCCTTAAAACACTTGCTGATTTCTGAAACAAAAATGACGGCGTCACTTGTAAGCAAAATCATCATTTTATGAGTACATAATAATTTTGTAAATGGCTTCAGTTTTGGTAGGAGCAACTCGTGTTTAATTTAAATTAAATAATCACAATTAAGATATTACAAAGATATGATTCAGAATTAGATGTTGGTCTGAATTATAAACAAAAATAAGAATGCTTTGTTTCCCAAGAAGACAATCAGAGTGCCCTGATTTGCCGCAAGGGAACATTTTTCTTAAAATTACCGTGATTTTTGTGCACTAATTTATGTAAGTTTCAGACTTTACTTAATTCCGAATCATAGCTTTGAGCAAAGCAAATTACTGGGATGGATCTATATAAACAATACCACACAAAAGGGAAGTATGGGTAATTACCACACAAAGGAAGTATGGGTAAATCACCAAACAAGGGAATTATAGTAATTTACCACACAAGGGAAGTATGGTTAGATCACCATAAAAGGGAATTATAAATTAATGTACCACAAAAGGTAATTATTACCACACAAGGGAAGTATGGGCAGATCACCACAATAACGGAAGTATTGGTAGACCACCACACAAGGGAAGTATGGGTAGACCACCACACAAGGGAAGCATGGGTAGACCACCACACAAGGGAAGTATGGGTAGACCACCACACAAGGGAAGCATGGGTAGACCACCACACAAGGGAAGCATGGGTGATCACCACACAAGGGAAGTATGGGTAGACCACCACACAAGGGAAGTATGGGTAGACCACCACACAAGGGAAGTATGGGCAGATCACCACACAAGGGAAGTATGGGTAGATCACCACAAGGGAAGTATCGGTAGATCACCACACAAGGGAAGTATGGGTAGACCACCACACAAGGGAAGTATGGGCAGATCACCACAAGGGAAGTATGGGTAGATCACCACAAGGGAAGTATGGGTAGACCACCACACAAGGGAAGTATGGGTAGACCACCCCACAAGGGAAGCATGGGTAGACCACCACAAGGGAAGTATGGGTAGACCACCACACAAGGGAAGTATGGGTAGACCACCACAAGGGAAGTATGGGTAGATCACCACACAAGGAAAGTATAGGCAATTCACCACAGTAGGGAAGTATGGGTAATTCACCACACAAGGGAAAGTGCGGGTAATTCACCACACAAGGGAAGTATGGGTAATTGGCACATGCCTGAAACGTTTAAACCTACATAAATAATCAATTAATTATTAAGTCTTATTTTTGAAACCTAAGAATCTATGCATATAGACACAAATAAGGTGTCACTATTTCAGGCATGCAACTCTGCATTTTTTGAAAAATAGAGGACATTAACGGGCACAGCAAGATTTTATACTGTTTTTCAATTTTCAGTGGCCGAGAAAAACCACAACCGTCAAAATCAAAAAGTTTCATGCCTGCTATTTGCCGTGTATGAGAGAGATGGCCGTAAACCCCGTGAAAAACCCCTTTGGGGAAAAAACACGGGGAAAGTCCCATCCGGCTCCAATTCTATGGCAACCAAGTTTGTCAACTCCATACATCAGCATTTTAATTGAATGGGCTGAATAAATGTGCTAGATTAGTGACAGAAACATTACTTCAACTATAATTAACCCTATTTGACAACATTTTAATTTGTGAACTTTGATTTGGATGATTCACCACACAATTAGGAAGGTATGGATGGGCAGATCACCACAAGGAAATATGGGTAGATTACCACTCAAGGGAAGTATGGGTAATTCACCACACAAGGGAGGTATGGGTAATTCACCACACACGTGAAGTTCGGGTAATTCACCACACAAGGGACGTATGGGTAATTCACCACATAAGGGAAGTATGGGTAATTCACCACACAAGTGAAGTTCGGGTAATTCACCACACAAGGGAAGTATGGGTAATTCACCACACAAGGGAGGTATGGTTAATTCACCACACAAGTGAAGTTCGGGTAATTCACCACACAAGGGACGTATGGGTAATTCACCACACAAGGGAGGTATGGTTAATTCACCACACAAGTGAAGTTCGGGTAATTCACCACACAAGGGAAGTATGGGTAATTCACCACACAAGGGAGGCATGGGTAATTCACGACACAAGGGAAGTATGGGTAATTCACCACACAAGGGAAGTATGGGTAATTCACCACACAAGGGAGGTATGGTTAATTCACCACACAAGTGAAGTTCGGGTAATTCACCACACAAGGGAAGTATGGGTAATTCACCACACAAGGGAGGTATGGGTAATTCACCACTCAAGGGAAGTATGGGTAATTCACCACACAATTAGGAAAGTATGGGCAGATCACCACAAGGGAAGTATGGGTAGATTACCACAAGAGCGCAGTATGGGTAATTCACCACACAAGGGAGGCATGGGTAATTCACCACACAAGGGAAGTATGGGTAATACCGCACAAGGGAAGTATGGGTAATCACCGCACAAGGGAAGTATGGGTAATTCACCACACAAGGGAGGCATGGGTAATTCACGACACAAGGGAAGTATGGGTAATCACCACACAAGGGAAGTATGGGTAGATCACCACAAGGGAAGTATGGGTAATTCACCACACAAGCGAAGTATGGGTAATTCACCACACAAGGGTAGTATGGGTAATTCACCACAGAAGGGAAGTATGAATAATTCACCACACAAGGAAAGTATGGGTAATTCACCACACAAAGGAAGTATGGGTAAGGGGAAGTATGGGTAATTCACCACACAATTAGGAAAGTATGGGCAGATCACCACAAGGGAAGTATGGGTAGATTACCACAAGAGCGCACAAGGGGAAGTTATAAACATGCACCACAGTTTAAGTTATTTTCTGACACAACGATCCATCCCCTACATATTTACAAATGAAATTAATTTATAGAAAAGAAAACTATGATGAATTGCTCCTGCTTGTGATGAACTGTCACTCTAAATGATGATCCGACACTCTCTGTCTGGACTGGGCTGTCACTCTAAATGAAGATCCGACACTCTCTGTCTGGATTGGGCTGTCACTCTAAATGAAGATCCGACACTCTCTGTCTGGATACATGTAGTTTATCTGTAGTAAATGAAACAAAGGAATAGAACAAATATTAAACGGCTGACAGGAATGTTAATAAAGGCAGAACATTTTCAGGCCTTGAATTACATGCAGGCCATATGGCCTTGTTGCCCTGGTGCATTGTTGCCCTGGGGCATGGTCTTGGCCTTGGTACCCTGGAGAATGGTCTTGGCCCCCTGGGGCATGGTCTTGGCCTCGGTGCCCTGGGGCAAGGTCTTGGCCTTGAGGTATGGTCTTGGCGCCCTGGGGCATGGTCTTGGCCTCGGTGCCCTGGGGTATGGTCTTGGCGCCCTGGGGCATGGTCTTGGCCTCGGTGCCCTGGGGCAAGGTCTTGGCCTTGAGGTATGGTCTTGGCGCCCTGGGGCATGGTCTTGGCCTCGGTGCCCTGGGGTATGGTCTTGGCGCCCTGGGGCATGGTCTTGGCCTCGGTGCCTTGGGGCAAGGTCTTGGCCTTGGGGTATGGTCTTGGCGCCCTGGGGCATGGTCTTGGCCTCGGTGCCCTGGGGTATGGTCTTGGCGCCCTGGGGCATGGTCTTTGCCTCGGTGCCCTGGGGCAAGGTCTTGGCCTTGAGGTATGGTCTTGGCGCCCTGGGGCATGGTCTTGGCCTCGGTGCCCTGGGGTATGGTCTTGGCCTTGGGGTATGGTCTTGGCCTCGGTGCCTTGGGGCAAGGTCTTGGCCTTGGGGTATGGTCTTGGCGCCCTGGGGCATGGTCTTGGCCTCGGTGCTTTGGGGTATGGTCTTGGCGCCCTGGGGCATGGTCTTGGCCTCGGTGCCCTGGGGCAAGGTCTTGGCCTTGGGGTATGGTCTTGGCGCCCTGGGGCATGGTCTTGGCCTCGGTGCCCTGGGGCAAGGTCTTGGCCTTGGGGTATGGTCTTGGTGCCCTGGGGCATGGTCTTGGCCTTGGTGCCCTAAGGCATGGTCTTGGCCTCGGTGCCCTGGTGCATGGTCTGGGCCTTGGGGTATGGTCTTGGTCTTGGCGCCTTGGGGCATGGTCTTGGCCTCGGTGCCCTGGATGGGGCATGGTCTTGGCCTTGCTGGGGCATGGTCTTGGCCTCGGTGCCCTGGGCCAAGGTCTTGGCCTTGGTACCCCTTCAATAGTTTACCAAAGACTTAAAGATTTTCCGATTGAAGTGCCCTTTGCAAAATGAAATTGGCCTTTCCATCTCAAAGATGAAATTCTAGGCCTCGTAGTCATAATTGATTTATTTGTTCTCTCTCCCTCTCTCGATTTGAATACTGACGGGCCGATTTCAAAAAGAGGTAAGATCGATCTTGCTATTAAAGCAAAGTGTGATGTCACAAAACAAATTGTGATATTGACAACACATCTTAAGATGCATCTTAATAATGCTTTGTGACATCAAGCCCTGGTCATTCAACATTGAAAAAGAACAGAGCAATAGACCTCTTGGTTTTCTTGAAAATATTTAAATAGGTGCCACAGCTTCTGTACAGAAAGCATTGGATAAACAAGTTCTGATTGCTACCAATGGTGTTCTAAATAGGTAGACCGCCAACATTAGGGATAGATACCTCAGTTGTTAGAGTGCCGGAAACTTAATCCGGAGGGTCACACGTTCAAATCTTACTCTAATAAATTTGTTTTTGCTCACACTTAACTTATGTTCAAAAGCAGTTAAATAAAAGGTCTTTCATTGAAACAAACTTTGAACAAAAGTACATGCCACTTTTTTAGGATCTAATCTAATTTCAGCAATGCGATGCATTATGAAAGATATTTTCCCCATTCCTTCAGCACAGCACACGTTTGAATAATATTTATTTTACGAAAAGGTAGCAAATAAAACGATAAATTTATAACCACCTTAAAAAGCTACCAATGGACAACCAAAATGATAAACATTTGCAATCATCACATACCTTGGTTATCTTCCTTGCCGTCATGAGGATGACTTCATCTAATGGGTGTTACTGGCTGGCACCAAGGAGGCCTTTACTGGAGGAGGATTGAGTCATTTACATCAATTAGGTGATGATCTTCACAGCTAGTGACTCATTAAACTCAGTCTTTGAGCAGCAATTCCACTAGGAGGGAATGTAAGGTCTTCAGCAGCAAGTGTCCAAACTCTTCCATGGAGGGTGACTGGGTTTCAAGTGTGTGTGTTGTAGGTGCTGCTGAGTTACCCCTAGAGGGTTGTCCAAGTTCATGTGCTGATGAGATGACATCATGTGTCTCACTGAATCATCATTATCAAGTGTTGATGGCTGACATGTTGACAGCGTGTGCTGTGATGGCAATGCATCAAAGGGTACTGCCACTCATCTGAGATTGAACCTATTGTTAAAAAACAACAAATAATAGAAAAGGTTGAGATCCTTGGACGAAGTAAAGCATTCCACACAGGCTTCGAATTACCCGGGTGCACGCGTGCACCAGTGCATGTAACTTTTCCGACGTGCACGCAGCTCCAATAAATTACATGCACGCCGTGCATGTGGATTTTATGAGTGTTTTATTTTTTGTAATGCATGTGATTGTGATTGTGAACTAAATGAGAAACATTTTCAATTTACCTTACCGAAACTCCATTGATTTTCCTCAAGTTGTTTCAAATAAAATTGACAAGAATTTATTACCGCACATGTGTACCGAGTCTTTTCATTTCCATTTCTATTTCCAAACCTTTGCGCGATCTGTATGTAGATTGCGTACCCATTGCTGCACGATCAACCGATCGCGCAACTTACCCAACATGATTGTTCATCGTGCAGTGAGACTGCCCTGCGCGATTAATAGATTTCACAAAATTGGCCCTGCGCAATTGAACGATGTTTGCGCGATCGACCGATGTCACCACCATGCTCGATAGATTGCGTGACAGGCAGGCAGTATTAGCGCGCACAAACAGTAATAGTATGGTAGTCTTGGTCATAACCGCACTGAACTCACTGTCTTATTCCCAATGTATGCAACGCACGTACAAAATCTGGCTCATTCAACTTCCCTCCTTGAGGAAAGACTAGCCCCTATGGGCCCTATACAACGCGTGTGTGCACCGATGTGTTTGTGTGTTATGTAACGGTACGGTCGTTCGTTTGCCTGAATGTTGACATCTCGCACTCGCACGTGTGTGAATGTTCGTCCTGTGTACGTGTATTTATCAGCTGTCAACCATGCCGAAACAGAAGCAAACTTCACTCTTGTCTTTATGGAAAAAAGGGAAGCAGACCGCTGAAGGTGAAGCTAGTACTTCTAGTACTCAACGGGATCCATGTCAGCCCGGCCCTGGTCTCGGCGACACCGATCCCTGTGGTCCTGCCAATGCATTTTAAATCAAACCTTTTATTTGTTGTAATGTTGTTTGGTTACAGGTTACAACTACTTCACTGAAACTAAATGGTGCATGTAACTTTTTGAAGGTGCATGTAAACTTTTTGATCTGCATGCACTGGTGCATGTAGTTTTTTTTTTCTAATTCGAAGCCTGATTCCACATTGTGTTTTGAGTTCATCTTAAAATCTAGCAAATCTGGACATAGCTGAAAGTTCAGACTACAATTGTTTCATTTATAGACAGAGTACATGTACTTGGGTGGCATGGCTTAAAATGTAGTCAGTAATAATAATAATACTTTTGGAGGCTAATCATCCCTACTTGCAGCTGAGAAGCTGACTTGCAAAGGACGCGGCTACGTGTTCAAGCTGCAGACATACAAGGGTGCCTTTGGCAGTCAGCCACATCCACCACGGAGCACGCAGCAAGAGATTGAAAGTGTTTGAATTTTCCGGAGGGAGGAAAACTGGAGGGCCCGGAGAAAAAACCTCACGGTATAGGAGAGAACCAATGCACAACTCACTTCACATATGACGTTGGCCTGGCCTGGTGAAAGCGAGCGCTTTAAGCACCAACAACCTCCATATTTCAATGGCATGGCAGTGTCTATCATCATACCTTGGTTGCATCATGAGTCCCTCGTTGTTCCTGGTGTTCTGCTCATAAAGTCTGTAAGAGACATCACTGTACCACAGATTGAGATGATTCTATCAGTTTGCTTGTGATGTCCTGAAGGTGTTTCTGTCTGAAAGTAAAAGACAGTGGTCGTGTATTTGGAAGCTGCAGTAAGGTTGACATCAACTAGGTGTCCCAAGCAGAGGAGACCAAGTTTTAGGGAGCACATGAAGGGTGAACGTCTCAGGATCATGATATGTCACTATGGGTTCATCTGTTGCAAAGGGAAAAAAAAGCGGACAAAGAGTAAATACAATGTCTACAGGTTGAACTGTCTGCTACAGGCCCTCACAACAAATTGAAGGAGTTCAGAGGTATATAGTGTAATGCACTGTTTGGTTTGAACTGTATTTGCCTGTTTTCTAAAGTTTGTAAAATGCAATGCTCCAATGATCAACCTATTTATGGCTGTCTGCCGGGGGGGGGGGGGCAACCTCACCTATTAGGCAAATATTCAAATGAACTATAAATCAGGCATACAACTGCAGTTTGTCAAACAAACTGCTAAGTGCCAGGCACATCAAGACTTTTCAATGGAACAGCTGAGAAACCAAAGAGGAAATCAGCTGAAAAGTTGGAAGCCTGAACAAAATCTAAAAGTTTAATTGTTTGGTTAAAAAGGAAAATTATCTATTTTTCACTTTTATAATTTAAAATCAAAACCACGATGGTACACAACAATTTTCCCATATCTTGGCTTAACTAAAACCCTGCAGATATGAAGAGATCAGTTGGCAGTGTTCTCCACATAAGGGATTTGGGAGGGCAGGCCGCCCTCCTAAAATTTAAGGCTGCTCTTCCTAAGAATTGGCCACCCTATCAAGGTAAAATCAAGGTACACGGAAGTCATACGCGCTTCGTTGGTCTGAGCTTTACTTTATTTGAAAGGTGATTGGTCAGTGTATTTGCTGACCAATGAGGTGCCCACTCCAATAAATACATGCAGATTGTAACTTGCCTGAATTCTTCAAGAAAACTAAGCTATGAAATACAGTTTTTTTAAGGAGCTCCCGATTGTTTTGCAAATGTTAAGATTATCATCACTTTTCAAGAATAAGATGAAGTTGTTTCTGCAGGGGATTTCTAGAAGTTAAATAACACGTTTTTCAGTGACCATTTCTTTTGAATTTTGTCACATCAACGTCTTTTTTTTTGCCCAAAAGTTCTTGAATCAGTCTAAGAAAAATTCATTTAGTGAGTTATAATGTGAATTTACCTCTTCATCTCTGTTTTCATCTTAGTGTACTTTTAAAAAAAATCATCGTGTTACTTAAACAAAAAATTAAAATGGGACGTCTCAGCTCATTGCAGTAACGAATCAACGGAGCGTCTTTTTAACAGGGTTCCCGAAATCTGGACAGTCATAGCTGAAAGTGCAAACTATGATTGTTTCATTTTATTGTACTATTTTTACAAAATCATCTTGTTACTTTTAACATTTTTTTAAAATGGGACGTCAGCGTCTTTTTAGCAGGGTCCCCCGAAATCTTGACAGTCATAGCTGAAAGTGCAGACTATGATTGTTTCATTTTATTGACAGCCTTTTGCACTAAGAAAATGTATTTGGGTGGCATGGCTTAATGAATGAAGTCAGTAATAATAATAATAACCTTGGAGGCTAATCATCCTTAGTTATGAGCACGGAGCACAGCTAGAGATTGAAAGTGTTTGAATTTTTGCAGGGGGAGGAAAACCGGAGAGCCTGAAGAAAAACCCTCATGGCAGAGGAGAGAAACAATATACTACTCAACTCACATGGCCTTTGCTGGGAATCGAACCAGAGCCACATTGGTGAAAGGCGAGGGCTTTACGCACCAGCCACCTATGCTACCCGAAGTACGCTTCTACTGAGAAATGCGCAGATAAACACATCAGAATTGTCAGTTACTACACCGACATTATCATTACTTTTTAAGGAATAGGGTGTTCTTTGAAATATCCTACAATTAGGAAAACAATTCTGACAAACTACGGGCCTGTATAAACCACTTTGGTGAGCATAGCCACTTTTTCAGGGCATTTGTTTCTTTCATATCTTTGATAAATTAAAACCAAAACCGTTATCTGGCTTGACTAATACTCTGTAGATATTTAAAAGCCACGGCAGTGTCTATCATCATACCTTGGTTGCGTCACAGGTCCCTCGTTGTTTCTGGTGTTCTGCTTGTAAAGTCTGTAGAGACATCACTGTATCGCAGATTGAGATGATTCTATGAGTTTGTGTTTCTGTCTGAAGGTAAAACATAGTGGTCATGTATTTGGAAGCAGCAGTAAGGTTGACATCAACTAGGTGTCCCAAGCAGAGGAGACCAAGTTTTAGGGAGCACATGAAGGGTGAACGTCTCAGGATCATGATATGTCACTATGGGTTCATCTGTTGTAAAGGGAAGAGCGGACAAAGAGTAAATATATAAATGTCTACAGGTTGAAACTGTTTGCTACAGGCCATCACAACAAAATTAAAGGAGTTTAAAGGTATAGTGTAATGCCTGGTTTGGTTTAACTGTATTTGCCTGTGTTTTCTAAAGTTTGTTAAATGCAATGCTCACGATGATTAACCTATTTTTGGTTGTCTGCACGTGGGCATCTTCAAATATTATGCAAATATCCAAATGAACTATGTCAGGCAAACAACCGCAAGACTTTTCAATGGCACAGCTGATAAACCAAAAAGAGGAAATCAGCTAATCAGCTGAAAAGTTGAAAGCCTGACCAAAATCAAAAAGTTTGATAATTTAAAATCAAAACCATGATAGTACATGAAAATGTTTCATATATCTTGGCTTAACTAAAACCCTGCAGATATGAAGAGAGCAGTTTGCAGTGTTCTCCACATAAGGGTTTTGGGAGGGCAGGCTGCCCTCCTAAAATTTAAGGCTGCTCTTCCTAAGAATGGCAGCCCTTTCAAAGTTATTGACTGCCTTACCAAAAATTGACAAATCTCGGGCGAATGCAACTTCGATCCCAGCGCGGAACATTGGTTGTAAGTTCCCTTCGTCACATACTTTTTTCCACCAGGCGCTCACTCAAATGAGTAGCTCTGTTGGGGAGCCCGCCGACCGCCAAAATGCGATCACCCTGGACTGACCTGCCGGCCGTGAACACACAACTAGCTGACGGCTACAGTATGGCTTAATAGTGCGTGACACTACACTAGTATACAGTACATGTGACACATGCATCAATTGAGGAGCTCCCGACTATTTTGCAAAGTGTCAAGATTATCATCACTTTTCAAGAATAAAATGAAGCTGTTTCTGCAGGGGATTTCTGAGAGTTAAATAACACAATTTTCAGTGACCATTTCTTTTGAAGTTTTGTAACATCAATGTCTTTGTTTTTGCCCAAATGTTCCTAAATCAGTCTGAGAAAAATTCATGTAGTGAGTTATAATGTCAATTTAACTCTTCATATCTGTTTTTATCTAAGTGTACTATTTAAAAAAATTGTTTGAAGTGGGGCGTCTCAGCTCATTGCAGTAACAAATCAACGGAGTGTCTTTTTAGCAGGGTCCCCCGAAATCTTGACAGTCATAGCTGAAAGTGCAGACTATGATTGTTTCATTTTATTGACGGACCTTTGCACTAAGTACATGTACTTGGGTGGCATGGCTTTATGAATGTAATCAGTAATAATAATAACTTGGGAGGCTAATCATCCTTACTTATGAACACGGAGCACAGCCAGAGATTGAAAGTGTTGAAATATTTGCAGAGGGAGGAAAACCAGAGAGCCTGGAGAAAAACCCTCATGGCATACGAGAAAACAAACTACACAACTCAACTCACATTGGCCTTAGCTGGAAATTGAACCAGGGTCACATTGGTGAAAGGCGAGGGCTTTACGCACCAGCCACCTATGCTACCCAAAGTAAGCTTCTACTGAGAAATGTGCAGATAAACACTTTAGAATTGGCCTCAACATTATCGACATTATCATTATTTTTTAAGGGATAGGGTGTTCTTTGAATTATCCTGCAATTAGTGAAAACAATTCTGACAAACTACGAACCTGTAAACCACTCTAGTGAAAACAACCACCTTTTAAGGGCATTTTTTTCCTCATAACTTTGATAAATTAAAACCAAAACCATTATTTGTCTTAACTAATACTCTGTAGATATTTAAAAGGCATGGCAGTGTCTATCATCATACCTTGGTTGCATCATGGGTCCCTCGTTGTTCCTGGTGTTCTGCTCGTAAAGTCTGTAAGAGACATCACTGTACCATAGAGTGAGATGATTCTATGAGTTTGCTTACGTCATGAAGGTGTTTCTGTCTGAAGGTAAAACACATTGGTCGTGTATTTGGAAGCTGCAGTAAGGTTGACATCAACTAGGTGTCCCAAGCAGAGGAGACCAAGTTTTAGGGAGCACATGAAGGGTGAACGTCTCAGGATCATGATATGTCACTGATAGCTTCATCTGTTGAAAAGGGAAGAGCGAACAAAGAGTAAATACATAAATGTCTACAGGTTGAAACTGTCTGCTACAGGCCATCACAACAAAATTAAATAAGTTTAAAGGTATAGTGTAATGCCTGGTTTGGTTTAAACTGAATTTGCCTGTGTTTTCTAAAGTTTGTTAAATGCAATGTCCACGATGATCAACCTATTTTTGGTTGTCTGCACGTGAGCAACTTCACCTATTATGCAAATATCCGAATGAACTATATCAGGCAAACAACCGCAAGACTTTTCAATGGCACAGCTGATAAACCAAAAAGAGGAAATCAGCTAATCAGCTGAAAAGTTGAAAGCCTGAACAAAATCAAAAAGTTGTATTGTTCAGTTAAAAAGGAGAATATACTTTAACTTTGATAATTTAAAATCAAAACCATGATGGTACATGAACTAAACTAAAACCCTGCAGATATGAAGAGATAAGTTGGCAGTGTTCTCCACATAAGGGTTTTGGGAGGGCAGGCTGCCCTCCTAAAATTTATGGCTGCTCTGCCAAAGAATTGGCCTCCCTTTCAAAGTAATTGACTGGGCGAACGCAACTTCGATCCCAGTGCGGAACATTGGTTATAAGTTCCTTTTCTCACATACTTTTTTCCACAAGGTGCTCACTCAAACGAGTAGCCGTGTTAGGGAGCTTGCCGACCGCCAAACCGCTACATTGCAATCACCCTGGACCGACCGGCCAGCCGGCCGTGAACACACAGCTAACTGACGGCAGCGGTACGGCTTAATAGCGCAGGACACAACACTATTATAACAGTACATGTGTCGCATGCATCAATTGAACCTAAATCGAAGCACTTGATACTTGATACCTCATCTTGTTACTTTAGAAGATTTTTCAAAATAGGACGTCTCAGCTCATTGCCTTTAACGAATCATCGAAGCATTTCTTTTATGTGAGGACTTCCGCAAAATCCCCTCGCAATTATCTTGACTGCCGGCATTCAGACTGACGGAGTTCACTGTCCGCTGACGTCATACAGACATGTGCCCAACCGATTGTCATACTGCCCTACCGACAAAAAAGTCTGTGGAGAACATATTGTTTTCACCATACCTTGGTTGCATCAAGGGTGCCTCATTGCTGTTCCTGGTGTTGGTCTGTAGTGACATCAATGGTTCTGTACCACAGAGAGAGAGAGACGATTCTATGAGTTTGCTTTGATGTCATCAAAGTGCTTCTGTTTGAAGGTAGTGGGAAGCTGCAGTAAGGTTGTCATCAACTAGGTGTCTCAAACAGAGGGTGACTCATGAGTTTAGGGTGCACATGACGGGTGAACATCTTGGGATCCTGGGATGTCACTGATGGGTTCATCTGCTTTAAAGGTAAAGTAGAACATGATTACAAACTTGGACATCTTCAAGGAGGCTTTATATGATTGTCTTGTGGAGAACTGATTGACACAATTGTCTTTGCACACTGTGCAGAGCATTAAGTACAAACAACATTTGTTACACTTCATGAACAAATACAGTCAATAAAATAACTAAATAACTGACTCATTTTGAGGAACTAATCTCATTTCCAGGAATGTGTATGGAGTTTAACTTTTAAAATATCTTTTCCCAATCCTTAAAGGTATCGTACACGTTTGGTAATGACTCAAAACAAATATTAGCATAAAAACTTACTTGGTAACAAGCAACGGAGAGCTGTTGATAGTATAAAACATTGTGAGAAACGACTCCCTCTGAAGTAACGCAGTTTTTGAGAAAGAGATAATTTCTCACTAAAATAATAAAAACTTCTTGCAAGAAGTTTTTATTCCTATCTGAAAGCACACAAATTTGTACAACTAGGGTGTTTTTTCTTTCATCATTTTCTTGCAACTTCGATGACCAATTAAGCCCAAATTTTCATAGGCTTGTTATTTTATGCATATGTTGGGATACACCAAGTGAGAACACTGAGAACACAATTACCAAATGTGTACAGTGCCTTTAAGAGATGCTTCGTTGGATGTTAATTCTGAAAAAGGGCAATCTAGAAACACTTTAAAAACCTACCGGGGGACAACCAAAATGATAAACATTTGCAATCATCACATACCTTGGACATCTTCCTTGCCGTCATGTTATGAGGATGACTTCATCTAACGGGTGTTACTGGCTGGCACTAAGGACGCCTTAAGTGCAGGGGGATTGAGTTCAAACAGGTACATCAAGTGGGTCTCCACAGCAGGATGACTCGTTTAGTAGCAATTCACTTTGGTAGGTGACCTACATATAGGGTGTCCTCACTCTTCCATAGAGGGTGACTGGGTTTCAAAATTTTGTGCTGTAGGTGCTGCTGGGTCACAACTTGGGAGTTACATGACTTCATTAGTTGCTCTGCTATCAGATGAAATCACTGATGCTTCAGGCCCTTCTGACAAGAGTAGAAACCGAGTGCAATAAAGTCGGGCTGCACCTCAATGTGTAAAAGACAAAATACATGGCATTCAACAAAGCTGACCATGAGGCAGTCATACAAGACCGTTGAAACGAGTTTCTACATAACTTCAAATACCTTGGATCATTCATCGCGAGCTCAAGAATACATCAAGGTGCGTAGAGGTATTGCCTGGAAATCACTCAATGATATGAAGACCATTTGGACCTCAAACCTCTCCAAAGGACTCAAGAAGAGAAACTTCATAGCAGCAATTGAGACAATCCTCCTTTCTGGATGTGACACTTGGACCCTCACTACATCCATGGCCCAGTCCCTCTATGGCTGCTACACTTGGATGCTCTGGATGGCCTTCAACGTCACCTCGATGCAGAGAGCGACCAATAAACAACTCTATGGCTACCTCCCCCAAGTTGACCAACATGATAGCAGGAAGACAGCTGCAACTTTCCAAGTTGCCCGCCAACAAAGTCATCATCTGGGAACCAATTCATGGGAAGATGAACAATGGGTGTCCTTCCAAAACCATGGTCAAGACACTAAAGGAGGAAAGTGGCGGTGTGACTGATGAACTCAAGACACTGATGACTGATTTAGCACATCCCTCATCGTGCCCGTTGCAAGCACAAGTTGTAGTCGATCAATGATGAGGAATATGTTGATGGACTGACATCAAGTAGTGCCTCACTGAAACAGTGACTTCAATGTTCGCTTGATGAAAGGAGGGTTTGTAATAACTGCAGACCATGGGTGCTGATGGGGCACATCAAGTAGTGTGATCTTCACAGGAGAGCTATTGAGTTATGTGCAGGCAGTGTCAGCTGACAGAATCCATCAAGGGGGTATGCAGTAGCAACATCAAGCTTCAACCTGTCAAAAACATATATTGAGAGAAAAGATTCAGATCTTTGACCAATGTATAGAAAGCAATTCTGCGTACATTTTATTGGTGTTTTTTTTTGTACTATTTGTTCACCATAAAAACCTGGCAAATCTTGACAGCCACAGTTAAAATTACGATCATTTCTTTTTTACAAACCTTTGCATCAAGTCCTGCCAGTTGCATGTATTTGGATGGGTTATACCGATTGTGGTCTTACTGTCAAAAACAGTTAGTTTAAAGGCAAAGTATAGGGTGATCTTTAAAAACCCTACTACAGAAAAAATATCCTTAAAAATCGCAGGCCTTTGTTTAATACACACACAATGGGAGACTTTGAACCACTAGGTGCAGCTCCACATGTGAGTTTTGGGAGGGTGGGCTGCCATCCTAAAATTCAGGCCGCCCTGCCAAAGTACTGGATCGCCCTGCCAAAAATTGAAAAAATCATTGACGAAAAACAACTTCGATCTCAGCGCGAAACGCTGGTTATAAGTTCCCTTAACAAAGACTTTTTTTCGCCAGGCGCTCACTCAAACGAGTAGCTGTGTTGGGGAGCTCGCTGACCACCAAACAGCTGCATTGCGTTCACCCTAGACAGACCGGTCGGCCGGCCATGAACACACAGCTTAGTTTACGGTCGCGGTAAACAGTACATGTGTGGCATGCATCAATGGAGCCTAAATCGGCACCTGATTGGTCCGCTTCCGCGAAAGGTTATGTATTATAATATTCATGATACTCGGAGACGGAACTGCATGGCCGGTCCGATAATTAGTCTGGTCACAAGAATACTGCTTTGAGTGTACCATAGGTGCTTCGTTGGTCTGAGCTTTACTGTACGTGAAAGGTGACAGGTCAGCATGTTTGCTAGCAAAAAGCAATGACCAATGAGGTGCCTGCTCTAATAAAAATGTGCAGATTGTAACGTTCTTGATTTCTTCCGAACGCTAAGCTAAGAAATGCATGTTTTTTTAAGAAGCTCCCAACTGTTTCTCAAAGTGTCAAGATTATCATCACTTTTCAAGAACAAGATGGACATTAAAGCCATGAAATTATGTGTAACTTGTTTCTGCCGGGGATTTCTAAAAGTTAAATCACACACATTTTTCAGTGGACCATTTAAATCTTTGGAAGCTTTGTCACATCAACATCTTTGTTTTTGGCTCAAAAATTTCTAGAATCAGTCAACAAAAAAATAATTTAGTGAGTTGTCATGTCAATTTATCTCTTCATCTCTGTTTTTATCTAAGTGTACTATTAAAAAAGAAATCATTTTGATACTTCAAATGATTTTTCAAAATGGGACGTCTCAGCTCATTGCCGTTTCAAATCAACGGAGCGTCTATTTAGCAGGGACTTCCGACATTAATGGATTTTCCCGGTAAGTCTGCTGCCATTATGTCCCAACAACTTTTCAGGGCATATTGGTCGGTTCAAAATGAAAATTCATGTTATGTCCTTTACTCTGATAAAATTACTAAAAACAAAATCATGGTGGAAACCTTTATGATTTTCACATGTCTTGTCTTAAATAAAATCCTGTGCAGATAGTTTGAAAGCGCAGTTGGCAGTGTCTGTAAATATACCTTGTTTACATCATGAAGGGTCATTCGATGCTCCTGGTGTTCTGCTCAAAAGGTCTGTAACAACATCACTATACCATAGAAGGATGGTTCTAGGGCATGGATGTCCTGAAGGTGTTTCTGATTGTTGTCAAACACAGTGGAAGCTGCAGTAAGGTTGACATCAACTAGGTGTCCCAAACAGTTAGGGTGACTCAGTTTCATGAGTTTAGGGTACACATGAAGGGTGAACATCTTGGGATCCTGGGATGTCACTGATGGGTTCACCTGCTGTAAATGGAAAAAGCGAACATGGTTAATTACTTGTGGACTTAAAGCATGTGTCTTTGGTGCAATAACTTTCTTCTAGGTAATAATAAAATGATCATCCCGCCTGCATTAAGATTATAATCTGGCTTGACAAGTCTCTAACACTGGACCGTGTTTTTAGTATCAGGCCAGTAAACTTATGACCGGACTAGTCTGGTGGTCTTGTGTTTTTGAATAGTAATACCTCACCTCAACTTTAATTTTAAAAAGTTATGTTCAACTGTTGACTTTGACTCTGATAAATATCTTTCAATTCTGCTGAGTATGTAAGTTTTACCGATAAGGCAAATGAGATCAATCTTCTCAATCTTGTGCTTGTTCAAATAAAAAAAGTTTAATTGGTAAACTGTGTAGATCTATATATTTTTTTCTCATTTTGGTTTATTTCTCATTTTGGTTTTGGTCTTGTAACAAGTTTTCTGGTCCAGTCTTGTAAATGTTTTCCTCAAATTCGAGCCCTGCTTGATTGCTGCTGAAATTTAACTTTATTAAGCATGCACATTTTGTTGCTTTGTAAATAATTTGCTTTGCAGTTCTCTAATTTCGCATTTATGATTAAACTTGATAAATTTATTCTTCATAAAACGTGTTTTCTGAGAATCAATTTTTTGTTTATGCATTTTTGCAATGCCCTGTGAATTTGAACTGTTCTTTACATTTCACAATTCCATCCGTGACATTTAGGGGCTTGTTCGGGAAATAAACTCTCTCCCAGTAAACGAAAAGGGTTAAACTGTTAAAGATCACTGGGCAATACAACTTGGATACTAAATAGTAATTTGATTTGTAATATTTATAGTACTGTTGTTTCACATGTTTAAATTATATTGACAGGTTCAACTTTAGTTTCTTATCTCAGTTCTCAGTTATATAGTGTAAAGGTCTATGCCAAAATGGAGTTTTAGAGATTCATAGATCTGGGAAAATCTTTTAACATAGCTGATAAAGACCTGATAGAATTTGCAAGAGAAAGACATAACGAAGAAAGGAATGGAAGAAAGACAGGAACAAAGAGAACATGAGAAAGAAATGAAGGAGCTTGCTTTAAGTATTGCTCAAGAAAAAAGTAGGCTCAGCTAATGAGACTAAAGAAACTAAGTTTCAGGGTAAGGGTAGCCTCCCTCATATGCCTCCATTCAATGAGAAGACAGATGACATAGATTCGTATCTAGGTAGATTTGCCACAAACAAGCAATGGTCACATGACAATTGGGCTGTGCCACTGAGTGTGCTCCTGACAGGTAAAGCACTCAAAGTTTATTCACGGCTCCTTGATGATGACCTGGCAAATAGTTATAAGGATCTAATAAGACTGCACTTCTCCAGAGATATGAAATGACCAAAAAAGGATTTAGGCTTCAGTTTAGGCAATCTAAACCTGATACAAATGAAACATAGGACACAGTTTTCAGAGCCTATACAAAGATTTTTGTTTAAAGTAGTACGGAGAGAAAATTTGATAATTTTGTTGATCTTATTATGAGAGAACAAATTATCAACAGGAATTAAAGTTATTCTTAAAGGAACGTAAACCTTCTACATCTAGTGAGATGACAAAGTTGGCAGATAGGTTTCAAGATAAGCCATCATCTATGATGCCCAAGTTTGATGAGAAGAATCAAATAAGAAAAGAGGGTCATAGAAAACAATTTGACAGCAGTAAAAGTGCAAAAGGTACTAGTGATGCCGAACGGTCAAAAGGCGAATTTAAGCCACATGAGGACCGAGAATGCTATAATTGTGGTATAGAAAAGGACAGATCTGTTAACTGTAAAAGTAGATCTAGAAGTCGTCCACATCAGCGTTGTAGCCACGATGGGCGGCACTGGGCAGGCCTGCCTGGCACTGAAAATTTCCACCTGGAACTCAGGGCTGAAATAGACTGCTGCCCATCACAATATTTACCCAGAAATTAATAAAAGTACTGTCGATATTGTGGATACTTTATGATCACTTTGCAAGATTAAAGTGTCATATTTTTCCGTGTTTTGTCGTCTTAAAGGTATCGTACACGTTTGGTAATGACTCAAAACAAATGATAGCATACAAACTTACTTGGTAACAAGCAACGGAGAGCTGTTGATAGTATAAAACATTGTAGGAAACAACTCCCTCTGAAGTAACGTAGTTTTTGAGTTCTCACTAAAATAATAAAAACTTCTTGCAAGAAGTTTTTATTCCTATCTGAAAGCACACAAATTTGTACAACAAGGGTGTTTTTCTTTCATCATTTTCTTGCAACTTTGATGACCAATTGAGCCCAAATTTTCACAGGCTTGTTATTTTATGCATATGTTGGGATACACCAAGTGAGAACACTGGTCTTTGACAATTTTCAAACATGTTCAGTGCCTTTAAGTGTAGATTGTAATTTGTTACTGCTGGAAATTCATTAAAGCAATAAAAATATGAACGTACATTCACATTGTAACTTGTCTATTGTTGTGTTTTCTTCATGATGTGCCTGACGTTTTTAATGACGAAGACGTACATGATATGAAGTTAGTGGTGGGTCTCGCAGGGATTTCACGCATAGTTACATGTACACACCAACTACTGTATGGTTTAACGGCATTGCCACAGAGCAGCATGACGGCCTGTGTTAAGTCTAGTGTAGCAGTTTGCAGATCCCGGATGAGGGCATGTCAAATATTATTTGAACACGTTCGTTTAGTTCATGGTTCATTTGTGTTGACAGCGGGGTTTTAAATTTGAGAACTATGGAAATTGTCAGGAATCGTGGCTTCGCAAAGACAGCTTGAGGACTTCTTTGGAAAACAGAAACGATTGGAGGATGATAATGAGCTGCAGAAAGCAATAACTCTGGTACAGTTAGTGCTGACATGTACACCGAGCCGTTTACTCCTTTAACTTCATCGCATAAGTAAAAAAAAGAGAAACATGCTTCAGCTTTTGCCGTGAAGTGGAACATAAATCGGCCTTGGTTAAAATGTGTTCCTGGTTCCGGCATGTTCTGTACGTATTGCCAAAAATATGACAAGAGACCCTTTGGACGCGATACTTGGAACAAAGTAGGATGTAAGAGACTGCGATTTGAAAGCATCAAAAATCACAAGAACACAGTTGAGCATCGTGATTCTGTTGCAAGTCAAGTATCTTCACACATTGGTGAGTTGCTTTCAAAACCAAAGGAAGTTAGCAAAGACAACATGGTAAAGGCTTTCCAATGCCTTTACTTTTTAGCCAAGACCAACATCCCAAATACTACTAACCTTGAGAAACTGCTGGACTTATTAACTCAGCTGGGATTAAATGTTAAGAGCAAAGTATGCAAAGGGGAGAATGCCCAATACACGTCAACAACATCCATCAAGGAATTTCTTATGTGTCTCAGTGAAGTTATTGAAGTACAAATACTTAATGAATTGAGAGAAAACAAGTATTACTCCCTGATGTTTGATGAAACAACTGATGTAAACACCATCGAGCAGATGGTTATCATGCTAGATGTATGCAAACAGGGAAAAAGTTACAAAGTTTCTGAAAATAATCGACTGTCTGGACAGTGATAGAGTTGATGGTGATGAAGTGACATTAAGCTTAAACACTGATAACATTTGTCAGAAAGTAACCAGCTACATCAAGGAAACCAATTGCCTTGTGAGAGGTTAGTTGGCTTGGGCACAGATGGTGCTGCTGTGATGGTTGGAAAACAAAACGGAGCCTTCAAAAAAATAGTAGACATTCAAATAGTCAAGCAGACTGGTAATGATTTATAGGATAGCACTGTGCAGCCCACAAATTGAATTTTGCGGCTTCCCAAGCAGGAAACACCTTCCACCAATGTCCAGTAAAATAATAATGCATCAACTTCATTACTTCTACTCAATAAGTGCTGTGAGGACCAAGGGCTTAGAAAGTGTGCAGAAGCTTCTCAATAATTCGCTAGATGCTGGATCTGGTGAAACCGGAAAAGTGCAAGACCCAAGTGCTACTAGATGGTTGGGTTTAGGCAAGAGTGCATTGGAATAGAAACAAATCATTCCAAGTGTCCTTGTAAGTCTGGAGAGAGAGGGTGCGGAGAGAGGAGACATTGTTGCAGTTGGACTTTTCGACATATTGAAGAAAATTGAATTCATTGCCATCCTCCTCCTCCTCTGTGATGTTCTTACAACTGTCAATAGAGTAAGTTGTCGATTCAAATGGAGTCGGTAGATTTTGCACAGATTGCACTCTCCCAAAAGGCAACCAAAATTGCACTTGATTCATGAAGGACAAACCCACCTACATGTATGACGACAACCTTAAAAGTTGAATTGGGCCTAATAAAAATAACTGTTTGTTTCCGGTAACCCGACCGTCTGTGCAAAAACCTTGCGACCGTAAAAATTTTATCAACATTTTTTTCCCCCCATTTTTTTTCTTTTTTTTTCTTCTTTCTCAAATTTTTTTTTTTTCAATTTGTTTTTTTAAAGTTTTGATTGGAATGGTAGACACAGTTAACCAGTTAACTGGAAATCACAAATTTCGTTCAACTGTTTTGGAAATATACTAGGTGCACAACATAAATAATTTGAAAAGGAATATTATTGTGTCCTTATTGTAACATGAACAGCCAGTCAGTGTGATTACATAAAAGTTCCTGTGACATCCAAGGGTTTTATGTTTTAGTTGGAACAATTTTCATGTGTTCAACAAACTCTTCCTACTGACAGGGAAAACATAAAAAGACTTGAATGAAATCAAAGTATGCTTCAGGAGTCAATGTAACAAAGAATGTGATGATTAAACAAATTATAATAATAATATTAAAAATCCCTATCCAACTACCCTATTTTTGTGGCCTGTTAAACCATTATAACAATTTCTTTTAGTGTCTAGAACCCTTAAGATATGTACTTTTTAGGGTGTAAAATGTAAATATTTTCCGAAAGGGGGCGCTGCCCCATTAGACCCCCAACAGGGATTGCAGTGCACCCCCTGGACCCCGCTTAATGCATGCAGTTGAGTTAGGGGCCTGATATAATTTATTATACTGCATTTTAAAACTGAATATTTTGGTTTTCCAGAAAAAAATATTTTTGTAAAATAAAATATTTTCCCTATCTACCGTCCCAAATCTTTCAGAGCATGTTACCAGAAACAAAGAATTATTTTTATTAGGCCTAGGTAGTCTCAGCTTCAAAATAGATAATGAAGTAGTAAAACTCTCTGCAATAGCATTTGACACCAATGTTAAAAGGCCATTCCTTGAAAAATTCAAAGTAAACATATCGGACAGATTCCAGAATAACAATGTAATAGAAGCATTTGGAAAATTTGCTGACAGATCATATTATGTATGACAAAAGGAGGCGAAATTATCCAAATCTGTCACCATTTTGACAAAACAATTTGGCCTGAACAATGATGAGGCACAAGCAGAAGTGACAGATATCAGACATTATTTTGATTGTTTTCAGCCAGCAGCAGGTCATGCAACTTTGTTGACATGCTGGTATCGCCCAAAATGGCATCATTGTTTCCAAACATTGCAAAACTTGCCACAATCTACAGAACATTGCCTTCTTATATTGCTGGTTGTGAGCGAGACTTCTCAAGAATGAAACTTGTAAAGACAGGAATAGGAAATAGGATAGGAGAAGACTGCCTGAATTGCCTACAGAATCGCTGTGAACTAAGACAAAAATATGGAACTTTACATGCGTACATGTATAAGCTATTCTTCAAGCCAACATGTAAATTTCTTCAACAAAACTACCTCATTGGCAAATAAATCTGCCTGCTGGAAGCCAAAACACTCTGTGCTGGCTAACAGCGACCCCGCATGACCCCTGTAATTGCAAGGTAAATTTTAGCCAAGTCCTTTTGTCAAGCGAACCCCCACTGTGAATATTTAGCAGCGAAGATAGCAGTGAAATTACATGTAGCTACTCATGTAAAAATACCCACAGACAAGTACATGTAACCATGCGCTGAGCCTCATTAATAAAATGTAAACCCACAACTTTTTCTGTAAATCAAAGATTTGAAGGTCATGGCTTTTGTGGATTCTTGACAAATGGTTTAATATTGTGCCCCTTGGGCTTTGGTGTTTTAATCTGGAGCATTTGGGAAACACCAGCCCTCTTAAAAATGGCCCTCTTAAAAATGGCCTGTCTACTTTTAGCTTGTTTTTTTAAAAAAAAAGAATGAATGTGTTGGCTTCATAAAACAAAAAAATTTAATTTAGGATACCCTGGATGAACAAAAAGAGTATTTTACTGTAAAGGCTTGGGTAAGATTTTTTCTTCTTGATTTTTGTTGTTTTGTTGTTTTTGTTGGTTTATTTTGCGGGGTGATTGCGCGAAGTCAAAATGCTGTAATGAAGACGCAATATTTTGATTAAATGCACGGTTGTGTTAAGGATTTGTCTTAACTTGAAATTTTGTTTAGTTTGGTTTAACTGGTCTTTTAATAAGTTTTTGATTGTTTTAGTTTGTCAAAACATCATGGGAGTGGGCTTATCTCAGGACATTATGTGACTTGTGACTTGACTTGCGAAAATTTGACTTGTGGCTTGACTTGACTTGAGCAAAAATGACTTGTGACTTGACTTGACTTGACTGAAACAAAGATGACTTGACTTGAGAACAAATTAATCGGTTATAACACTGCTAAAAACTTGGACATCTTCATGAAGGCTTGATTACAATTGTCTTTTTGAGAAACTGAATGAACAGAACAATTGAATATTTGTGCACATTTTGTAAAAAACCCAATTACTGCACAAATACAGTCAATACCCGACTCATATAAAACAAATTTAAAAACACTATAAACACCTTAAAAACACCAGTAGACAACCATAATGATAAACGAATGTATTCATCACATACCTTGGATATCTTCCTTGCCGTCATGAGGATGACTTCATCTGATGGGTGTTACTTACTGGCTGGCACCAAGGAGGCCTTCACCGGAGGGGGATCGAGTTCAAACAGGCACATCAAGGGGGTCTTCACAGCAGGGTGACTCGTACAGTTAACTCTAACTTTGAGCAGCAAATCATATGGAAGGTGATGTAGGTCTCTCCTGTTTTTACTCATCAGCAGCAAGATCTCTTCTTGTAGGTGACATAAACATAGGGTGTCTTCACAAGCAGGGGTTGACTTGTAATACCAATCTTGTAATGTCACTTTGAAGGATTCATCTGTTGGTAAAGGGGAAGACAGGAAAAATTGAATACATGAACAGTGTGTACCCAATTCCCTTGTCGTCATCATCACAATCTTGGTTGTGCCATCTTAGGAGTCAATTTGTGTTTTGTACAGTGTGTGCAGTATTCTCTGCAGACTTTTTTGTTGTGAGGGCGGTATGACATCATTGGATGGGCGACCGTCAGTTTGACGTCATCATCGGCCATCAGTGCGACGACAGTCACGATGATTAAGAGGGGGTTTCCGGGAAGTCCCCGCTAAAAAGATGCTCCATTGATTTGGTACGGCAATGAGCCGAGACGTCCCGTTTTGAAAAATCATTTAGAGTATCAAACTGATTTTTTAAAAATAGTACACTCGGATAAAAACAGAGATGAAGAGATAAATTGACATTACAACTCTCTAAATTATTTTTTCGTAGACCGATTCGAGAAATTTTTTGAGCGAAAACAAAGACGTTGATGTGACAAACTTGAGAAGAAATGGTCACTGAAAGATGTGTTATTTAACTTTCAGGAGTCACCCGGCAGAAAAAACTTGCACATAATTTCATGGCTTAAATGTTCATCTTGTTCTTGAAAAGGAATGATAATCTTGACACTTTGCGAAATAGTCGGGAGCTTCTTAAAAAAAACTGCATTTCTGCAGATTTCTACAAGCACGGCTTTAGTGCTGCAAATCAAGCCGTGCACCTCATTATTTTGTATAAAATATGGTCTGAATTGAATGTATTTCCCTTAAAAAAACATGACAAAAATATTTCTAAAATTTAATAATGTTGGAAAAAGACATGAAAAACATCGTTGACTCCGATGCAATTAATATTACATGTAATATACCCCCAAATAAAGACGCAAGTTTCAGCATGTGTTAGTCGGATACCCTGTGTTTTGGTAAACGTTTTTGTGTGTAATTCTTAACACTGAGAGGCGAAATAAACTCTAGGAACCATACCACTCCCTTCGTTATCGCATGGATGCCCCCCATTGACTATTAGCCGTGTGGGATCTGTAAACTTGCAAGCTATTTCAACCATAAAGCAAGCAAGTGTTTCAACGGACGAAACAAAGAGGGGAAATGACATAAAAGAAACAAAAGTTACCGTAACAGATTTTTTTCAAGAAGGTAAAGGTTGACTCGAATTACTCTCATTCTGTTTTTTGTAATTAGACAGTCGTCAAATGCGATTCAAAACATCAGCGGGCGAGTCAAAACTTTATTATTACCAACAATTCTGCTCTGGTCCTGAGAAAACATTATCTTCCTTGTCACAATTTATAGAAGTGGGAAGGCCTACGGCGGTCAAGTCTCCGGCGGTCAAGTCTCCGGTGGTCAAGTCTCCGGGATTTTAAGCTCGTGAAATGGTTTGAAATGTCCGAACATTTGTTCTGCCATCACGGCCGCGATCGTTGTTGATGTGCACTTGCTCACTGTCAAGCCCTCCATGGTCAACCACCTTGCGTCACACATGCACCGTGCTCACGGCATGGCACAGACCAATACATACGACCAAGTGTTTGTATGGTGCATGAAGCCACATGGTGCAAAGTCATAGAGTGCAAAGACCATCTATCAGCACGCTGTGATTGGCTGTAGATTATATCCATATTCATGAAAAAGCTTGGCTAGACTCCAACTCAGTACACGTTCACAGTGTATGTAGTTGAGGCTGTGGATTTCTGTACTACACATGCCCTTGTACTAAGGCTACTAAAACATCGAGAACGTTCGCTGGGGCGGGCCCTGTTTTAACGATGCCTCCGCGCGATGCCACCGAAGTGCGTTATCATCGGACGTGGCACTTTGTTAATTTTTCATCAATGTTGAACCTCTCTGTCCTTTCTCTATGGATGAACATTTACTGCTTATTGAATTGCGAAGACGCCATTGCAAAAAAGGTTCTGATGTAATATATCTTCAAATTAGAAATCTATTGAAATGGTTGTTGATGAAAAAAACACCATTAAGCAAGGTTAGGCGATAATAACAATTATTCAATCAAAAAATTCACAATGACAGCCAATCATATAAGGTAATTTGAAATTTGCAAAAGGTTAAAAAAGATAATTATGAAGTTTTAAAGATTCTTTGGCCTATACATTACATTCTTTCTTTACAATTTTTTAATTGTAATTCTTGTGTTATTAATTGTTGTTGTCTAAACAAAGTTTCATCCTAAAGAACAAAAGTTATTTTCTTAGAATGAACTCCACAACAAAAAGTATTTATAGGAACCTACATTTCAACCCAAATTCAAGACACAGAATACAACAGCAAATAAGAGCATCTACAACCAGTAAATTAAGCTTCCCGCTGGGCCTTAAGACAATTGATAAACAAAGTTACATTTTCAAGGTAATTTGAGAGAGTTTGTGCGCTCTGTGTGGATTTTCGGTGAAAAAAGTTGCACACCCTGTTTTTCAATTTGCACACCCACTTTTCAAATCCTAGCTAAAACACTGCGTGCTGCACAATAAGTCCTTACGGTGAGTTGGTCTTGTACCATGTCCCCGATACGTGAACTATTATGGGTCTCTTCAGCTGATCGAGGAGTCCACAGGCGCTCTGTTCAAATCCACTCGTAACAAATTTTATGGTTCAGTAAAACTTTTGAGCTACTTGTACAAGCCCTGCAGTCTTGTGGATTTTGTCCCCAAATTTTAGCACTGGTGTCATATGTTCACATTTGAAATCATTCTCCTTGTTTAAAATGAAACCCAGGGCCTAATTTCATAGGGCCGCTTAAAAGCACATGAAGCAGCTAAGCTCAAAACAATTGTGCTTAACAGAAAAAGATTACCAAACTACCACATAACATTTATTGTGACTGGTATCCTGCTCGTTTCTGCTTAGCAGAAAAATGTTAAGCAATATTTTCTGCTAATAGGACTAAGCAGATGAAATTGTGGCCAGCCTGCAGGTTTCTTGCTTTATCAGGCCATTGCACTGTTCCTTATAAAGACATTTAGCCTACATGTATTACTCCGAATTTTGTTATGTTATTTTCAAGTTTAGATAATGTGGTGGAAATTGGCCCCACAATTTTTTTTTAAAACGTAGTGTAGCAATATTTTTTTGCTAAACTGAAGTCAACAGGACCCAATTTCATGGCTCAGCTTACCACCGAATTCTGTAATTGCGATCACCATTCTTCGCTTACAGGGAAAGTGCCAAAATTCTGCGCTAGCTGTGTATAAGCAAAGAATGCCTTACGTGAAGTATGCATGCTCACAAGCATAAATTCCCTGCTAACCTGTGAAATGCGCTTGACGTTAAGTGCAGATTTCCCTGCTTCCGTAATTGCAGATTCTTAGCTTACGGTAAGCAGAGCCATGAAATTGGGCCCAGGTTAGGCCTATTTTGCAACTCAGTCTTCATTGACAATGACAGATGTGATCTTGCACTAGGGGACCAGGATGTGATATTAGGGTTCTCAACTTCACCCTGGATGTGATTTTGGAGAAGGGTTGGGATTTTGGCTAGGGCCCAGACACACTATTTAATTTTGTCTATTTTGATTTTCACTGTGAGAAATTTAACCATGACAAAAACCTACCAGAGACTGACCGAAATGTCCGTGAACGTAAACGACAGGTTGAGGTTTTAAACCCCGAACCCCTGTGACCTAGCCAACATCTCGACTAATCAGCAGGCTTGCAGACTCATTGCAATATGTTGAGTGCATTTGATTGATTTGCACAATCGCGGGTTATTGAGTGCGTTTCATGGGCAATTCGGCCAGTCGCAGGTAAGTTTTTGTCATTTTTTTTCATCAAAATATTTTCTTGATGATGTTTTAAGTGTTCTAAATTGATTCAATACACATTGAAGATCAAATCCGTGTTCTTAGAATGTGTGTCATGATTTTTGAAAGTAGTAAAAATTTGTCAAATCTGGTGATTAGTCTAGCAAAAATGGTCAAAATTGCACAACCGGTAATTTTTTTTACAATGTCCCGTAACCCTCTGGTCTGCGACCGTCAGGAGGATGGAGGGTTACGATTATCGCAACTAATATTTAACCAGCGTAGGCTTTATTTTTCAGCAAATGATGTAAGTCGGAATGGCACTGTCACTGAACATGCCCAGTGACTGTTTTTTGTTTTGGGTTTTTGGTGTTTTTTTTTGGGGGGGGGGTTTGGGGGAGGGGGATTTCCTTTAAAATGTTAGTCTACACTTGATTCGTAAACATTGTTAGTGTTGAGACTTTGTATTCATGAGAAGGGAATCAGACCATTTACAATGTTAGACACTTCATTTCCCTTTAAAACAAAATCCTCGGGGAGCCACAAATCAGAAAAAGAAAAGGTAACTATCTCAGATCTTCAATTTCAATAGAGACATTTGTTAAATAAAAGAAGAATCTTATTTTAAGTGACGTTCAAACGTAATAACCAATTAATTAAAAAAAGAAAGCACTGAATTTTCATTAAAATTTAAGTTAAGACATTGTAACATATATTTGGGTCGGTTTTGTTTGCAAAATTTGAACTTTGGGAAGTGCAATTCAACGACTTTGGTACAAACACCCACTTGCCTGCTGATGAGTTTGCCTGCTGATGAGTTTGCCCGCCTCCCACGTGTCACCGCGTTTAGACGCATGCACTTACAATGTCTTGCACTGTGATGTCACAGAGTGTAATGAATATTTTACCGGCAGGAGCGCTTCCATGCTCCCATTGGTTTTGTTCATCTCCCCATTTGGGGAGATTTTCCAATAACAACGTGCAGTGTAAGAAACGACCTCGTCAAGTCCCATTCTCGGGACCACATTTTGACGGCGAGCGCGCACTGTACGGCTTGTTTGCTAGTTGGTGCGATATGCTTGGGGACCTCTCGCACGAGAACGGGACTTGAATCTCTCTTCCTTCCTCCATGGTCTAAGCCAATACGTGTACTGGTATTGGTACTGTAAAACTGTACTGGTACATGTTTCAAAAACAATGTTTAAGTTCAGCATATTACATGGTTTTCTGTGAGCCTTTTGTTGCTTAAAGTCGTTCTCTAAGTCTTGTGTTGGCTGCAAGTGAATCTTTTTTTGACAACATCAATTTCAAAGATGTCTTCCCTTTCTGGAAAAAAGAATGATCGAGCAGGGCCATGTGGATGTAAGAAATTGACCTTCACAAGTCGACTTTCTTGCCTCAATTCTACAACACTTCAATACAATTCCTTGATATTGGCTTGAAAGAATGCAGTTTCTGGGTTCCAGGGATAGTGTGTGCATTTTGAAAGCGATCTTGCAGTAAAGTTGCTTCTTCACTGTGGTGGGCTGTTGTAGTGAAACAGAACTTCATTCCAGAAATCTCCTTGCAGGCAAAATCATATAGTTGCCGAGGTGTCATTTTTTGTTTGTCAAAAGGTCTTTGTAGACTTGACTACCAATATAATGTTGGGCACTACAAAGTACTCAGGGGGTGTACGGATTGTACCTATCAGAAACTTGCAAGATAAAGGAGTTAACTTGACACCAATGTTCTTCCCCCGTCCAACCCACCCCCACTAAGTGCATGGCCAAGTGATTTCACAGTATTATTTATTTAATTATTTAATTAATTAGTTAAAAATACGCAGCATCAAACCATGCATTGTGTACATGTGTAATCACACATGTATACAGCCAAGTATGCCATTGAAATGTGCACGTTTTAATGTATTTTTAATATACTAACCACATAGAAACCAATGTCCCATCTAAACCTACAGAGATCCCATTTTTATATTTGGTGTGGTAAATGGCAACACCCGAAGCCTTCTTTTGGCAAAGTTTGAAAAAAAATTAAATGGCGGCCCTCGAGGGGTCAAAGGTCAAAGTTTATTTTGCACAACCTCCAACTGATTATTATTTTTTTTTTATATTTCACAATAAGTTAATTTCTTATATCAAGGGCTTTAATTTAAGCTAAAAATCATCTTTGTCCGATATTCATAACTGGAGGTACAATCATTTGTTATTTTGAAAAGATGCAAGGTCAAAAGTCAACGACCTGTAACTCAAAAACCACATGACCCAGAACGCTCAAATTCGGGTTTCAGAGTTTTCTCATAGGACCAAACTAATTCAGCAAATTTAAAGAAAATCCATGAGATTGACCCCGGATGGCGGGATGATTTGACACGGAATGACCCTTTTGGTATAGATCACTAGTGCATTATTATACCAACAATCAAATGTGTCAAAGAAACAATATCAAACCTCGAAATTTCCAAACAAAATTATCTTCTGCTAGATTAAGTTTCATTATCCTTCGGTCACTCGATAGCTCACGTGATGTGGTTGCTAGTATGGATTCTATGGCACACCAATTCGAGAAAAAATTAAAAATAATTTAAGTGAAAAGGATTTTTTTTAATTTGCTGACTGTAATAAATTCTGGTAAACATAATACATATGGTATGTCAACATCAACAAAAATAAACAGATGGGTTTATTTTCTCCTCCTGAAACCAATCATGGCTGGTCTGAAATTTAAGGGGAAAACCAGAATGTTGTGAAGTGTTTGTGCAGGGGGAAGAATGCTTGGGGGGGGGGGTTGTACTGTTATGCCCTATGATGTCTCAGGACACTAATTAATTAGCCATATGTCTTAGGACAACACAATTTTTTTTTTTTTATTCTAAAATTAAATAATATGAGCTTTTATTTTCACATTTGATTTATTTTTCATGCCAATTATTTGTTTTTCTTTACAGATTAAATTGGCCAATAAAAAAGGGACGCGTCCCGACACCTACAGAAACTACGAAACAGAGTGTTTTAATAAGGCACAAGATGCTATATTCGGTGAGGGTGTCTCTGTCAAAAAAGCTTCAAGAACTTATGGTGTTCCATTTTCTACTCTGCATGATAGAGTCAGTGGAAAGACAAAGTTTGAAGCCACTAAGTCGGGACCCGCTCCCCTGATGAGTCAGGAAGAGGAACAAACACTAGTAACACATATTGATTCAATGGCTTCATTTGGCTATGGGTATAGCCGTACTGAAGTTACAGCACTTGCTACTGACTTGGCTGTCCTCCTTGGAAAGAGAAAGAAGTCCGATAAGCCCCTCTCACTGCAGTGGTTTTATAGCTCCATGAAACGCTGGCCACAGCTAAAGGTACAGAAACGAAGATCTCTTGAGATAATGCGAGCTAAAGCCACCTCTCTTGAGATGGTCAATAAATACTTTGATGAATTGGAGCACATTCTTGAGTAGTATTTCCCTACTAGATCGACCACAGGCCATCTACAATGTTGATGAAAAGGGCATCACTGAGAACCATAAACCTCCATGTATTGTATCCTCACGCCAAGAAATACCTCCAGCAGTGACCATGGGTAAATCATCCACTACAACAGTAATTGGATGTGGGAATGCTCTTGGCATGGCAATACCCCCATTTTTCATCTTCAAAGGAAAGCGTATGCGCAACGAATTCTTGACAGGTTGTTCTGCTGGTGCTGCAGGGGCAGTCAGTGACTCGGGCTGGTCCAACTCAGACATATTTAAGAGATACCTAAATGACCACTTCAGCAAATACTGCACTCATGCAACACCAGAAAACCCTATCTTGGTATTGTATGACGGACATAAGTCTCACGTTTCGCTATCACTAATTCAATGGGCACAGGAGAAGAAATATCATCCTTTTTGTACTTCCAGCACACACTTCACATATTCTTCAGCCGATGGATGTTGGATGTTTTGGACCATTTGAAAAAATCCTGAATGGTGTTAGACACAATCATATGCGGAAAAATGCAACATCTGGTGTTGACAAATACTCCCTGTGTGAATTAGCTTGCAAGGCATATACATCTGCATTCACGCCAAATAACTTGCAAGCATCATTCAGAAAGAGTGGCATCTACCCAGTTGACCGATGTTCTGTGAAACAATCAAGTTTCCTTCCAGCAACAATTTTCCACCCTCCACCAACAGCTACTTCTTCCTCGTCGGTCATGCCAGCAGAGACACCTACAGCTGAAGACGCCACTGACATATGCACCAACTTTTTCAAGAAGGCTGAAGCGGTGCTGACAGAGAACCCTAAAGAGACAAAGAAGCGTAAAGTTCCGAGTGCTGTGGTAGGAGGTAAAGCCATTACTGAAGACACAGCTGTAGATAAAATCAGGAAACATCTAGAGGAGCAGAAAAAGAAACCAAGACAATCAGTCACCAGATGTTCCAAAAAAACAAGTACTTCTGGGACAAGCCGCCAGAGCAGAACACCAAGAAATCAACCATGTGTGGATTTGGATGTCGACGACAGTGATGATGAACCTCAAACAATGGATCCAAAAGACCTGTGCTGCAAGTGCAAAAGGATGCAACCTGAAGAACTCAGAAACATTGATTTTATTTCTTTTGTGTCATGGGCACAATGCACCCACGGTGACTGCGGTCATTGGGTGCACCTAAAGTTCTGTACACCAGTGCGTGTGGTGCGCAGACATTCACCTTTTTTGTGTCCATGCCACAATCTAGAAGAGTAAAACCCTAAACATGCAAAAACAAATGTAAAAAAGAAATTATAATAAAAATTATATAAGCTGTTGTAAACTGGCCACCGACCAAAATAACCTATGGTAAAATACAGAAACATAAATTAATGGCCTCACAGGGTAATAAACAAAATTAATTTAAAGGTATTATACAGGATTGGTAGACAGTAGTGCTGACAAAGTAGTCGCAGACAGTGTTCATGTTTTGTGAGATTCAACATATGCATGAACAAACAAACCTGTGAAAGTTTGAGCTCAATTGGTCATTGAGGTCACGAGAAAATAGTGAAAAGAGACCTTATGTGTTTTCTGTTTTTTCAAAATATCGCATGTGATAAAAACTATTGTTTTACTCATTTCTCAGAAACGATAGCACTTTAGGCAGACATATTTTAAGGAACCCTTTCTACCATTACTTACTTTAAATCATGTAAGTTATGTGTGAATCTGTGAACATTTGTGTTTTTCGATCCTGCCAATAGTGTACAGGGCCTTTAAAGAAATATAAATTATTCAAAAGGATAACAAGAGAGGCAGAAGTTTATTGAACAAAATTGATAAAATTAATTAATTTAAAGAAATGTAAATAATACAAAAGAATAAACAGAAAGACAAAAGTTTATCAAACTAAATAAATAAAATTAATTTAAAGAAATGTAAATAATACAAAAAGAATAAACACAAAGACAAAAGTTTATTAAACAAAATAAATAAAATTAATTTTAAGAAATGTAAATTATACAAAAGAATAAACAAACAAGCTTGTAAGTTACTTAAAGAACATTAATAAAAAAACATTTTTATGCTCAAAAATGTTTTGGAGAACTCCCATCTATTAAGTAAGTCATCTCGATTAACGGCAGTGCAGTTTGGACAATACTGCAACATTTTTATTTATTTGGCACGCCATACTAGCTTCTGAATATTAATTTAATACCAACCACTGTAAGAACCGATAACATGTGACGTCGCTCCTACGTTGTGAAAGCAGTACCACTGTAAATAGTGACGACCTCTTGCAACGCAAGACCAACACATATAGTCAAGCCTCCTATTACCGTGGGTCTCCTAATACCGTGGTAGCAGAAAATTCACTTTTTTCATTGTCAAAACCTCATCGATAGACGCCTTTCATACGCTAAATCGATAGCCAACAACCCTCTACCGATCTGGTAAAAACATAAAAAATGAAATGTTGCGGAAATGTTTTAAATTTAAATAATTTTGAAAAAACGCTATTTTACCGACTGGACAAATTTTCGCTGACCGTGTCTGTCAAAAGTGCCATTATATCATTAACATTTTTACCTTAAATGTTGTTCTGTGCATTGAAATATGCCCAGGTCCTGTTCCACGGTAAAAAAAAGATTGACATCGAAAGTACGTATTTTCACCTCAAAAAAGTAAACCAATGTCTGCCGTCCAAATACGGATAGAAAACTAAAAAGACTAAAAAATTCAGCACCTTTGCAAAGGGCGCCCTCAATATGTAAGTTTAACACACAAAGTAAAAAACTCGCTCAAATTACAGACATGCTTGCACAAGTACAATACCTGTAGCAGGCGAATGCACGCAATTTCCAAACTTGCGCAGTTATGTTTTAACTTGCGCGGATTACTACTTTGCGCTTGAAATCTACGTCTTCGGATTGATCCAAAATTGAGCGCAGGGGTGACTGAGGAAATTGTCGGTACTCGGTAGATAAAATGCCTAAAAGTTCAAACAAATTCCATCTGCTGGGAACTTAAACATCGTAATCCCAGTATTAGGTAAATATTTGAATATAATCTTTGGATTTAGCTCCTTTAATGTAGAGATAGTTCATTTAAAAAAATTATTTCTGATTACCACGATGATAGGAGGCTCACCTCCAGAATCACTCCGGGCGCATGCACACTTTTAGAGACTTCGTGGACGAATTTAATCAGACAAACGATGTATGATTTTTATGTCAAAGTGGAAAGTAATACTTCAACAATAATAATAACTGGACACTTTTTATAGGTTGCTGATTTTTTTTTATTCTAATCGAAAAACGTCCTAACCCCCACGGTAATAGGGTAACCCATCCTACTAAGATTTCCACACATGATGAAGTACAAGGTTTTTTTTAAAAAGGTTGGCGAGATGATTTTTAAAAAAAACATTTAGTTTTTGATTGAGAACAATTTCCCCCGTTATCCTACCGAAAACCCATGACACCAGGATAGTTCATTTAAAAAAATTATTTCTGACTACCATGATAATTAGGAGGCTCACCTCTAGCCCCATAAATTGGGCCAATCACTTCGTATCCTTGGCCCCAGCACCATTGCAATTAAATGTTTGTGGATTCTTAAAGTTTCAAACGGCCTCATAAAAACTTACCAATCGGATGCTACTGTAATTGCCGATAACCGGCATGTTGGTTTTAGTTTAAAAAACATTATCAGTTTTGGGGAAAAATCAAATGATTTCGAGTGTGACCTTTTGCAAAAATCTCAACGATCGTTGACCTCTTGCTCTTTGCGAAGGCGTACACACGTTTTCAAAACTACGCTCCCAAATTTATTTTTAACGTTATTATATAACGGGATCGAGCACCAGTACTAACGTTTGGGTTCGAAAACTAGGTTTTGTCGAGTTCCCTGACAACGACGATACGATCGATTGCTACAATTCAGCTGGTACCAGACTGATTTACGGCTGTTTTTTGTAGTCATTTTTACATCTCTTCAACCCGTACCCGCGCGGGCAAACCGCGATCTCTGAGAGTCGAGTCGGGGTTATCTGCCAGCTAGCTGTATCCTTTGTATTGTACATGTACTACTACATTTTACTCATTTTGACACAAATACATGTTGTACATGTAAATTTAAATTTTAATATTTAAAGAACACCATTTTCAGATCCTGAACTGCTTTCTTATATTTGATGAATGAGCTTTTTATAAACATAAATAATATAATACAGTTTGTCAAGCGACTGTTAACTATTACAATCTAATTTTGTATTGCACCAAAAACGGTATAAAAACACCACACACTTTTTTCAATTGTCTTTTAGTTTAACTGGTAAAATATACGGGTTGGATATTTTACATATATTTGACATCACAAGAACCTCCAAGATGTATTGATAGTGTGGACTGTGGTTGACAGGTGTGATGGTGACTGATCGTTGGGCCTGATTTTGTAGAATAAATCAAGGATATTTAGTGGTTAAGATACACAGGAGTGGTCTAACTTCTAGCTACTCACTAATTTAATTGCAAGCCACCTGCCAGAAAGGTTTTTTTTTTACTTTTGGTGTTTACTTGTCATATGACCTTTTACCAACATTACAGGCCTATTTACAAAGTGCCAACGCCAACGGTACTAAATACCAACAATGAGTTTCAATTGCTTGAATTGCAAAAATCCTTTTAAACAGGCCAACAACAAAAAAAAGGTGGAACAGGAGAAGCCTTAAAGCCTGCAGTCTTTCTCCTGGAGCTTTCGATGGGAAAGATGGACTTCTGTGCAATACTTGCGTTCCAAGGGTGACCAAGACCATGAAGAACAAAAAAAGAGTCCTAAGTACCCCTCTCAGCAGAAGTAGAACTCCAAAGATAGCCAGACTTTCTTCAACCCCATGCCCATTGAAAGAGCCATCGAAAGACTGTTCATTTAAGAACATTCCACAAAGGGCAAGTAAAGCGATACTAAATAGCCAGTATGATTGGGCTATTTCAATACTTCTAAAAAACGTCTCTGCAAAAAGAGCCATTGCAAATGCAGTCACAAAACAAATCATCAAGGAAGTTAAATTGTATCCAAATCAAAGTTTTCTCTCCAAATCACTCACGATCGATAACATCAACAACTTCTCATGGGGTAAGATTGTAGACGAGGCTGCTATAAGTATGCCTTTATTTATACAAGTCTTAAAGTCTGCGCATCCAGACCCTTCAAAATGGGTGAAGGGAAAGGTGTTTGCTGGAAAGACAGTTTTATCACGTAAAGGGGCTGAGTTTGTTCGCAATAGGCACCTGGGAGTGATTTTGTCAATTTTGTTTTTTGCTAATAAACCAAGGGTTTATAATTTCTTGCAAGGATGTATCTCCCTTCAACTTTGGAAACATGGGTGCAGTCAGAAATTGCTTGATTGTTTGAACTGTATGGGAGTTTCAAAGGGAAGACATGGTACTATGGTGACGATAGATTCAGTCAGGAAAGAGTCAAAAGTAAAACAAACTTGTTGGCAGAACAATCTTTCAAAACTGTTGGAGGAAGATCTGCCTAGAGTACAGAGTACAACCAAACGAAGGCTCGTTTGGGATGATGATCAACCCTCAAGAGGCCAACAGTCCGACAGTGATTCGTCTACATGTTACTAGTTACTGTCAGATGATGCAGCTCCATGTAATGATAATGTTGAAGGTGGTTTAATTCCAATTACAGATAGTACTAGTAAACATGTATGCGTTGCTACAGGATCAAAGCCATCCAATGATACTAGCGAGACTAACAAGGAGGCTGAGCCCACATATAGTTTAGTTTGGGACAATGTGCAAATACAAACTACTGCGAGACACCAATGTCGTGACAGGGGAAACCACTTCCGAATGTGGGCACTAACCTTTGCTGCCCGAAATAGGGTTTCGTTCAGTAGCGACAGCAACAAGTCTGTGATTACAGCAGAAGAGATTCCATTGAACAAATTTCTTCCTTGTGAATCTGACTGGAGTGACCTTAAAGAGATGGCCTGTGTTGCAGTTGAGAGGATTTTGAAATCTAACTTGTCATTCTTGAACCGGGTGAAATGTGTTGGTTTCTCTCCACACAGATACACTCAAGAGATGTCACAGAAAAGTGAAATTGTGAATTTGGGTGTTGTTGAGGAAAATCCTTCAAGTACTCCTGGAACAATTCAAATTATGGAATACCTTCATAACTTTGTTCCAACAGTTGGTGAAGAAATGTACCCCCTTGTATGTTTTGGGGATGGCCTTTCAGTAGAAAGGATGGTTGACTCCAAACGAGCCAGGGCAGGAGGAGCCACTGCTAAAGACAGATTGGAGGGACTTGTTCAATGTCCTCAGGAATTTCACAGGAGAGGCCTTCTTTTCCAGGATACAATGAAGAGTATGTTTAAGGCTAATAGTGCATCTGAGAGGGGTACTCTTTATCAATTGAAGCAGGATTTTGGTCACAAGTCAGTTAAGCATAAGGTGATGGACAATTTCAATCATGTTAAAGATTTTCTGGAGTTTACAACTCATGCTTATTGCACACTGTTGGCAGCAAAGCTTGCAGGTTTGAACAACCTAGATGAACTTCCTGAAGATTTTCCTGTACACGACCCAATGGAACAATCTAAGTGGTTGAATGACTTGGCTTGCCAAATCATTGATTTTATTTGGCCTGCGTTTCCATCAGAAGATGTTGCTCAAGCTAATCATCAAGACCAAGATGAGATTGACAGAGCTCACATCATCTCAGATATTGATGATGCAGTTGGAGGTAACTGCTGGAAGTGTGCAGAAAATACTGGTGAGGGTATGGTTTGCTGTTGCAACAATGACTGTGGATGGTACCACTACAGTTGCGTAAATCTTTCTGAAGTTCCTGAGCAAGACTGGTGGTGTTCTCCAGAGTGTAAGGCTGCAAGTTCCTACCGATACTGTGTGTGTCACAAGAAGACTGGAAAAGAAGATGATATGATCCAGTGTGAACTTCAAGATAGATGTACTCAAAATGAGTGGTACCACCTAGGTTGTGTTGCAGCACCAGACAGCCTTCCAGACAAGTGGTTTTGTTGTATTGCATGTGAGAAGAGGGGTGCCGATGAATTGATTACAGATGGCGTCTTAGAATATTCAAAGGCTTTGCTGTATGAAGGACTGTGCCACATCGTCTTCCGGGAGGCAATCCGTCAAGGGGATGGTCCAGCCATGATAACCCATTGGCGAATCAATAGTATCCAGTTCTGGAACAACAACCACTATAAATATTTCATTCTCACACACAATATGCTTGCAGGAATTAATGGTGTCTTTCCATCTCGAGTTGCAAATGATGTCATTTGGAACAGAGTAGCCAATTTGACAGGTAGAGAAAATGGCAACATTGGTCTCGATCTCGTCAATGAATTCCTCAACAGAGACTACAAGGAAATACTTAAACACTCTCGGGGTGTATACACCAAAGAACAAGTGCAACGATGCTGTCAACTAAGTGGAGCTTTTGGACGTGATCTAGATGACATATTTCTTACTTCAGTAGCTGGAAGAAAAAGTTTACCACCCCGGCACCAGGGTGCAAAACTGCATCAAGATGTTCAGGATTTTATGGTCGGCTACAAGGATGATTGTCTTTTTGACTTTGTGCCAGGTCGATATCATAGCTCCTTTCCAGATTTCACACATTCTGTTCATGTAAAGTCACCAGAAAAGTTAGGGAGAAAACTCATCCATCTAAGCAAGTGTATGGACTCCTGGAAAGACTTTGTTTATTAGAAAACATGGTTATCTGCAAACACTTATCCTCTTCTGGCATGTTTTAATTACAAATTCTTTTCAAAGTGATTTTTATCTTGCATTCATATTTTTGGAACAATTTTTTTATTATTTACATTTTCAAAGACAACATAAGTCACATAAGTGGCAAGTCAACACTGAGTACATGTACATGTAACTAATACAGCTTTTTGTTTGCATCCATCCAAATAGGCTTTATCACTGATGCAAGTGAGACACACTCTTGCACACACACAAAGTGTACACATTGTACATACTGTACACAATGATAATGTTAATGTATAAATAATACAATCATACAGTTACCAATAAAACAGTAAATTCCAATCCCATTGCATATGTTCGCATGTATTGACATATTTTGGCAGGGCATTTTTGATAATCTTAAAGGCAGGGTATACTTTTGGTAATTGTTAAAGACCAGTATCCTCACTTGGTGTATCTCAACATGCCTAAAATAACAAACTGAAAATTTGGGTTCAATTGGTCATCAAAGTTGCAGAAAATAATGACATAAAACACACCCTTGTTGCATGGAATTGTTTGCTTTCAGATGCCTGAGAAAAGCATCATGCTTGAAGCCTTTCTCAGATTGAAAATGTTGGGTGAAAAATTACCCCTTTCTCTAAAACTTTATTACTTCAATTCAAAGGGTGTCATTTCTAACAATGTTTTTAATATCAACAGTTCTCAAGTGCTCTTTATCAAGTAGGTTTTTTAGGGTCATTAACTTATGAATTGATTACCAAAAGTATACCCTGCCTTTTAAGAATCGCTGAACAGAACAAGTTGAACAAGTCTGCAGTATACATGTTCACATGTGTACATGTACATGTACAGTAAATGTGTGTAGAAACTCACTACTCTGACAATACATGCAGCAGCATAGAAATATGTGCACAAAATCTAACAATAACATAGATTCATGTGTTTTTATTGCAAGTGTGTCGACTACATACATGTATGTACCTAAGTTTCCATTTAATTTCCCTGGGTTTGTGTTTGATGTCCTCATTGAAACTGGAAGATTACCCACAAACATAACTGAAAACAAATGTAATAAACCTTCAAACACCTCTGATAAATTGAATTACATACAGTACTTTAGTTTTCTTCAATTTATTTGTTATGACAATTGCATGTGCTATGGCAAATTGAACAACATACACACTTTGAACATTCACATTTAACAGCACACATTTTGTCGCATTGTACTGCCTCATCAGTCAGCTGTTCTCCCATTTCTTTAAGCCAGAGTTGAGAGAGAATAGGACGTCTCATACATGTTTGTCCTCCATCCTCAAAGCCTTTCACAATCTCTTTGAATATTGTATCTGTATTTATGTGACCTCGTGATGGTGCTGAATACAAGATGGCCACTCCAGGATTTCCATCTCTTCCACAGCGGCCAATTTCTTGCCAGTAATCAACTATATTTTTTGGGAGGCCCCAGTGAAATACAAACCTGATGTTGGGTACATTAATCCCCATTCCGAAGGCAATAGTTGCAACAACACAACGCAGTACACCATCTGTCTTTGTGAAAGAATCCACCACTCTTTCCTGACTGTTTAAGTCTAGGGAGGAGTGATACATGTCAGCAATTCTGTTGCCTGCTTGCTTTGAGCCAGGAACTACCCATGCTTTTTCGCCCAAAGCATGCATCAGATAACCCCAAAGTTGAGATACTGTGTTAATGTACCTATTGGGGAAACAGAAATTATGTAAAACTTCACTGAACTTCTACCACATTTTACATGTACTTTCACAAAGCTCTTCACTGCTAAATACTTTCTTCTGCCTACATTTGTATCTGTTTACATTTTACAATGTAGTCTGTGTACATTTTTACACATACATGTATGTAATGTACATTTATTTAAGTCAGTATGATTGGGTCGCAGTGTTGATTTCTGAGTTTAAATAGTACATTTTACATTGTCTTTTGAATACATCACATACATGTATTGATATACATGTATATGTAGCAACTGATAGAGTTTCTCCATGTCGCATTTATCTTGTTTTACCTGCAGTATATGATGGCTTTCTTGGCCTTAGAGCCATTGGCCTTTAACTCTTCAACATAGTCCTTTAGCCATTGTGGTTCTGGAAGTGTAGAGTTAATCTCCTGGCCTTGTTCCATATTTCTTGTTTCCCTCTTCACATACTGGAGAAATATGTTAGGTCTGAAATAAATTGTTTTGCAAAACATGTTAAAATAAATCAGACTGTTTATGTCATATTTTTAACACATCATGAAAATATTTTGAGATAAACATTTTTTGAAGTTGTACACATGCTGACAGTTATATTGCTGACAGTGTACATGTACACATAATGCAATTCATTTGCCAATACCCAGAGTAAAATAGTACATACACAAGGTTTACACTGCACTTATTTAACCCTACTCGTACCTATCGGGATTTTGTGCAACAATTTTCACTTTCCCCAACTGAAAATGAAGTGTCTGTAAGACTTCCTCCAGTACTGACGATGGCAACGTTGCGGTCATAACTAAAGAAGGCACTCCACTGACCATACTCCGCAATTCACCTACATGACTGTAAGTATCCCTGAAATCTTGTCCCCTGGAAACATTCAGTGAAAAAAAGGAGTGCAATGGAAATTCAGTCATTGACTAACTCTGCTCATAGTTGTATAGCCAGGACAAAGCACACATGAATCCGATTCATCTCAGAGCTATTTATACATGTACTGTATGTAGTTTTCTCATGGTCTCAAGCATACACATATTTTACACGGATTTTGTAGTAATCCATCTGTTGTTGAATCAATTTTTTTATTTCAAATTATTACAGGTATTCAAGACATACACAGGACCTCCCCACCCCCAAGCCTGCCCTTGTAGCTGTATTTGGAAGACAGCTTGGCAGCAGTTACTTCAATTGAAACAACAATTCTTGGTAAAGAAATAATTAGTGTCACCATAATTGTTATGTTTATTATTTATGGAGGTCAAATTTAATTTCTTGGTTGTAATATTTGTATCAAATTATTCTGTCACTGTTATTCCTACCCAAGGCATTGAGATTGAAGTAGAACTATTTATTGTGATGACTGCATTTTTAAGGATCCCTTCAATTACTGTTGTGAAAAGCAACAATAAAATGTTACACCACATGTACGACTTGCCGTCTAAGAGTAAGAAGGCTATATTTTCACTGTTTTACACACTTTGCAGTGTTGTACATGTAGTTATCGGTGTAGGTTAGTTGCATTTGCTTTTTGATCTACATTTAACATTAGTTTAATTTAATTATTTGTTTTTTGTAAGAAGCCATACCACGTTAGTGGATTAAATATCAATATTATAATTTTGTTTATCCTTATTTACATGTAGGTGTTCCAGAAATATCTGAGAGCCCCTCCCACCAACTATCCCTTCGATTGAGTTCCATGTACATGTATTTATGAGCAGAGGTGATACATTTTCAAGAAGGAACTTAGTTTGTTGGTAGATTGTTATCCAGGAGATTGGACATGTACATATTGCCCTGCTTTAAATTTGGATGAACCCGTTTTTCCAAAGACATTTCTCTTTGTTTAAAGCAAATGTACAACATTGGTAATTTTTTGGTCAAAGACCAGTATCCACACTTTATGTGACCCAACATATACATGAATAACAAACCTGTGAAGGTTTAAGCTAAATTGGTCATTAGAGTCATGAGAAAACAGTGAAAAAAACCATTATATGTTTTCATTGTTTTCAAACATTGGATTTTATCACCAGTGATAAAGAGTAATTGTTTTACTCATTTCCTTAGAACTAAAGCATTTCACGCATAACTATTTCGAGGGAAGTTTTCCACCATGACCATTTTTATGCCATGTAAGTTATTTGCAAATCTGTGAACATTTATATTTTCAACCTTACCAATAATGTACACACCCTTTAAAGGCACTACACGTTTGGTAATTACTCAAAATATATATTAGCATAAAAACTGACTTGGTAATGAGCAACGCAGAGCTGTTGATGTATAAAACATTGTGAGAAACGACTCCCTCTGAAGTAACGTAGTTTTTGAGAAAGAGGTAATTTCTCACTAAAATAATGAAAGATTTCTTGCAAGAAGCCTTTTATTCCTCTCTGAAAGCACACAAATTTGTACAACAAGGGTGTTTTTTCTTTCATCATTTTCTTGCAACTTCGATGACCAATTGAGCCCAAATTTTCACAGGCTTGTTATTTTATGCATATGTTGGGATACACCAAGTGAGAACACTGGTCTTTGACAATTACCAAACGTGTTCAGTGCCTTTAAGTTTTTATGTGCATCTTGTTTTGAATTGTGCATGTTTAGTTTTCAATATAAAACATAGAATATTATACTGGGTCTCCGATGTGTGTAAAGCACTGTATACTCGGTACTTTCCCGAGTCCTGTTAAAAAAATCACAGTCATATTACTTGGGTGGGATTCGAACCCACGACCTTTTACCAAATTGTTCTTGTGTACTTTTTACGAATTTGTTCTCAAAATGAAGGTCCTAATTGGAAGTAGGTTTAGAAAGTGTAGATGACTTTTTAAACTCTCTGCACATTTTTTTTTGATTATAAATGACCTGTTCATATTTGTTTTAACCCAAGCCTTTTCACTGCCTTGGTAGAGCATGAACCTTTTCCATACCATTGAGTGATGCAATGAGCCTCATCGAAAGCAAGTAAGCAGATGTGTTTCCGGTATTCCGATGATCTCAATAGTATTCTCCATCGTTGATCATTTGCCAAAATAGCTTCTGGTGAAGTAAACACAAGGGAAACTTTTCCTTGCATTATAGCTGAAATAGAACCAAGTTGACAAAACAAATCATCTGTTAATTGTAAGACATGGATTTTGCTGGGTACACGTATTTGTGAATAATGCAAAGTTTGTGCAAACATGAAAAAACAATTGTTATAAATAAGTGATGTACGATATTCACTTGTGTCCTCTGTAAAATTTGGATAATTGCCAATGATAATGTTATACATGATGTACTAATTTTCATAAGAGTGGTATAGAAGTGGTTTTCTGTTCAGCCTAGACATGTACCTGTTTTGTCATCTTGATCCATCTCTGCTGATGGTAAAATGCAGCTGGCACTTATTCCCAAATTTGACCACCTTTTTGCTTGGTCTTTCATAAGTGCTCTGAGAGGAGAAACTATCAGGGCAATGTGAGGACTACTCCTTGGATTTATCTGTGTGAAATATACAAGTGTTAAAGGCAAATACAATGTGATCTAATTCTTTCCCAGTCTGAGCAATTAACCAATTGTAATAAGGGGGTAGTGCATTAAGGCCACATCCTTGATGACCAAGGCCCAATTTCAAAAGCCTGTTAGCATAAAAACTTGCTAAGCACAAGAAATTCTTGCTTAACAGAAACTGGTTACCAGCAAAAATTCCATAAAGTTCACATTGTTGCAACTGGTGCCCCCTCATTTTTTGCTTAGCAAAGAAAGGTAAGCAGTATTTTCTGCTTAACAGCTTTATGAAATTGTGCCCTGGTCCCAATTTCATAGAGCTGCTTAATCACAAAAAGTAGCTAATCACAACAAAATTATGCTTACCAGAATAAGGTTACCAGCCAAAGTTCCATGTCACGTGTACAATTTGTGACTGGTATCCTGCTTATTTTTGCTTAGCAGAAAGGTGTTAAGCATAATTATCTGCTTAAGCAGCTCTATGAAATTGGTCCTAGGGCATTACTGTAATGCGCATTAAAACTTTATTGTGAAATGCGCTATTAGGCTATAAGAACTTGTTATTATTATTATTATTTTTATTAATATTGTTATTAATATTATTAACACATTTCAACAGACTTAAGTTTACAAGGTGATTTCATTCATTCAATTCCCAACTTGGAAGAAACTTTTCAATGAATCGAGGAATAGATCATGTAAAGAAGATAAAGAAGTGTTTGGTCCTCCCACTCTTATCTACACATTGCTAAAGTTGTATGCCAAAGAAACCTAAGCCTCACAAACCAAATGGAGATTATCATCCCCATGCAAATGTTGCTTGTCTAAAATGTACATAAAATATATGAAACTATTACTATTTATTTTATTTTTTATGTGGGGTCACTTGATGCCCTCATTAACACTCCTTTAAAAAGGTATTTAACATAAGAAAGACAAAAGTTTGCCTAAAAAGGTAAAAAACACCATTTATAACAATAGTTTTTGCATTCTTACCCTGTCATGAATTAAAGGCATCAGAGCAAACATTGTGCTTTTTCCAGCACCAGTTGGCAGAACCGCCAGAACATCTTCTTTTCTTAAGAAACTGGCCATGACATCTTTTTGAGGTTCAGTCAGCTCATAACCAAGGTTTATGGGAAGGTCTTTGATTACCTCTGCTATCTTTTCCATTGTTAAAGGAAAACAAAGACACTCTTGGCAAAAAACTTTCACAAATTTACTATTTGTGTGTATGTTTTCAGGCCTCCTGCATTGAGACTGTGCGAGTTTTCTTATGATAGTTAAATGTATTTTTCAATAAGGGCAGCTATAAATTGCGTCGGTTGCCAGGCCTAATTCGGTATGATTGTATTGTTTCCAAATTCAACAAGCTGTACAACAAGTGTATTTGCTGAGTAGGTATATTACGTTTTTAATAAAAAATAGAGTGTTCGTTTTTATTGAAGTTATTGTACTTTTATTTGAATTTATTGTTGCAATCATAATTTGCACATTACTCGGACACAATTAACTGAAAGAAAGGACTTTAATTAAATGCTTTAAATGCGGCACGTCAGCGGGATCACGTTTTCCATGATTGTTGCCGCCGCGCAGGGACGTAAAATGACTGTACAAAACAGCCGCCGTAACTTTATTGCAGTCTCGGTGCGCTCCGAGTATCAGTCTGGTACCAGCTGAATTGTAGCAATCGATCGTATCGTCGTTGTCAGGGAACTCGACAAAACCTAGTTTTCGAACCCAAACGTTAGTACTGGTGCTCGATCCCATAATATAATAACGTTAAAAATAAAATTTGGGAGCGTAGTTTTGAAAACGTGTGTACGCCTTTGCAAAGAGCAAGAGGTCAACGATCGTTGAGATTTTTGCAAAAGGTCACACTCGAAATCATTTGATTTTTCCCCAAAACTGATAGGGGCCTAATGTTTTTTACACTAAAACCAACATGCCGGTTATCGGCAATTAGGCCTACAGTAGCATCCGATTGGTAAGTTTTTATGAGGCCGTTTGAAACTTTAAGAATCCACAAACATTTAATTGCAATGGTGCTGGGGCCAAGGATACGAAGTGATTGGCCCAATTTATGGGGCTAGCTCACCTCCAGAATCACTCCGCGGCGCATGCACACTTTTAGAGACTTTGTGAACGAATTTAGTCAGACAAACGATGTATGATTTTTATGTCAAAGTGGAAAGTAATACTTCAACATAAATAATAACTGGACACTTTTTATAGGTTGCTGATTTTTTTTTTTTTTTCTAATCGAAAAACGTCCTAACCCCCACGGTAATAGGGTAACCCATCCTACTAGTACTACACTAGTCAGGAGTACCGTGCGGTTGGGCGTCGGGGGCCTTGCCTTTGACGTTTGACTCGTGTTGTGCTCGATCCGTCGAGCACGGCGACCCACCTCCGAAAACACACATTAATTTGTAGTCAATAATTCAAACTGGTCTATAAAACTTACCAAAATGTTCTTCAGTTCTTTCCGATGAAGCCAAGTTGTCCACGTTGAAAAAATGATGAATTTTTGGAACGTTTCCGTCATTGGAGTCTTGGAAATGTTCACCACGTGTGAAGGACGAAACGCGCGGCCATTTTAATCGACCGCATTTCACCTCAAAAGTGCCTACAAATTAAGTTCATACGCCAACCAAAAAGTTCCTCAATTATTTGCTGTTAAAACCAATTACACAACAATTTTATCTGTCAAAAAAAGACAAGATATGTTTATAAATTTAATTTAGGATTAATTTTATCAAAAATCAGTGGAAATAACTCTTCTAATATTGTAATTCTAAGAGGCGGATGGATATATTTTGTCTCCAGCATAGCGGTGGTGTGACAGGAGATTCTGATCCCCGGAGATTCTGAACGTCCCCCCCCCCCCATCCATCGGCGAACTGTACAAATGATATAGCACTTAGAGCAGATAGCACCCTCTTTTGAATCAACCTTAATTTTCCTCATGGTAAAGACAGGTTGGTGGCGGTGGCCGCTATTCAGTGGCGTAACTAGACATTTTCATTGGGGGGGGGGGCAAGTGGGGGCAAAGATTAAATTTTGGGGGGGCCACAGAAGTGCAAGATTATCATTAAATATGTTAACTGACAGTTGATACACACCAGCTGATACACACCGATGCAGTTCTAAAACAGTCAACATAGTTTGCAGGTAACAAAAGATTGCGAAAACAACCAAATCTTAGAGAACTTGTCATTTTTATAAGATAAAACTTTTCGACTGTATACAAGGATTAAATTACCAACAGTGATTACCCGCAAGTATCAATTTAGAGTTGTACACGGCATTCTCAAATTAGGCTCTGTGAGTACTAACAGGGCACTAACTTGTGCTACTACCTAGCGCTCCCAGTATTACTAACGGATACACCTTCGAAATTCTCCGCGGCGGAATCCTTGGATGCAGTCATCCACATCAGAATCAGAATCTTCTGTATTTTCCCGTCTCTGCCTCTTAGGTGCTGGAGCACGAGGCAAATACGGGCGCTTTGATACGGAGAAGAAATGGTCTAAGCTACCTTTTTCGCTGGCCATTTTGCTGTTTAAACCTCTCTCAACGTTGTGCTGACTACGCTGTGTTAACGGAGCTATTGGTCTGCGTTCAGACCACCATGTATATAAACTGAACTTTGTGACTGGCCTGCACCCTCTGTAACCGCAAAACCCCAACATACATTTACCGCGAATAATAATACGATCGCGCGCGCGTTTCCATGCATTTGTCATGACTGCGTTATAGTCCACATGAATAAAAGTTTTACTTTTTACGGCAGCATTTCATGCAGCCTTAAAGGTCCTGTACACTATTGGTAAGATAGAAAAACACAAATGTTCACAGATTCACACATAACTTACATGATTTAAAGTAAGTAATGGTAGAAAGGGTTCCTTAAAATATTTCTGCCTAAAATGCTATTGTTTCTGAGAAATGAGTAAAACAATAGTTTTTATCACGTGTGATAATAAACTCGATGTTTGAAAAACAGAAAACACATAAGGTCTCTTTTCACTATTTTCTCGTGACCTCGATGACCAATTGAGCTCAAATTTTCACAGGTTTGTTATTTCATGTATATGGTTAATCACACAAAACATGAACTTTGTTTGCGACTGTTTTGTCAGCTCTACCAATCCTGTATAATACCTTTAAACGATTTATATATTATAAGAATATGACTTTTCTGTGATTTCCTTAGGGGGGCAAGAGGGGGGCACCCCCCCCCCCCCTCTGGTGACGCCACTGCCGCTATTACTGCGGGCAGCCAGTGACCAACGGTAATTACAGCGTGTGAAGACCGGCTCAAGTTAATAAATACCTGTAACAGGAAAAAAAAACACTGTAAAAAACATCAGAATTTGTTATTTTTCTTTCGCCGCTATTTTCAGAAATGTTATACTCATCTTTCGCCGCTATTTTTCAGAAACGTTATACTCATCTTTCGCCGCTATTCCAGAAATGTTATACTTATGTTCAAGTTCAAGGGCCGTTACTTAGCCTATAGGCTGTTCAAAGTGGTAGGGGCCTACACTAATCTCACAACATTATGCATATCTTCAAGAACCAGAAAAGTATGAGCTTTCAAAATTAACCATAAACAGAAATACTTTGGTTAGTGATCGGCTTTATGATGCTTTGCATTTTATGTTGGAGCATGGAGGAAGGACCTCCATCCTTTCTCTATGGTTGGAGGTACTACCTCCATGGTTTCATGCGGTCACGCCTACGCGTGGTTTGCGCGTGCAGGCGGCACATTTCTCCTTGCCAAAAATAAGCAAACAACAATACGCACAAAGAAAACAGTTGATTTGATAATTTCCACACAACAAGCACATAGTGCCTACATAATTTTTACACAACAATTTTCTCGTTTAGGCGGGGCCCATTTTATTCGCTACGAGGAGTAGTACGACGAGAGAACGTGGAGCTAGCTCTAACGGGATCGAAGGCATGCAAATAATTGGGTACGATGTGATGAAACTTTCCCGAGAACAAGATTGCCATATTTGACCTTTAAGTTGACCTCTTCGTCGACATGTGTGATTTTGCAATGCGCGAAACACAGGAGGACAGCATACGGAACGGATACAGACGGATTAGAGAAATATAGCTAATTTTAGTCAATACATTATTTTACTTTTTCAACAAAGGAGCAATGGGGAAGTCGAAGAAGGGCAAAAGCGCCAGGAGTGTCGAAATAGATTCGTAAGTATGATGTTTTTAACTGAATTCCCTGCTGTTCATCATGTTACTTTTTTTACTTTGGTTGGGCGCCTAAAAACATTGCACCATGATGATGTCAAATCAAAGACCCCATTGTTTGGTCAACGTCTAATCTCAATTCTCACCTTCTTTACTTTGTTTCTCACGTCTCAGATAGCTGTTGTATATTCACGGTCATTTAATGCAGTACAATGTAGTTAATTTGTAAAGAATTATCTTTGAAGTTTGATCGTACTTAGTTTTGTTTTTTCATTTCTTTCCATTTTTCCTTGTGTCTCTTTTTTAGTAATTGTATTGCCTTCCTTTGATGTTGTTTGCTGTCAAATAAGTCAAATATAAATTATGAATATTAGTATGTTAACCAATGTTTTTGTCAATTACTTGGTCTACTCCTAGCAGTCTCATTGGGATTTCTCCATAAATAGTGCCAATATACTCCCTCTAGCCCTGGTAGGACAGGGCCACTGCACTGACGTCCTGGGTATCCTCGTATCCACAAAATAATTGCACAAAAAGAATTGATTTGTGATTTTTTTTTGAATTTTCAGAATAGAGAACTTTTGTTCTTTTTTTTAATTTTCTGATTAAGACCACCTGAGAAGAGAGAGGATTCGAAGAAGCACAAACAAATCGTCAAAAAGCTAGCGAAACCAACTCGTCGTCTTTTTCTTTTCATTGAATTTGTTTCGTCACCGTCCACATGAATTCGCGTGAAGTTGCCGCCCTGCCGTCCGTCTTGTCCGGTCTTCTTTCTTTCTCTTCTTTTAGTCCTTGCGGTCAGGGAAGGGAGGGTGGTGATAATTATTGGTGTGGGGTATGGGGGGGTGGTGGTGGTGGGTTGGTTGGAAATGGACTCTGCGTTAAGTATACACAAAAGGTAGCCCCAGCGTCCAGTTAAATGCAAAAAAATGTAATTTTGAAAAAGGAAAATAAGGCGCAGTCCACCTTCACCCTTGTTTTGTAATTTGCCCTCTGTTGTTGTTAAAAAAAAAATCTTGTTGTAATGTAATTTAAGTATTGAAGTATGGCATCACAACTTAACTTTTTTTTTTTTTTTTTTTTTTTTTTAACTTATTTCTTATCTATTTGTTTTTATTATAGTCTAGGTAAGATTAAGTTGTATACTACATTTATTTATTTAAAAAGGCTTTGATTTTTTTTTTTTTTGATTTTCCACATGGGAAATTGTTTATGAGGCTTACTTTCATGAAATAAAAAAAAAAAAAAAAAGTCACGTATTGTAAAAAAAATAAAATGCGTCAGAGAAAGGTACCTGAAATATATGTTGTGATGCCGATTGGGGGTACGGGAGGATATATAAAGATCCTTTACAATGCGAACAAAATTTTGAGCAACATTTTAAAATATTTTTACCTAATTTGAGAAGCTGAAACTCCATTCACTTATTCTTGGTGCCTTTAATTACACTTTTGCTGAGTTCAAAACCTATCAAATACATCCATGAATGACATTATTTCCGAAAATAAGTCCAAGTTGTGCACTGGCGCTGCCTCTCCGTCGTGTTGCCGCCCGGAAGAAAAAGCGTTCAGTGTTACGGGTTAGACAGCGCCCTCTTTTGTGGACTTGGTTCCATGTCAGTTGAGGTTGTTGCAACGAATGCGTCAATTTCCATTTTATTTTCACAATAATGTCATCCAAGGATAAAATTGGCAATTCTGAATAGAGCAGGCGTAAGGTTCAGGACACAAGGAACATGTGAGTCACGTTTCAGCTTCCTCAAAAAGGTAAAAATATGATAAAAAATGGTTATAAATTTTGTCGCAATGCCTGAGGACCTTTATACCCTGGACTCCGTCGCGTTGTATGCAACGGAGGAGTCCAACCTGGGCTAGACTCCCTCCTACCTATTCAGTATTCTTGACCCTCTGAAGGCCGTCGCCCATGGACGCCAAACAATTTCCACTAAGTACACTAGTTTATGGGATTTTTAAATGCCTAAATGTTGCCCATTAGATTTATGAAGCATGACTTTACATAATATTAATGGTTGGTTGACAGGAAAATTACAGCCTGTAACTTCAGTACACATCATTAAAGGTATCGTACATGTTTGGTAATGACTCAAAACAAATATTTATTAGCATAAAAACTTACTTGGTAACAAGCAACGGAGAGCTGTTGATAGTATAAAACATTGTAGGAAACGACTCCCTCTGAAGTAACGTAGTTTTTTAGAAAGAGGTAATTTCTCACTAAAATAATAAAAACTTCTTGCAAGAAGTTTTTATTCCTATCTGAAAGCACACAAATTTGTACAACAAGGATGTTTTTTCTTTCATCATTTTCTTGCAACTTCGATGACCAATTGAGCCCAACTTGTTATTTTATGTGTATGTTGGTATACACCAAGTGAGAACACTGGTCTTTGACAATTTCCAAACGTGTTCAGTGCCTTTAAAAACAAAAGGTTTTGTTTTTCCTTTTCAAAGATGCACGTTGCAATGTCGTTGCCCCTTGGGATTGTGACACTATCTATTTAACCTATGGTTATTACTGTCAAAATGAGTGAGTAGGTGACCACATCCTCTATCCTGCGCCCCTGGGTGCAAAGAACCCTAGCTATGACACCGAGTACCGTAGTCCAATATGGGGTTTGGGTTCTGGTGGGGGGGGGGGTTGTGGATCCATTGGCTCGGACTGTAGTATCGTAGTCCAAATGGGGTTTGGATTCTGGTTGGGGGGGGGGGGGTGTTCCATTGGCTAGATTTGTTTTGAGAGGTCAGGAATGAGAATATAAAGTTGGGAGGTGAAGGGGAGTTTGATCATTCAATGATGAAACATCTCGTCAATAAGGAGGTTAGTCTCTAATATTTGGCTCCCGAGGAATTTTTCTTTTAGGGAAGTAAAGTCTGAATTTCATAACTGGTCTGATTCCCATCTCGTGACTATTGAGCCTCAAGGACAATGTTGGCGCAGAACCAGACTTAACATGTATTCCCCCAAAACAAGTCACTGCGCATGTTCAGTGCCATTCTGTGAAACTAACGTTTGCTAAAAGAGACTCAGTGCTGGGTATATATCCACTAAAGACACTCTACAGTGTGTTACAATTGTTACTGTCAGTGTCGGCAGTGTTGAGGAAAATGGGGGCTACCACAATTTTCATCACAACAATGTGTTAAAGAACAAGAACGTAGTCTTATATTTTGAAGCTATCCACAACTACATCAGAAAATGAAAGAAATGTGTCTTTTTCAGGTTGATTGCACATTGATTGCACCTTGCTTATAACAAAATAACAGTTTTAAATTTCAATTCAATTTTTCTTTTTTCAAATCCAAAATAAATTAGACTGTACGCAGTCAGTTTTTCTTTAAGTTTATTACTTGATACTTGAAATAAAAAGTTACATCCCCTTAAGGTTTTCCCTCTACTGTCGCTTCCCAGGTTGTATTGTAAAGTTGGGTGTGATCCCTGGCTATACGGCAGTTGCAGGTTGGATGGCTTCTTACTGGCACCCTCGAAAAAAGATATGGACAAAATATTGGAGACTGCCAACATTAGGGCTACATGTAGATGGCTCAGTTGGTAGAACATCGGCATGATAATTCAAAGTCGTAGGTTCAACTTCTGCTTAACTAAATTTTCTTTGTTCAAACCCAAAATACTTGAATTGGAGTTACAGCAGGAAACTCGCACTCAAAATTTTCTTTGCATGGCTAGGGATGGTCTGTAAAAGGAAGACTGGCCACACCATAATCTCAAAATGTTGATAACTTTTCAAATTGTGAATCATATACAGAGATGGTGAGGCTGATTTAGACCCCATCGCTAAAGCTCTGAAGGAGATCAACGAAGGGGACACTGGCACTAAGGCAGGCGGAAAGAAAGGGAAGAAGAAGAAGAAGTAAGTATCTATATGATTTTGCTACATGTATAATTATGCAGCACAGAATCCATTCTGAAATGTCATGGTTATTATCATGGGGTACCATCTCTGATATGGAGGTTGACCATTCCATCATTCTATTCCATCTTTTCATGTAATAATAATAATGATAATAGTGTAAATTTATAATGCAACTTGTCTGTCATGAATGACACTCCTGCTGCCGAAATATCAAATTTTGTGGACTTGTTAAGAATTATTGAGACGAAGCAACCATAATACAACATCTTGAAAGGGATGCAAGGTGAGATTGCGCATATTACCCTCAGACCCTGCCAGAAACATCGGGGCAAACCCCCTTCTCTTTACAATAAGTGTACTGGTTTTTGTTTAAGTGCACTACCACAACACACTGGACCAACGGCTTTAAGTCCCAGCTGAAGGGCAAGGTAATAATGGTTAAGTGTCTTGCTTACGGACACAGGTGTCAAGACAGGGAATCAAACCTACACTCTACCGATCAGAAACACCAGAGCTTGAATCCAAAGCGCTGACCGCTCTGCCATTAAATGCCACAATATGTTACCATAATCTGAAAGGTTTTAGTTTGGAACTCACTTAGTGTGGTAAAAAGGACAACTATTGCTCTTTGTGCTATTGATTGATTGATTGATTGATTTGGGATCATCTGAATCTAGACACATTGTTGGTGATTAATTAAACAGGGATGTGGATGAACTATTTGATGAGTTAGCCGTCATGGATGGTGAGAATGATATACCAGAAGATATGAAAGAACCTGAAGAGGAAGTCAGTGCGGCTAAAGGCAAAAAGGTGAGTGTTCATTCAGTGTTATTAATATGTATCAAAGATATTGACAAAATAGGGAGACCGCCAACATAAGGCTAGATATCTCAGTTGGTAGAGTGCTGGCACGTTAATTTGGAGGTGGTTGGTTCATGTCCCGCTCTAGTAATTTTTTCTTTGTTCAACCCTAAATTAAAAACTAATTGAAATACTGCCTTTTTCTGAAGATTGCAAAAAGAAGTGATGCAAATATGCGATATCTAAAACAAAAGAAAGTGCAATATGGACCCTATTGGCTATTGATTTGGGATATTTGTGGAACATTATTTAGTTTGAATGTTCTCTTTTAATGGTGAAACGAAGCATAGCGCAGAGAGTGAATTCTGTGTGCCTCCTCTGTATTGGCAAGTATGGCCGTCTTTGTTTTGGTCATCCAAAGTGATACAAAATAAATACAAAAGTCACATCTCTTGGCATGCAGCCAATACAAAATTGGTGTGTTAAAACATCATCTGGCATTAATTGGTCAACAACCAAAAGATTGAATCAACTAACAAAGTTTGGAAGGTGGTGCATTCTGCTCTACCAGCCAGGCTCCTAGTGGATGATACCCATGCCTACATCCTTACAGACTTTGAAGGGGGTAACCCTGTTTCAGCCCCAGGAGTAGGTGGCAACGTGCCCCTGGTGATTTTGGTTGACAGCCCAAATCAGTTAAGTGTTAGCCCTCACCTTAAAGTGGCTGTCTGGCCTTGTGATGTTAGGCGATATCTCATAAAAAAAAAGATAAAAAAAGGGTCAGTATTTAGGGAAAGACAATCGGAGCACACTACATGAACTCAAAACATAAAGTTGTTACACCACTGGTTATTTTCAACACCCATTACAAGCCAAACAAGATTTTCATGGCTTGACTGTGAACTAACCTACATATATTTCCACTGTACAAAGAGATCACCTTTGTTTCAGCAATGTACATACAAAAATTTGTTTTCGTTTTATTATAACAAATTTTTGATTGAGCACAACAAAACTAACTAGAGCCGGACTTGAACCTGCGACCTCCGGATAAACGTGCCAGCACTCTACCAACTGAGCTATCTATCCCTATGTTGGCGGTCTCCCTTTTATGACAATATCTTTGTTCGGGGGTGCCAGTCGGAAGCCATTCAAACTGGAACAACTTACATGTACTTGTGGAAATATATTTCACTTGTTACATGCATCTACCTGTTTATTGTTTACCTGTGTATGTGAATTTTGGAAAACCAACAGGTTGAATCCCAAACAGATTTCTTAAACCTTGCTTGAGATGCCTATTAGTTGTTTCATACAATATAACTTTTTCATTTATATCTGCTTTTTATTTTCAGGGAAAAAAGGGAAGGAGGAAAAAGGATGATTGGTAAGAGCTGATATCAAAAACATTTGTATAGTGTTATAGGTTTGGAAGAGGGGTTGTGTAATAATGTACGAATATTGGGTGCTTAGGAGTGCATTGTCACAGAATATAATTATGAGGTGAAATCTGGACTATTCCATTTCATGAGGCGAAACCGAGTGAAATGGAAAAGCACCCTTTAAGGTTTTACAAAGTGCTGCGGCGCACTCAGCAGCCATTGTCAGAAACACCAGGGCAAACCCCTTCTCTTAGTGATAAGTGTAATTGGGTTAGTTTTATGTGCATTGCAAAACACACAAGACTACGGCTACGAGTGTCAAGACCGGGATTCGAACACACACTCTGCTGATCAGAAACAGCAGAGCTTGAATACAGTGCACTTGACTGCTCGGCCACAACACGCCAACTGATAAATCAGAGAGAACCTGGAAACTTTGCAAACCATTAAAAGGCAAGTTTTAAACAAAATGTAATAAATTCAAACATGAATCCTCATGGGCTTCTGACAATCAGGTGGAATTACGTCATCCTTTACAAGCAGGACACCGTTTTAGACCTTGCTTTGTTCTGTCCAACTAAACCTGTCTCTCTTACAGGGACATGGATGATATTGCTCAAGAGATTGAAGCACTCAGCATGGAGAAGAAACCTGAGAAAGGAGCTCAAGGAAACAAGGCAGTACAGAATGCCACAGCTCCAGAGGAAAGCAGTGAGAAAGAAGATATACCAGAAGAAGAGGTAAGAATCCTTGCCAGCAATGCCACTGGTTTCAATAGAAAGTGCAGAAAACGCTGAACAATTCATGTTGGTTTGCCTGACACCGATGTGGTATGATGTAAGAACAATAAATTCATGGGCACTTTTGATGGTAACTAAACCCTGTGACCTGCTACGAGCAGCCACTTTGATTTCTTTAAAACCCTCCTATACACTGGTACCACAGACTGCCACAAAGTACCATACGTGGGTTTCTTCTGTTTGTACAGCTCGGCCCTTTTGTGGCACAATAGCCTAACTTGAAAAAATTACATTTTTAGAAAAGCAAGTACAGAGATAAGCTGTTTTGCCATAAAAACGGGATGAAAGTGTAAAAAGAGGGGGAGATAGGACATGTAATGGAAAAATCGCCCTAAATTTACCCAGAAATGATCTTATATTAAAAAAAAATAATCGAGTTGGAGATGGGCTGTTTTGCCATGGAAGGGCCGAGCTGACACTGGTACCACAGACTGCCACAAAGTACCATACCTTCCAGGCTAGCATTGGAAAATGGAAATATGAACCTGGCTTTTGTTGAGTGCAGTGAAATCCAACAAATGTGAGAAGTGTTTGCATATTGACTTGATGATCATTTCCATTCTTCTGTAATTAAGTTGTGTTACAGACTTTGCGTGTGACAGGTGCCAGCTAGGGTCTGTGGTCCCCATGGTTCCAACAGCCGACATTATCTTACCGTTTTACGTTTGCAAAATGATTTTAATCTTTACACAAACAGCCAGCCTCAGAAGAAAGATCTGCTTCCATTGACAATGAAGATGATGGTGACGATGGGGATGAGTCAGGCCCAGTAATGAAGACAGCCGCCCAAAAACGAGCCGAGAAGAAGGAAAGAGACAAGAAGAAAAAAGAACTACAAAAAGCCGAAGCCAGAAATCGTCGAATGAAGGACAAGCCCAAGGATGGTGGGATTAAGGAAGCTGTGACAGCAGACGGTGAGCAAGACGTAACATCAACAGCAGATGCAGCCCAAGGTAAAACTTTTTTTTTTTTTTTTTTTTTCAAGAAAGTTGGCATTCTTAAGTTTCAAAATCCACCTGAATTTGTCCCCAAGTCTAATTCCTTCCAGGTTCCATATTTTATGGATAGTTTACCACGCAACCCTAGCATTCCTAAAATATTCCTAAAATATTCCTAATGTATACCAACTGGAAAGGGGGCTCAAATTCATGGCGCTGCTTACTGCAAGCAAAAACCACTTACAAAAGATCAGTGTTCTGGGATTCCGCATCCATTGGCCTTCCTGTTGCATCGCTCAGAGACATGGACCCTCTCCGTCGAGCTGGAACAAAAGCTGGATGCCACAAAAATCCATCTGCAATATCGAGGGTATTAACTGGCAGAACTTTGTGAGTAACGAAGACCTCTGTCTTTTCATCAATCAACCTCTCAGGCGCGCTTCACGTCTTCGCCTGTTTGGGCATGTTGGTCGAGACGACCCGCGGACGGAGCCTGCTCTTCTGCTGAAGAAGCCTGCCCCCAACTGGCCCCGTCCAAGGGGTCGCCCCCAATTGCATTGGACAGCGACCTAAAAGAAAACCTTGGGGCACTTACAACTGAATCTGTGAGCTGGTTGGAGACTCGCCCAATCAATATATCTATTTTCTGATGAAAATACAGTGTGAAACTGTGGATATATAACCGGAAGAATATCACTTCCATTTGTCGCTCTTAAACGCATCACGGGAGTTACATGAAAAATTTAATTTTGAAAAGTTTGGAAGGTTTTAGCGATTTGAAGAGAGTATGTTTTAAGACTCTGACTCTTCCATGTTTCATTTTGGAAAATTTCATTTGTTTTTATTTTAAATTCTTTTTTGTTTGTGTGTTTGTGAAGTCAAAGTTCCAGATGATGTAGAAGATGCAGGCGAACAGAAAAAGAGTAGAAGAAAGAAAAAGAAAGGAAAGGATGATGATGTTGAAGTAACAGAGGTCGAGGAGTCATCCAAGGTCACAGCTCCGGGAGAAGGTAAATAATTTGTGCTTGGAAGTATCCGGTTTTTGCACACTTGTTCATGGTTGAATTTAGTCATTTGGAGGTCACTTACAAACTAATTGTAGGATAATTTCCATTTTTATTTTTTTTATTTTTTAGTCGATGAGAAAGATGCTGCTGCCGAAGATGGGGAGGAGGAAGAAGATGGAGACAAGAAGAAAAAGAGGAAGAAAAAGAAGAAAGGCAAAGATGAAGAGGAGGAGAAAGACAAAAAGAAGAAACCTGTTAATGGTAGGAATTATAAGGGGTTTTCAATGGGGGGGGGTTGAACAAAGAAAAATTTACTAAAGCGGGATTTGAACCAACGACCTCCGTAATAACGTGCCGGCGCTCTACCAACTGAGCTATATCTAGCCCTATGTTGGTTTCCCTATTTGTCAATATCCTTGTTCGGGGTGCCAGTCAGAAGCCATACAACCATTATTTGTTTTATGTTGGGAGTTTTCTGACCAGACCAAGCCGACAGAAATATTTTTAAAACAAATAATTAAAAGTACTAAAGGTTTTACGAGAGATCATTTAAAAATTAAAGATAATTTTTGTTTATATTAGTAGTATTATTTTATTATATCTTTCTGGTAATGAAACCAGGGAACCCTCAAAAGTGCCCTGCACTGTAACGAAGAGGTCTGAAGATATCGTGAAGATGATGATGTTGAAGAAGATTTCTGTTTTATATGTGGGAGGAAAACCCCAACTGGGGTTAACCCACAAAATCAGGTGGGACTGAAAACCCAATTCACATGCAAGGCTGCCTGAGGGGGGATTCGAACCAGGGTACACAGGTGAAAGGCAGCGAATAAACCACAAAGCAAACCTGTATGCTGTGAACATTTTTTTAAAGTGACTTTGGGTTGAGCGGAGACAAATTGACTAGAGTGGGATTTGAACCTGCGATGTCTGGATTAATGTGCCAGTGCTCTACTAACTGAGCTATCTAGCCCTAATGTTGTATGGCTTCTGACTGGCACCCCCGAACAAAGATGGTGACAAATTTGGAAGACTGCCAACATTAGGGCTAGATAGCTCAGTTGGTAGTGCGCCGGCACATTAATCCGGAGGTCGCAGGTTCAAATCCCACTCTAGTAAACTTTTCTTTGATCAACTCAAACTTATTTAAAAGTTTACCCGGTCAGTTTCCCTTGTGGTTTAGTACTTTTTGTTTATTGTTAGAGATAATGTCTAATTATTTCTCCTGTTCCGTTAGCTCGTGTGCGTGCAATGCAGGAAGCCTTAAAGAAGATGAAGGAAGAAGAAGAAAGAATGAAGGCTGAGGAGGAGGCCAGGGAGAAAGCTGCTCTGCTGGCGGAAGAGAAACGTCTTGAGAAACTCCGGCTGGATAAAGAAAAGAAAGATCGAGAGAAACAAAAGAAGAAGGTTGGTAACTCAGGATAGTGAAGACCCAGCTAATTCAGCCATGTCAGGTTTAAACAATCTAAAAATCAACCACCAAATTCAAGTATGAAATTTTCATTTTACAGTGAGTAGAAGGACATCACTAAGGTGCAATAGACTGTTCCTTTTCCGTCTATCCCGGGATAGTTTTAATTAGACCATGACATTGTGCAGTTTCCAACATGCATGTCAGGTGAAGGTTATATTTGCTGATGCAACATTTTGCACCAACTAAGCTTGGGTGATACCACGATATTATCGAATATCGCGATACAAGTTCTGAAACGTTTACGATATCGGGTAGATTTTTTGTTGATCTTGATATCGGTAAATTGCGACATTGACTAAGTATCGCGATGCATTTCCTAACCGAGACGATCTTGCAACAATAAATCTCCTAATGGAGACGATCTTGCAACAACGAAGAGCTGCAAGTCACAGACTGCAACCGCAAGATTCCCCAACAGATCTGACCCGACCGGGTTTCTTCGAAAAAACCAACATCAAAACCTTAGCGATCAGGCGGTCTCACACAGACCATGCACACAGACTACCGAAAAACTACGACATCGCGCTTCCGGGTGTTATCACTTGTTGCATCAACCTCGTCCCCATGGTTTACACATTTCCAACCATGTTTAAAATAGTACCTCGTACTGCTCGACACACCTTGGGGTCGAGGTTGGTGTTGCATACGTGCGAGTAGCGTGATCTAATTAGTTATGCACACATACAGAACAGTCTGTCATGCGCAGTAGACACATTAAATGTGTGTAAGTAATAGGCCCAGGTTTTCACCCCATAGGTTTAGAGTAAAACCTGAAGAGTAGTTCATTGGAGAAAAGTAGAAATGAGATGGCTGCTTCTACAAACTTGCACTGTGAGATTCGTAGAAGATTGACATCATCAAAAATTAATCGCGATATTATCGAATATCGCGATATATTTTTGACGATACATCATGGATGAAAAAAAGCGATATCGCCCAAACTTAGCACCAACACCAAAATTTAATCATCAACATGTATCATCACTTCACCATCCATCTCACACAAATTACGTATGATGTCATAAAACCCTAACCCTCCTAAATCCTTCTATATCCTTTTTGCCGAAATGAAGGATTCCGAAGGACTGGGGGCTGTAGGCCCAAATAACACTTGCTTATCACTGGACCTCTTCACTGGGTCTCTTATTTACCTTCATAATTAATCAGGAGCATTATTCCCACTTTAAAAATTAAATGAGCCGGTCATTTCTTTGGTATCCTCTTTCTAATCAACAGTATAATAACAAAAAACACGTATAGTTTATAAACAAATACATTAAACAGTTATCCAAGTCTCTGTATTAACAGAAATTCAAACTGCCATTAAAGACCCTTTTCCTCCCAAATCCTTCCATATCCTCTTTGCCAAAACTAAAGATTCAGAAGGACCAAGGAATGTTGGCCCCAAATAATTCATTTTATCAGTTTTATGATCAAATGCTTTATACTCAGCATACCATATCACATTTCTCCTAGTCTGTGCGTTACATGCATGGATCGGCATTTGCCGTGCATACGTGATAGAGCAGGCTTATGTCATACCTGCCAACCATTCCGATTTTGGCGTAATCATTACGGAAATATGAGCTGTGTTACGGATTACGAATCACTCACCCTTTATTACGCATTTCCTCAAAATCATGTACATTGTTAATTTAATACAGTGATTTATGAATATTTTGAACGGTATGATGTATGAATTATTTATCCGTCTTGTTTTCCAAGCAATATATTTGTCGCGCAAAAAAAATGCGTAAAATGCTCCGCATTGGTCTTTCATTGGAGCCGTTGTTGTTAATTTTTCGTCTAGCGCAATTGCCATTATACATGTACTTCAATGCCATTGTTCCATTGCATCAAGAGAGGGCACTTTACTAAAAGCTGTATTAAAAAGCCAACACCTTGAGACAAGACTAGGCGCACATGGTTTTCCCACACGACGTACGTTGTGTGTGTGTGTGTTCTTTTGCGACAAGTAAATAATATGGGCAGTCTGACCATGGTCGGACCATGGGTCCGACGAGGACGCATCGCGCTTGTGGAATTACTCTTAGGAATGCTACAAAAATATCTTGAAAATGAGGATGCACAACACATTGTTACAATGTAAGAATTATGGTCTATGTTTCTGTGAATGTTTTGTCTACGCTGCAGTTTATTTTTTAAAGCCTTTTAACGTTCGTAATGGTGGCCCAAAATCCGGACACAATTTTTCTCGCTTTTTAAAATATTTTTTTAGGGTGCACATTCAGGGTGCATACTTTTTGTAAGAATCACATGATTTTGCTTGATTTTGCTTGATTCCTCTTTTTCATTTCTCAAAGTTGGCAGGTATGTTATGTGCATGTACTGTCATGATGTTGACGTTTGTACGTGCTGGCTCATTCTGGCAATTGTGATGTGTGAAGCTATTTATACTGGTTTGGCGGATCCAGATGATCGGGCCAACAATCAATCAGCATAGGCGTAGTGGCAAAAACGATTTGATTGGTCCTAAAGTTAGATAGGTCAGCCAATGAGAGCATAATATTGGCAGATCGTTCGTATCTTTTTGGAGGGAAAATTTGTTCTTGCTTAGCATCACTTTGTCACAGCTTGTGATTTAAGTCAACTTTTATTGAGGTCACCGTGGGCCTAGGGAGTAAGGGTTATTGATAAAAATAATGATCGATTGATGTACTTGTTCAGGAACGGATTGAAAGACTGAAGAAGGAGGGCAAGTACCTCAACAAGAGTCAGAAGGAGGCTAAAGCTAGAGCAGAGGCTATGTTAGCCTCTATGATACAACAAGGCATCGAGGTACCAAACAAGGAGGCATTGTCTGAATCCAACAGGGGGAAAGTCAAGTATGGAGTTCGAGAGAGGAAGAAGAAAGATCAGACAAACGGTGAGCCATTGGGATCCTTCCTGGATCTTTTATGAAAAGTTCACTTTACTCAAATGAAATTAGGACTTCAGGTTTGTTAGTGAGGGGGTGTGGCAAATTTTCCACCTGGAAAGGTGCATTTTTGTGAGAGAACTATTGTTCTATTTAGCTTAACAAAGAGCACCATTAGGTGCTAAGAAGAGGATCTGAAAAAATATTCCCGCGATCTCACTCTACCACCCGCAATTCTAATGACTCAATCGTCAAAATGGCTCCTTTGGTCACCCTCAATATATTCTCCTACCACATTCACCTGTCACAATGACAAACATTGCGAATATAATAAACTGACACGGACCCTACCCATAAAACTTGTATAAATTATTTTGCAAACTTATGGTTTTCAAGTCAACAGTCATAAAGTGTCACTAAATTGGACAGCGCCATCATTTATTTACCACTTATTTACCAGAGTAACTTCTCTGGGTGTGTTAAGTTCACTTAAGGGTGAACACAATTCTGAATGAATGTGTATGACACAATGGTACAAGGCTTTACTCATCTTCCAAGATTTGTTATATATAGTGAGTGGTACTAAAGGAAGGTGTTGGAATTCAAGACTTGGTCACCAAAAGACGCCCAGACAGCCCTCTGGCTAACTCCATGTTTGTTATAAAACTCACTTCACAATTGTATAATACTGTATCGTTTGACAACGCAGGAGCACATTCTTGATGGATACTGTAATTGTAGATAGTTCCCACTTGACGTCATACAGTGTAAAGTCGGCCATCCTTACGAGCAATGATCATCATTTTTTTAAGCGCACAACTAAGCGTTTTAGGGCAATACCGCATGCTGATGCGGAAGTTTTATCAAATTCCTTGCATCATTGGTCGATAAACCATTTGGTCGCGTCGCAAAATTAGAACACTTGACGTAGCTTCCTCAAGCCAAAACCCAAGTTGCCCTAATTAATCAGGAACTATCGATAGTATCCTCTTGGTGTACAGATTAATTCTATTGTACAGACCATCTTTTTATGGGGAGGTCAGTCGTGATACCACTGCACATTAAATGGTTAGAAACATACAATGATATTAATACTTTCATGGTTTGGATCAAATTTGTTCATGGATTCAGGAAAAAAAGCAGAAGGCGCAGATCTGCAACGGGTAGACTCCGAGGAGAAATCTGAGGAGATAAATGAGGTACAGGAAGGAGCCACAGTAGCAGCCACTGGTGATGTAGTGGAAGAGGTAGAGAAAGAGGAAGAGGTTCAAGAGAGCTGGGAGGAAGTGACTGACTCTTGGGATGCTGTAGGAACAGAGGATGAAGAGGAACCAAGTAAGATACTTAGACATCTTAATTATTATTAGATACCTGGTAAGGATGCCTCGAAAGCAAGGATACCTCAGAAGCAATGATACCTCAGAAGCAATGATGCCTCAAAGCAATGATGCCTCAAAAGCAAGGATGCCTCAAAAGCAAGGATGCCTCAAAAGCAATGATGCCTCAAAAGCAATGATGCCTCAAAAGCATTGCCTCAAAAGCAATGCCTCAAAAACAATTATGGCTCAAAAGCAAGGATACCTCAAAAGCAATTATGCCTCAAAAGCAATGATACCTCAAAAGCAATGACGCCTCAAAAGCAGTGATGCCTCAAAAGCATTGCCTCAAAAGCATTGATGCCTCAAAGCAGTGATGCCTCAAAAGCAAGGATACCTCAAAAGCAATGATGCCTCAAAGCAATGATGCCTCAAAAGCAATTATGCCTCAAAAGCAATGATGCCTCAAAAGCAATGATGCCTCAAAGCAATGATGCCTCAAAAGCAATGATGCCTCAAAAGCAATGCCTCAAAAGCAATGATACCTCAAAAGTAATGATGTCTCAAAAACAATGATACCTCAAAAGCAATGTTGCCTCAAAAGCAATGATGCCTCAAAGCAATGATGCCTTAAAAGCAATGATGCCTCAAGTGAACAGCAATTGTTATTTGGGGCCAACAGCCCTCAGTCCTTCTGAATCTTTAATTTTGGCAAAGAGGATATGGAAGGAATTTGGAGGGTAAGGGTCTTTAATGGCAGTTTGAATTTCTGTTAATACAGAGACTTGGATAATTGTTTGATGTATTTGTTAGCAAGCTATACATGTTTTTGTTTTGTATACTGTTGATTAGAAAGAGGTTACCAAAGAAATGACCGGCTCATTTAATTTATAAAGTGGGAATAATTCTCCTGATTGATTATGTTTTCCTTTATAAAGGTAAAGAAGAGAAACCATCCACAGAGAGTCCGCCGACAGCCGCAGTCTCGGAAAAACCCAAGCAGCAAGATGAGGAAGATGTGGAGGAGGATGAAGGTGAAGACAGTGAAGAGGCGAGCAGTAGTGAGGAGGAGGAGGAAGACGAAGAGAGCGAATCTGAATCCGAGTCCGAGTCCGAGTCCGATGATGATGAACGAACGCCAGCAGAGAAAGCTAGAGAGAAAGTCAAACTGCGCATTCAGGTCAGTGCAAGTGATAGTAGCCATCTTGTTTCTCTCTCTCAGTCAAAGGTGGTGTCCTTATTAGTGGCTACGGCTACAGCTGTTGCTAAGGGTGTTGCTATGGGACTCCTATGCTTCAACACATGTTCATGTGGCGATCAAGCCGCAGCTGTGGCAGCCAGAGCTACTAATTTGGACACGGCCAATGCAGTGTGGAGACTGGAAGGTGAAGTCGTGTGGTACCTTCTGTTGGGTATGAAAAAGAATCAAGTTGGCTCAGTGGTTTCTTTCTCTGCCTTTCACCTCTTTTGACCGTGGTTCAAATCCCACCTCAGATTGGAGCTTTGCATGTGGATTGGGTTTTCAGTCCCCACCTGATTGCGTGGGTTTTCCCCATTTGGAGTTTTCCTCATTTGGGTTTTCCTCCCACATCTAAAACTGAACATTTCTTGTTTCCTATTCACCATTCTGTTGTTGGTGCTTGTGCTGTTGGATGTGTAATGAAATAAATGGACAAAATCATTACTTTCATTGTCAGTTAAGTATACAGAATAATAAGACAGATTTGCCATAATGAGCTATAATGGAATCCCTGGCAATATTTTACTATTGTCCTTCTTGAGACCAGTCCTTCAGCTGGGGCTACATCAGTGAATTTTGAAGTACACTTTTGGTTTAGGACTTGAAACAAGCGAACGCAAAGTTTTTGAAATGGCCTATGAGGTGTTTTTTTTTTAAAATGGCGACAGCTTTGTCTCTGTCAACCAAGTTTTTGATGAGCAAGATTTCTCTGTGCCTAGCAACTTTGCGTCCCTGGACAGCTCTTAGCAATGTGGCTCCATGCTTTACTTTTTGCATGATTATATCTGATAATATCATATTTTGTATCATATTTCTTTTCTTCTCTTTCAGAAAAGAAGAGAAGACGGTGAATCTAAAAAGTCAATGGACAAACTCAGGTCACCTGTAGTTGTCGTTCTTGGTCATGTGGACACTGGAAAAACAAAGATTCTAGACAAGGTATGGTTCAGCACCAGTCGTGTTTCTCTGGTGGCTGCGATGGGCGCTAGAGCCCGACAGTCCCCACTCCAACCCGGCACTCCAGCCAATATTAACATGTTACTTATACAAAATATATATACTTTCATAGAACCATTTGTGTTACTTTTACTTTTTGTTTCTTTTTGCAACATTTTGGCTGTCTGTATATTGGTGGAGTTATTTAATGAAACGCTGAATTAAAATAACAGTATAGTTCGATACGTCAGATATTTAGATCCAGATAAATTGTTTTGCCAAAATGGATTTTATTGGTTAACTTTGTCCATTTTTGGGTGATGATTTAAAACAAATTGAGTGCCATTATTTTCAACCCCGTCTTAAGTCGCCATTTTGAATTTCAAAATGGCCGCCATTTTTTATTATATTTTGTCCTATATCTTGAATTGTGAGCAACGTAGAAGAGTAAAAATGTTGGCAAAATCATGTTTATGACACCAGGGATTCCATTACAAACCATTGCCTTGTAACTGATTTGGTTTGGCCACCGACTGTAAAATGTAAGATGAGAAAATGCCGAGTAACATTTCATCATTGTTGTTTTTTGAAGATCCGTCACAGTCACGTCCAAGATGGAGAAGCAGGCGGTATTACACAACAAATTGGTGCTACGATGGTCCCTCCTGATGCTATCAAGGAGCAAACTAAAATGTGTCGACAGGTGAGATTCAAATGATTGCATCCATAGACGAAACAGATTCAGAGAGGTTATACAACGTCGGTTTTTTCAGGCATGACATTCTTCCTACTTTAGTCTGATTTCAAATTTGTTTTGCCCTTGGAAAAAATCAGAAAAATTGTGATTAAAAGTCTATTACAGCCTACACCATGTGTACATGTAGGTTAGTCCTTGTACTCGATAAAATATTTCTACTTTTTTTTCCAAGGGCCAAATGTCATGCCTGTTTTTTTGAAGGGTTCTATTGACACAATGCGTAATGCACCTACACACAATGCGCGTCTACCATTTCCACCATTGGGGGGGGGGGTCAATTCCTTGTGAACATTTTGACTCCCTAAAAGGGCGCTACGCGTTTTGCAAGGGGTCTATTCTCAGCTCTTGTACAGTCTTGCACAGACAAAACAGAATTAAATGTTATCAAAATGTAATGACGTCGTGATGTAATCAGATTAATTCAAACCAATACCAACATCGTGCTTTCAGAATAAAAACTCAAAAAATCTTCTCTTTTTTTCTGCTTCCAGTTTTCCAAAGAAGAGCTGAAGATTCCGGGCTTGTTGATTATCGATACCCCAGGCCATGAATCCTTCAGCAATCTACGCTCTCGTGGTTCCTCACTCTGTGATATCGCCATTCTAGTGGTGGACATCATGCATGGATTGGAACCACAGACCATCGAATCACTCAACCTTCTCAGGTCACGTAAAACACCCTTCATTGTAGCACTGAATAAGGTAAACTAAAAATCGGCTTAAAGGGATTGTATACGTTTGGTAATTGGAACCCACTGTTTGTTTCAATCCTATATAGTTGTAGATGCATACCATAAAACTAACCTGTGAAATTTCATTTCAAAAGATGGTAGAATTTTTGAGATATTACCGATAATCTGGAACAATTATGTCCAGGCAGGAAGAATAATCTGCAATCAGAATACACAATCTGAGAAACGTTACTGCAGTAAGGCTTCTCAGATTCAAATCTTTGGGGGATACAAAGTGATATCTTTTTCCATAACTGCAGTACTTCCAAGTGAACAGTTTCTCAAAATGCATTATACTATCCAAAGCTGCTGTACTTCCTACCAAGTATGTTTTGATTGCCATTAATTTTCAGAGTCATTACCAAACGTATACAGACCCTTTAAGCTAGTTCATTGTGTCTCATATAATTATTATTCCCGTATTTTCTTTATACAACTTTGTTCACTAGACCTTCTTTATAATTACTTATATGTACATTTTGCAATATGGAAATAAATGTTTAGTTGAATTGAAGTGAATAAAGGAAAAGGGACAACTGGACAATATGGCACTCAGCCAAGAAATTGCCCCTGGCACGCATTTGACATGCAGTGATGATAACGCAAGTGAATATTTGAGTTACTAACTCATGCTCATGAATGTCTTGTGTATCCATACACCCACAAAGAAAAGTACTGATAAATTAAGCTTCATTATCCAAAGGTGAACCCAAACTGCAGAATAAAACTTACATTTTTTGATAGACAAATGCAAACTTTGTATGGATGTAGATTTTTCCAGATTACTGTGAAATATGGCTTCTCTTGGCTAACTCTCGGTGGTGCACTGGGCCCAATTTCATAGAGCTGCTTAAGCGCAAAAATAAGCTAAGCAAAACAAAATTATGCTAACCAGAATAAGGTTACCAGCCAAAATACCATGTCACATGTACAATTTGTGACTGGTATCCTGCTCATTATTGCTAAGCAGGGATTTTTTAAGCAGTATTTTCTGCTTAAGCAGCTCTATGAAATTGGGCCCTGTATTGTTAATTGCCCAAAATATTTGCAATGTTTGACCCTTAAAAATCATGCTGAAAGGAACTGTAGGCTTACAAGCATGCAATGTTTCAGCTTATCAGCTTATTTTGTGTTCTTCTTAATTCACTGCAATATTTGTTCCCAAAAAATTTGTTAATTTTTAAAGGCAGGGTACAATTTTGGTGTTGTCAAAGACCAGTATCCTCACTTGGTGTATCCCAACATATGCATAAAATAAACCTGTGAAAATTTGGTCATCGAAGTTGCAAGAAAATAAGGAAAGAAAAAAACATACATTGTTGCATAGAATTGTGTGCTTTCAGATGACTGAGAAAGGCTTCATGTCTGAAGTCTTTCTCAAGATTAAAATTACCTCTTTCTCTAAAACTACATTACTTCAAAAGGGGCTGTTTCTAACAATGTTATATAATATTCAGCTCTCCACTGCACTTTACCAAGTAAGTTTTTATGGTCATTAACTTGTGGAGTAATTACCGGAAGTACACCCTGCCTTTAATATCCAATCATTTTGACTTCTAATTGTTACCCTTTTCCGGCATAGATTGATGTTTTGTACGAATGGAAGACCAGTCCACACACGGACCTCGTCAGCACAATCAAAAAGCAAAAGCGCCACACCAAAGATGAATTTGACGAGAGGGTGAGAGCAACCGTCACAGCATTTGCTGAACAGGTAAAGAAGATTGGCAATATTAAGGTTTTTATTTATGTATTTTATTTCTCGGGCAATAAAAGTAGTCTAAAAAGAAGAACAAATAAAATAACAAGACAACTACATAAGCAATAAAAACATGCAGAGTGGCCCAGCTGGAGCATGGACCCAATTTCATGTAGCTGTTTAGCAGAAAATTCTGCTCAGCAAATTTCTTTGCTAAGCAAGAAATGAGTGGGGTACCAGTCACAGCAATGGTAACTGTATGGTATTTTGGCTGATAATCTATTTTTCTTAAGCAAGAGTTTCCTGTACTTAGCAAGTTTTTTGTGCTTAGCGAGTTTTTGTGCTTACATGCTATATGAAATTTGGCCCTGTCTAGAGGCTCTCCTCTCCAGCTGGTTCTAAGAAGAACAAAAGTCTAAAAGTTAAAAACAAAAAATGTGCATATTTACAATTTTAGATAACAAGTCTAAAAAATACATAAAAACATGTATATTTACACACACACACTGTCATAAAAACCAGCAAACAGGTAGTAAAATACAAAGAAAAGGAAAAATGAAACTTCCTGATCACCGCTGATCGTGTAAAGTTCCTGCAAGCTCTTTCAAATATCACACCCTGGGACTTCAGGTGTTTCATCTTATGTAGTGCTTTAAGTCTTGCTCAAGGACACAAGTGCCATTACCGGGAACCGAACCCACACTCTGACAACACAAGGACTCGAGTCTGTGCACTAGATCGCTCGGCCACCACACTCTATTCACTGTCAGCATTATAAGTCCTTTAAGTTCAACCCTTTTGAGATCATAGCGACCACAAGCAGCTTGTAGCAAAATGCCCATAGCGACCGCAAACGGCCGCAAGGTTTGACCTACTTCCATTCACATAAAGAGGTCAAAGTAAAGGTCATGTCCGGATATGAAACTTTGCCAATGTAGTATGTAAACAAATTTTTTTTTTCTGTTTCGTGTTATTTCTGTCAAAACTTGATTAAAGAAATGAACAATATTATCGATGTCTTGGCGTTTTGTGATGATTATACAGAAATGAATGGTCTCTAAAAATTAACAGTGGTTTGTAAAAAGAAATATTCAGGGATGTGATATTTAAGACCTTTACCAGAATTCAGACTTGTTAAAGTCTGCCTGGTACTAAAAAGAATGCTGTATTTTTCTCCAAATTAAATACGTCAGGCTCTTTGGTCTACTTCTCTAGCACTGAGGATACTGTTCCCAAAAGCTTCTTGGAATCTATAACTCCAGGGGTTACCAAAAGGTGGAAATGCCATCATTCCAATGTACCTCCTAAGATCTGGATCCAAGTTTCAGTCTCTCATTGCTGAATATTGTTACTTTTAAAAGGTTACTAAACTTTGAAACATTTCTTTACTGATAATCATTCATTTCCACTCATTTGAAATTGTATTTTTATCAGGGTTTGAATGCTGCTCTATATTTTGAGAATCCTGACCCTAAATCGTACGTTTCCTTGGTGCCAACGTCTGCCCACTCTGGGGATGGGATGGGGAACTTGATAGCTCTACTAATTGAATACAGTCAGACGAGACTAGCTAAGAGGCTAGCTTTCTCAGAGGAGCTACAGTGTACTACGCTAGAGGTGAGTAACAGAGCATCGTCCGTTGTCAGTCCTGGAATTTCATCTTTGAGAGGGCAAGGCCAGTTTCATTTTGCAAAGGGCACTTCCATTGGAAAATCTGAAAGTCTATGGGAAACTTTTGAAGGGGCACCAAGGCCAAGACCAGGGCAACAGAGGCCATGGCCTGTGTGGCCACTGTGTAATTCCAGGCCTGTGTGGTGATGTGGAATGCATGATGCTTCAAGTCAAGCAACTGTTCTGATAACAAATCCTGTGTCTTATTTTAAAGGTAAATTATAGGATTCAAAATATAGGTAGAATCTAGCTTAATTTGGGTTGATCTCACAGGAAAAACCTTTGTGTTATTTAACTCAAGGTTATCAAGCATTCAGTGTCTAACTGTAGCCAGTGAGAGCTCTATCCACATTTACAAAAAAAATTCAAAACTTATTAGTGGTTGACTTTTTAAAATAATGTTTACATCACAACAGAAAATGTCATGTGATTTTACTATGAAGGCCCCCCCCCAAAAAAAAAAACTACAGGACTGCCAGATAATATCTGTCAATGTGTGATTAGTATTTGGCATATTTTTATCTTTGAGAACATTCTGAATTGAGGTTATGAAACACACGTGAATTTGTTTTCTCCTTCAAATTGGGACGTTCGCTTCTTCTATTTAATGACGTTTTGTTCACAGTTCTTGACTATTGGTAGTTAGTCTTAATTTGGACGCTCACTGATTGCAAGCTCACAAACCTCCAGAGAAATACTTCTGTCTGAAATACTGTCACAGTCAAGAATACTTTGTAAAGATTTCTGGCGTTGATAGTTAATGAGTCTTCGACCAATGAAATGGTTGATCTGTCTCAACAAGCTTTCTATTTCGAGTAGATTGTGCAATTCTCAATCATATTCGAACGTTGGGACAAAGTGTGCAATTTTGTTTCCTCTGTACTCTAAAGCAATGGAAGTAAAAACCCCAAAATGTTCAAACACCAAGACTCAAATCATTTCCAACCAAATTTGAAGTCCATAAATCTTTACATTAGAAAATGGTGGACTCAAATCCATGTGTTGGCTACCATTGGAAAGCTCTTTCCCTAATAACTTTAAAAAGTTTGAACGATGAAATTTAAATTTCTCAGTCTTCAAAACAATTGACAAATGTTTGTACACCGTTGATGCATTATTTGGGGATTTGTTTTGTTCGACAAAGATAAAATGATGGCTGGTTTTGAGGGCAATTTCTGACTTTAAATGATTCATTTGTTTCCTACCAAAGGTGAAATCTCTTCCTGGTCTTGGCACGACGGTAGACGTCATATTGGTCAACGGTCGATTAAGAGAAGGAGATACTATTATCTTAGCTGGTCAGGAAGGACCTATAATAACACCAGTAAGAGGTTTATTGATGCCACAACCCATGAAGGAACTCAGAGTAAAGGTAAGTGAATCATCGGACCAATGGCTGTGTGAAGTCACTGAAGTCACTCATACAGGTTGAACTAAATCAAATCAGCTTGAAATTCGGCTTGACCAGTTTAACAACTGACAAAGTTTGTGACGCCATTTTTTGTTCCCACTGTTTACATAATTATTGGGTATGATCAATATGTAGATTAGATCTCTGATGGATTGAGTCTTGTATGTAATGGTATGTAGCGCCACCATAGGCGTTTGTGCAGTACCCTACAGGTATTTGTTGTACTCAGGGACCATACAAAGTTTCCAACATTTTTCAGGTCGTATTGGGAGTAAATGGGTGGTCGGGTTGGCCTACTGGTATCTTTCCTCGCCTTCCACATCTAAGACCCCAGTTCGAATCCCACCGGGGCACTATGTGTATTGGGTTTTCAGTCCCTACCTGACTGCGTGGGCTTTCCCGGGAACATTTCCCTTGGGGTTTTCCTCCCACATCTAAAACTGAAACTTCCTTCCTTGTCTTCTCTCCATGGGGTTCTTGGCTAGTATAGTGATTAAGTTCACTTTTCTGAGCCTCCCTGGCTTCACAACCAGAATAAATGAAATGAATTGAAATGAAAAGTAGTACTTATCAACATTTTTCTTTCAGAATTTATGCACATTATTTAAATATCAACATTGTACACACATTTGAAAGTCGTAGGTCTCCATTAGGTTCTCGATATGGGGCATGGTGTACTCCCCCCCCCCTTAGTGTGTCTTCATTGTGTGCTTTGAATATCAGGAGTTCTTTAGAGGATTTCAGGGGGGTACTTCTGTACAAGAGGAAAATAGTATGTTAAAGTATGGGAACCTGGGGGGGACACCCTCTGCCCCTTATCAGGCATGGTATACTCTGAACTCCGACCCCGTCACATTTGTTTAATGATTGTGAACATGTTGTTGACCTTGGATGGCCCCTAAGCACGCCCAGCAGAAAGTCATACATGTAAATACTGCTGGACAGCCAATGCAATGAAGAAAATTTGATGTTACTGTTGTTACTGATGTTATTGTTGGGTTGTGGCGTGTCATGGCCGAGAGGATAAGAGCACCGAACTCAAGCTCTGGTGTTTCTGATCAGCAGAGTTGTGGGTTCGAGACCTGGTCTTGACACTTGTGTCCTTAAGCAAGACACTTAACCATTATTGCTTCGTCCCTCGGATGGGACATAAAGCCGTAGCTCCCATGTGTTGTATTAAAAAAAACTATCAATGCACGTAAAAGACCCCAGTACACACTTATCGCTAAGAGAAGGGGTTCGCCCCAGAGGTCTGGCAGTGTGTTTATTTTCAATCATGATTTGAAGGCTGCACTCAAAAGTAAGAAGAAGAAGAAGAAGATTATTTGAGGTCATGTGATCTTTACTAAACCAATCAATGTTTCCGTATATTTTGTCCTCAGAATCAATATGAGAAGTTCAAAGAGATCGCTGGTGCTCAGGGAGTCAAGATTCTTGCTAAGGATCTAGAAAAAGCTCTGGCAGGAATGCCATTACTTGTAGCTCATCAATCCGATGAAGTCGACATTCTAAAGGTGAGTGACTGAACAATCTTTCTGCATTCAAAATAACTTTAGTTAAAGGGATAATTCATCCGTGGTCTTTGGAAGAGTGCCTTAATTCTAAGCGTCTAGTTTTCAATATACACACCATACAAGCAATTTGGAACTATGTTGAGAATATCTCGTCAAAATGAGACCCTCATTAAATGCACCAGGATTTTCGCATTCTCTTTCAAAAAAATATTGAATGTCTTTCTGTGAATATGCCCGAACCTTGGCTGTAAGCCACGACTGGTAATCGGCCATGGTATGCTGGAATCCTGGACTTGCTTCCCATATGCCAAATACAATGAAAAAATAATGGTGGCAGCCTATCGATCCAAAGGATGAAGGTGTAGAATCAGGGATTACACACCAAAAAAAGAAGAAGTTTGTCTTGAAGTTTTCAAAAGAAGTGGCGGTTCTGAGTGCTGTAGGGAGAGAGTTCCTTAACTTTGGAACCGCAGAAGAAAAGGCTCTTTCTCCATATGTCTCTAGTTCTGGCAACAGGTATTTTGAGGAGTCTTTGTGGAGATGAGCGTTGTGAATATGAGTGTGATAATGAATGGTCAAACTGTAGGAGGGTTAATAAAATAGAATTGAATAAGTGCCATTATCTTGTCATGATAGGAAGAGGTATCGCAACTGTTAAAAGAGGCACTTAAATCTATCAAGCTAGCAGACCTTGGCGTCTACGTCCAAGCGTCCACTCTAGGATCTCTTGAAGCGTTGCTAGAATTCCTCAAGACGTCTGAGATTCCTGTAAGTATTACTGCTGCTTAATCTCACAAAGATGCTGAGTACCAACTGACTGGGTACATTTTAACTAAGTTTGGGTTTAACAAAGAAAATTTGTGGGTCCTGACACCACATGATGGAAACATACAGATGCAGAACTTTGCTTGCCTTGAGAATTCCCTCTTTTGTTTAAACAGTTCAAATTCATTTGTTTCACTTGGAATACTGGACTGCTCTAAAAATAGACTGTGCAAGTCTCACGCGTATTAAAAACGAGAAAACAACTCGAGGAAAGCGGAATTTTGCTGAGAAATCAAGTCTTCTTTTTGAATTCTTGGGTGTTCTTAGTTGATTCGTTAATTGATTTTACTTTTATATATTTCATGGCTAAATTTTACTTTCCCAACAATATGATGTAATTTTTACATCCATAAACTTTGTTGAACTAAAGTATTTAAAGAAACAGAATCGCGCACATGAAAACTAAATGTGGTTGGGACCAACTTGGTCCTGGAAGTTTTAATATGCGCGAGACTTGCACAGTCTATAGAAGAAAAGTAGATGTCCACAAATTGTTAGTGATTACTTTATCATTTGATTTCTACTCCTCAGTATGCAGGCATTTCTATTGGTCCTGTTCACAGAAAGGATGTCATGAAAGCATCTGCTATGCTTGAACGAGACAGCCAGTGAGTATTACTTTTGGGTTTGCTTGGATTTTTGTGTGTGAATGTTTAATATATTAATACTATTATTATATATTTCTGGTAAGGAAACCAAGGATGCCTCATAAGTGAACTTAATCACTGTAGCTCGCAAGCCTGAGGAAACCTGTAAACAAGGGTGCTTGCTATTTGAACCAGAAACACCGCCAAGCGTGTTGCATAAGAGTTTTGCCTGTTATTGCGTCCTCCGAAGCAACCTGGTTAAGTCATTGTACCAGACATTATTCAAAAACTAACTCACAAATGGCTTATTACTACTGTCCATCTTTTACATGGTGCTCATCTTGGCAATAGACCGAGCAAGTCTCGCGCGTATTCAAACATTTTTTGGACGGTCCCATGTACATTGCTTTGAAGGAAACAAACTCGCACACTTTAACTGGTCCCAATGTTGGAATACACGCAAGACTTGCACAGTCTAGTACGCCACATGCATGTAGTGTAAATGCTGTTATGGGAGTAATGGGGTACTGACACAACAATGTTATTATTTTCACATCACTCTTGGGGAAACCGATCTTTCTCTCGGTCCGATCCTTCCCCATGGAACTCACTACCCATCATACTGAGAAGGGAAACTTCCTTTCTCACATTCAAGAACGAACTCAAAACCAATCTCTTTCAATAATTTGTTTAACCTTCTGTTTATTTGTACATTTGGGGGTGTCATGTGGCCGAGTGGTTTAGAGCATCAAATTCAAGTTCCGATGGTTAAGTCATCCAGGTGTGGGTTCGAATTCCGGTCGTGACACTTGTATCATTGAGCAAGACACTTTACTATATTTGCTTCTCTTCACCCAGGGGTATAAATGGGTACCTGCGAGGGTAGAGGTTGATATTGTGTTTGAAAAAGCCTTCAGAGCGCCACGGCAGCTCGGGGCTGTATACTCTCCAGGGAGCTGAGAAAGGTTAAAGGAATGTTATTGGCCCAATGACCAGGGCACTAATGTAAAGCGCATTGAGGCATTATTGTGAAATGTGCTATATAAGAACTAGTTATTATAATTATTATTACATGGTTCTCTGATGTCAGTTTAGTTAAGGGTTTTCTGCGCCAGGAGTGTCACTGTGTGATAGACATGACGCATTAAAAGTCTCCATTATTATTATTATTATGTACAGATATGCCGTCATCCTAGCGTTTGATGTGAAAGTGGAACGGGATGCCCAAGACATGGCTGACAGGGAAGGCATCAAAATCTTCCAGGCAGACATAATCTACCATCTCTTTGATAAGTTCATGGGTTACAGGGAAGAGACGAAGCAGAAGCAGCGGGAGGAGCACAAGAACATTGCCATCTTCCCATGCAAGCTCAAGGTCATGCCAGAGTTTATCTTCAACGCTCGGAATCCCATCGTCGTTGGGGTCATGGTGGAGGCGGGGATTGTCAAGGTTGGGACGCCCATCTGTGTTCCATCCAAGGAGGTAGGTTTCGAACCAAGTAATAATAATAATAATAATAATAATAATAGTTCTTAAAGGTATCGTACACGTTTGGTACTGACTCAAAACAAATATTAGCATAAAAACTTACTTGATAACAAGCAACGGAGAGCTGTTGATAGTATAAAACATTGTAGGAAACGACTCCTTTTGAAGTAATGTAGTTTTTGAGAAAGAGGTCATTTCTCACTAAAATAATAAAAACTTCTTGCAAGAAGTTTTTATTCCTGTCTGAAAGCACACAAATTTGTACAACAAGGGTGTTTTTTCTTTCATCATTTTCTTGCAACTTTGATGACCAATTGAGCCCAAATTTTCACAGGCTTGTTATTTTATGCATATGTTGGGATACACCAAGTGAGAACACTGGTCTTTGACAATTTCCAAACGTGTTTCAGTGCCTTTAATATAGCACTCAAATCCATCGCTCAGTGACGCTCATGGCGCTCCAACATTATTACCCCAGGGCCCAATTTCATAGAGCTGCTTAAGCAGAAAATATTGCTTATCAATTTTCTGCTTAGCAGAAATGAGCAGGATACACTCACAAATGGTACATGTGACATGGCAGTTTGGCTAGTATCCTTTTTTTGGGGTAAGCATAATTTTGTTGTGCGTAGCTACTCTTTGTGCTTAAGCAGCTCTATGAAATTGGGCCCTGGTCACTGGGCCATTTATTTCATTCCTAAAACCATCTCAGCTCCCTAGGGAGTGTACAGCCTGTGCTGCCAAGTATGCAGTGCATCAAGCTAAATCAATCACAAGAACCATCTCTGCCCTCACAGGTATCGATTTACCCCTGGGTGAAGAGAAGCAATTTTAGTTAAGTGTCTTGCTCAAGGACACAAGTGTCGTGACGGATTCGAACCCACACCCTGATGACTCAGTCACCAGAACTTGAGTCCGATGCACTAAATCGCTCAACCACGACACGCTATGTCACATGATTCAAGGCAAGCTTTTGCATAGCGACCTCCAGATGGGCAAACCCCTGGTACCTTTGTACCATACACATTTGTTCAAAATTGTGTATTGGTGGTTGCTTGCCCCAAACCATGTAACGTCAAGTGTTGATTCGTTACTTTATGCTTTGTTGTTATTTGCCATTTTGAAGCAATATGATTGGCCGATGAAAGGTTTTGAAAAACGAATTATTGATGGGCTATCTATATATATTTTTATTTTATTACACTTCTTCACCGGCACAACAATACAAGAGAAAAATACAGGGAAATAAAAAGATACAAATGTATAAAGAATATGGTATATACAATAACAAACATTAAAAAATATTTAAAAAGTTACAACAAATCGCCAGTGAGTGGCAAGATGGAACAGGTGACCAGCACCTCTACAGAGCCATCTTACCACAGTTGAAGGGGAGGGGAAGGGGTTGGAGGAAAGGGGGAGGGGAAAGAGGGAGGGGAGGAGGCGAACTGACAGAAAGAAAGGGGCAAAAAGCAGGACTCTTAATACTGGTAGCTAGCACAACGGCAGTTAGAAACCCAGGAGCAAATGTTGTCAGATTGAAAAGTGGAATTAAATTTAGAATCGTAAAATTCAAGCACACCATAGTATTCTGTGCTGTGTGATTGGTCACTGAAAGATTTTATATTTGGGACTTAATTTCACCTGTTTATTTTCCCTCCATTACTACAGTGTATTGTACTAGGTGCAGTCTCAAGTATAGAGGTCAACCACAAGAATGTAGAGACTGCTCGTAAAGGTCAGGAGGTGTGTATTAAGATTGAGAATACTGGCGGGGATGCTCCTAAGATGTATGGCAGACACTTTGACAGTCAAGACATCCTCATCAGCAGAGTAAGTCCATAAAGATTCATCATCTTCAAGATTAAATGTTGCCACTCCAGGGTAAACTGTCAGTGAATTGTGATTGGTGTTTTGTGAATTGCCTGAATATCGAGCCTGGACGTTCACTTCGGTGGTTCCCTGGTTTGAGTCCTGCCTAAGACCTATTCAGAGTTTTCCTCGAACATCTAAAACGGAGCACTTCATCATCATGTTCTTGACAAGGGTATCTTCAGGCCTACGAGTCACAGTGCTGGCCACTTTTGAGGATCCCTTTGTTTCCTTATGATTTGAATCATAAATAAACAATAATGAGCATTAAATAAAGGTCATGTTGATTGATCAATCAATACTTCTTATACATGTACGATCTCGGACAGTTGCATTATAACCCATGGTGATTTCCCTTGTGTACTGACCGACAGACAGCTTTCACCCACTTCACTTGAAATTCCAGAAGAGCCTCAGAAGCAATCGATTCATTCAAAGAGCCATCAGAACCCGGAGGTATGGCAGTTCCTTCATTCCAGCTGCCATTAAGTTGTATACAATGGGCAGCTGGAACGGTGAGCTGCAGTACCACTTGGGTTCTAACTTCGCTTTCCCTTTTATACATTTTTCATTTTACTATTGTTGATGTATGTTTGATGTACATTATTTAGTATCTGTCTTTTGTATCTCTAGGGTTTACTTTTTAACTTTTGATTGGAGGCCTGCTCTAACTCTATTGTATACCGCTTAATCTTGTTAACTTCGGTGTTTATTGTTGTGTGTTTGTATGTAAAAGGCCAAAGAAATTTCTAATACAGGGACAATAAAGATTTATTGTATTGTATTGTATTGTATAATATTTTATTAATGTGACATTATTTTGTTCTATTTTCTTTGGAGAACAAAGAATAATATGTAAATTGTTAATGAAAATGTTTTTGCGGTATTTGTTGTCGTCTGCAGATATCCCGGGAGTCCATCAACGCCGTCAAGAAATACTTCCGTGAAGACCTTCAAAAGAGTGACTGGCAAACAATGATAGAACTCAAGAAGATGCTGGAGATCTTATGAGCATCAATGAGTAGCGGGGAACCGTGGATTAAATGTCAAGGGTAACAGAGGTGTTTGGAACCAGGGAAAGGTCACCCGCAGTATGGAAAATTGTTTACGCTGTTATTGGATGGAACAGGACAAATTCCAGAAGATAGAGAAATGTTATTTCATGCATAAAAGGAACACACCACGACCACAACTTTGAGCAGGATCAATTTTGTTAGATTCGTGACTGAAGGGAGCGTCTCAAAAGTCCGAACAGGAGGAACGTTCTAATTGGATCAGTTAAGTATTCTAGTGAGCTTACATAGACCAGACTGTTGGACTGCCGGATTGTTTCATTGGAACATTCAAAATGCCAACTCGCATATCTTTTGTGTAGAATGTTGCGGTCCAGCAGGACGTTCTGGCGCTCCACTGGATTTAGGGTGTACGCCTACGGGGCCGTTCTTTTGTGCTTAGAGTGGTCCGACTTTTTGAGATGCTCCCTTAGGGATGTCTTGAAGGAAAGGTACCAGTTTACCAAAAGGATTTGATTTCTTTGGGAAAATACAAAACATTATTTTAATTTCAAGGGGCCTGAAGATGTAACAACAGCATGTTTGGTTTAGCTTGAAAATACACTGGCATTCTGAACTAAAATGGATATGTGAAAGTTAGTGGTTGTATTTCCACAAAGTGGATCCCAGGGTGTTTGTATAAAGAGAAGAGAGAAATTACATGGGGACAAAACAATAAAGCATCGAACAGAAAAGTTATATTATGAGCAACATTAACATAGGAATTTCTGAAAGATGAAAGTGGATAAAACGCCCAGGCAAATGGAAAACAATGTGAGACTTTTTGGGACACTAGGTGGCAGCAGACTAACCAGGTAAATCCATTGTTCTCAGAAATGTGTACATGCTCAGAACTCTGGGCATTCAGGTAGGCTCAGTGGGATCTTCCCTGTCTTTCACCTCTGTGGTCCCTGGCTCGAATCCCGGACCGGATTGGGTTTTCAGTCCCTATCTGATTGTGTGGGTTTTCCCTGCAACATCTAAAACTAAACATTTCTTCTTCATCAACTTTGCTTTGCCATTATCAGCTTTTGATTTGCCATAATTATAGCAAATGTTGATGAGTCATTCCATACACTATTGCACAAACTGTCAGAAATTGTCCAAAAAAGAGTTGTTATCGTCTGTGAAAGTTACACACTTGCACTTGAATTAGGGTCATCTCCTACCGGAGTTGACGCGTACCCAAGTCAACTCATACCCTGTCTGATGTAGTCGTTGCTGGCTTTTTTGGTAGTGTAGGGAACTTGTAGACCAATCTCCTGGCACTTCCGCCAGACTGCCTGGGTCCACTGGTAGTGGTAGAGGCAACCTACAGTGTGAACATCGACGAAGACGGACTTAATTGCTTCCCAAATGCCAACCTTGAAGTCAACAACCATCTCGGCAACGTTGCTGCCTCATGAAAGTAGCTTCTTCAATTCCGCACCTTAAGTACCAGAAAAACAGAGATTACATTATATGAGCCACATATTGGTAAAGTCCAAATGAGAACTGTGTACCATCTTGGCACACAGACACCCTGCACCTCTTGGACTTGTTGTGGACATTGTAGAGTCAGGTAGTGAGGGATGAAGTTGAACTGCTCTAACTCATGTGACATTGCTTTAACAGGCTCATTTAGGTTTGCATAGTGGTATCTTTCCTCGCCTTCCACCTCTAAGACCCCAGTTCGAATCCCGCCAGGGGTCACTTTGTGGATTGGGTTTTCAGTCCCTACCTGATTGCGTAGGTTTTCCTTGGAATAAGTCTCTGCGGTTTTCCTCCCACATCTAAAACTGAAACTTACTTCCTTGTCTTCTCTCCATGGGGTTTTTGGCTAGTATAGGCCTAGTGTTTAAGTTTACTTTTCTGAGAATCCTTGGCTTTACAATCAGAATAAATTAAAACAAATTAAAATAAGGCTGGTGAACCATATACACTTTTTAATGATTTTGTCCAAAACAGTAACTTGTCCTGCACTGCCTGCAGAATAGTTTCCCAATTTATGTTTGGTAGCATCTTTCAAAAACGCTTTTTCTTAAAAACGGGCGATGAAGATTGTGAAATATTCAACAGATTGCATTCTGTATAAATAATGCCAGGATTCCTGCAGTTTCTATAGTACAGTCTGCATTTCCTGAGTGGTGGGTACTTGATTGGAAATGATCAGAGAAGTAAATGAACTATTTTGGATCGGAACGTGTACTTTTGATAATTGTCCTGAGTAATATTACCTTATAAAGTATTGCCCTTTGCAGGGAAATTGTCCCTTACTTGAATTAGGCAAACAGAATTTATGAAACTACTCTTACTTGCTGAATTCTCTAAAACATAATCGCTTGATTTGATGACAGTTTCACAGGTTGTTGTTTGATGTATTTATTGAAACAAGAGGATTCAAATTAATGTGATTTTCCATAGAACAATGATGTATCATACCTTTTACATTAAGTGATGGAATCTTTGGAAGTTTGAATATTCGTATTTATCAAAACATTTTGTTAATGTGTACATTTTCCATACTTTTTGGAAACTGGTTTTTTCACTTTCAGTCCTTCTTGTCAGCTTATGATACATCAAGATATAATAACCAAAGAAAAGAAATTTCCTACAGACCTGGGCCTCTTTCATTAAAAATGCTTAGCACAGAAAAATCTGGCAGTGCAGAAACAGGTTACCAGCTAAATGACAATGTAATGTATATTGTTTGTGACTGGTTCCCTGCTAATTTGCTAAGCACCATTTTCCAATTCACAGCTTTAATACAGTTTTATCGGCTCTAAAATCTTGAGATGCTGAATAGCAGCTGGGGCTAGGACTGGGGCCCAATTTCATAGAGCTGCTTAAGCATAAAAAGGTGCTAAGCACAACACAATTATGCTTACCAGAATAAGGTTACCAGCTAAAATACAATTTATTTTACATGTACAAAATGTAACTGGTATCCTGCTTAGTTGTGCTTAGCAGAAAAATGTTAAGCAATATTTTCTGCTTAAGCAGCTCTATGAAATTGGGCCTGGGTCACCACATTAACATTAATTGAAGCAGAAGCTTCCCTTAGCCACAGTCGCAGCCATAGCCACCAACTCAGAAACAGCCCTTTTTTTTACAAGCATTACTTTAAAGGGAGGTAATTACGCCAACAAATAATGGCCATAAAAACTTACTTGGTAAGAGGCACTGCAGCTGTTGATAATGTATAACATTTTAAGCAACAATTCCCTTCAAAGAAATGTGGTTTAAAGGTACTGAACACATTTGGAAATTGTCAAAGACCAGTGTTCTCACTTGGTGTATCCCAACATATGCATAAAATAACAAGCCTGTGAAAATTTGGGCTTAATTGGTCATCGAAGTTGCAAGAAAATGATGAAAGAAAAAACACCCTTGTTGTACAAATTTGTGTGCTTTCAGATAGGAATAAAAACTTCTTTTAAGAAGTTTTTACTATTTTAGTGAGAAATTACCTCTTTCTCAAAAACTACGTTATTTCAGAGGGAGTTGTTTCCTGCAATGTTTTATACTATCAACAGCTCTCCGTTGCTTGTTACCAAGTAACTTTTTATGCTAATATTTGTTTTGAGTCATTACCAAATGTGTACGATACCTTTAAGAGAGGGGGATTCAAAAACATTTCAATCTGAGAAACATTTATGCATGAAACATTTCTCAGATTGTGTATTCCAATTACGGATTATTCTTCCTGCATGGACTAACGCTCCAGATTTTAGTCAATATCTCAAAAACGCTACCACCTTTTGAAATGAAATTTTCACAGGTTAGTTTTATTGTATATATTTACATTTATATAGTATTAAAACAATTGAACAGTTCAAAAAACCCAAAGATGTGCTTTACCTTAAGTGAGTAATTTTTCAGAATACCTTGCTTACAAAGTTGCACAAAATCCTAATTGGCTAAATGTTCCAAAGCTCACACCTATCTTACCTCTCTCATCAAACCACACCACTCTGCAAGACCAGCTGGGCTCAATTTCACAAAACACTAAGATTCATCTTAAGATGAGTTCTGAATATATCGCCATAGTGATTTGTAGTGTGACATCACACTTTGCTTAGCAAATATGATTGATTCGCAGTTAAGATCAATCTTAGCTCTTTGTGAGATCGGCCCCTGTTCAGTACCCTGCTCCATGTGCCCAGAACACACAGCATAGCTGGTGACATTACTTTCAAGGCATATGCACCTTGACACTGGAATGAGCTACCGTAGTGCATCCACCTCTGCCCTTCTTTTGATGTTTTTAAGAAAGTTCTTTAAACTCATCTATTTGTACAATGACCAACATGATTAACTCTACTTTGCTTTGGTAGTTTTTGGTTACTGTGTAACCGTCTTTGATGCGTAAGAGCACCGTATAAATAAATGTAATATTATTGTTGTTGGAAACCATTAAAAAAAATACTCCCCCACATTTTATTTTGGGGTTGAACAAAGACAAAGTGACTAGAACGGGATTTGAACCTGCGACCTCCGGATTGACGTGCCAGTGCTCTACCAATTGAGCTAACTATCTTTGTTCAATATCTTTGTTCAGGGTGCCAGTCAGAAGCCATTTCAAATTCCGTTCCAGTCAATTTTTCTTTGTTCAACGCAAAATTGAATTAAAATTTATCCTTGTGGTTTATTCCTTGATATCTCCCAAAGTTCCATACATTTTTGTGATAACCATACATTACAAACCTAGCTGATTCCGACTCAAAGGAAACATGGAAGAGAAAATAGAATGTTCACATTCTTAAAGACAGGAAAGAACTTGTTCTTTGTTCATTTTTACAGAGATCAGGGGTCGATTTCACAAAACTCTTCCTAACTTAGGACTAGTCCTAGGCAATGCTAAGAGATAGGACTAGTCTTAAGTTAGGAACAGTAACTGGTCCTAACTTAAGACTAGTCCTATCTCTTAGCATTGCCTAGGACTAGTCCTAAGTTAGGAAGAGTTTTGTGAAATCGACCCCTGTAAGTTGGTAATCAGCATGCAATAAACTTACTTGTTTATCTATTCTTGTTTTGTTCATCCAGGTCTGTAATTATTGGGTAGGGATGCAGAGAAAGTTTAGCCCATTCTGTTTCTAAAACATTTCATGGCCTCTTAGTCCCTGGAAATGTTGCAATATTTACTGTTCAGGGCCTTCTTGAACCTCTGGTGCTTTGGGTTTATTTTGTCTAAATTAACATTTGTTCTTGCATCAGTTCCTTGCTGAGAACTTGTTCAGGTGATGCTTTAAAATCCTGTTTTTCTGAATTTTTGTGCGTAAGTATTTACCATGTAGGCCTTTGTGATTGATTAAGTGTTGTTGGTCAGTCAAAGGGGGAAAGTTCCTTCAGAATGTCTCATGTGAGTCACTTAAAGATAAATATATATTATTTGTTTTCTCAGAAGAGTAAAGAAAATCCTGTCCTCTAGTTTTCAGTAGACAAAGCAAACAACCAACGTATGAAAATTGTATCAAATTCAGCAGTCATGTTTTATTGAAAGACGATTTACGGGGGGGGGGGGGGATTTGTCAAGGATTTCATGCATGCTTATATGGAGCTTATTTTGATTGCGGCAATCAAATTAAAGCATCTGTGGTTCGTTTGCCAAGAGCTTTTTCCTCAACCTAGAGAGTATATTAGACAGATATTTCTCTGGAGGTTTGGTAACAAACAGTGAGCATTCAGATTTAAATGTTACCCTTTGTTGATTACTAATTCTGTCTTGAAGTAACCCATTTCATATCAAATACAGACAATATCCACTATCAAATATTTATATTTTGTAAAAATTAATTACTAAAATTGATTGCTAATGATTCCTTATGCCTTGGAGATGAATAAAAAATATGTTTCTCAAAGGAAGAATATGTGGTAATGTGTTTGTCATAATATTTATTTATTTGGCTTGTGTGTCAATAATTTGAGTATTTGTAGCTGTTTTTATTTATTTACAGGTTTGTTGTCGATAATGTTTTGAAAACTAAAAGATTGGAATAAAGTTGTCTTTCAAAAACTGATAATGCATTGCAGTACTTATTCTGCTGGGAGGTCATTGCGTCACATGTGCATATCTGCTGCACGCCTAAGGTTTTCACTACATCTCCAAAAATTCCGTAAATTTCTTTGTAATTTTACAAAAAATCACCCATTTCATCATTCAAAAGCATTTCTTACGGCAGAAACTTTTCATTCTGAGAAGACATTAGTCTTTGAAGAAAATGTAAAAGCCAAGTCCAATTATTAAACTTTTTTGCATAAATAATTAAAGAAAAACTAACTGGTACCTGGTAATCAGTGGAGCCAGTTTGTGTGAAGTGGGCGTGGCTTACAGTCATTGGAAGTAGAGGAGGTCACAAGAGCATGGTGGGCCTATGTAACAATGATTGTTTGGAAGCATAAGTTTTCAAGCTGTCAGGAAGAACATCATCAAATACTCTGTAGAAATAGCATTATTACCTCGGCCCATGTTTGTTTGCTTGTGTTTTAATGGTCTGGCTGTTGGTTGGTTTGTCTGCCTGTCGGTCTGTCTGCCTTTACAAGATAAACATTGTGGGTGATTTTTTGGTAGGAACTGTAGGCCTACTTGTATTTTTGTTTTACATTGTGGGGTTAACCCCACAATGTTTTTAACAAGAAAGATTAAAGAAAAGGGATAATAGAAAACGAATGGGAAAAACCCACAATGTCGCTCTACTGTACTAAAGATGTCTGTCTGACTGCGTGTCTGTTAACAAGATATCTAAAACAGTTAAGGAGGTGCTTCCACGAAACGTTGTGGCAAGATAACAAATAATGCACCAAGAATCAATCCAATAGTTTTTGGTTAACACCCAAGTATAAGAGCGCCACCTTGTGGAACATTTTTGGCATTCATCACCAGTCTAGCCCGTGATTTTAGTCCCTTGTTCCTCGGGCGTGGTGGAGGTATGCACTGTATTGAGTGCTTAGCTTATTTGATAATCTACTCAAAAAGTACTATTATCTGAATGTTTTGTTCAGGTTAATTCCTAATAATGTTTGGTTTTTAAAATTAAATTATAATATTTTCAATCCCGTTGCCGTTAACCATCTGTAAATAAAATGAAAACTAACTTTTGACACAATAGGCTTAAACAGGTCGTTTTTGAAAATCTTGATTCAGTGGGAATTGTCAATGGAGATGTCGAAGATGGTTTCCGCAGTCTAATAGAAAAGTATTTTAATGTAAAAAATTGGTTTAGTAATTATCAAAAAGAAAAGGGGGAGAAGTATAGTTTCCAATTTGATATGGGATATCACTGAAAGTTGATACCCATAGAGATATTAGTCTGAAATAGGGCCCACCGTCGAAGTTTAAATGTCTCTTTATAGGGGCTCCGTTTGCAACAAATTCAATGACATGCACGAAATAACTGACAAGACAGAAACCAATATTGTTGTTTTAATTAAAACCTTACTACGGAAGAGTTAAAGGGATATTGACAAACAAACAAAAGTCTATCTCATAATATGACTTAGAACAAGTCATAATTATGACTTATATCTCATAATTATGAATTAGCATAAATTATGACTTATGCCAATTAGGCCTAAGTCATGATATATAGGCCTATCTCATATAATTATGATGACTTGTACGAAGCCATAATTATGAATTGTACTAAGTCATAATTATGAGATATAAGTCATAATTATAACTTGTACGAAGTCATAATTATGAGATTCAAGTCATAATAATGACTTTCTATTTCATTCTCTCTCAATGCCCCTAACGCGTCTATACCTTACCACCTTATTTCACCCCAAGCAGAACTTTGTTGTTTATTTTGCGTCTGTTCCGTAGATCTTAAACGTAAGAAACTGCGCAGTTGGTGGAGGTCCCTGAAATGCTGAACAACATTCCAAATCAGATTTCTAGCTGTCTAGTGTCTGGAAATAGAATTGATTATTCGAGTAGTGCGGTGTAATTTAACAGTATTGCGGCTAATCGGCCACTTTGATGCGGGACATGAAAGGGTACCGCCTGAGGTTCTTTTGTGGCCAGCTTGTGTGTTTTTTAGCACCTGTGTTTGCCTGATGGCGAACGATAATGAATAGAGGCCAGGAACAGTAGATTCACACAACATTTTTTGCTGGTCTCGACGGGGAGTGGCCATGGGCACCACATCGTTGTGATGTGTGAGAAATAACGGATTTTTTGTAATTGGCGTTTTCTCATATTCCGTTCAGAATTGACTCTAATGTTTATCTCAAGTGTAGAGCGAAGAAATGAACAATGCGTCGATCTCTCTATGCATGGAGCTTCAGTGTGTTGGCGTAAACACCATGGACACATCAACAGAATACCAACCAACACGGGAGTTGGGTAATTCCGGGTGTTTGGGTTTGTCCCTGTCACATTTTGGACGGGGCTGGGGTGGCCCATTGGACCCCCCCCCCCTCCAACTTAAAATAACAGAAGGAAAGATTGTGACGACAGATTACACGATCGTCAAACCTTCAACGTATAATGGGTTACAACAAAATTAGTATTCTCTATCCACGATACATTGTTATTGACATCAATTACATTACATCAACCACGAAGAAGATTCGAAATGCCTTCTCGTCACTGGACAAGCTCGGCATGGGCTTAGCAGTTTCTGCTTTTAGATAGTGGGGTCTTTGGTTACCTGAGTACTCTCTTATTGAAGTTTCAGGCTGAAACTCACTGTAATCGATTGAAACTAGGGACAAATCATTTTGCAGGTTGTCCCTTAAGTTCCAATCGATTTGAGTGAATTTCAGTCTAAAGCTTTAATAGAGTCGCCAGAAATTTGATTTTCCCTTTAGGATTTGGAAACACTGAGCGGACAGTGCTTATCACACATCCGTGTGAGGGTTACAACCACAAACTTATCGGCCTACCATTGCTTACATACCACCAAACAGATACCCCTAGTATTTTGATCTTTTAAATACACGATTAAGTGTCCGTAAAAATGTATGGGCCGATTTCAATGATAATCCAAAGCATTGTTTCCAAATGTACAAATTGTCGTGTGATTGATTTTGCATGAGTAGGCCTAAGTGTAATGCCCCCCCCCCAAAGATTATTCTCTTCTCTTTCAGGCAGTCGCGAGACTGTTTTGTGTAAGGGAAGAGGGAGAGTCCTAAAAGAAAGATAAACGTCATATCCACCTGTGGACGGATCGCAGCTTCAGTTTGTGGTTTACTCGGGTCTGAAGACTGGGCTGTCGGTTTCAAAAATGGTGAGGAGGAGTAGGCCTACCGGTAATGTTGACTGAGAAGAGACGCGCAGTGGTGGAAATAATCGTAACGACAAGGCGCCCTAAATCGTCTGTCCAAACAGGGGCGTTCGGTCAGATTAACGACATCGGACAGGTATCGACCGGACTACTTGTTCACTAGTCCCTAAAAATAGACACCAAGGACTAAAAATAGGCTAGAGCCCTTTAAATAGATCCCTTGAACAAACATCTCATTAAGCCATTTCTCTATGGTCGGCGAAACAATAAGGTCAGTTGATAGTCTCAAATTAGCCCGAATGAAGTTTTGTTCGATTCAGGGCCACGAAACATTTATTTTGAAGTTGGAACCGCTGAAGCGGAGGTGTGTTTTTTTCCCCACCGAGGCCTTGAAATTTGTACAATGCACACAACGAATTAAATTATTTCTGATATAAGAAGTTTGAATTTTGGTGATGCGTGAAGGGTGGCCATTTTGTTAAAACTTGATGCTCGAGCCCAACAATTCTTGTAATGAAATTAACTTTAGCCACTGCACTCAATACAAAACAAATTAACACTTATTAGTTATTGTAACAAACTGTCGATTGTTGGTTTCGATGTTTTACAACATTAATTGACAAAGGTTTTCTTTAGACTTTGTTCCTAACGACAACACTTAGGCATAATCCCGTATAGTTTGAGATCTTTGTGTTGTATAGAAGTGCTTCGTGCTTAACACTCCAAATGTTTTTCGGTTAACAAACTCCATACAGGCCCCTGAGTTCGACAGGAAAAGGACAACACTGTCATATAATGGTATTACAGCAGAAAAAGATGCCGTAGAAATCGCCCCACTGCGCAAAACGCAACGGTCTGTCAAAAGAACATCTTTAATCCGGTTGAACTGTTGGCAGAGAAATATTTTCCCCACGCCCCCCCCCCCCAAAAAAAATGAGTGTGAGGAGCAGCTGTCAGTCATCTGTGGTTGGACATATATTGTTTTAATGATTGACATTAACAAGTCACCTGACAACATTGACATAAGAACAACTCAGTTTACGTTTATAGAGGGCTGTCCCATTGTCGATATTATTTAGTTAAATTTCTATTGTGTGAAAGTGACAATGAGATTTATTTTTCCTTGGAAGTTAATGCCATAGTGACATTATTGACATTTGCAGTTTTTAGCCTCTATTCACACGTTGGCGTTTAGGAAGTCCATGTATAAAGAAATCTCTTTTCGGCGTAAACACTTGGGATGCACACCGAACTTATCAAACTCCCATAGGGTAGTGTAATTGAACTTTAGTGATTTCTCTACCTCTGGAGTATCGATGGGTAAGCATCCTCGAGCCTGACTTGTTGGTGGTGCTACCCTTAAAACTCCTTCAGACGTCAATCATTAGTTTAAACAAAAAACGAGTGCTAAACGGAGAACTCAACACAAACATTTGTATTCCGTTCGTTCAACAGTATGAACCTTTTTGCTTTTCAGCCACTTGACGAGCTCGATTTCCACAAAGCACTCTAAGGGTGCACCCCACTAACAGAGCGTCGACTTCATTAATATTTTGTAGGCCCTCAAAATATTATATAGTAGACAGATTTGAGGGCCCCAAAAAGGGGGCAAAGTGTAAAAATGTTTCCCAGTTGTGACCTTGGGGTTGTTTACTTCCAACTTGAGGTATTTTGGGTGAAATAGACCCTGAAAAAATTGTCCTATTTGCTGAGAGAAGTAGGGAAAATTTTCAAGATTGATGCTCGGACGGCCGGACATTTTGAAAATCACTGCTGTAGGGGTGTTTTTATTTGGAGGGACTCTCCGGGCCTTGGACTCCCCATATTAAATTGAGCAGAGGATAAAATTTCAAGAGTCAATGGATAACTTTCCGTTTACTGTAATAGCTGTGAGACTACTAAGAATTTTGGTTGTATTTTTGAATATTTAGCATTTTGCACTGTATGCCATGGGAGTTTATTTAGAGGTGTCCATCCCAAGACGCATCGAGAGATGTTGTCAAAATCACAGTGATTTGTATTGTGACATCACACCTCGCTTAGCATTATGCTTGATAAACAGCTTAAGATCAACCTTAGTTCTTTGTGAAATCGACTCAGACAAGTATAGAAGACATTAAACCCATCTTTAAAATTCATACACTGGTTTCTGTTTGAAGACAGCAAATAACCAATAGACCGTGCAAAGTCTCGCGCGCATTCGAACATTTTTGGGACCACTTTGGTCCACGATGATCTCTGGTCTAATGAAAGTGCGCCCTCTTTCGGTTTATATATTTTATACGGCCCTCCACGCAAAATACAAACATAACATTGGGGTGTTTTTGTGGTGGCAAAGCACCTGAAATCATGTAAACAAGCCGCAGCAGTAATCATGGATGATGATCGCTTCGCTGGTCGCAAAAATATGAGCCTCGGGGCCTGTTTGGCATTATCGGATAGCAATGACATGGGTTCTGGTACATCGTGTATACAATCAAAAACATTGAATTTTAAAACAGATCAGATTGTCACAGAGCCACTCCAAAGTTACTATGATTTGGATCATACTAACTTAATGTTTGTACAAATATTTTCCATCTAACCATGGAGGTAGAATGATCTAACCTATCATAAATTATTAACAAGATATCTTTTAACGAGAGGCATCTACATAATTTGTTTTCATCACTTCAGAATTTCAACTTACATGGGCCCTAAAACAGCCTTACTAAAGCGAAAATCACACACTCCGCAAGAAAATATTTAAGAAAATTATTGACCTGTTCTGTTGACCTTTTGACTGTAGTGTTTATCAACAAACAACATTATTGGCTATGTTGTTAATCCAATTAAAATGTTTTTTGAAGGAACAAATCTCTTAACTGCATTAACAGATAACGGTTTTAAATTTGAGAAATTAAAAATGCGTCTTATTATTTTTACTAATAATGGCAGTAATCGGACTTTGTGCTCTGTGTTAGTTATTTATTTCCAAACCACACCGTCGGTCAGTATTGCATATCCAAGATGAACAGCTTGCTGACATAATTTTCTTTTTCCACCTCAGTAGATAAATGTAATTAAATCTTGGCCACGGGGCTAATGTAGACCGGTTACGCCTGTGGTCCTATTCTTTAACTGTTGATTTCAAGTCGTAAAAATTGCTAATCAAGAATTTCAACGGCGTTAAGACGAGAGCACATGTGGGTTTCTTTGAGTCGATGATGTTTATTGCAAACATCTCCTTAGTATTCGCGTGTAGCAACCGAGATTGCTTGTTTAATGTTTATGAGAAGAGGGCGCGAGCAAGTCGCTCAGCTTCCGTTGAGCGCGGCGATCGGGCCGGGTCGCGTGCTCATGATTTATGGGCAAAATTTGGTTCGTTTATACTTCATCAAAATCAGTAAGATTGATGCATTCTTGGCTGTAAATTCTAAGGTACATGTTTTATCATCTTAGCCAAGCACTGTCATTGGTCAGTATACCCACCGGGTGGGCCGGTTGTGGTCAGGCAGCCCAGGCAGCTGAGAGATAGAGGAGAGGAAACATCTTGGCAAATTCCTTCGCCTTTTCTTTGACGTTGTTGCATCCGTCCCTCGAAGGACCTATCGGACGAGGAGAGGCAGGGAGTAAGAGGCAGTGAGAGTATCAGTGTTCCCCTCCAATGCATCAGGATCAACATCTTCATCGACCCGTAGACCGCCCGTGGTCCGCTATTTTGGCAGGTCATAGGGGGGAACAGTGACTGTTCAGTCGGTAATCTCTTCATGATAAGTAGACATGTAAACTTGGTGTTGGAAAGTAAACACGTGGGCTTCGTTATCGTAAAGGGAGTATTTATCTGTGGACTATATTATAAAGGAGCAGCAGTAAACGCGTGTTACCGCAGGGGAGGGGAGCCGACGTGATATAACACGTTCACACCGGATGAGTGCACATTGTATAATGATTGTTCCGACTGGTGGAGCGTGAGCTGGTCCACATGTCCACAAATCACTGATTTTTGAAACTTTTTTACAGCGGCTCGTCTTTCCTTTCGTCCTCTGGATGCGACATTACATCATTGTGTTTCGTTAAGTTTGTCAGTGTGATAATTGTGGGTATTTTATTTTACGAGTGCAGCACTTTTTTTGTTTTTGTGACATTGGTGAATTTCGCAGGCCCCTTCCGGTAAAACTTCAACGGATCTGTACATGTTTTCGCACAAAACAACTTTACAATGTAGATGGCACTCAAACAGAGTGCGGCATTCGTAACATAACATTGGACGATTAGGTGGCTTTAGAGCACCCCGGCTCGACGTTCAACTTCGTCAGGACCATGGCCAGCTCTTAAAGAAGGCATCGTGGAGAGGATTTACTTTGTAATATCCTGTAAATCTTCACCAGGGCACGGACTATCTTGTATCAATTTTAGCATTTTAACAGACGTCAGTCTGCTAAGGTAAACACTTTATTCTGCCATGACAGCTCGAGTACGTGTTCGGCATGGCACACTCGGCTAGAGGCAAGGGGGGATTTCGCACCGGGACCAGGGACAGCGTTCAGCACAAAATCGCCCAGCTGACCGAAATATCCGACAGTGATCGCAGCCATATCTCAGGCGATCGCGAGAACGACTTCAACCAGTATCGAAAATTTAATAAGGAATTGGGCACCCGACCCAATTCCCCCCGTGCTGCTGGCAATACACGCACGGGAAGTTGTGCTTCGACTGCTGAAGAACTTAGCCGTGGATGGAGCCCAGGCAATAATGACAATACTAGCAGTAGTCGAGAAGCTGCAATTGAGTCGCACTACGATGAGCCATCATTAGCATTATCCAATAAGCAGCACAACGTGCAGGAGGAACACAGTAAGGACAAGGAACATGCTTGGAATATCATCGGTACTAACAGCCGCCAGACCCAGGCAGCCGGCGGCGGCTCTAAATACAGTAATAGGATTTTAGCAGGGGATTTGACTCGACGGGGGAACGAGGACATATCATACAGGCACGGTGGTGACTCCAGTCTTGGATCAACACAGTCCGGCTCGTATGGCACCGCAGTAGCCTCGTCTAGTGTTCAACGCCGTGATATAAGAAACAACTCTTCATCGGCTGTAGAGAGATCACCATCATTTCGCGGAGGACAATCGCCAGTGAATATTCAACCCGGAAGGAGGGTCGGCGCATGTATGCAGCATGAACAAAGCCCTTACAACCAAGGTAATACACATTCTTCTAAAGTCAGTACCGGTACCTCACCGCCAATAACTAGTCCTAAATCACCAGATTCAGGGACCACCTCGACATACCCCGATTCTGGAATCACTTCACCAAGTCCAACCAGGCAGATATTTAAGCCCTTGGCTGTAAAGAGATTAACCAAAACCTCTAAGAAAAGCCTTACTTCTTTTGATGATCTCCAGAGTCCAGTTAGTTCTCCTTATTCTAGTCGTCGGTCAAGCATTTCAAGTGTTGGCACAATTGACCAAAGTGAGGGGTCAAGTGTTGCTGAGAATAGGGCTAGACTTGTTTCAGCATTTGTTTTGAGCACTCAAAATACTGCTGCGTCAAGATACAGAGACTTGAGTAGTGTACAAACATTGAATCAAAGTAGTCCAACCAGGGTGGATAATGTTCGTCGCAGTATGGCTAGGAATCAAGATTCTCCAACTTCGGACCCTACCTCGCCACAGCTGTTTGAAGCAGGTGGAACCAAATTTCCACTGCGCATGGATTTCAATAGTTTAAAAATCGGGAGTGTGGAAAATTTGCGGTCACAGTCGCGACCTGTCACACCAAAGAGAACAACGCCTGACCGTGGTATTGCAAGTACGAGTGCTCCAACGTCACCTGTCAGGACTCTGCAAAAGTTAACCTTCAAAATGCGAAATCTCAAGCAGGAATTCACAGACATTCCACCATCGGATTTAATGCGCCCTATGTCACCAGCTTCAGAGCCAGGTGAAGATGAAGGATGTGTAAGGGATTTTGACTGGCCCGGGACACAGTCCTTGCCAAGACCTAGACGGAAAAACAGGATGGTTATTCCAGAGTTGCCAGAAGTCCTTTTGGCAAGGACCAAAGAAGTCCATGATAGCATGCAATCTTCTCCATCTCCAATTGATAAGTTTAATTTAAAAGCTCCCCTGAAACCACTCAATGTGAAAAGACAAATGGAAACCACACCAGTTTCTTCACCAATCATGGATACCATGATGGAAGAGAGCATTGATGAGTCGCCAATCCCGAGCACGCGAAAGAAAGAAAGACGGAAAAAATTGGCTGGCCTCGGTCAGTCTTTATCTGAAGGTGGTGTTGGAAGTAATGGAGACAACGGGCGTTCCCGGAGTGACCCAACACAGGATCGAAAAAGAGGAAGCTTGTCAGAGGAGATTGAAAATAACTCAGTTGACTCGCAGTTCTTCGAGGCACTGCAGATTGAGGGAGGCCAGATTGTTCCTGCTTCCAGAGCTCTAGGAACTAACGTGGTTAGTACAGAGAGTAGTCAGTCCATCTCAAGTACTGCTACCTCTATCAGTGAAGCTACCGCAGAGCAGCAGTTCATTCACGTCCTGCGAGAGGTTACCCACCACCCAGATGGATTAATAAACTCATCGAACCTAGACTCTCAGGAGCGCAATGGAAAATTAAAATCAAAAGCGAAATCCAGAACCTGGCCAAATGGAGATAAGTCCCAAAATGAACTTGATCAGTACACGCAGGGCATCCAAGGCTCAACCAGTAACCCAACAGTTTCAGACAGACAGAATGACTTGGATGAACTTCAAGGGGATGGGCTTCATGCCACGCATGCCAAGTCAGAGAACCTTCTTGCTTCCGGAGGAAAAGAACGAGTTAATTTGCAGTTGGCATTGGAAAGTCCCCACTCTCCCCAAATGCAAAGAAAATGGAGCCAAGGAAATGCTGGGAACAGCAATGGGGAATCGTTGAAAGATGACCTCAAACAAAAGTTACTGCAGCATGGACGCGACCCATTGCTTCAATCAGACAAGCATTTGCGGACTTCCAGCGAACCAGCATCCACCTTGAGCCCAGCGGATGATTCTGCCGTGCCTTCTGCTTCAAAACCTGTTGTCACCATTACTCGGTCACATAGTATGGGACCTGATCAGCACCATCCTCAGGACCGAAAGATGAGGAAGAAGGCCATAATACCCCCTCCTCAGCCTGGACATTCTCTCAGGCCAGTCATGCAAGCCCACATGTCGGAGTCCACTCCTAATTTGGCAGTTGAGCCGCACAAGTCAAGAGTTACTGATGCCCTGGTATCGCCAACGATTGCTAAATCTAACCGGATATTGGGTGCCAAGGGTGGATCATCAACACTTCCTCGATCAGCTAAAGACAAGTCCGGGGAGCTGTCGCCAACAACACTAAGAAAACTCAAACAGCACGTAAGTCAGGAACTCCTTAAATCTCTTTAAATTTGTCATTAACTTTTTTAAATGTTGTAAAAATGGTTCTATCTGCAGGATGAGGGAATCAAGGAATGAACCTAATCATGAAGATGCCAAATGAACTTTTGCTAACTTTACACAGTTGACGCAATTTTTTTAAAGGCATCGTCGTACACATTTGGTAACTGTTTGTTTCAAACCTGTATAGATGATACCATAAAACTAACCCGTGCAAACTTCATTTCAAAAGGTGGTAGCGTTTTTGAGATATTGCCGAAAATATGAAGCGGTTATGTCCACGCAGGAAGAATAATCTGCATTGGAATACACACTCTAAGAAGCGTACGCGTAACGCTTCTCAGATTCAAATGTTTTTGGGGATAAAAAGTGATATATTTTTCCATAACCGCAGTACATGTACCTCGAAGTGAAAAGTTTCTCTAAATGCATTATACTATCCAAAGCTGCTGTACTTCTTACCAAGTAAGTTTTCATTGCCATTAATTATCAGAGTCATTACCAAACGTGTACAATGCCTTTAAAAGAATAAACCAACTAATGCCTTTTATTTGTCCTTGGAAAGATTCATATATAGGCATTACTTCAAGTTCAATCACATACTAGAAACACAACCACTTCTCATGATATTTACTCTGTTCTTCTTAACTAATCACTGGCCTTAGATTTTCTGACCCAAATGTACAATAAAAATGTATAAAAGTTATTTGACAAATTTATTTTTGTAAAAAAGTTTGCAAAATGTGGACTAATGGATGCTGGCGGCAGTTCTGCTCGATTGCACAATACAATTTTTGTCAAATTTGTCGAAGTCACACTTTTATCTTAGGTGTTTGTATATTGGTGTTACTCGTACGGTAGTAATTTCTTATTTAACAGTGACTTTTTTTTGGTTTTATTACTTGTGTCATAAAAACTAATTTATGACATAAATTGTTACTACATGTTGTGTAAGTAACTCCTAATTGGTTCTTCATTTTCCCTTTGCGTGGTAATTTTTGTGTAAATAATTTCGCATCGACTTTTTTCTGTGCAATGGTTATCAATCATCTAGGCCATGGCTTTAGTTTAAAATTTGTATTCTGTTAATTTATTTGATATTAAGTAAATATTTCCCACTTCATAATCATCACCCAACTGAAAGTGAAAATAGTAAATTCAGTTACACCTTGTATCATTTTTATTAGGTCTGAAATTTTCAAATTTAGGAAATGGCAGTAGTAGTACTGTATTTGTTGTATAGACTGTTCTGCTAGTATAGTTCAACCATGAATACTCTACTATACACAGCAAATGTAATCACTGCCAGAATGAATGCAATGCAAGTCGGTATTTATAATTGTTATTCACTTGTCTTGTTGTTCGCTGTGGAGCAGCCTGCACTCATCAACAGTGTTAATGCTCTGCCCTGGAGCATACTGCACTATCAGTACAGTCAGTTCTTCTGAGAAATAGTGGCATAATAGTCAGGATTTACACATTCATTCCCTCTACTGCCTAACAACATGCATAGAGACATTTACCCTAGTTTATAGGTTCTTGTTGACTGCAAGGGAGTATTCCCAAGACTAGGCATTTGTGAGGTCTTTGAGGACTTCAGGTCTATTCATAAACACCCACCTACTTTTCTATCTTATAGTACAATCATCATTGTCTACATTATATTCCTATGTAAATATAAATACTACACTTTCTTTGATTTTTTTGCAATCTGTTCCAAGGAATTGATTGAGTGGAAGCTGTCGTTGGAGCACTGTGTGGGAGATTTTTGTTATTCAAAACTCAATGACCCTGTCTGACAATGTACTGGCTGATTATTTGTTCATAATGTGAGAACAGCCCCGTGTATTGAAACTGATGCAACTTGATGGATAAGTAATGATTACTCAGATATAACAATATGGTGGACAGATATCAACAAAGGTTAGCAAAGCAATGGTATTAATGAATCAGGAAAAATTGTATTTATAGAAATGGATAGCTTTGTTGACTTCAATCGCCTGTTAGCGGAGAAGACAGTGATAACAAAAATGTTTTTCAGAGTGCTGTGTCTTGCAGCCAAAATTTACAAAGTCAATTTGCTTGCAGACATTGCCAACATTTGGGGTGAACATTTTTGGGCCTACATGCACATTTGCCCAAATACATTGATATATAAATCTCATCCTAAGACGTTTTCAACAAGCTCACAGGTTGTACATAATGAGATGTTTTAATTTTGTAAACTTAGAAGGAAAGAAGACTAGAGGATCTTCCAAATTGTTATTCACTGATTACTGTTGAAAGACTTTATGATTAACTCAAGCAGAAAAAAACCCCTTCATGTTTATGCACAGACCTTCGAAGATGAGACATGTGCCAAACAGATAGTGTGCATGACTGCATTCTTGCGGCCAATTGAATTTATGGTCCAATGATATTGTGGGAAGTGTATTGGTCTGCATGTAGGATAAACCTCTCTCAGTGTCATTCAGTAACAAACATTTCCATAAGAGAGAAAACGAGCGTGGAAATTGTCCATGCTGCTTTTGTAGTATGTGTCATGAAAGAGTGGCATGCCAGTGGGCATTGGGTACTGTACATTGTGTATGTACGTGTACATTGTATGCTTTTAGAATTTTCTTTTATTAATTGTGCAACACTGTGGTGTTTTTAATTTTAACAGTGTTTTTAATTTAACAACAGAGCGCATAATATTGCTTTTTTACAAGTTAAAATACATGAAAAAGTAGTATACTTTGTATACAATTCAGCAGTACAGTATTATTTGCACCTTAAGTTTATTATTGTCCTGCATGAAAGAGCAGTAGACTTTGATTAATAAGTAAAGCACTGATTTAAATTGAATTATTTATAATATTACAGATTGGCAGAATTATTTTGTCCCCATCAGCATATTGTCAAACAGACATGAAAGAGCAGTCAACTTTGATTAATGAGTTCTGTGCTGATTTGAATTTTATTATCTATGTGTAATCATAGATTACTACAACCTTTGCACAGTGCTGTCTGGTATTGATTGACAAGATTGACCTCTGACATTTTGGGAGCAATATAAGATGATTCATGGAAGGAGACCGGCACTTTCTGTTTAATGCTACCCTGAAAGCTATGTCTTGGTAACCAGTGATAATCTGTGCGGCTAGGTTCATTTTTTAAAGGTCTGGGGTACCATGAAGCCAGTTTTCTTCTGTTAAGAGTTCTGCAAAATTTTAAGGCACAATAACAATGCTCGATGTTTCTTATCACTGTGTGTAAATCAGCATACATTTCAATATTCAACTATGTACACAATTTGGATGCAAATGGGATAGTTTTGTGATACTATTTATTACAAATTTATGAGCAAGAAGCACACTACACTATTAGGTTTCCCATGTATCATAAATTTATAGCACATCCAGCGTGCAGATCAGGTTTTTGTTGTTTTAGGAAAAGGTTTTTGTTCTGAGGATTTTGTACCTTCTGTTCCAGTATGCACTTTGTGAGGTTAGCATTCTCATTGAGCAAAAAATGTAAACAATCAGTCTTCTTGGGTTTGTGTAGAACAGTATTCTCAAACTGGCTAAGACACCTACATTGTATAAAATGGAAAGTATGGAGTCATTTTGTATATCCCATTATGCTTAACCCCTCAAATGAGGCACTTACATGTAATTAAGCAAACAAATGTTTGTCCTGCCCTTTCTAACCAAACCGCTGTCCAATGTTGATTGACACCCCTCTAGGATGTGCAGCACGGTCCAGCTTAGGATCTTATGGCATATGAGCTGACCATGTACGATGTGGTTAAGACAATGGAAATATTAAAATATGTCAGCATGTGCTGACAACGTGCCTCGTTTGAGAGTTTTAGTGGTAGTATGAATGTGTACAAATGTAGGCATACTTGCAAACGGGTTTACTCTTTCAAAAAATGACATTCTTCAAGAAACGTCTGAAAACTAACTTTGAAATGTTCATTGTTGAAACATGGAGATGGTCAATGTTTTGAAGGAAACAGTGTAGCATGCTTTTAAAATATCCCCCTTCACTTTTCTCAATATTGTAAACCATTATAACCCAATACGATCAGTAATGGCAGTAGAAACTTAAAACCAAGTAAACGTTCAGAATATTAATCTACAGAAAATCACCCAAATTATACCATATGACTTAAGATCTGAAATATGAATACTTCATAGTGGAGGTATTCCTTATTTTCAATTGATAATGTAGCAACTGAAATTCTTCTTTGGGGAATCTTCTTGGGGAGACTGACTCCAGAGACTCGTATCACTGGACCCACTCCTCCTCACTGCCATGTTTCATTGATTCCAAGGAATTGAGTTGCACCTTTTGCCGCTGTGATTTCAAAATCCATTTGGCCGAACGTCGAACGACGACGCAACTCTTGGCGCAGCCTCAGTAAAGTGAATGACCCGCTTTCTTGAAGATCAATGCTTCTTTTAGCCCTAGGGGACTTCTCGACTACGGACAGCCAGCAGGCTTCTTTTTTTTCTTCTCCTTCTTTCCTGATGGTCAGATATCAAGATTGTGTTTATTGGTGTGGACATGGTATGGTGTACATTTAGGGTGAAACAATTCTATATCTTTAGTTTATTTCCCTTTTGAATATTTTTTTTTGGAGGTTGCTGACATTATTGTTAGTTGATGATCATCTCTAGTGTGATCAAATAACATGTAGCTTGGCATCGGATGGGGCAGAAAAAACACTCCAGCTGCAAGTGTACAGTTGGCTCTGTGTATAGTCTTGTGAAAAACACTCCCTCAGCTCAGATACAACCCAGGGGGAAGGTCTCTTAACAGCTTCTCAACTTTAGAAGCTGCTCCTGGCCAATTAAAGGCACTGGACACGTTTGGTAATTACTCAAAACATATATTACCATAAAAACTTACTTGGTAACGAGCAACGGAGAGCTGTTGATAAGTATAAAACATTGTGAGAAACGACTCCCTCTTAAGTAACGCAGTTTTTGGGAAAGAGGTAATTTCTCACTAAAATGTTTAAAGACTTCTGGCCAGAAGCCTTTTTCAGGCATCTGAAAGCACACAAATTTGTACAACAAGGGTGTTTTTTCTGTCATTGTTTTCTTGCAACTACGATGACCAATTGAGCTCAAATTTCCACAGGCTTGTTAATTTATGCATATGTTGGGATACACCAAGTGAGAATACTAGTCTTTGGCAATTACCAAACGTCCTTTAATTAAAGTGGTCGGTCGCTGGGTCAAACCACTCTATGGTCAAACCATCAGTAGTATTTCAATAGCAAGTATCTAGAAGAAACCTGGTCATAAAAAGGTGTAAATTTCCCTTATTTTTGTCTTATATGTCATCCTCCTTGATGGTTCTCTCTCTAGTCTTCCTGTTTACTACAATTGAACTAATTTACAATAGGTCTTTCCTCTTTGAAAAAATGTCTTCTGCTAGTTTTACTTCTCATGTTGAAGATGAATTCTTTGTCAACCTGTGTCTCTTCTCTCACCTACTCTTCTTTCCCATTTCTTTGTTGTCTTTTTCCATTTTTATGATCTTTGTTTTCTCATTTCTATTCTACCTTTTCAAACTTCCATTTTCAAGCTTCCTTTGTCATGATTCCTAACAACATATTGTACTTTTCCATTTATCAAGTAATAAACCACAAGGGAAGACTTCTTACCTTAGTGTTAGCCAGAGGGGTGTCTGGGTGTCTTTTGAACACCCTGTTCTAAATTTGGACACCCTGTTTTATCTGTCATTTACATGTAAATGTATTGTAAGTGAACAATTTGGACACCCAGTTTTTAAATTTCCAGCAAATTTGGACACCCTTTTACCAAATCCTGGCTAATACCTTGCTTCTTACTGGCACCCCAACAAAGATATTGACAAAATTGGGAGACCGCCAACAGTAGGGCTAGATATATAGCTCAATTGGTAGAGCGCCGGCATGTTATACGGAGGTCGCAGGTTCAAGTCCCACTCTAGTCAATTTTTCTTTGTTCAACCCCAAATTACTTCTCCATTTACTAACAACTACTAGTGATTGAAACATTTAGCAACCATCCATGAAAGTATTCCCAAAAAATGCTTCATACCAGAATCAATTTGAAATTCAAAAACTACTAAGTCATACGGAAAATAAAGATTAGTAAAAACTTTTGCATTCTGTATTTGATCTTCTCTTCACATTCTACTCAAAGCAACACTGGCACTCCCCTCTCTTTGCACATCATCCAAGCCAAATATTTCCTCATCCCAGTCCTTCTTGCCCTGAACATTCATCGTTGAGGTTACCAGAACAATATCTTGGGTTAAATCTTTTCCAAGCATCACTCATACGTGCCTCATCGTGCTCCTGCTTCAACAATACATTGAAATCCACACACAAGCCAGCTTGCTAGATTTCGTTTTAAGATTTCGTGAAAGATCATTTGAGTTGCACTCTCTTAACTGAGAAATGATATTCCTGCTCCTTCTGGAATGGGCCATTACGTCCAAGAGGGAGTTATGTTTCAACTTGCTCCAATGGAAACTAGGTCAAGGGTTCTCATTAGGGCTGGTGTGTTTTCTAGTCAAGTTGCCATTTTGTGTGAACAGGGTGTGTGGATGAACTATTTGCTGTAGATCAAGGACACTGTAGATCCCAGATTTGTTTGTTTCTAGTGTTTGATGGTGTTGTTCTGTGGTTGGTTTTTGCTAATGCTTGCTTAGGAAAAGTAAAGATGGGAAGTAAGTGGGAAGACATCGTAATTTGTGGAAGTTTCCCTGCCATACTTCTTCTGAGAGTATGCATTGCTTGCTTGAATCAAGAGAAGATTTCAGATATATGCTAAAAACAATGATGCATGTAAGCAAAAGAGGCAGCAAAACAGAGCTTATTTCACCAGAAACTTATCTTCCAGAGAAATATTACTGGCATATTGTCAAAGTCAAGAAAATAGCATTTTTATAACTCACCAATCACTGTTCCCTGAAATGAACATGCACAACATCCCTGACAAAACATAAAAACGGAATTTATTGTTTTCCCCCGAACAAAGATATTGACAAAATAGGGAGACCGCCAACATTAGAGCTAGATGGCTCAGTTGGTAGAGCGCTGGTACATTAATCTGGAGGTTGCAGGTTCAATTCCTGCTTTAATAAATGTTCTTTGTTCAACCCAAAATTATTTATTGTTTTCTCTAAAATGGAAATTTGATGAAAGTTTCACCTACATATAGGTTTATGATGTGTTTATAGACCTAAATGCATTGACGTCATCCAGCCGTCAGCTTAGAGGAAAACTGATGACGAAACAATTAAAAACGCACAGATCTGGCGAGGGCGCCCTTCTGAAATGACCTCAGGTGCATATTGAAAACCATGAGTGTACATGCAGAGGATGGGAGGGGAATTCCTCTTCCATATAAATCATTGATGAAGTATCCCTTTAAGGGACTTGTTAAATGTCTTACTGAATGTAAATGATGTGACTTGTGGAGCAAGGTTTGTTAACTGGTGTTGTATTCTATTAGTGGTAATTGGCAAAACCTACATCGCTAATGCGACTGGGAATCACTTGGATGCCTTTGGGATATTGAACAATTTGTTACTTAAGCCTTAGTATTTGTATTCTGTCTTATAATTGTTCAAACAGTATCAAACAGTATGTAATGTGCATTGTGTGGACACAATGTTGAATTGACTCCCTTTTCAGGCTATAGTGTGTTGCTGTCTAAATTAATGTTGACAATCAAATGTTTAAAGGCACTGTACACGTTTGGTAATTACTCAAAATATATATTAGCATAAAAACTGACTTGGTAACGAGCAACAGAGAGCTGTTGATAGTATAAAACATTGTGAGAAACGACTCCCTCTGAAGTAACATAGTTTTTGAGAAAGAGGTAATTTCTCATTAAAATAATAAAAACTTCTTGCAAGAAGTTTTTATTCTTATCTGAAAGCACACAAAGTACAACAAGGGTGTTTTTTCTTTCATCATTTTCTTGCAACTTCGATGACCAATTGAGCCCAAATTTTCACAGGCTTGTTATTTTATGCATATGTTAGGATACACCAAATGAGAACACTGGTCTTTGACAATTACCAAACGTGTACGATGCCTTTAAAGTTGCGGAAACCTTTTTGACATGTATCTAACTTCCCTGTAAAAGAAATTGGTTACCTTTCCCCATCCACAACCAGAGATCTGCTCTTGTTTTTAGTCTTTGTGTAGGTTTAAAATAAATGTTTGGACAGACTGGAATTTAGTTTCATTAAGAAGCCCCTAGAAACCCTGTACGAGATTTTGATAACTTAAGGAAAAAATACCAGCAGTTTTTTTTATTTGGCGTAGAGGGACCTTTCCTTACAAAAGGATTAAATTGTAAAGCTCTTTTGGATGTTATTTACCTTGAATTTAATGCGTGTGAGACGGCTTAGAGTTGTTAAGAAATTTTCCCCTTCTTCCTTGGCTTAATAAGTGAAAGAGAAGAGGCTTGCATACAGTTGGAAAAAATATGACAAGGTAAAAAAAAAAGAACAAGGTTGGCCTTGTATAAATCTTACCTTACTTCCTGTATTGTTTTTGAATTCACATTAAGTGCAAAGTACAGCACAAGTTAAACAAAATATCCATAAGACATATCTTCAAGATTGATAAATAGTGGCGTCTGCTTACATTTCCTAATTCTTTACTCACTCTGTCGCCTTTGACAAAAACCGTTATCCCACACTAGTTAAAAATAGACATCCAATTAAATGCTTTCTTCCCACCTACAGGTCTTAGCCCACCTGCTGCAGAAAATTTCCATCGCTATTAATGAAATCTTGTGGCATGTCTTGTGGGTACCCGCCAAGGAGATGGTGTACATACATGTATGAGAACTGTATTTGATTGTAGCAACCAACCACAGTCAAACGCTATCATGTGTTCCAACCAATCGTTGTGACCTTGTCCTAGAAACGCCACTCCATTTGCGCACCTTCAGCCTTTATTTACGAAGATTGAAGATGATTACTTCAGTTGATGTGCCATTGTGCCTTGATGACTCTTTCTACATTGGCAATTTTAGAATTAATAGTAGTAATAATAGTTGGTTCTTATATGGGGCACACATTCTAGTAGCTAGATCAAGGCACTTTACAACATTATTATCCCTGTTCATCAGACATATTTAGACCATTCCTCAAACTCTCTTAACTCCCTGGGGAGCATACAACCCCAATCTGCTTAAATTAGAGCAAAGGGGTTAATCCAACACAATACTGTCTCAGTCCTCTCAGGTTCCCATTTATACACCTGGGTTAAGAGGAGCAATTATGGTTAAGTGCCTCAAAGTGTCTTGACTGGGATTCGAACTCAAATTCCGATTATTCAGCCATCAGAAATGAGTCCGAAGCACTAGACCGCCAAGACAGGCCACAGTTAAACTATTATATGGCTGGGTTCAAAAAGCAGGTAACAGTCTGAAAATTCAATCCTAGCAGAGTCTGTCTCAAAGGCGAACAGAGTCTTGAGAAAGATAATGCTACAGTTGAAACGTCATTGCCACTTTGTGCATCTATACTGCAGTTCATTTTGGTAAAGTGCAGGGCTCGAAATTTACACTGCACCGCAGGCCAGTGATTTTAATGTTGGGCCAGTAAACTCACGACCGGACAAGTCCGGCGGTCTTGTGTTTTAAAATTAAATAATAATAGTACCTCACTGTGGATTATATTTAATTAAAAAGAAATCTTGTTCAAAAGTTGACTTTGAGTCTGATAAACATCTTTCAATTCTGTTGAGTATTGAAGTATAAAACAGTTTGTATGTTAAACTGTGTATAGTCTTTTCTCATTCTCAAAGCTTGTAACCTTAAATCTCATCAAAATGATCATGAATTTAAAAGTGCTGTGTCGACAGTTTCATTGACCTATTTGCCAGAGAAAGCAGGGATTCATACGTGGCGTGTCATGGCCGAGCGGATAAGAACACCGAACTCAAGCTCTGGAGTTTCTGATCAGCAGAGTGTGGGTTCGAATCCCAGTCGTGACACTTGTGTCCTTAAGCAAGACACTTAACCACATGCTTCGTCCTTCGGATGGGACGTTAAGCCGTAGGTCCCTTGTGTTGTGTAATGCACGTAAAAGAACCAAGTGCACTTATCTTAAAGAGAAGGGGTTTTCCCCGGTGTTCCTGGTTTGATTGGCTGCATATTGCGCCACAGCACCTTGTAAACCATTACATGGTGCTATGCAAAGGAATAGGTCTCATACTTCAACACTTACCTTAGGAAAAATACTGAGCGCTTTGAGACACCCATCGGGAGTATAAAGCGCTATATAAGAATTGCGTATTATTATTATTATATACAAAATGCAAACCAATCAACAATTGCTTCTATTGACCTCCAACTAATCAGATTAATAGCCAATTCTTCAACTGCTTATGAAAAGTAATTAGCAGCTTAATCAATAGTCATATTATCTTGTGAGTGTATTGTTTGAGTATTAGTCTAGATGTTTGGATTGCGCTATTAAACAGTAATTAATCTTGTTTGGCTATTTGCTTAAGGTAATTCTTATGGAGCTTATTAGGATCAATAAGTTGCAAGATTTTTAAAAGCAATTCTGGCTGCATCAGGGTACATTATGTTGTGCAGAGTACAAGGCTCGAACTTAACACAGGACGCAGGCCCGAGGCCAGTGATTTTAGCCTCGGGCAAGTAAACTTAGGACTGGACAAGTCCGGTGGTCTTGTGTTTTTCAATGACTAAAAATACCTCACTGTGTAATAAAAATTTAAAAAATGATGTTCAATGTTGACTTTGAGTCTGGTTAAATATCTTTCAATTATGTTGAGTATCGAAGCCTTCTTAATACCATAAGACAAAAAGTAATGAGATATTTTCTTAGTGCTTGTTAAATAAAAACAGTTAACAATTAACAGGTACATTTTAAACTGTGTAGAAAGTTCTCTCTCATTACATTCTGGTCTTGTTAAATAAATGCTGGTCCAGCCCTGCGGGCTTGTGGATTTTTCCTCTAAATTCGAGCCCTGGAGTTGTTGGAACAGTGCTTAGGGCACACTAGTGTCAGGGACATGTGAATCTGGATTTGGGTCCATTTTCTTAAACCTTAATCATCCTCAATCCATCAAAATCCAACAGCAAGTTTTGTTTGATTCCGTTGGACTGAGGACTGCACTAGTAAACTGATAATGCTTTACATGGGGAACAAGCATATACCACCATAATCAGAGTCCAATTATTTAGATGTTGAGTTGGTGTTGGTTTTTTTTTAAACAAAAAAAGGCCTTACAAAGAGAAAAAAGCAAGTGTAATGTAAGCAAATATAATTTAATCTTAAACAGAGATTTAAAAAATTAAAATTATAGTGAAATATTTTAAGATATGAATGTTGATTTATTGTTTGGGTATTTTGAGTGAGAACGGAAGGGACTCCCCCCTCCGTCACAACATCCTGGTTTTCAGCCCCGGATAATCTGCTGACAACACGCTTCTCAGATATTTATAGTCAATTCTGGAGTCTCTCTAATAATTTAATTGTCAATCAGTAGATGTAGCAATCATTAATTGCTACATGGATGCTCCGTTAGTTTGATTTTGTTGTTATAATTTGCTCATGTTAAGTTGAGCATAAAGGAAGTTGGTAATTCAAAATTTGAGTTTTGATTTTAGGAAACGTGGGATTATTATTATTATTTATTATTTTAATAATGGTTTATTAAAAAACTGCTCACTGCAGCCTACTGGCTGAATTACAAAACAGTTAACATTAAAAAAAGGAATACAAAAATAGTTTTTGTTCAAAGTAAACAGTTTGAAAATGAAGAATGAATCTAACAAAGGCATTTAGGAAATCAAGAAACATACAAAGCCAATAAAAAGCACACTATAAAGGATAGTAAAATGAATATTATGTAACTTCAAACAATAAGTGAAAGCAGGTTAAGGATGCTCTTAAAGATATCTGTTTTATTTTACCTATTTTTCATATTTATCTAGACTTTGGCAAAGCTTATCTCAGCCTTATTTTTAGATCTCAACTGTTTAAATCACTAAAATGCAGAAAAATGCAACTTGAGATACACCCTACGTATTCACTGATTCTCTAGGCTGTTGGTTTTACCTTCAATTTTGGCACAAAAAGTGAGATTACGGTTCAAATTACAAAATTCTTTTGGGCACACAAAGGGGACTGTAATTTTAAAGCTGCACTAGAAACTGCTGCTTGTCAGTCGGCGCTACGAATCTGCTTAACAGCGCACACATAAAAATAACTGTGTCAAATAAATTTGTAGATGAGCATTGCGTTTCATGTCATGGGTGGAGTGCTTAGTGTATAGCCTCAGTGTTCTTGATAGGCCTTTTCTGTGAAGATGTCACATCTAATGTGTTTTCAGAGAAAGATGGTTTTATCCTTCAATTTGTTTCTGTAATCGAAAACGTTTCCAGCATTGCGTCTCGAACATTTTTTTTCTTCTTTTCTGGCTTTTCCTTTCTATTTTGTGAAGGTGATTTGGCACCGACCAGGATTAGGTCCAAAGATTATTGATTGTTGAATCATTGTTGTTTTCGTACTTCAAACATGTTGTGTCTAGTTTTGTTAAACTTGTTGATCACGACGTTCTCATTAACTTTTGAACCTATTGTAAAATGATCTTCTTATGTGTAACAAAAGAAAGCCCCAAAACATCACTGTTGAAACAGCATGCTTTATATATGAATTGAAGGATTCTAAACCATCGGGTGACTCAGTTAAAGATCAAATGCATTCCATAGTGTTCTGAACCCACCTGTTTCCCGAAGGGCAGGACTTTGGCTCATTATGGGGGGACAGGGGACGGTGGGGCTTCATCTTTTTGATCTTCAGATTTAGAGCCCTTGAAAGACATAATATCAGCTCAAGTAAAATTAATCAAAGGGAAGAATGAATTCTAATGTGGAGGAATTCTTCGCAAACTTGTTGAGGATTCCTGGACTTATCCCCAATTAGCTCGGGAATGCAGGGGGCGGGATGTGTTCATTGTGTTGGTAAATCTCAAGGTTTTGACAATAGAGTATTTATTGATTTGCCGTGAGGTTGGGATAGAAATATAGTGCATTAGGTTTAGATTCTCAAGGTGTGCGATGATATCAAATGTGTGTGACCTAGAAACAGATAATTCAGGATTTTCTCTCGAGACTGTTTTGGATGGGATCCTTAATCATCAATTGGGATTTAACAATAATTTTACGTGTACATTTTCTTTTTTTCACTCACAAGGTCAGTTCAAATGAAGACAAAATCTCTGTAGTAGAAAAACATGATGGTTATAAGATCTCTTGCTATTTTTGTTTACTAATTTTTTGTTAAAACCAAGGACATTTATGAATTTACAATTTACACATTTTGCCGACAATAAATTAGGTTTTACATCTTAGAATGTATTAATTTGATTATTACAATCAATAGAACTTGTTTTCAACTCTTCTGAAAGCGCCCCCCCTTAAAAAAAAGAGCGAACAAACAAACAAAGACAAAAACAAAAACAAACTGCTGGATGTTCTGTATAGATTGCCATGAAAAACATTTCAGTAAATAATTCAGTCCTTGCCTGGAAATACATAAGGCCACAGAGGCCATGGCCTCGGTTGCCCTGGTCTTGGCCTTAGTGCCCCTTCAAAACTTTCACATATTGACCCTTTGCACCAACTTCAAACACGATAATGTCTATGACGCTCGCCATTTTGGGACTCGATGGTAAGCGTGCAAACGCGGCGTCGCCTAAAATGCACACAACATTGTATAAGACGCCGGGACATTAACTTCCAAAATGGCGCAACCAAGATTATTGTGATGATGACGTCAGGTGAATTGGCTCACAATTTAAGATTTTTTAAATGGGAGTGCCCTTTACACAAAACAAATGGCCTTGCCCTCTCTTACAGATATAATTCCACACCTGCAGGCTGCATTTTTCTTGTGTACTTTATGAATTTCAATACACCTATGTATACATGAATGTACATGTATGTATGTACAGGCATGTTATGTAAATTACTTTTAACAAGAGTAAGTGGGGGCAGGGGGGGACACCCTGCTTGCAATCAAACATAGTGGAGTTAAATTCGGTAATTAAAGGATTAAAGATTATCCCAAAGGAAAACGTTGTGTGAGGTTTGTACAAGACCTGGATCAGTACAGGGACCTGGAAAATATATCATGCCATGATGGAGCTATGATAGAATAATAATTATAGCGTTGCTTATTCGCCAAACAATTTCAGGCTTCAAATTGTGTACAAGTGAATGGACATTGTCTATATGGGATGTTTTTATAAGGGCCACTAAGTCATAGAATATAGCAGCTTGGTCTCCATTGGAATTTCACTAGGCCTGAAATTTGTTATTCAAATTTAACTGAAACACGACACCTGCATGCCTTGTATACAAACCATTTGCATGCTTTGCAATTTGTGAGAATCAGACCGTCTGACATCATCTGCACGCATTTAAAGTATTGTCAGCAATCGAGATAGAGTTGCATCCATAAATATATATAATCTGTTGGTATAATTTTACTTCCAAAATGGTGGACATTGGACAGGGTTTCTTGAAAAACCATTCTTCCAGAAACTCGTTCCAGTATCTGGGGATTGAATGACAGAAAAGATATGGTGGGCGTTGTGATTCCAACTGCGCATTGCTGCTTAAAATACTCTCAGACGATGAATGGCATGCAATTTGAGATCCCAACAATAGTGAAGCCGTAGGGGATGATGTTATTTACATGTTGCTCATAGCTATCAATAGTACCTGTCTCTCTCTACTCTGTCCAGGCCTGAAATTTCATCTTTGAGAGGGCAAGGCCATTTTCATTTTGCAAAGGGCACTTCCATTGGAAAATCTGAAAATGGAGATGATTATAAACTAAAACTTACTCAGTTTGGTGCTGTTAAGTTTAATCTTTGTTACTGAGTGTCAGCCTTTCAGACCCTGGCTGTTGCCCTGGTGCCCCTTGAAATGTTCCGGTAGAATTTGTCCTATTAAAGAGGATGACCCTTTTGCCGAAGAAAAAGCATTGCCCCCCCCCCCCAAAAAAAAAAAAATTAAAAAAAATACATAAAATCAAACCTATAAAAATGTGTACATAATAATAATAATAACTTGTTCTTATAATTGCATATTTTACAATAACGTATCAATGCGCTTTACATTAGTGCCCTGGTCATTGGGCCAATAACATTCCTTTAATCTTTCTCATCTCCCTAGGGAGTATACAGCCCCAGCTGCCTTGGCTTTTCAAACACAATATCAACCTCTACCCTTGCAGGTACCCATATACCCCTGGGTGAAAAGAGGCAATTATAGTAAAGTATCTTGCTTATGGATACAAGTGTCATGACAAGGATTCGAACCCACACCCCGATGACTTAACCATCGGAACTTGAATCTGATGCTCTAAACCACTCGGCCACATGACACCCCAACATACATCCAACTTCTAAAGTTCTTTACCTTATTTTGAAGAAGAACATGGACTTTGTTTTAATATTTTAAAACTTTGGCCTATCTGTTTATTTTTATCACAGTTGTGAATCATTGCCCTTGTATGTATAGCATAGCAAAACAATTCTTTAAAAAACCACCAAACGTGTCAGTTTCTACTCAAAATCCTCATTTGCTGCTCAGGTTTTGTTTTCCTTGATGAAATCGCTCCCTGCATCAGATAACTACCTTAATTTATTCCTCTTCACTTTCAATGTTATTCTAAAACATTTTTTTCTAATGACATTACTCTGAACTTTCTGAGAATAACATGCCCTTTGAAATCGGACTGTTTTATCCCCTACAACGCTGTATGTTCCACGCAAACGCCAGCAAATCTTCCAAGTCTTAACAGATGGTATATTTCATACCCCACGGCAGGTCTTTCCAAATCACAGCAATTTGCCAGTAAAAAATCTTCGCCTGCCCTGATAGTTAACGAGACAACCCCAAAATAACTTGTTTTCCCAGTGCTATATTGTGAAATGAACCCTTAAGTAAAGCAATATATTGACATCGCCATGAGCTGAGATTAATATTTGATGTACATGTAGAATTTGTAGGAGGCAGGATTTAAATTGGATGTACTCAAGATGTTTATTTTTTACTTTCGTATTAATTTGGCAGGGCGTCTGCTGTCTGATTAATTTTTATGTTGCTCAGCTCTCAAAAGATCTGTGCAGCCGGTTTTATACATGTGTGGACATGTTTATGTATATGGTGCTGAGGGTAGAATGGTTTAATTAGTCTGGTCTTGGTTTAATTCTATTCTCATAGGCATACAGATTATACTCAGACAGCACACAGAAAACCAATCAATGAAACATTGTTGTGATTTTTGGCACAGTTAGACAACTGCATTTATTTCAGCACCTTCTGCTTATTCCTACTTGGGCAAAATGAGGCTAACATTAAAAAAGGCCTCAATTATATCAATGGAGGTGCTCCTGCCCAAAATTGTTAGACAAAACACAAGGCATGCTTGTCCCCCCCCCATATGGGGCATGTTTGCACCCAAAACACTGGGCATGTTTGCACCCAAAACACTGAGCATGCTTGCCCCAAACACACTAGGTAGCTTGCCCCAGAAATTCCTTGGCACGCTTGCCACAAAACATGGGGCATGCTTGCCTCTAAAAACAAGTACATGCACTCTGGAAGTGCCCCTTTATCTCGGGGGAAATTTGCCTTGCCCCTATCGTATAAGCCTCGATGATTTTCCTTTTATAAGTGTGCTGAAAATGTCTAACACTTTGTGTTTGTTGTTATGACAGATGCTATGATTTTGACGTCATTAGGAAACTGCTCTCGTGTAATAATTCACTTGTGTAACATTGTATTTGAAGTTTCAAGGATATAATTACAAAGAAATTGTACATATTTGTATTACTGAAGATGTTATGTAGTGTTGGTACAGAGTGTGATTTAAATGTGTTGTTGTTGTTGTTGTTGTTGTTGTTTTTTGTTTTTTTGTTTTTTTATTTTATAGAATTGAGCCTTAAACTAGTGTTTGATAATGTCTACATGTACACTCCATGACTTTTTAAAATTGGTATCAAAAATAGGCTTTTTCCATAAACTTTACATGAACAGCCTTAAACTAGTGTTTGATAATGTCTACACTCCATGCCTTTTTAACATTGATATAAAAAATAGGCTTTTACCATGAACTTTACATGAACAGCCCATCAAATTGATAAAGATCTTTCCCCTTTTCCTGTAAGACCATGAGTTGATAAACCACTCAACTTATTCACATCGAGCAATTTGTCTTCTTGTGACTTGAAATGCTGGTGTACATGTCTCTGTTGGCACAATTTATGATGGCTTTTGGATTCTTGGCTGGTCATGAATTATTGGAGGTTTGTAGAATTGTGGCAGGTTTATTTCGTTCCAGCTCAGCCAAACTCGACTAGTCAGCATTAAATAAGAAGCCTGATTTCCATTGAATTGATTCATTGATATCGGAAAATAAATGGATTTTAAAAAGAAGGAAAGGGGTGTGTGTGAGTGACGCTCCAAAAAGGAACAAACGATACAACGTGATATGATCCTTTATCTCCAAAGGAAACTTGATTCCTTGAATCTGATTGGTAGATCCATAGCAACAAGAGTGTGATTTAAACATGAAACGACGCACAATCAAACCCTGTTCTATAACGCGCTATTTTAAGTTATGCGACAAGTTTGCTTGAAGATAAATTTGTTGTCACACGCGTGCTTGTGGAATGCAGAAAAATATGCGCATCTGCATCCCATACCCAACGAGGCAGAAGTGCTATAGTTTTTCGGTATTCCACACTTACGCTAGTGTGATAACTAATAAAATTTGTGTAGTGTCTAGTTTAAAACATTGTATATTTGTCTTAAAACGTCTTCGTTTTTCATGAATGTTTTCCGACGATTTTGAATATTATTCCAATAAATATGCAAAAGGACTTATTTTGTTCACCTTTGATTCTCAGTTGCAACAGTTCTTCCTAATGACTGTTGATGAATGTGTATTGCTCATCATTCCCAATCAAACATTCCCTTGGTTGTTTGTTTTCTTCATTGCATGAAATTTATACAAACACACTGTCCAAGCTCCCCCTCTTTCTCTTTCTTGTCTATCCTGCCACGTCAAACGCTCTTGAAAAATGATCCTATGAGAGAACAATGAATGAGGCATGGGAGAAATCTCAAGTATAGAAAACTCGTAAGTTGTGAGTCAGAGCCGCCTCCGTTAAATCTGGCAATTGTAGCGATCATCTTACATAGATAATGGAACGAGCCTCTGATAGCATTGTAGACATGACTATCGCATGACAGTTCGGTATTGATAGTGGCCTGACGGTGAGTGTCAGTTACTGCTGCTTTTCTTTTTTCGATTTGATACGCAAGCGGCGCTGGGACAACAGTTCACTGTCATTGTCAAGAGTAATGCTAATAATATGAAATAAAATTAATAGAGGAGGTAGGTCATCTGAGATAAAGAATACGTATTTACATTTTTTGTATCAATAGCTGTTCTTGATGTTGTCAGTTTGTGATAACATTTTCCAGTTAGGCTACTCATAAAAATGAGTGAATTCAACCTGTATGGTAATGTACTATGTAAAAGTTCATGTACAGTTACAATATGTACATAATTAATTTAAAAGATCCTTACTGATCCATGTATGTTTAAAATGTCTTGTATAATATTGAGTGATCTTAAATACTGTACATTCAAAATCAGGGAAGAGAAATCATTTAATGCAAGCATTTCAGGAGAGGTTTTTGTACATGACACAAATACTTATTTTCATGTAGTTCGTGCACTTGGTGTACACATATTTCTATTTTAATAGCTCCTTGATGTGTTTTTCATTTTGCACAATTGCTACACATTAAGCAAACTGATTAATGCGTACTGCAGTAAATGCTGGTGGATACTTTCGGTGGAAACAGACTATGTCACCACCACCACCACCCTCCCCTGCACCCCCTCGCGCTTCCTCCACCCCTTCCCCCTTCCAATACGCGTCAGTGCTTCTCTCAATCACCAATATCACGTTGCGAATTGTAGTCGCCCTCAAAAGAATTTGAATGGCTTATGTGCTAACTTGATCCTGGCTCACTATCTAGAGTTAGCCATCTTCTGCTTAACATACTCGGACAGATTCCACAGGATCAATAATGACTCTTTGAATGCCACGTCAGTTAGAAGGAAAAGTTCAACATTGGTTGAGTGGGTTATAAAGAGATTTACTTGTATTCCAACTATTTATGCTGTGTATATTGAAAGGTAGAGGATGAAAATTTTAATTCACTCTTTTTTCCAAATAAGATTGGTGTACCCTCCTTGAAATCCTTTTGAGCAAAGTTTTTACAGATAGGGTCACTCTAAATACGTATATTTTTTAAATTGAGACAAACATGACAAATGTAAATCACATGTTATGAAAGCAATCCAAGCATAAATATTTATTCTTCTTTTGTGATAGTTGATAGCTACATAGAGTTAACTAAGAGAGGTTTTCGGTAACACCATGTGAATATCTCTTTTGAGTAGAGTTGGTTCTGAACAGAACCGGTGGTTAACGACTCTTTAGCAAAACTCTCTTAGTTATACCTCCACCATGCAAAGTTTCAAATCCTACATAGAGTTAAAAAAAGGAAGTTAAAAAGCAGTACATTTATTTGGCTGGTAACCTACTTGAGCTAAGTAATAACTTATGTTTCCTTAGTGGATTTATTGAGACTTATGAACTACTTCAGGGCACTAATTTTGGGTAAAATTCCACAAGACCGCAGGGCTTTTACATGTAGCTCAAATCTTTAATCAGACCAGAATTTATTTTACAAGGCCAGAATCTAAATGAGAAAGAACTTTCTTCAAAGTTTTATTTGAACAAGCACTAGAGAAGATTTCTATCTCTCTGATGGGTTAGTAAATGTTGATACTCAACAGAATTGAATGATATTTACCGGTACCAGACTCAAAGTCAACAGTTGAATAAAAATTTTATATTACACAGTGGGGTATTATTATCTAATTGAAAAAACCCCACCACAAGACCTCCGATCTTGCCACATCGTGAGTTTGCCGGCCTGATGTTTAAATCACTGGCCTCAGGGCTGCGGTCTAGTGTAAAATCCGAGCCCTGAACATAGATAGTACATTATCACTTTAAAGCCTGTCATGTTATCTAAGGCCCTGGCTGCTTGAATGATACTCTAAGCGAATACTACCCATACCACACTGATGGCTAATAAGTCTGCCGCATAGTTCTACCTCAGTCAGTTTGAATAGGAGTCGCTAAATTGATATTGGCATTTCCGGTAACAGATGTGAGAAGTTTTTCTTGATGACTGTTTCCGATTTGGGAATGTTCCCCGGATATTCAAGTGCAGCTAGTTCACACCGAGGGAGTTTTTTTTCTTTTCTTTTCTTTTCTTCGTCTTGACATGTAATTTTGCCTTTATGATGTAGCTACAATTGACATGTCTACACACAGAGGGCATTATGATTTCTCCAAGGAAATGTGATTTAATAATGTTCTCAATTATGCTGCATTCGGAAACCACGAGGCGCACCAAAAAGGAATTACAGTCACACATGCCAAGACATCAGACTGACCTCTACTGGTGCACCCAACATTTTTGTAAATTTTATACACTCTAAAAACAGATGTTGAAGACATATTGACAAATGGCATTACAAAAGGCTGGTCCATTTCCCTTAATAATGACAGAGCCATTCCAATGGAAAGCCATACATTCTATTAGTTTGGAGCCATGACTGTCACTAAAATAAATGCTTGGTAAAAAATAAGGCTTTGCGTTGAACCACGTTTTTTTTATGATTAGAGCCTCAATTTGATTCTCTGGCTGTTTGTGAAACCACAGCTTGGGCTCCCCAGCCTGATGGAAGCCCCATAAGGACTGCACTTGTTTTCTAAATAACTGACAGAGCCTAAACCCAAGCCAAGGTCTAAGCCCAAGCCCAAGCCCAAGCCCAAGCCCAAGCCCAAGCCCAAGCCCAAACTCAAGCCCAAGCCCAAGCCCAAGCCCAAGCCCAAGCCCAAGCCCAAGCCCAAGCCCAAGCCCAAACCCAAGCCCAAGCCCAAGCCCAAGCCCAAGCCCAAACTCAAGCCCAAACTCAAGCCCATGCCTAAAACACACAATAAATTAGGCATACCATCATAGGTAATGGTCACTAAAAAATTGTCACTTTCTGCTGATACATTTTTATGAAATACCCTTAAATTCTTTTTAAAATCGACCATAATTTCAAGCCCTGTTTCTGGGAAGAAGTTAGGAACTGTCAAACGATATGCAAATAATATATTCTTTGATTTAAAATAACCCCTTTTATTAAAAATAAAAATACCGAAAGCAGGCTATCAAAAATTCCCTCATCTGAAATATTTCGGGGCCTCATATTGACCACTCATAAATTGTCCAGAGCTCAACTACCCTGAATATCAAACATAGCCACATTCCAGATGCTTTGGTATGTACACACACACCTCAAAGGCTTGATAAATTGCTGGTGCACTTTGTACATTTGTGTCCTTCCTCCGCTTGTAGCCTCGCTCCCCCAGTTTCTCTCTTTCTCTTACTCTTCCCCTCTCATCGTTGAGTTCACTTGTCCTTTTAACCATTCAATGTACTGGAGAGCTACATGCAGGGCATCACCATCAGCACCGGAGGACTACACCAGGGGAAATGTGTACAGTGGCTTTATATGGGAAAACTCAATTGTGACCATTCAATTCTATCCAATTATTTATTCCCCAAGCTTTATATTGAATGAACATTTCTACTGCAGTAGGGGTGTACTGCTCACATGTTGCTGGAAATTGTGTTAAAGAAATTTGTTTTCCCCCTTTCCATCTGATCTGTGAAATTTCATGGACAAAGATTTATTGTAGATAGCGCTAGATTTTGTTTTGTAAAATGTCTTGGACGGAAATGTCACACATGTGAAAGATGTCATTTTGTAGTACTTGTACAATGTACAATATGGAAGAAAGATGAATAACTATGTTTATCTTTTATACTGCTGCATGTGGCTTGGACAGGGCCATTAAATAACTGTTGTTAAAACCATTCATTCCCCCAAAAGGTTGTCATCTAGTTCTGAATTGACAATTTCAAATAAGTTTAGAACAAACAAAATTGTCCTTTTATGTTTGTTTTCCTCAGGCCTTTCACGGGAAGCAGAACACTTTGTCTTAATCAGAAAATATGGCCCACATACTGTACATGTAACTGTCAGGTTTATACTTGGCAATGTGCGGTGGCTGAAGTTAAATTGTTCGCTTAAAGTTCGCAACAGTATGGATTTGAATAATTCACAGTTTTTGAAGTTTCAGAAGCACTGATGTCAAAACCGTGTACTTAAATTGACCTAAGTTGGATATGAACCCAGTTCACAGCAGTTAAAAAGCCGATAAAAACAAATTCTTCTGCAATTACCTGACCTCAACTGGAATGCCAAAATAGTACACAGACATAGGTTCGTACCTCCATGATCACAGTAAGTATTTGTGGTTGTGGGTAAAAGTGTTGTTTGACTTTCAAGGACTCTGCACTTGTAACTGAAGTGGGACGCCATGATGGATTGTCAGGGTTTTTTCCCTCCCAACTCTCTCTGTACTCTAAACGAGGGCCAATTACACTGTGTTTTGTTGTGGCATAGACTAAAGGGTTCAGAACTTCATTGTTACTGTCTGGGAATCCTTAGCCATGCCTTGATTGAGGATGGGGATGCTGAATACAATTTACTGTAGCTGTTTGCTGGAGAAGGTCTTTCCGCTTGGCTAGCTGTGATTAGCGATTGGCAGTGTGGAGGTGTTGTACTCTATGTATGTAGATAAGATGGCCAGAGAATTTAGAAGCTTAATTTTGGAGGTTAAAGATTAAGTAATAATAATAATAGTACATGTGTGTTGTGTTATACAGCAAACGTATCTAGCAATTATCTATCTATGAGTTATGAGACTGATAAATGTGGTTCCTTATAATGGTTCACAAGGTGCTGCTACTGCCAGAAACAATGAGGCAAACCCCTTCTCTTAGCGATAAATTTACTGGGTTGTTTAACGTATGTTACACAACACACGGGACCTACAGCTTTACGTTCTATCCGAAGGACGGATCAGTAATGGTTAAGTGTCTTGCTTAAGGACACAAGTGTCAAGACGGGATCGAACCCCCACTCTGCTGATCAGAAACACGCTATTGCTCGGCTACGACCCACCGTTGACAGTACAAGATTGGTAGTTATCAATAATCAATAAACTTTCAATCTGAAAGCTCACTGATTATAGTTCATACCAGTACCAATCCTCCAGAGAAATGTTTCCTTCTGAAATACTGTCAAAGGCGAGGAAATAGCATTTGCTTATCACTGTGCTTATTTCAATTGCAGCAATTGAAATAATCCGATGTGCATGGAATGCATGAAAAAACAAACAAATTTATTTTTGTTGTTTTCACTTGAATGGGACCACCAAACATGATGGAAATTTCACAGGTTAGGTTAGTTGTACGGTGTGTTTGGTGAAAATTAAAGGATTCTAATTAATTTACTCTTCTAAAATTGTTTTAGGTTGAACAAAGAAAAATTGACTAGAGTGGGATTTGAACCTGTGACCTCCGTATTAATGTGTCTGCGCTCTAACAACTGAGCTATCAAGCCCTAATATCGGCGGTCTCCCTAAAATTTATTACATTACTTCACTTTAACATTAACTACCCCTTTAAATTATGTGAAACCTATTTTATATTATAACTTATTTTGGTTAAATTCAGTACTGCAAAGTCTAATGAACAATGCATTGCATGGGACAAGGCAGCTTACTGTACATTAAAATTGGTGTTTTTTCTGGAAATGCCAAACTATTCTGATGGATGTTGAGTCTTAGAAAACCTCGGTCTGTGATTGAACTATCCAAAAATCCAAAAGGCTTCCCAGGTACATGTATAAATACGGCTCCTTCATTTCAGACCCTTTCAGTATTCACTGCTGCTCCAGTTGCATTCAATTGCTGCATTTACTGTATTGAAATTGATATTTCTACTCGGTATGCGTTTGCATGATTCTCCCATGTCGGACTCAAATCCCCAAATGATTTCAGTGAAACAACTAATTGTACACAAAATGTCTTGGGCGTTTTAGTATACATTGTATTTCAAACGTTATTGACAATTGACATTGTCCGTTTGGTGGAATAAGTAATAATTCACTAATTGCTATCACAACACATCTTCTCAGTTGTCATTCTGAACAGAAGTAGGAATACAAACATTCGTACACGTAACAAAGTGGCTGCATAATGTGAACAATCTGCACAACCGGTAGATGTCTGGATGGGAACAATTCCTCTCATCTTCAATTCAAAACATGTCAGTCTCAATACAGCTCTTCGGCCCATGTGACATTTTCTTGAAAAGAGACGGCATTCCAGTCATCTTCAGAAACAAGAGAACTTATTTAGGTCTAAGGGGAAACATACACAGCCCTCAGCAGGGCCAAACTCTTGTCCATCCAGCTCCTACTGTTTGGGAGGTTGCCAGCAGCTAGTCCCTACCCTTTGGCTGTGAAACCTTGGCATGGTGTATAACAGTTTGGAGTGGTCAGACACATGCTTTCTTTTGCCGCCATTGTCACTTCCTTTACAGCTCAGAAAAGAGATTGTAGTTGTTGTTTTCCCCTCATCCGATAAGATAAAACTGCTGACATGGCGTGGGGGAGGCTGTTTGCAAACACCTATTGTGTAGTTAAGACAGCAGAGAGGCATGTATTTGTAGCCTCTTCATCATCACATCAGGCAGCCATGATTCTTTTTTTCTTGAAGCGTTTTTTTTTCTTCAATTTTTCCTCTGGTTTCCTTTGAGCCTTGTCGTTAGAGGCAATTTTAACAGGCGACTTGGATGCAATCAACTGCACTGCATGCAAACGGTTACTGTCATAAGCAAAATAACAATTTTTATTTTTTTAACAGAGTCTTACAATTCCCAATAATTTTAGATGGACATTTTAACAGGAATGCTTTTTCTTGTACCTGGGACTGGTTTGTAAATTACCTGGTGTGGCACAACCAGGTCGTTTGAAGTTGTTTGGGGAAAACAAATCTCAGTTATAAATTGAGAAACAGTTCAGTAAGTGTTTATTCTTGCATGGAGTTCAAGCTACTTTGACAAACTGTTGTCTTGCCTTTGTGCACCCTCATACTTTTGTCTCATATTGTCCTCAGAAAAGTACCTGTTATTGTCACTTCCCACGCCTCTTCTGAAGTGAAGTCATTTTCCCTGGCCCTTCAGGTATTCCAAAACATGTTATTTGGATATGGAATTACAAACACTCCACCAAACAAGAGATGGGAACCGCAAAATGGAATCAGAAACTTCAGAACGCGGGGAATGAAAAAAATCCACCAAAACTTTGAAATCCTACAAAAGAATGAAATCTTTTCATAGGTGTATAATCTTTCTTGTAATCAATCCAGCTGAGCCAAAAAGGATATCCGGAGATTCAACCCGCATACACGTATCATAACATTTTAATACCGGCTATACTACTGTACACAAAGCTTTTGCATGAAAGCAGGGTCACTTTGCCAGGCAACAGTGGTGTAAAATATATTTTTCGTCCCAAATTCATCTCCAATTGCCAAGGTCACCATCCCATGATATTAATCCTATTTACGATTCATAAAAAGTCACTATTAATCAGTGCCGAGAGTGATATGGTCTTAATGCAGAGGTGCTAAATGCTGACGCAAGCAGAGCTGATCGAGCAGAAAGTTTTGTGTATGAACTTGATTTGTTGCCTATGAATGAGTGCAGTCAAGTGAGAAATGTAGTTATGCGCTTGATTCCAAGGTTTTGTCAGGACTTCAGGATAGTAGAAAGCCCAGTTATAAGTGAAGGCGGTGAGGAGCTAATAGTTTTTTTAAAGTCACATGAGGGTAACAAATTCTATGATAACAAACACGCCTGGAATTGCATTCCAGCAGGGACAATGCCACTTTCTTTGAGTGAACGCTAGTTTTATATGTGAGTTTAAGCAAGATTCTGGAAATAGAGTGTCTAAATCTACTGTAAATTTAGGAATAGGGCATCCAAATTGCTCACTTCTGATCCTTTTGCATTTAAACAACAGATAGTAAATTCAATAATAATTGTTTTCTTTTTTATCAAAATGACAAATCCGTTAATTTGAAATATTTTGGTCAATTAATTCATATTCCTGATATATTTGTTGAAGTTAACTCTTTCACAAAGTTTTGTAAATTACACTAATAAGCATGACCGGCATATCACTAGATTTTCATTTTTGTGTTTTCACAAAGTTACGAACCCTGATTGGCCACTTAGGCCTATCTATTTAATATTTCTGTGGTGTCCGTTCAAATGCTGCCCTCAATATGCCCAGAGATGCGGTTGGTACCCGCTGTCATCTCGCTAAACTTGGATGGATTCGACGTGCTTGATGAAAATACTGCGACAGTTTTTTAAAAATGTTTTCTCAACAAGTAGACACTGTATTCAGCTGAAACTTGCACAGGTGACTTTTATTGTATCTTTCATGATATTTTCACCTGTAAATCAGCATTTCGTTAACATAAACCAAACGATGACCCTACCTTAAAGGGTACCATCTTTAAGACGGGGCAACAGAGCTTCAGAGACTCGTAATGGACTGTAATCTTGCCCAAAGCTGGGGCCAATTTACAAGGGTAAACTTTGGCCCATTAACACAATAATAATTCTAAAAACCAGCGTTTATAGATTAATGTGGGATTCAATTAGGCCCTAAGCTTTTATGTCAAAGTATGAAGTAAATATTATGTACAAACAAAAAAAAATCTATTTTTTAATTGTTTTATTTTAAATGTTTTTGTTGTTGTTGAATTCACAAAATGTTGTATACTTCTTGTTTCTCACATCAGCTTGTTGTCTGAGATAAGACCTGAATGTATGGATTCCAGGCTTGGATGAAGTTTTAATTGCCTTTTTACTCGTTCTATCTGGGTCCTTACGTAGCATGCAGTTACGGGTGGTTAAGCAGTATGGGAAATATCAAGGTCCAAATTTCATGAAGATAAATTGCTAAACTCAGCAGAAATTGGGTGGCAACCAGTCATAGCCAATTATCTATTAAATTGTATTTTGGCTGGTCAACCTGCTTCTGTTTTGAAGCATAATTCATCTTCGTTTGATTTTGTACAGCACCCCTGCAAAAACTAGACTAATTTTGCCAAATTAATTTTTTGTTTGCTTCAGGAAAGTTAAGAATTCTGTGACGGTGAATTTAATCATGTCATCTACATCTAATGTTACAGGGTTGCTATGTACATGTAGTGCCGGGAACAGTCATAAAATTTACACTTCAAACTGTGAGTTTGTGGCAAGATTTGCCGAGCATAATATGATCATGCTGAGCTAATTTGTGTGCTTACCATCTCTGTGACCCCAGATACATGCACATTGGATCTTTTATCTGATGTCCACACAACCAAATCCTGGTTGCCCCGAAGTCGATAGTATTACATCGTCTTATTAAGATGCTGTCCCACCCCCCCTTCTATATCGAATAGTACACAAAGCTTCCAACCATCACACTGACTTATTGAAATTAAAGAGGTGGAAAAATTTAATAACGGATAGAATTGCCTTAGGTGGGATGGTTGGTAAAGATAAGAAGGTAGAGGAACTGCTTCGGTCAGGGCAGAGTAAGGGATAAAATGAAAGGGAGCATTGATACTGGGCTTGCTGGTGGGGCTCCACTGATACAAACTAGGATTATTCTTTATTGGATGACTTCTGCATGTACGTACCTGGGCCCCCGAAATGACGTGACGGTTTACTATGACAACCATCGAGAGTGAGTTCTCAGAGATTGTGGGCTTTTTTTCTCTCGTGGATTTAGGCATAGGTGTTGCGTGTGGTGTAAATCTGTTTTAATTGTCGCCATGCTGGGGTGGTCTTTTGCTGTTTTCGTAGAAAATGCAGTTGGAAAGGTTGTTTTTAAAATGCTGCAGTTGGAAATATACAGTGACTTTATATATTGTTGTGATATCCAATGATGGCCAAGGAATAAATTAAGTTACAACTGACTCTTTGTAAGTGTGAAATATAAATGAATTATTTCATTTATGTTTTTTTCCCAAAGGAATCAAACACACTCTGCATTCAAAGATGCATACAGATAATACAACTCTGTAAATCTCATAACATCCAATATTAGTATTCAAAATGAGAAATATTTCATGCTTTTCTCTATAGAAATGGTATCAACCTTTTTTAAGCAACCCTCTCCTTTAATACTCGTCTTGGTACAAGACATTCTTGTTCCAAAAAACCGGTCTGGTCTGGCAACCACTCTCACAACAACCAGGTTTGTCACTCTTTTTTATGCCCTCTTAAGAAGGAATGGGCCTGCTATGTATTTGTGTTGGGTAACAAATAATATTGTAAAAACGTCTTGCACCTAGACTACCTTTTGCACTTTCTTCAGTGAGAACGCCTGGCTGTAACCTCAATGAGGTCATCTCTTGACCCCCAGGGGCTTGTGGAAACATCCAGTGTCCTCTCTATTATACAACCAGCATCCTTTTCTAATTAGGGGCTGTAATTCATCAACTCGAAAGCTACGACTAGAAATCTGCCTGGAGAAGCCTGATGCCAGGCAGACAACTGATAATCACAATCAGTGCATCAGGCTGATTGTGTAATGCCATGGAGGTAGAAGTAGTGTGAACACATAATAGAGAGAAGAAATGAGAGTAAATCTTAAAATTAACTAATTCACATTTAATAGATGTTAAATTTGCATCAGGGATAAAGAATATTATTTGGTCTTACCCATACGCCGATGTGTGTAAAGCACTGAATACTCGGTACTTTCCCTGAGTCCTGTGAAAAAATAAATAAAAAAATCTACAGGCATGTTATTCGGGTGGGATTCGAACCCACGACCTTTGCCATTCTAGAGCAGATGTCTTACCACTAGACCACCGAGATTGCCGGTAGGGTTGTAATTCATGATCATTTATTGCATGCAGGCAGGAGTTGCGTTCTTAGAGTGTCCATTATTTCCTAGCAAAGGGTAGGCCTACTTTCATTAAAAGAATCTTATTATTTGTTGGAACTTTTACCACTAGAGATGTTACCAACAGCCTGATAGTGATATACATGTATGAACTTGTTATTGTCCCTCAAAATTTTAAGCTCCAATTGTTAAGTAAATGTGAACTATAGTGTGACATTCAGCATGATTAAACTACACTGAAAACAAAAAAGCCCCACGCAAACAAGATTGCTGCCTATAAAAGGTCACTTCAAAGGGAAAGGACACATTGGTAGAGTATATTTACTCCCACACTAGTTATCAAGAAACACATCTACATCCAACATACAAAAGAAACATCAAATTAGTGGTCGAAAAGGGCATTTTATGTACTGTCGGGGACTTTGTGCATTTATTGTTATCAATACACACTAGTAAGCACTTTTTTATAATTGAAGGGGCACTATTGTACACTGTTAAATCCAACAAAATTAACTGCCAGTTTCCTTGATGAGAATTTGTTGCAAAGCTGTAGGTAGGCCTTAGAGATAAGAAAACTTACAGAGAAAAACATTCTTTTTCTAAAGGTTTTGATGTCAAAACCTAAACATCATCACATCCGTTTGTGAAAAATCTGTCTGCATGTTTTTTTCTTTATCTCCTGTGGAATATTTGTGGTGATTTATTGTTTGAATTTATTCTGGGAATACCTCTAAGAATGGGAGTATAGACATTGTGTTTTCAAAAACCTTGATAAATATAGAAATATGTACGCATTATATTTTGTTTGGTCTGGAATTTTGTTTTGTCCAAACATCATGTTCGCAGATTCATTTTTTTTCACGGCGGTGATTTATTCATGTTGATGGGAGCATTTAATCAGTGCCGCTCCTCGTGCTATTTTCTTGGGCTAAGGGAAAAAATATAAAAAATCCATATATATTTTGGACCAAATAACATTCTTGTTGATTTATGCAGCTTGAGTAATGCCTGGGAATAATAAACACAGAGAACGGAGGCAGCCTTAGCGATGCAGAACTAGATTCTTATGGACGTGTACTCTGCATGTATTTTTAGATCTTGCTTGCGTTTTGAAGGAGAACTTAACCAGAGAACTACATATGGGGATATTGTAATTGATTATTTAAGAGCTTCGCACAGGCAGTTACTTCATTCGTCCTGTCATTTCCTTCAAACATTAAAGGGAGGGTACTTCAATCACTAAGCAAAACTGATTTTAAGATTCTTGAGTTATTAAATTTGAATTGAATTAGCATTTGAAAGCATTCTTGGTGATAAATGGAGAGCATTTTGTAGTAATGTTTATCAATTCAGCCATGCGCTTATTGGCAATAAATGATACAAATATGTATGCCCAGCCATAATCTTGCCTACATGTTTTTGTACCAAGAGTATATCAAAGATGCTATCATGAACAACAGGTTAAAGTAACTTTGCAGATGTTGCATTTGACAAAAATTAATTATGTACTTTTTATTCTCTTTAAACAAAGTGCTGGATAATCACATAGGCCTACATGATTTTGAAATAACTGTTACATCATTGCTCATGACACTGACACCACATAATTGAAGTGGATTTACAGTATTGAATCAATAGAAATCACGCAAAGATTGCAAAATCACGCAAAGATTGCGAAATCACGCAAAGATTGCGAAATCACGCAAAGAAAGCAAAATCTCGCAAAGATTGCAAAACCACACAAAGATTGTGGAGAATTTGAGTTAATAAAGGGTGAAATAAACCTCTTCATTGGATATGTAAGACATGTTCAATTATCACCAATCATCTATAATTCCTCTGTTTTAACGTGACCTTTTAGACTTCATTCACATCTGCTAAGCTTTATAAAACTTAACCCTCTTTTTAGCTTCTTATCTCCGAAGTGTTTCTCTCATCTTGACGGCCGAGTATTTCTCTTGTTTTTCTATCATGCACTAAGCTTGAAGATTACTACATATGTAGGAGGGGTTTGGGTTGTTAATGGAGTACTTGGCAAACATTTACATTTGCCTGGAGTCTTTCTAGTTGTCAAGGAGTGGAGATTACCAGACTAAATTTGGCATTTTCATGCACATGTGCTAGTACTTTGTATATATTACAGTTGTTGATGGTTTTCGGATGTGGGGTAACCTTTTATACTTTGCACACTAGAATTGGAAATCGGTAAAACTTTGTTTTTTAATGAGAAAAACCCTTTTAACCCATCAATGTTTCAAGAAACATACATTCAAATCTTAAATTGAAATCGGGCTTGCCTTAACAAAAAAGAAAAGGAAAGAAAATTGTGTAAACTGTATCGTGTAGGGGTATAGCTAATGTTTGTAATTCTCTTGCATGGTAATTGTGGGAAAGATAGGGGGACAGTTTTCGGGGGCATTGTGCCTTTGATGATACAAGCATGGAATTTGGCACACCGTCAGAGTATGTCATGAGGAAGATATTTGGCTGAAGGGCAATCACAGATTTTTCCTTTGAAAAAATATTGGTAAAATAACAATCAATGGTAGCAATTTTGTACATTTTGAAAAATGATTGTTGTTCTACCCATTGATTATTCTGCACAAAATTTGAACACATACATTTTTAGGCCTATTGTTTGTCCAATGAATGGCACAATGCAAAGTGTTGTATAATATGTTGTCAGCTGCCTTATTATTACACTTGTGGCAAATTCAAGTAATTTTATGCATTCTTTTGAGGATACTTATTTATTAATTTGTATGTTTATTTATTTATTTTTCTATTTATTTATTTATTTATTTATTTATTTATTTTAAATTTTAAATTTTTTAAATTATTATTATTTATGTTTTATTTTTTACTAATTGTATTTATTGTTTTATTGGTGTTTTTTTTGTGTTTTTTTTTGGGGGGGGGTGGGATGTTATTACTTTGTTTGTGAAGATGCTATAATGTTATTGATTTAAACTTAAACATTTATGTTGGGTGTTGAACGTTTGGGACTGTATTTAGAATTTTGCACTACTTGAAGAAAAAGAAAAAGATAGTGCCAGAAAAGTGCAATCAAGCTACAAATTTTAACATTCCAATAAGCGTCCTCTGTATAATGTCACTCTCATATTTGTTTGGCTTTAGACCAAATAACCTGCCATTTCCAGAAAAAAAACCTCACATTTAATTATAAACAAAAATGCATGGTCAGTTATTCCAATAAACTATTTTTTGTGGTATTAAGTTTTTTTTAAAGGCTATAGGGCCTATAGGGCCTAGTATCTGCTGTTAGCTGTTTTTATTAGGAATATTTCATTGAAGCTTGGAAGCGGTACCTATAGTACACAGAGAAATACCTTGCGAAAGAAATACACACAAGTTGGGTCAGGAATGCTTACTAAAACACGGATGTATGATTTATGCACCATAATTTATCAGATTTGTTTTCAAAGAAAGCCCGCCAAAGAAGTGTGAATTAACATCAAAAGGTAAAGTGTAAAACAATATCGTGGCAAAATGATGGATGGCCTTTTTTTTCTTCTTCTTCCCCTTTTCATCAAACATAGTGCTATTTGACATGGGTTGGACAAATAAACCGTCTATCATTTACCTGGGGGATATCCACCAAGGTTCTTGGGTCGGTAAGATGGCTAATATCGGAGATGCTGTCAGGGCTGGAGAGTTGTCATCTGATAGAGCTTGAACAACAATTCTGTGGAAAATATCAAAGGTTGAGCAGGAGCTCATTGGGATGCTAACAAATTTAGTAATGGGTCAGGGACCAGACTTGTCATTCCTTGTCAAGGCTGACAGGTATTTTTCAGTCAATTGGTTTTTAATTTCGGAATTATCGTTGGATTATGGACCCCTGAGCTTAGACCGACTCAAGTGTACACCTTTATTATTGTTAATTTTTCTTGCATGATGTGGCATTGTGGCTAGAAGACCCAGACGTGATAGCTTCATTTGTTTTTGAATTTGGCGGGATCTTCAATGAAGAAAATGCATTATTGATGCGTAGAGATAACATTTCCTTTGAATAATTAATGACATTATACCGCATGTGTTAAAGGCCCTGAACACGTTTGGAAATTGTCAAAGACCAGTGTTCTCACTTGGTCTATCCCAACATATGCATAAAATAACAAGCCTGTGAACATTTGGGCTTAATTGGTCATCGAAGTTGCAAGAAAATGATAAAAGAAAAAACACCCTTGTTGTACACCCTTGTTGTACAAATTTATGTGCTTTCAGATAGGAATAAAAACTTGTTGCAAGAAGTTTTTATTATTTTAGTGAGAAATTACCTCTTTCGCAAAAACTATGTTAGTTCAGAGGGAGTTGTTTCCTACAATGTTTTATACTATCAACAGCTCTCCGTTGCTTGTTACCAATAACTTTTTATGCTAATATTTGTTTTGAGTCATTACCAAACGTGTCGATACCTTTAAGCCATTACCCAAAGTTTCAGTGAACAAAATGTACAGATTTTTTTCTTCTTTTTCTAAACATAAACAACTGTATTGGAAACCAGAAGTTACTTAAGATTATGTTCAATATTGTATTTCATTAATGTTGTCTTTAAAAATAAAAACATGCTTGGGTCGAAACAGAAGGCCGATACTCACTGCTTTTTGCATTTTTAAGATGCGTGACATTTGAGTTTGATTTACAATCAACGTGAACTTATTGATTTCAGAAGCGAAAAACGGGTCGCCAAAAAACCTCCATTAGATCAAGTGCAAAAATTGTCTGCTGGTGAGATCTATGTTGAGTCAGACAGGTCTGCTATCTGTCAGGCAATTGCTGGCTTAAGACAGAGATTTCATGCCTGCCCGCGTTACTCATTGTAGGTCATGCAAGACGGCCTGTCACCACAGCAGAATCTTCTGACTGATATTCTGAGAGGCTGGTGGACATAGAAGTATTTTTAAAATGAACAAATGATAATTTCTGTGTAAACAAACCTTGAAATTCCTCCTCGATAAAGTAAGGCAAATTGTCCCTTGGTGAAGTGGGCCTCATTGAGGGAAAATTCGACTCTAATTGGAACTTGTATGTAAAGGTGCACCAAGGCAAAATCACATAGAGCTGCATAAAATATCACTGTAACAACTTTATCTGTTTAGCAAAGATAGCTGGGAACCAGTTTCAATCAGTACCGATTTATGGGATTTCGGCTGGTAACCTGTTTCTATTTTTGAAAAAAATGTGTGTGTGTTTATCAGTTGGGCAACTCCATGGAATCGACGATAAGCTGAATTACTTGGAATTGTTTTAAACATAAATTGTGTAAGTGAGATGCTTTGATATGCAATGTAAATGTTCTTGAACATCTACATGTTGTACACATTTTGTTCATAATCTCTACTTATCCCATGAGTAGGATGTCACAAGTTCAAACAATGCCCTTGTCATAGGGGATTTGTCCCCCGTACGGTAAATTAACATGGGTTGAAGGAAGTTGATTTAAAAGGGTCACTATCAGACGAAATAGAGAAGGTACAGAATCTCATAGAGAGAGTTGATGACACGGTTTCGCCACAAACCTCACTTGATTGTAGTCATTCAAAATTTCAAATCCTACTTATAACCAATGCACATTTTCAGGTACATGTAGGGGCCCGCCTAATGTCTTCTGAATGCATGTTTTGCCAAGCATGTGGCCAGTAACTACAAATCATATTTAACCAGACTTGAAAGAGTTATTTGTACTATTTGAAGGCCTCGGAGAAAGCTCGTCCAACTTGATTTTATCTTTTAAAAAAATACTTTTTGGTATTTTCTTCATTAAAAAATGTTTGCATGCACGTACTCTTTTGGAGACATACTTCCCTGACTGCAGTAGAGGTTTGAGTTCATGCTTGTTCTATGATGCTCGTTGTCCATTTTACCAGGTCGAGCGAGATTGAGCCTCATCGAACAGAGCAGCTGGAAATTCGCCACCCCTCCCCCTTCAACTGACCGATTTCTTCACCCTATTTTTCAGTCTATAAGGTTGTGGTTGGGGGCAATCATTACGAGGGACGAACATTACGAGGGACAAACCTGAGCATTGGCTCAAAGCAGTGATATCACCTGCCTTTGATGAAATGCCGTGGGAGGGCTCCAGGCTGGTGGCTGTCCTGCCAGCCACCTCCTGGTTGCCCATCCCATGCGTCTCATGGTGTGGTAAAAGGGACACCATTAGTGTCACATCCTGACATTTACAAGAACAACCGTATGTTACGAAACTGTCTGTTAAAGTTTCTTTTTTTTCAAATTTATTGAATAAATGCACACAATTAAATTACATCTATCATGAGTGAAGATTAAACCTTCAGTAAAACATTTGTTGGCCGACAGTTTTGCTATTAAAAGTGAAAATATTAATGTTTTCTCTTTATAAAAACACTTTCATATGATTGTTTTCTCAAACAGAAATCCAACTTAACCATATGAGCTTTCAATTGAACATATTCATCTTGCCACCAATCATGTTTCTCCCACTTCATGGTAGGAACTGTGTACTTTGTCATTGCGGGTGATTGGTGAAACGCAATTTATTTGGTACAATTTTTCATTCTGAAAAGACATTGTACCCTGAACAGTCAAGATAAACAAGTTTGTATTTTAAGATACAGGTGGATACAATACAGAAAATTCACAATTTGTATGTAAATATAAATTTATTTTGTTTCTCTTGATAAGTTTGCCAAAAATAAACCTTTCTTTAAACACTGTTCTTACAAACACCGTAGACTAAACATCTTCGTCAACAAGAAAGAGAAAAAGAAGACTGGTGTACAACTCCAATTAACCCTGTTTCTTTGAAAGCAACAACAGCAAGCCAATGACGTATTTGATGCCCTTTTGCATGGAGGTCATCACTAGATGAAGATTAGGGACTGATGAATCCTAAATTGTGGCAGTTTGTTATGAGGAGTGTTTGCTGATTGCTATACTCTCTGATGTTATCAAACCGCACACAAGTTCATTTGGATGATCAATTCTGTGCAAGAAATGATGTTCTCTTTTATGAATGGTAAACAGCATACAGTCAAAGGATTCCGGTGCATGATTGCAAAGTGTTAGCCAGAGGGGTGTCTGGGTGTCTTTTGGACACCCCGTTTTAAATTTGGACACCCTGTTTTATCTGTCATTTACATGTAAATGTATTGTAAGTGAACAATTTAGACACCCAGTCTTAAAATTTACAGCAAATTTGGACACCCTTTTACCAAGTCCTGGCTTAAACCTTACATGATTGAAATGTGGTAAACTACACTGCACATAGAAATGTGTATTTTATAATGTACATGTACTCTACATTCTAAGTACAAAGTACAAAAAAGTACAAAATTTACTCTCTCACTTTTAAGTTTCATTTTAAAGGTAGATTACATCATTTGCAGACATGAAAAAAATGTACTTCCAATTTACTACAAAATAACTGACTTGACTGAAATTACATATTTTTCCCAAGTATCCAGTGAAATCGTTTCGCCGGGTGTTATTTCATTTTAATGAAAAAATGCAATTTTGTATTCTTTTTTGAGCGATGGTCGGCCGACCATACTTTGAATGTGTGAGTTTTAATATGTCAAGATCTCTGTATCCATTGATCACATCACCCTACACATGACATCATCATGAGATTTGTACTTCAACAACTCTACAAGAAATAAAATTCTGAGACTGCCAGTGCCTGAGACTAACAAAATAATTGACAACATTAGGTTTTTGTCTTCAGGAATAATTTTTATTTCAAGATAAAAGATTCAGATATGCATGTGCACAACATGCAAGGCCTTCATAATGTACGCAATAATAGTTTTGGACATCAAGTTAATTACATGTATACATGTAGTGTATGTAGCCATGTATGATGCTTACAAAGCATTACATTTTATTACCTCTGTTATTAGGCTAGTTATTTCTCACCTAGAACAAACTCGTCACCCTCTAGTACAACAGATTATGCTGTTTATTATGCAGAGGAACAAAACTGGCCAACATCGCCGCGCCATTTCCCCCCAGCATGCCTTGCTCGCTCATAACCCCTGGAATTGGTTCATTAAAATGTGCCAGAATCTAGCACATTTTAATTAGGCCTGTGGCCTATCCACTCTACGCGCCCGCTCAAGTATGGTAACCCGCAAAAGATGCATCAAGTCAAAGAGCAACTGGTCCCCTCTCATTCTTCTTAGATCTTGTGATATATCTAACTGTACAATTCAGTTTAGGGTGACGGTGTAAAAACATGATTAATTTGAAATAGATTCGCGTCAAAAATACTTGCATTTTGACACGCGCGTACTAAGCATCATACAAGCGCCATACAAGCGCTCAAAAGTTTTTAACAAGCGTACACGGAAAGTAGTTACTTTTGGGAGCCAATCAGCGTTGTTTTTCAGTACATCCCTACCAGGGGTTAGTGACGAGAGGTATTGATACGACGCGCTGCCCATGGTAGTGAGGCTGAAAACTGGCTTAAGTTGAAAAATCGTCGTGTTTCTCACAGACTCTCATTTCTCCTAAGTAAAGAGAAGATTTAACATTAGACAACTATCTTCACCTGTGAATGGTGCCATGATTTGAAATGTTCCTCCTCTTTGTAGAGAAGCAACGCTTGTTTTGTCTCTGGTTGTAAAACACATTCAAGTACATGAACCTTGCATGCCTGATACGTCACGGAAGCAATTTCCTTCATGCCCCTAGTGATTGCCCTGGTGCCCTTTAAATTATTCTAGTGCAACCACATAGAGGTTTTCTTTATTAAGGAAAACCTGCCATGCCCTTAAAACAAAGCATCACGCCTGGCCCTTGTGACTGTCCAGGATGGAATTAATCTCACATGGATAAAATACAAACTAGAAATGCTGAACAAACCTAATCAAAGCAGCTTAATCATCCCTGCTCACATGTCCCCATTTATACTCCTGGGTGCAGAGAGGCAATCATGCTGTCTAGTTAATAGCTCACGCAAAGACACAAGAGACTTCTGATTGGCCAGCTTGAAACTCAAACTCACATTAAAAATAGACAATTGTCGAAAGCCTAACCAAATTAATCATTCACGCTTAGTTCTTTCTATCCTCAAAGGACTCCCATTTATACTCCCGGATGAAGAGAAGCAATTACACTAGGCCTATTTATGGTTATATACTTTATTCAAGGACGCTTGAGCATTGTGATAAACTACATAAAGTTGGAACTTTAATGTCACATTCTAATAGACTTCTGAGTCACAGCACTCAATATGCACGTCATGTGTGCACATCAAACACATTGTGTAGAACCCAAGTAAGTACTTGAAATTGTAATTGTGTATAGGAATTTCCAAGCAATACAGGTTTGTGTGGGTGTGTGTGTACAGTGCATTGTATATAGGGTTTAAGTAGTTAACAGGAATGTGCACAATTTGGTAAAAACCTGTACCAATTACCCTCACAAATGTTTCCATCTGAAGTCCTGCCATTTTCAAGAAACAAACAAAAACCTAAAAATTCTGTTTTTTTTCTTTCTTCAAAAACTGAGGATTATTTAAAATAAAATGCTTAAGTGTGAAAAGATTAGTTCAAAATTGATGAACCTGTCAAAAAATAACTAAAGTAGACATCCCTTTAAAAGACTTAATTTGACTGCGTTAGTGTTGTTGATTATTCTGTGGCTTTGCAATAGTTTGACGAAATTGCATGCAATGGACAGTATGGTGCCTGTCAAATTAAATGCAGATTTTTTCTTCAATGTACTTAATTGACTTCATAACATTTGTACACAGGCTCATTTCTCCCTCCTTTAAAAAGATTTTATGAACAAATATCCTTACAATAAATCGACAGGCAACAATGTTTTTCCCAGAATAATCTCATAAACCGACTTTATACAAAATTGCAAATCTGTACATGAAGCAATGAACAAAACTGTCGTGCCATATCTGCATAATCTTTCAGAGATTAAAGTACCCCCATAGACAGCCTCGCTACCATGGGCCGTGCGCCGTATCGATACCTCTCGTCACTAACCCCTGGAAGGGATGTGTTGAAAAACAACGCTGATTGGCTAACCAAATTTGACTGCTCTGTGCGCATGCTTGTATGACGATTAGTATGCGTGTGTCAAAATGCAAGTATTTTGATGCAACCTACTTAAAATGAACCATGTTTTTACATGGTCACCCTAAACTGCATACAGTTAGACATATCACAAGATCAAAGAAGAATGAGAGGGGACCAGTTGCTCTATGACTTGCCACCTCTTTTGATAGCGCGCTTTGCGTACGTCTCCAACACAGAATGGATCAACCATAGGACTAATTAAAGTATCTAATATATTTGGGTATTTCAAATTCACACTTCCAGGGGGTTATGATTGAGCAAGGCAATCTGGGAAAAAAATAGTGCGGCAAGATTGTACACCACTGGGAACGAGGTTGCCCCATACACTTCCCCAAAAGGGCATTACTGCAGTTGATTCATAATAAAGGCTTTTAAAGTTTTGTGTTGGTCGTGTCCTGAATTGACAGTTTCAATGCTTACTTAGTACATGTACATGTACTATCTACATTTGTTGTCCTCCCCTTCCCCCCATGTATTTTCACTGTAAAGAACATGTTACAAAATAAGCACAACCAGCCACGTGCTGATGGTGATTTTTCAGGGGAAAAACAGTCTCTGAGAAGAAAAAAAGAAGGAGAAAAGATATCTTGTGGTATCATTTCCTTGCAATTCTTCAATGACTGATATAACATACATCACATTTCTATAAAAGAAAACCTCCTGGGTCCGGAGATAGTTATCACACAGGGTGGTTCATTGACTCACAGACGCTGTGCCCGCACTCTATAGGATAACCTATTGCACACTCTGGGTAGTCAGCTAGATGGATATCAACTGTTCTCTGAAACGATGCTGGCGAATCGCTAATGACAGGAAATAACCGCAAATGTATTTGAGGCTACAAAAAGACATGCAGTGTATCAGAGTTTAAGGGGAAGGGAGGAATTTAGAGAAGAAAGACTCGTAATAAAACAATGCATTTAAACAGATTCTTATTGGTACAACCAAATCGTAGCTTTTTCAGTAGCAGATATGGTGGTGTCTTCATTGGAAGTGTCAGGGCTAAAATTTAACACTCCATGGACCGCAGGCCCGAGGCCAGTGATTTTAGCCTCGGGCAAGTAAACTCAGGACGAGACAAGACAAGTCCGGTGGTCTTGAGTTTTTCAATGACTAGGAGTACTTCACTGTGTAATAACAAAAAAGAAAATGATGTTCCATGTTGACTTTGAGTCTGGTAAATATCTTTCAATTATGTTGGGTATTAAAGCATACTTAATTTAAGACAAAATTAATGAGATTTTCTCTTAGTGCTTAGTCAAATAAAGTATAGTTTACTCGGACATTTTAAACTGTGTAGAAAGTTCTCTCTCATTCCATTCTGGTCTTGTAAAATAAATGCTGGTCCAGTAAATACTGTAACCTACAAGCCCTGCAGTCTTGTAGATTTTTCCCGTAAGTCCGAAACCTGAAGATGTACACATCACTTGTTTTATATTAAGTTTTCCATCACAAATCAGAACTCCAACCAGAGGGCCATTCCTACAAACGTAAATGTCAGCTTTCTCTAAGCCTCTGCCTCTAACCATGTCGTCTCATGTGACTGCTGCTTTTTAATACCAGGCTTCATCTCAAAGCTCTTGGAAAAGACCCAAATATGCCGGAACTTTAAGGAGAGGGTTCTTAGATTGTCTGCGAGGAGCTACATGTAACATAATGACTCGAGGTTCCATTAGAATACTCTACACTGTACAGTGCATTTTATGTCTCCCTAAAAAAGTTATCACAGGTTCCTTTCATATATTTTTGTAATTGTGGGCAAACGGGGCAAACCACTGAGAAAAATAAATGAACTTTTACACTCTGATCTGGTAGCCAAAGACCTGTGAATTAATTTTCTCAGAAACATGAGCACTTGGTCGTCTCCGAGCCCCCGAGTAGGTTTCTATTCATTGGAGTTTGTTTACACTTGGATGTCTGCTCACTCCTCACAAATGGATTTCTAAACAAAATTTGCTTTGATGCAGCCAGACATCAAACACGCTCAGATTAAAAGTCGGGGGTTCAGTGTGACCCTGTCAATGGGTGAGCACGTCATCGGTGATGGGTGAAGCGTTTTTGGGCGGGTGTACATGTAACGTTACCAGGGCATTCATGTACACATTCACATTTAAGACCCCTTTACTGAACAGAATCAACCCCACAATTTGTTCTGTTGAAAGGTTTAAAGGCCTTTTAAAGCAAAGTTCAATCTGTAAATAAAAAACCGCAAATTGCTTTTCATTTCTAGGAATTGTTTAGTTTTTAAACCTTGTTGCTGCTATCCATTTATAGGTGGTCATGGTTTTTGTAATTAGTTATGATTCATTATTATAAGAAAAAGGTACTGAAACTTTTTCCTACTTTTAGTCCAAATATTAATCATCATGTATACAGACCAGTATATTTGAAATTAGTTTAAAGGCAGTGTGTACTTTGGTTAATTACTCAACAAGTTAATGACCATAAAACTTGTTAATTAAAGAGCACTATAGAGCTGTTGATATTTTAAAACATTGTTGGAAACGACCCCCTTTGAAGTAATGTAGTTTTTGAATCTGAGGAAGGCTTCAGGCATGAAGCCTTTCTCAGGCATCTGAAAGCACACAATTCTATGCAACAAGGGTGTTTTTCTTTCTTCATTATTTTCGTGCTATTTTGATGATCAGTTGAGCCCAAATTTTCACAGGTTTGTTATTTTATGATACTGGTCTTTGACAGTTACCAAAAGTATACCCTGCCTTTAAATCCAATGTGAAGAAGATTTCAGGCTCATTCATGTCCTGAACAATTTACATTCACAGTACTGTGTAAAGGTGCAGGCATTCTTCAATGACACTTGATATCCCAGCATTCACCCCTCAAATTTTACCCACTGCTACTAATTTGCCAATTAAAAACACTGAGGCCGTGTCTGAATTAGCAGCTACAGCCACGGCTACGGCTAGATTGCTGCGTCATCATGCGTTGAAGAATAGGATGTCCTTAGCAACACCCTTAGCAACAGCCGTAGCCGTAGCTCTAGTTGCCAATTTGGATGCGGCCAGAGATGAGCACAGTTAGAAGATCTTCCATTACTCCTTAAGTCTTGTCTATAACGCTCTCCTTAAGGGTCCATGAACTCATGTAAGACGCCAACGATATACCATCCGCTCAGTTTCTGAATGTTTCAACTTTGACCTATGGTTTTTTGCTATGCATGTGATTCCAGTAAGTAGTCCAGTGCTTGCTGCGCCAATCTGACCAATGAAATCAATTGACCAGGAAGGCCAGAGCCTGTCTACTTATCAAAGAATGGGGCCATTAAGTCTAAAGATAGAAACTTATTATTGAACAGCCATCTTGTTTTATATTGTTTCTATTCAAGGCAGGAACGATAATACATTTCTGTCTGGTTCCTTTTTATAAAATGAAAATCAGAACTATCATTGTCAATAGACTGTGCAAGTCTCGTGCGTATCGGAACGAGGAACGAGAAAACACGTCAAACGAGGAACATTGTTTTCTCTGAAATCAAATCTTTGTTTTAAATTATATTTAATGATAAAATCTGAACAAAAGAAATACTCTTTACATGTTTATTAAAACAGTTCAAGTTTTTAGAATAAATACACAAATAATGTATTAATTATTATTGAACCAAACTTTAAACTCTGGGACAAGGATGCTTATTTGATCTTAACTTTTCAGAAATCACTCACGTGGATTCGCGAAGGTCACACGGGCGTAAATTTAACGTTTGACACAGTTTATATAGGACGCTGACGCCTCAACAACCATAGACTGCTTTGAAAAGGCTTCACGTTGCAATTGCAGCATCTGGCGAATATTATTGCACATCCAAAACGAGCGTTTACATAAGCGATCGGAGGTGGGCACAGAATTCTTAATTTTTTGCAGCAACCGGAAGCTAAGGTCAAGTTTAATTCTCGGGTTTTCTTCGTTTTATTGTTGAATTGATTTTACTTTCATATTTTTTTATCACTAAGTATTACATTCCCAACAACATATATATTTTTCATGGTCATAAACCACGTTAAACTAAAATAATTGACAAAACAAAATCTTGCCCACGTAAATCTCCATGTGGTTGGAAACACAATGGTCCCGGAAGTTCAAAATTGCGCGAGACTTGCACAGTCTATAGACCCCTTGCATCGGCCGCCATCGCTGAGGTCAAGCAATGGAAACGTGTACGCGCTGCGCACAGCTCCCAGCCAATGATAGGTCTTCATTGACCTCAGTGAGGGCACTTTTTGGGGCTTGTGACATCACATGCAAAGGGTCTATGGGTTTATGGAGAATCCCTTAAAGGTAGCTACAGTCCTTGTTATTAAGCATTGTCATCAATGCTCCATGAAACTCAAGGCACACTTGCAGTTGTAAGAATTGAACAGCTGGCCAGCTAAATAATGTGCTCATGTTCATTTTTCATTGCTCCCCGGACGGGTCTGCTCAATGGGAAATTCCTCACCGGCTGTGGACTGCTGAGAGAGAGCGGAAGTCCAAATTCTTAAAATAAAACTCCGCTACACTGTGTCAAATGAGATGTGAAATTAAAATGTATTAAAGAGGCAGGTGTCTTAATATAGGCCTGTGTACTCTCTCTTGCTTTAATGTCATGTACAGTTACTACACACAGATTTGCTTAAACAAAAAATACACTGTGGATAGCACAGCTCGGTGAATGTTCATTTTAAAAGCAAATGTTGTAAGTTGTGCATATTGAAACCCTCTTCATCTATTCAGGGCTTGATAATTTTACACTGAACCACAGGCCTGAGGCCAGTGGTTTTAGTGTCAGGCCAGTAAACTATGACCAGACAAGTCCGGCAGTCTTGTGTTTTACAAGTGAAAAACTATACCTCACTGTGTAATATCTTGAACAGAAACAAATTCTGTTCAAATGTTGACCTTGAGTTTAGAAAATTACCTTTCAATTCTGTTGAGTAATGAAGTATACTTGATACCAAAAGAGATAAATGAAATAAATCTTCTCTTACATACTGTCTTAGTGCTTAATTGTTCTAATACAATCAGTTGAATGCATGTTGTCAGGACTCGGGAAGTTTGTTCTCATTTTGATTCTGGTCTTGTACAAAAATGTCTGGTCCAGTAAAGATTTTGAGCTACAACTACAAGCCCTGCAGTCTGGTGGATTTTTCTCCGAAATTCGAGCCCTGCTATTTAGATTCATGTTCTTCTTTCCTACTTAAGTTCAAACAGAAAATTACCGACATAAAAACTTTTATATACACACTCATTCCCTGTGCTTTGTTTTGCTGGGAACCTTTCTGAATCTATCAGAATCCCACAGTTTATAGTAACTGTTCATGCTACAAAAATAATAAATCAAAAAATAATAATATAAACACATTTATTGTGCGCATTTCACCATAATATGTTCAAAAGCGCATTACAAAATCTACAATATCATAAAATCAACACAATGGAGTAAAACAGCAAAGAGCCTGGAACAAACCTTTGAAGTTTCGCAAGTTTGTCCTAAATGATGTAAACGGCTGTCCTTATGTACACATTGTAGGTATGTACATTGTACATGTGTATGTTTGTGTGTACTTGCATCTATAACTAGGTTGGTTTCTATAAATATAACAAACCCTAAAATGGCAAAACCATATTACATTTGTGACTTGTGGACGAGTGGTTTCCTAAGTGAGGAATTGGAAAATCATAAATCATCTCCAAACTTGTTTTCAGTTGTATTGTAAGAAACCTATTGATTGAATCGTGATATGTACCGTCAATTTCAACAATGTTTTGGCGTACGTGAGATTTTACATGCCTTACCTGGGGGTTATGTCGGTAGCGCATTTATGGCTGTCACTGCACATGAAGAGTGGCACATACATTCCACACATTCTTATTATGGCATGTAGGGTACCTTAGTTCAGAAATACTCCTCTATGTTTATTTGTTTGATTCGTTGTTTGTAAAATCCGGTTGTTTTGACTTGGGCATTAATTTAGTCTGTATTCAGAATCAATTTGTAAAAAAAGAACCCAACTCTATATTGAAATCTGTTGTGATGAGTAAATTTGTATTTTGATTTGGAATTTAATTCTTGCTTTACCATCTCAACTGCTTTACCCCCAATTTTGTTGTATTCAGTTTTAGTTCTGAGATTGTCGTTGCTTTTCGTTTATTTACAAACCCTTTTGGTGTGTCCCTTGCAAAGTGCCCTGTGCACTAAATGGGCCAACATCTAGCAAATAATAATTGGTACCCCCGAATACATATAGGGAGGCCGCCACCATTAGGGCTAGATAGCTCAGTTGGTAGAGCGCCAGAACGTTAATCCAGAGGTGGCAGGTTCAAGTCCCACTCTTGTCAATTTGTCTTCGTTCAATCCCTAAAAGATATTAATTGGATTATTTCACTGTCCTCATTTATCACCCACAAACAAGAAGTACAGTATTCTACATGATCTATGGAGGCTAAAGTAAACAACTCCTGACAACATATTGAATTTGAATCCATTCCATAAACAAACGACTCCGCCTAATCCTCCATCTTTTCCTGGGAGAGTTTAAAATTCATAGACACAACTTGTTTAGATGAAAACAAAAACATCTTCCCCCAGCTGAATTGTCCTACTTTCTTGTAAATCAATAGTTTTGTTCGATATAAACATAGTCGTTAAGCCAATCAGCTTCCTAAACCTCCACAGGCAAGATCTGTTAGACTTCCTTCCTTCTATTTTGATAGCGGTGAACGTGTGGCTCAGGTATGCACCTTGTAAGGTTGACTTAAAATACCGGTGAGGTCTATCCTGTTCTATTGCCAGACTAGAGAAATATTTGCATTGAGGCTTGAATGTTCTGTGTTTTTATTGGTATCTTGTTCTTGAGCTCTGTAGACATCAGGAAAGGGGATCCAATATTGGTTTAGTAGAAGGAACAATTTGATCTTATCCTTCCTCCAGAATGGATTACTGAAAACTGATTGATGGGGTTATTGCAGTCAATGTAATGATTGAACAAAATGTACATATTATTCAAATAGGGTATACCACGTTATGGATAAAAATCATTTGTTCATCTATATTTTGAGTTCTTGGAAGTAAGAACGAAAAAGCTTTATGATGAGATAGTGGCCCTGTCTCCATGCGGTAATTTTCAATGGGCCATCATAAAAGTAGTACGTCAGAAGTGCATACAAACCACTCACAATTTGATGTTTGTATCAAACATGCCACATAAAGTCATTAATTTAAAAAAAATGACAGCTGAGGTTTTTAGATATGCCCCTTTCTTGATATCAAAAGATAATCAAAATATGTGGTGCAATCTCGCCCATAAAATGTTCGGTTTAGGTTGTTTCCATTGAGCTGTGTACACATTTTGCCTGCCGGAAGTCCGGGCTCAGTGGCTCTTTTGTGAACATGTGATAGAGAATGTGGTTTGTAGAGGCTATATTAGCTAACATTTTTTTATTTGGAGAAGATACAATGTGATAAACAAATTTATTACTTGGAAACTGTCATCAAAAACCTGGGCCCAATTTCAAAGAGCTGCTTTAAGCACAAAAAGTAGCTAAGCACAACAAATTATGTTTACCAGAATAAGTTTAACCAACCAAATTACCATGTCACACTTACAATTGTGAGTGGTATTCTGCTTTCTGCTTATAAGCAGCTCTATGAAATTGGGCCCTATAGAGAGTTATAACTGATTATAATATGATTTCCCAGCAGTGGCTGATTTATCCAAACTGAAATCGATCAAAAAGCCCCTGGCCCGCCGGAGGGTCATTTGGTCCTCGGCCTTTACACCCCAGACAAACACGCCCCTCCTTGGCTGGTAATTGTGCTGCTGTTAGGACAATGACCTACTTGCCACAGAAGAGAGAACATTGGAATCAAAAGGAAATAGTGACCTTTTTGTACACCATGTACTTTTTAGACATGTCCGGGCTGTGGTTTTTTCTATTTTTTTTTTTTTTTTTACTGCAGACACTTGAGTTCATGAGAGCATTTCCGTGCGATGTGTCTACATAGGTCTACATGAGCACGATCAAAGTATTGTAGTTTGAACATTATTACATTTCGCACCCCTGTCTTCCTAGCGTGCGAATCGATGTTAAAGGCGCCAAAATGCTCTCCCTGCACTCTGAAAGTTAATCATAAAAATCACGCTTCAGCGTGTGTCGGAAGCACTGAAGTAACCGCAGACTTAATAGCACGACGATTAGTGCTGGACGAGAACATCCTCAGGTTGATGGTATTGGGTTCTGTATGAAAAAGACGTTCAATATTTCACATGATCACTGTGATACATGCATGCTCTTAAGTGATGCTGCAAAAAAATATGCTACTTGAGAAAGGGTTGCAATGTTGTAGTGTGCAATATTGGATTATAATTGATGTGGGGATAAGTTGTGGTAAGGTGATCTGAAGTAATGTACATTTTGTTTTTGTCACTAGTAGAGGTAGCGATTTTTCTTGAAGTGTGGTGTACAACATCGATTACTTGTAGAGATGATAATTGTTGCTTGTCTTCGGGTAAAACGTATGTACGTTGGATAGTATCCATGTAGATGTGCAATGTAGCTGAGGATCTCACTGATACACATGTAGACAACTGTTTTTTCGTAACAAGTACTGTCAGTGTCATTCTTAAGTAACTAGGGTCCTCTAAAGGGAGAGTATACCTTTGGTAATTACTCCAAAAATAAATGACGATACAAACTTACTTGGAAAGAAGCTCTGCAGCTGTTGATAATGTATAACATTTTGAGAAACAATTCCCTTAAAAAGGAATGTGGTTTTAGAGAGAGGGGTTCAAAAACATTTCAATCTGAGAAATGTTTCTGCATGAAACCTTCCTCAGATTGTGTATTCCAATTACGGAATATTCTTCCTGCGTGGACATTACCGCTCCAGATTTTTGGCAATATCTCAAAAATGCTACCACCTTTTGAAATGAAATTTTCACAGGTTAGTTTTATTGTATATATCTCCATTTATATAGGATTAAAACAGTCAAACGGTTCCAAAAATTTAAAGGTATAATTTGCCTTTAAAGTGTAGGCCTAGTAGTTTGAATTTTAGGATGATAATTATTGCATTGATACAAAATTTGTCTGCATGGAGTGCAGATATTATATCTAGATCACCAGGGCCCAATTTCATGGCTCTGCTTACTGCCGAATACTGCGCTTGTGATGACCATTCTTCGCTTACAGAGCAAGCCCCGAATTTCTGCGCCAGCTGTTAAAGCAAAGAATGCCTAGTAACGTGGACTACACACGCGCTTGTAACCTGTGAAATATGCTTGACGAAAGCGCGGACTTCCCTGCTTCTGTAAGCGCCGATTCTTTGCTTACGGTAAGCAGAGCCATGAAATTGGGCCCAGATGATCTTTGGACTCCTGATGCATTCTAGTATCCTGAGCCATCAGCCCAGGGAAAAATAGAACACTTCAGGTATGACCTCAAGACGATAGTTTTAATATTTCACAAGTGATGTGCTGTTAGTATTTGTTTTATAACACCTCTTGAGTAGAATCTTTAAAAAGTCAGGAAATTTTGGTGGAGGGTGATTGGTCATCACGAATGACAATAAATGTGTTGGAAAATGTTTACTGTCTATGCAAGTACATCTGTCCTCATATATTTACGTTGTGAATAATTACAACGATTAAGAATTGCGCTGAGTACTACCTAGTCACTCTGACAGTTCGCCTCACTTGAGTGATAGTCTATTTTGCTGGCACTGACAGGAGAGTCAATTGTGATATGTGCAGTTTGACAATGGAAATCACGCATTTCATCTGACATGCTCTCAACCAATTACAAGACAGAATCTATGAGGTGTTGGGTGATAAATATTAATGTTACATTGTACCTAAACGCAAACTGTGTTGTTCTAAAAGTCTTTTGGGGAAAAAGGATTCTTTACTCCTTTCTGGGGTTGGGGCGTGGTTAAGTTTTTCTTTCTTTTATTTACACTTTTTCCCCAGTAATTGTCTGTTTGTCCGTCTGTTTTGGGTGTTGAGTTAGACCTATCGTTTGTTCTGTGTTCTTGTTTTTGTCTGTCCAATAGTTAGAACTTTCTATATTTGTATAGTTCTTGTATTTCTAAGGCAAGCCGCTCCAAGCCTTGGCTGATCTTGGACCTTTATAGACCTTTATCATACTTCCACCATCTTGGTCATGTTCCCAGCATCCAGTATACGTATTGAATGCTAATACCCATCGTATAAAAAGGAACCAGACTATTTTTCCTTCCAGCCTCGGTTTGATAACATTGAGTTAAATGGGAGAAAATCAAGATGACCGCACCATGATAAAGGTCTATTGTTACCTGTTCTTCATTAGGCCTAAAAAAAAAAAAAGTTTTTATTGCCCTTTTCCGACCGACCCAAAAAATCTGAAATCCACGGTCGCGTTTTTAAAAAAATTTTTTTTTTTTAAATGGCGATTTTTTGATTTTGTTTGAAGTATTTTATACTTTGATTCCCAGTAAACGACATTTAAGATAGAAACCTCGATGTTTTTATTTTTCTTTTGCAAAATTATATTGTTTTATGTTGCAGGCCTGTGAAATCTCCGCTTTCTCATTGACCGTGCCGATTTTTTATTTCCGCCTTTTTAAAATGTGAGATAAAAAGACGTGGAATTTTCGGTCGGCCTGCTACATATACATCATACAGCACACACACGACACGAAGTCCGTAAATCCTATGTCCTTGCTCCATGCTGGCATGCAGTGCGCAACGTGAATGGGCGGGTATCCATCACGCACTTGTGTTGCAACTCCTTGCCAATAGAGGGCGCTGTGTGATCGTTGGCATTGCATGTACATGTACATATCCATGTACATGTACATGTATATCCATGTACACGCACTTTTAAGCACGGCTCGGCATGGTATTGAACGCGTCATGTTTTCGAACATCATGATCAAGATGTCGGTGCAACCATTCCTCCATGGTGCAACACAAGTGCGTGATGGATACCCTGGCTGAACAAAAATGATTATTTTACAGAATAATGTAAGATTTCTTTCCGTCTTGGTCTGTTTTTTAAAGTTTTTTTAAAACCTTTTCCTTGCGTGGCAGTTTTCATCGCACGCGTCAATGTCTCTTCCGATTGAACGTTAGTGTTTAGAGCGGCATCTATCAAGAGTTTCGGCGTGGCGGAGCTCCACTCCCATCATTGTTACAGTACATGGATGTATTTTTCCGCTTTTTTTTTAATGGTCCACTCACAGGCCTGATGTTGAGAAACAACTTCATATTTATATTATTATTTTATTTATTCATACATCAAGTTTATTTTTGTTTTGTATTCACCATATGAATGTATACTACTTTGAGAACATTAAAATGGTTGAAAACATAAAGTTGTGTGTATATCTACTGTGTTTTTTTCCTCCTCTAACGTATTCTTAAAAAAAAAAAAAAAAAAAAAAAAAAAGCGACCGACCGACCCTCCCGATTTTTTAGCCAAAAGGGCAATAAAAAGTTTTTTTTTTTTAGGCCTTATTTAGTGAATTGCGTGTGAAAATATATATATAGTTGAATTGAATTGAATTGAATTAGTTCCAGTAGGAAATTGCTCCTTATAAGCAGTAAATGTGTGTATTAATTTTTGTATACATGTATGTGCATGTACATTGACAACATTGAATACATTGCGCACGTTAAGCCGGTGAACAAGTTGCAGTCTTAAATGCACATCATGGATATTTTGTACACAAGAATATCATTGTGCTGTTTTGAAAGGAAATAATTGTGTATTTTCCACATAACACAACCTAAGGTAACAAAAGTGGAATTGTGGTACATTCATCTAATTGGAGATTCAAGTGCGTATATGCAATAATTGTCAACACATGTTGAGCACAAGAGGGATTGTGTTCCCAGTCAAAATAACCCAAGTCACTCTAGTTTTTACCATAATAAAAAAAAAGTAATTTCTGAAAAGAATTGTTTACACGTGCCAATTTGCCGAAAACCACAGGCGAGACGGGTCTTTAATCATACTTTTTGACAGAGTACTGCTTTGTCATGACAACACAATCGGACCTGTCAACACGGTTGTGAATGTAACAACTTTTGATGTGGCTTATAGACATTTTTTTCTTCTTGATTTGTTGATGGACAATGTTGTTTGCCGAAGGCTTAACCGGTAGTCTCTGCCTTGTTAACTTGTTCATATTAACTCTGGCTACTTGTTGTTGTTTTTTTACTCATAGTTTTTTTTTTGCCCCAGGGGAATCTGGGATTTGGAAATAACACAATCACATGTCAGTGTGCATTGTAAATAAAATGGACTGACTCTGTGGTACCAAGCCCATTGTTTTAATAGCATTTGTTTTTTACACAATGTACCGGTACATGTTAGTTTTCAATGTAGTATTTTGTGTTAGTACATGCATGTACATGCCCTACATGAATGCAGAGCTGCCAACTCTCCCTGATTCTGCAGAAAGTTTCCTGAAAGTAAACCAATCTTTCAACGTTCTGATGAACAAACTTGAAAATCTCCCTGATTATGGAAACTTTTCCCTATTATGTTGAACGTAATTCTTATCATCTCCCTGATTGTTGTACAAAATCTCCCTGATTGCAAGCTGCAAATGTTGGCAGCTCTGTGCATGTATATCTGTGGAAAGGAACTAGGAAGGGTATCGCTTTACAACTGATATTGTGACATTTTGTGTTTTTTTTGTTTTGTTCCAAAGTGCCTTCAGTTTAAAGTGTGATAATGAGAGTGGATGTACATGGAGCCAGAACAAGTTAAACACTTTCTTCCTGATCAACCTATCAAATTGACTTCTAACCAGCAATTTTTAAAACTCCTTCTGCCGTACACTGTACACGACTGTAATAAAGAACTATAGAGCAAAACTGTAGAATGCTTGCTGAGCATTGAGCCTTGTGGGTTCTGCTAATGCAGTTGGCAACCCAGTGTAGTAACAAAAATGTGGCCTTGGTTTTTGTTTTGACACAATCTGCAGATTGAATGCACCACACACATCATAAAAATGGCTTAAAATTGATTTATATGTTTATTTACTCAAACACCTAGGCAAACAATTACTTGTTGGGGTTGACACCGCCTGAACTTGCGCCTACACACTAGTGTGATTAGTATTAAGACATGTGCAGTAGTGTCTCAATGCAGATGTCTGTCATGGAAATAGAGCAGCCAGAGAGAGGGAGGGGAGGGTTGACATCAGAAACATTCAATGGATAATGTTAATCTCAGGTCAAACAAAAGTTAAAGGGATCACTGCTAAAAATGGTTCCTGAAATAAGAAAAAATCTTATTTCATAAAAACTTTTCTTCCAAAAACAAAAATCGCCACAGAAAAAGTTCGAGAGAGTGACACAAGAATGTTTCTTTTGAAATAAGATTTTTTTCTTATTTAAAGAATGCCATTTTTAGCAGTGATGGTAGACAATCTGTGCCCAGTTTCACGAAGCTAAAATGACGTGTTTTACTGGGTGTTTTTTTTTTGCAGAATTCCGCAATCTCCTATGTTTACATGTTTCATGCCTCGATGCTTTGTTTTTGAAAAGGCAAGGGCACCAAGGCGTTTTCTCCTTGGTAAAGGGCATCTCTATGAGGAAAGTGTGTAAATTTCTTTTGGAACATTCTAGGGGCACCAAGGCAATCCGTGAAGTATCAGGCCTGCAATTTTTTTTTTGGGGGGGGGGGAAGTGAAAAAGTATGGGCCTTCCAGTCAACCTCAATCACGTCATGTTCCCTATGTGCTGTTGTAATCATCAGTACTGATTCTTACTTTAGCAAAATAGGGCCAGACTACTTTCTCTTCCGGGCTTTGTTTTACATTGGCCCTTTTTGAAACCATGGCTATGGCTTAGGCTCTGGCTTTGGCTACGTCAGTAATTTGAAAACACTTTTGGTAAGGGACTTCAAACAAGCAGATGGTGACTGAGGCTGTATCCGAATAGGCGGCTACAGCTATGGCTATACGACTGTTGATAAGGCTGTTGCTAAGGACGTACTATACTTCAATGCATGATGACGTGGAAATCTAGCCGTAGCCGTAGCCATAGCTGTAGCCACCAATTCGGACATTACCTAATCCAGAGTAGAACCCTAAAGCTACGGTTTTGAAAATGGCCATTGATTTGAATGAGAAAAAACCAACATGGCTGCACCAATATTTAGAGGTCTGTGTTCCTCTACTACATAACACGTTTGCATAAGATCTGTATACTTGTATGTAACCTTCATGTCAAATCCAAAGCCGTTTAATATTAATCAACCTTGATCAGATATTTGGAGCCTCAGAAAGTCTCATTAGGTGACATTCTCCACCCCATCACCTCATTGTTGTGCTGACAAATTTCATTTTCTTTCACACATGCTAACCGACAGTTTTCTAAGGTTGTTTTGTTGATAAAGAAACATATGGCAGTTTTCACAATCCCCTGTTCCCTCCCGCCTGTTGTGTCCCAGGATGCCCTTCAATGTTTTCCTTTCATTAGAATTTTCCTTACCGCCTCCTCATTTTTTCCCCTTCGTTTTCTAAGAAGCATGGAGCTTCTTCATCCAAGCAGGGACTGGAGGAGTGAGGGTAATAATGAATAGACGGTGTGAGATTATTAAAACGGACGAAGTTGGATGTACATTGTGTATACTTGGCGTCTCTGTATTATGTGCATAGTTTCTGTTGTTATTAGGGTTATCAGTCATCTTCATTGACATAATAAGGAAACCAGTGATGCAAGTATTTCTTGACAAACAAACACGTCTCTTTACTGGTGGTATTTCTGTAAAAAAAAACCCAGTTGTAAATTGATTTTGTATCTAGGCTAAATGGCTCCTTTTTATGACCTATTCTTAGAAAATGCCATAAATATAAAAAATCCAATTTTTTTTTCTTCAATTTTCTGTCTGCAAGAAGTGAGTGCTTGTGTTGGGTGCTGTGAAGTCGTGAATTAAGTTGATTATGGTGTGTTAAAGTCATCATAGAATAAAAGAAAAATATATTCAAATTACACTGGGATTTTTTTTTTTTTTAAATTATTTTTATAGATTTGCATATGTTCCAGCAAAAAAAAGGGGGGGGGGGGTAAACAAAATACAAGGCAGTTGTAAGTTTAAAATTGACTATCAAGTTGCTTAAAAATGGTTAATAAAAACCATTATTGCTTCTTAGGACTAAAAGCCATGTGTCATGCATGTACAAAAACTAAGTTTCACTTATCGCTACTACGAGAAGGAGTTTGCCCTGGTGTTTCTGGCAGTGGCTGCTGAATGCTCAGTACCACCTTGTTAAACCCTTATAAGGTGCTACATATTAAAAAATATTAAAATCACATCTTAAAATATTCTGTCTGTTCAAGCGCCTTGAGTACCTTATTGGTAGATACATGCGGTTTATAAGAATATATGTCAATTTTTACTTGTATTATACAAATGTAAAAAGTGATGAAAATCAATTAAGCGTACAATTATAATTGTTAGAACAATTATTTCCTTCTTATCTTTGTGCTGTACGGCACCTTTAACATGAACCAGTAAAATATGTCTGCCATTGTTATCATTGATGTATAGCTGTAGACGCATTAAAGTGAAATGTTACCCCGGGGAGACCCCTACCTTATCGGACTTGCCATCCAGGGGGTGATTGCCCAAATATTTTACGATATCAGGACTTCCGTTGCCATCTGCTGAGAGTCAAATTCATCTGAAATTCATCTGCTGGTGCTCATCTGACTTCTGGTCTTAAAGGGATCATACACACAATTCCAACTCAATAGACCGTCATGGGACTTCCACCATCTTGGTCATGTTCCTTGCTTACCGTGTACCTAAGGAATACTGATTTGATGACCTGGATTGGGGGGGGGGGGTCAGACTATTTTTGACCTTCCAGCCTCACTTTGGTTGATTTGAATGGGAGAAGAACAAGATGGCTGAAGAATGAGAAATACCTCACAGTCAAGTGATTGTCATGAAAGCTTCATGTTGCAATTGGCATTATTAAGAATTGATGACTGGTCAATTATTGCACAAATTTAAAAGCCCCCCCCCCCCTTGCACTGCATGGCACAATTTCAATAAGCTGTTTAGCAAAAGCCTAGAAAAAAATACTGCGTAGGACTAACAGCTAACCAGCTGAAATGCCTTGTGCTATGTGCTACTTGTGAACTGGTTCCCCACTAACTTTTACTCAGCAGATATGTCAAGCTGTTTGTGTGTACCAGTTTTTGGTTCTTGGTTATGTTCCATTAATCCCAAGAAAAGTTTCGTGCACATTTAGAGTCTATATTTTGTGAATGCGTCTTGAAACGGGGCTCAAAATTTACACTGGACTGAAGGCCCGAGGCCAGTGATATTAGCATCGGGCCAGTAAACTCCAGACCAAACAAGTCTGGCTGTCTGGTGTTTTTCACGTGAATAACAATACCTCACTGTGTAATAACAAAAAAAACTATGTTCAAATGTTGACTTTGGGTCTGATAAATACCTTTCAATTCTGTTAAGTAACAAAGTATACTTAATATGAAAGACAAATGAGATAAATCTTCTCTTACGTGTACATGTGCATGTCTTATTATTTATTCAAATGAAAACAGTTGAATACACGCTGAATACCGTGTCAGCAAGTTTGTTCTCATTTTGAATCTTGTCTTGTAAAACAAATTCTGGTCCACTAAATATTTTGAGCTACAAGCCCTGCGGTCTTGTGGATTTTCCACTAAAATTCGAGCCTCGTGAAATGTGCACAGATGAAGTATACACTTGTCATTTAAAACCCCCTCAGTGCGATAGCATTGGGTGATGAAATAATTTCCAAGGGCACTTCATGCAGTCTTTAATTGAATACATTTAATGAATCTTCGTTTAAATAACGCTGGTATTACATGTCGTAGGTTGTTCTTTCTGAAATTTGAAACAGTTATATTTTTAAAATAATGTAAAGTCCCCCTGCTAATTTTGTTATTTCTAAAATCAGGTCCCAATTTCATAGATCTGCTTAAGCAGAAAATAATCTGCTAAGCAAAAGTGAGCATGATACGATCACAGATGGTATACCAGAAGTGGTATTTTGGCTGGTAACGATACTCTGGTAAGCTTAATTTTGTTGTGCTTAAGCAGCTTTATAAAATGGAGATTTGCGAAAAACCAAGTCACTGTATTTCCTTTAAAATTTCCTTGAGACTTTTAGATACTGTGTACACACACACACAGTACATGTTTTGGTTACATGTTTTGATACAAAACATTTTGCACAAATGTTGTGGTATGGCATGCTGTTGCTATTTGACGTAACAATTGAAAGCACTTCAAGCATATTGGATCTTCCCCAGGTTGTTGCACTTATCTGACACTAAAGTGAAATTTGCATATTTGCATTTTTGAAATCAGATTTTCACCTTTGCTGCTTTGCATTCATGTTTGACATGTTCCCTGTATGCAACAAGCAATTATGCGCAATGAATCAAAAATAGAACCAGACTATTTCCCTTCAGCCTCGGTTTGGTTACATTGTTCAAATGAAAGAAAAACAATATGGCGGCATATTCACAGCTTAAGAATATATATCATACATAGTGTCCTGATTCTCCTCTTTTAGAAAACACACGCTTCAAGTAAAACTGTACAGGTTCACCTGTAGGGTGCATGTGCACATTATCTCCATGGTGTAATGCACTATTCTATCTTCATGTACGTTGTACATTGTACATGTCTGGATCAATTAGCGCCACGAACTGACATATTGGTTAAAGATCACAACATTTTGCGAAATGTTTTTTTTTCACACAAACTATTGATATATTCATTACTTTCAATATTTTCAACAAGTTTCTGGACCTAACATGTAAGTTTCGTAATTACACTAATTCGCATGACCGATGTAACACTAGATTTGCCATACTGTGTGTCCACGAAGTGACGTATCATGATACGCAACTTTATCCATTGAAACACACAGCGCTGGCACGGTGCCAAACACGCGTAGTTAAGTTAAGTGTTTTTCACGAAGCGACGTATGGCATTGGTTTGTACACAGCGCTCTGTTTTCACGTCTCATTTTTTCAAAGTGAATTATGTGTTCAGGAATGAATTACTCACTAAGACAGTCGCAAGATTGAAACACATTGACAGTCTGTACTGATGAAGAAGTCAGCTTTATTTTTGTAATTAAAATTTTTCTTAAAAAATAGAAATCAGTCTCCGAAACAGCAGTTTGAAAAAAAAAAGGTTTAACTTCAACCGCCATTTTCAGATCGTAATTGCTCTGTTTTTCTCATAACGTTCCGAGATGAAATCAACACTTCTGGAGATATGCATTTAAGCCTGCCCCTTTCATTCATCAAGTACATCAGTGTTTTCATCATAAATGGATACAGAGAGATCCAACGACCATGGGCCACAAAGCACAGAATGTCAAAGAGTGCACTTTCAGGAACACGACCGCAGACAACTTTCCTCGTGCGTTATAAGAGTTGTGTTTTTGTCAACAAAAGCAAGTCATTTTGATCTCAGAAGGTTTCATGATGTTTTTCAATGAAACCAGATCCAAACCGTAGCCACCCACGGAAATTTACAACTCCTTCAGCCGGGAAAAACATTTTGCTGATAAAAACCGAGACTGCAACATGTGGGAAGCTCATCAACATTATTGAAGTGTTTTGATTAATCTGTTCAAGGGAAGATATTTATGTTATGTGCGCATTTTTGGACATAAGTTGGAGAAAATGAGGCCAATGGCTTTGTACTACACTAATTGGGGGAAAATATGCTGAAAAATACCTGTGTTGGATATCAGTTGTGTTGCATTGAGTCTTCTCAAGGTCGGTAGGTATTAAGTGATTGACTGCCAAAAATAATATTTCTGGCCAGTTGAGATTGATTGGATCTTTGCTGTATTTTTAATATTTTTAGATGAATTGTTTGACTGTTCTTTCTTCTGTGACTTGTATCAATTGGTTTAAAAATAGACATTAATCAATCCGTTTTGGTTATGTCTTGCTTCTTTTTGGGGAGACCTTTTTTTAGATGAACACATTTCTGTAAAGGTTGACATATTTTGAAAATATGAACCGTTTTCCAATACAATGAGGATATATCAAAACTTTTTTAATTAATAAATGTTTCTTGTATATATGTAGCATTGCATTATGACCGCAATGCATTGAACTGGAAGGAAAAAGAAAACAACAAAGTTTAAGTCCACATGATGTGCACATTCAAATTATGTAACCATCCATGATCTAACGAAAGAAAAACTACAATAATGTGTAAGATTCCCATTTGGAATACCAGTGTGGAAAACAGCACTCTGAATTCTTCCACAGCACTGCATCTCTAAATAGCATGGACGTGATTCTTTACATTGTACATGATTGTACATCCTTCCTCCATGGTATATCATAATATCCCTGAAAAGGTTTGTCAAGATGTTACAATCCCTGGCACAGCACACAGACATCTTGTTTTTTTTAATCAACTCAGACCAACCAAGCATCATTAGTGACCTGCCCTCTCTGGTCTTTCTGTTGTACAGCTGGGCTGTCAATATCTCAACTGTGAAAAAAAACTACACATCTGGTTGTCATTTTGACTGCATTCAGCTCAGCATAATGTATTCAATGAGGTGCTAATACCTTAATTTGATCTTCCTTTGGGGGGGGGGAGGAGGTCATTTGGGGGCGCTGATGCTGAAATGCTTACGTCCTTACATGAACCCCAGGAACACCGTCTTCTCTTAGCTGGGGTCTCACTCTCTGAGAAACGTGCTCAAGTTGAAACAGTTTGGGAAGGAGAGAAATTCATTTGGCAGATGTTGAAGTACATGTACGTGAATGTATTTCAGTAGTGACATGTTGTGTAGAATTGTAGATAAGTGCTGGGTGGCTGTTCATTATAAAGAGGTGAAGCACCATTGGTTGGTTGTAAATAATACCATGGTCTATATTGATTATTTATTGGTGATCGTAAACTGTGACTTGTGATCGTTTTTTGGCAGAAGTACCTTTTCCCCCTTAAATAAAACCAACATGTTCAAGTATTTTTTAATAAGTTGCCTGATAATGCAGGTAGAATTGCTTGTAAGATTGATGACAATAAAATGACAAGTTTCAATATGAAAGGTCACTGAAAGTTGATAGCACTACCAATCCTCCATAGAAACATTTCAGTCTGAAATATTGTGAAAATAGAGGACATAATATATCAAGATCTCCCAAATCACTGTTACCTATTTAAATTGCTGCAATTGAAATAAGCCCAATAGGAATATGCACAAAATCCCTAAAAGAAAAAAAAAACAAAAAAAAAACAGTTTTACGTTCTGATACCAAATTTGACAGATTAGTTATAAGGTTGATTTTTTGACAGAATGGAAATTAATTTAGTCACAAAATCCAATTAAAAAAATGTCAAAAACCTGTCTTAAAAATGTTTCTCTTTGTTTAAGCGCCTTGAGTACCATGGTAGATACAGGCACTATATAAGACTCCATTGTTATTATTACACGTTCCCTTAAATGCAATGTAATGCGCTTGTCAAGCACTGTCCATGCTGTTAGAACCACGTAGATGCATCCGCACAAGTTTCTTAAATTGTGTATCTCGTCCCAAAAAGGCAGCAGATATAATATGTTAGGTGTGAGAATCAAAAGTACAAGGTGTTTATAGCTTGAATCCCTTTCATTCGAAATCATGTAGGCATACATGGATGTAGAAAAAACAGAAGTTTTATTTTAACAAAAGCAGTTTTCGTATGGCGTAAGTTTGCTGCCTTTAAGCTTCACGGGAGAACAGAATTTGTTTGTCTTGATACCAGACAATCCTGTTTACTATTTCCAATGTAGTGAACATAAACCTGCAAAATAACTCTAGGAGAGTGACTTTGGCATGTTTTTTTTTTTACAACTTTTTTTCTTTTCCCTCTTACGTTGACAGTTTGCCCAACACTCTCAGTGTTGATTCCACATTGGGTGTGTATATGTACATTCAAAGGAAGGTGTGAATTTCCCTGGGATATTTTCCCACTGGTTCTGATCGTCCAGGCAGGGTGCCAACACGTGCCTTGGCTTCCGAAAGCAAGCCCTTCTCCTCGCTTGGTATTCCCCCCTGCTGCAACTCATGTCACGCTAACCTTACTTTGTCTAAGAAACCTTTCAGTAGCCACAAGAAATCCAACCCTTTCCTCACTCAAACAAAAAAATCCCTCGGCTTTAGGTCACCAACCCGTAGTTAAAAACTCTCACTCTAATGCAGTAAATCGTGTGTGCGGTTTTATATCTAAATAAAGCTGTATGCTATATTTGGCATGTTGTCTAAGGATGGATTAATGTGCACAGTGAAAGAGATATTTCTTTGAAAAGCTCGCTACTTAATCTGACTTGCAAGGTTTGTTACATTGAGATATATTTTAGGATTTGATTACTCAACTACTGCTGCCTGACTGACAGCGTTCAGTTTGATAATGGCTGCTGGTTACATTCGGGAGGTGGGAGTTTTCAGAAAGGATTTGGAAGGAATTTTAAATTTCTTCACTGCTATTGTTTTTGTTTGTAATAAAATATGGGAGTTTATAAACTGTGTAAAGTAAAGCTGCTCGTGATTGTGAGTTTACTATTTAAGTCATATTGTTATGATTGCTTTAAAAATGAGATCCTAATGTTATAAGTATTGTGTTTAATATCAACCAACTGTTTCATGGAAGTTAAACTCTACAGAAGATAGGAGTTTCAAACATCGTATTAAATGGCTTATAAAGCTCAAGTGATCAACTTGATACAAGGAATCAAAAGACAAATAATATTTGATATCATATCATATTTTTCCCCCAAACACTGCCATGTGCAAGGTAGCTGCCCCCAAATACTGTTATTTTACCTGTTATTAAAAAATGCATATCTGAACATGCACAAATCCCAATAATATAACAAATCTTTTTTCCTTCAGTATTTATGAAAAACCCCCACCATAAACTCCTAATTTGATGAGGGTTCTTCAGGTTAGTTGTACTGGGGTATTTAGTGAAAATAAGAGGGTGGGAATGAGTGTAGTCTTCCCAAATTAATGATGTACCAAACCTTTAAAGGGAGGGTAGACCTTTGGTAATTACTCAAAAAATGAATTACCATAAAAACTTACTTGGTAAGAAGCACTGTATCTGTTGATAATGTATAACATTTAGAGAAATGATTCCCTTGAAAGGAATGTGGTTTCAGAGAAAGGGATTCAAAAGATTGTCAATCTGAGAAACATTTCTGCAGTTAGTGTTTCTCAGATTGTGTATTCCAATTACAGATTATTCTTATCTGCATGGACATAACTGCTCCAGATTTTCGGCTCAATCTAAAAAATGCTACCACCTTTTGAACTGAATTTGTCACGGGTTAGTTGTATTGGAAATATCTACATTTATATAGGATTAAAACAATTGAACGGTTCCAAAAACCAAAGGTATACTTTGCCTTTAAATGGGTAGATTCTTGAGTTGCTACCTAAACTCGATTGTAGTGTTTGCATTTGATGTGTGCGCCTGATTTTTTGACCAGGAATTACTGTAGTTCACGTCACAGCAGTTGTGGTAATATTCCTAGGTTCGGTAAGGTGTGCTTTGAACACCAAGAGCACGGCTTCAATTTATCAGAATTTATTTGTTTTGGCAGCACAGCTGGTGAAACTAATGTGGAAATGACCCTGCTGTGAACAATTCCACAAAGAATTCAATTCAAGGAATTGTAAGTGTTAACCAATAAAAAGCACAGAAACCTCTTCACTCCAAACTGGCTAATGCCATAAGTTTAACACAGACATGAATCAGGAATTAAACTGTCCAGAATGCACATTTTTTTATCGCGTGCTAAACTTTACAATCGCTCTTTCGCGTTTTCGCTGCATGCTTTTTGTGTCTGAGAAAACAAAAATCAATTTGATAATTCAGTGTGCAGAGTGTGTTCTCTGGTAATCCTCCTGGGCAAAAATATCAGTTTACTTATCTTGATATGACCTTGAGTTTAGATTATCTCAAACCACAAACATGGCCCCCTACCAGCTACTAAAAAAAAGCCACACCACACTATAGTTCATCATAAGAGGAACAAAATCTACCTGGCTGGCAGAAATATGTCTATCAGGGACTTTCTGTCAGATGAGAATGTTTGGAATTAATTTGATCAGAATGGATGGGGGAGGGTAGATGTCTACATCTAGCCGTGGGTTTTGGTAATTCCGGAGTGATGGTTATTGGGAGAGTTGGAGCTGTGCCTCATAACCTCAGGTGTAACAACTCTATCATTTGGTGGTGGTGGAGGTAGGGGGTTTCTTTAGCTGTAGGCGTGATGGTTGTAAACAAGGATGTCCAGGCACTGGATGATTGAAAAGTGTCTTAAAGGGCTAAACTTGATGAACTTTGCAAGACTTGTTTATGTGTGCTGCTTTCAGCTCAACTTTAAGGCAATTGGCTAAGCACTGTAGAGAGGGGAGGTAAGGAAATGTAGATGGGAAGGTTCAACTCTATATTCAAGGATAACATAGAGAATGTTCTCACACATCAGGGTCTACAGACTGATACCCATTTCCACATAGACTATAGATAGCTCCATATACGTACATGAGAGTCAGACTGGTACCCCTCCATGCACTAAGCTACAGAGTATCATGCTCTGCATGCACAGAGCTACAGAATATCATGTTCTACAGTCTGATGCTACTCAATGCATAGAGCTACAGAATGATCCCTACACATCACGCTCTGTAGTCGAATGCCCCTCCCTCCATAGAGCTACAGAATGCTCCCTACACATCATACTCTGCCTTCTATTGCCCCTCCTTCCCTAGAGCTACAGAATGCTCCCTACACATCACGCTCTGCCTTCTAATGCCCCTCCCTAGAGCTACAGAATGCTCCCTACACAACACGCTCTGCCTTCTAATACCCCTCCCTAGAGCTACAGAATGCTCCCTACACAACACGCTCTGCCTTCTAATGCCCCTCCCTAGAGCTACAGAATGCTCCCTACACAACACGCTCTGCCTTCTAATACCCCTCCCTAGAGCTACTGAATGCTCCCTACACATCACGCTCTGCCTTCTATTGCCCCTCCTTCCCTAGAGATACAGAATGTTCCCCGCACATCACGCTCTGTAGTCGAACGCCCCTCCCTCCCTAGAGCTACAGAATGCTCCCTACACATCACGCTATGCCTTCTAATGCCCCTCCCTAGAGCTACGGAATGCTATCTACACATCATGCTCTGTAGCCCATTTTTGCGCGGCTCATTGATTTAAACAAATTTGTATTGACTTTGTCTCTGGTCAGGGTCCCAAAACACTCTCCAGCTTGTGAAATAAGCAACAGTAATGTTGGGCTTTCAGTGCAATTTTTCTACTTGTACAGTATATCAGACAGAAATATTTCTCTGGAGAATTGGTACTGGTATTTAAACTTATAATCAGTGAGCTATCAGATTGAACCAAATCAAATATTTTTGTAGATACCAATACTGTACTATGCAGTTTTTTTTAGACAAATCGTCATGTAGTAACTTACTGAGCTCAACACTTTTCATTTGTGATATTACTAGGATGTGCTGTTACTAGACCAATACTTCATGTCATTTTCCTTCATTGAAGGCTGAAATTGTCTACTGTCAAAACATTTATGAATTGTTAAATATAGAATAAATAAACTTTACAGACGAGCATCTGTCATTCCAATTCTAAAGCTGACCTGGACCCCAGATGCTTAACAAAATTCTTTGCTAAGCCAAAATGAGATTGTATTGAGACTATTACTGCATACATTTCAGGGACAGTGTTTCTGATGTGCTAAGCCAATTTGTGAGATAAGCAACTTATCTCTTTCATTGCCTGCTTTTTTTTTCGCATTTTGAGCCTAAAATGCCCAGTTTTTTTTAGCTTTTTCAAAATTCTGTTTTAGAAAAAAAAAAGTCTTTCTCCCCAAACAAATTGTATCTTGCTGATTTGGGTTGCCTCGGTACACCCCAAAGTCAATGGTATTTCTTTCGTGATAACATGTATATTATGGGTCATCATGTACGATTGATGACACTTTTTGAGTAGGCCTACATAAAAAAGATCGTACATGTACGATAATGGCGCTATCGGAATACATAAAATAGATCGTACATGTATGACCTTGGCACTGAAAGAGTCAAGAAACTGGGCAAATCTTAGCAATTTGTCCCTTGAAGTAGTTTTCTGTTTTTGTTTTTATTTTCCTGTGACCATGACCCCAAATCTGAAGATATGAAGAGATTACTTGATAATTGATAATATTGCACAATATTTATTTATTTATAATAATTCATTTAACACCTGCAGCCACTTACACGTTAATAATCTTATTGCATACAGGTTTGTGCTACACCACATGTACAAAATGTACTGTACAATAAACAAACTAAGCAATTTATTGAGTTGTTACGGGTTCTCAAATTTGTGTAAAGGCAAAAACATTTCAAAAACTAAAAACATTTACAAAAAATATGGCTGATTTTGGTATGCTTACTCTCTTTGAATCAAGATAATGTACATAATTGGAAATGCAGTCAACTTAGCTGCCACTGGTTTATTTGATGTTAATGGTTTCGTTATACTTTTTATGAATCAAGAAAATAGGTATTTTTAGTGTTGGATAAACTTAGATTTGTTAGTTCAATTGCTACTTTGGTTTCCATATTACGATATATTGTGTAGGCCTACCAACAACTATTCATGGAAACTGAATTATGTATGAATTTTGAAAACCTTCCATATTAAATATGAAATTTACAATTAATTTACTTTCCTTCAAATGACAGCTATTCATCCAGAAATTTTGTCTAGAAGATATTCATATCATTTTTCATTTTCAAGATGTATTTTACATCTGAAGGAAATTCAAAATAATAACCAATGTTACTCCACATCTTGATAAATTGATGTTGATGCCTCCTCTCTCCTGCTGCTTGTTGACCCTGTAGTATTGAATGCAAGGAATCTTAACAATCCCTTTCAGTATTCTTTAACATTGTTCTCAAACTCAGGTGTGCATTCTCTTGGCATACCTGCCTTCTGTTCCCGGAATGTTACCGAAGAGTTTGTTTGTCTAAGCCACCTTCATCCCAAAAATAAAAAATGTTAAAAAAAACCCATGGAATTCCGAAGCCTGTCAGTGTCCCTGTCACAGAGAGTTGGTTTGTTTATTTCATTCTTGGGAATGCATGCAAGCAAGTAGAGGAGAATACTGGGTGTAACCAGGTTTAGTTTAGGCCCCTCAGTTGTACCTGTGCCCTCTGGGAGCCTTCCATGTCACCCCTTAGGTTTGAGAGATTTGATGGACAGGGTTAAGACTGAGGAGTGACCTGCACCAGCCTTTGTTTTGTTTGTATGTCAGAGTAAAGAGGGTCCCTTGCTTGTAACTCTTTTTTTGTTTGAACTTAGTCAGCTGTGGTTCTATGGAGATTGATTCAGTAGACCAAATATGTCAGAGAATTTGTTTATAGTTTTTCCTTTTATGGGCTGGTGCTGTGTATATAGTTGAATGATGGGTCTGTTTTGAAGGACGACAGCCTGTTGGTTAATACATGATTACACTGCATCGTGTTCATCCATATCATTGTTAGTCATCATAATGATCATCCTATTCATTTTCATATTTTCCCATGCCATCGTTAACATACTTAATGTAATGAATTATTGAAATCCTTATCAGCGCACAAGTCTTTTTTAAGGTCATCCGTACCATCATGTTCATCTGCATGTCCATTGAGGAATAATTTTCATTTTAGGGTTTGAACTGTATTGGTTTCAAATTGACAAGGCCTCGGGCAACATTGGGTTATTAAAGTCAATGCATTGTCATCCTGATTGTTGCTAGTTTGACCTTTAAGTTAATCCATCATTGAATTTAAAGTGAATCATCAAATGCTGTCTTTTCCAAGGTGTTTAAAAAAAACAAGATTTCCATGCAATTTCAACCATTCAATTAACGATTAATAAACAATACGTATTTATTGTTCTTGTAATGTCAAGAGTTGAATGGGGAAAAGATGCTATGGATTTTCATAAAAATACATATATACCTTTGTTTCTGAGCATCTATTACTTATTTTGCCTCCAGCGTAATGCTAATAACACACTCAAATTGCCCCTCGTCAATCAAAACCTGTCAGATCTTTATTTCCAATTTCCAATTAGGTTGTAAATATTGGTGGTAGATTTCTATACCAATTGATTCTGCCGTTGCCTTTCTCTGTTGTCCAAGTAATCAAGGTGCCGTCGTTAGCGAAGGGCAGCTTTTGTGTCATGAGACCCATTGCATAATTTCACGCTCGATGGTTGAGAGTTATTGTATGCGTTAGAAGGACGGTGATTGGGGCCACTATTCATCTAGGACTGTCACAAGAACCACTTTGAAATTGTATTCTTCTTTTATGAAGGTGTGGCTTCATTGTAGGAAGGTAAATTTATACAACTATCGGTGGAAAACTGTAGGCCTACTGTATGGTGTGAAGTCACTTTGGCTTTCAATAGAAATATTTCTAGATGAAAGAGTACCCTGTGCCTTCACTGTTTGAAAGGATTTTGCCAAAAGTTTGACTGTTTGAAAGAGTGTCACAATAATAATATTAGTAATATAAAGTCTTATATAGCACACGTATCTACCAATAAGGTACTCAAGGTGCTTGAACAGACAGAAACATTCTAAGAAAGGTTTAGAATTTTTTGAATTATGAGACTGAATTTATGTAAGGTTTGCAAGGTGCTGCGGCGCATTCAGCAGCCACTGCCAGACACACCTGGGCAAACCCCTTCTCTTAGCGATAAGTGTAACTGGGTTCTTTTACGTGCATTACACAACACACGGGACCTTATGTACCAGAGATATTGTAGCATTTTTTATATTCTGCTTCAATCAGTTCATTGACAAGCAAGACACTGATAGTGTTTATACAAATACAGTTAAGATGCTAAGGATAAACCAGTGCTGTGTATTGAGAGAGTTGCGACATAGAGGGACCAGTTTTCTTCGGTCACGTGGTTCCTGGACGCCATTTTCAGTCCAAATGCAGCACAAATCAATGGGCAAACTAGTCTGTATTAATTTGCCAATGCATTTTTTTTGTGGACACAAAATGGCTTCTAATCGCAAGCTGTCGCAAGTTGTTGCAACTCTCTTAATATACGGCTCTGGGATAAACCAATGGCTGCATTTAAGATGTATGGTGCATCATGAATAACTATTGACATTACTAAAACATATTCATTACTTGTTTAGAAAACAACAGAAAGCCCAGAAGAACTTAATTTTAAGTCTGTTGTATTTTGGATTTCATGGATTTCAAAATATAGGCCTGGTGTTGCGTCTGAATAAAAATATATATAAAAAAGCTGGGATGCACTTCAAAATCTTGAAAGCTTTTGTTGAATCTTCCTTTATTTAGCCCGCTGGACTATCAATTGAAAGGTAGGAGATTTAGCAGTGCTTCCGTAGAACCCTGAGCCTGAGGCTACTGCTTCAGTGGCAATTTTGTTTGATCTCTTCCAATGTTGGAGTATTTATTCCCAGGCCAGTGTCGTCTGGTTCCTGCCTAGATATCTGAGGTCAAACACACCTTTCTCTTATAAAGGTGCCACTCTGGACAAATTTTACCCAGCCCTATCAATTTGTGGGGATTGTGTTGTTATTGTCCAATGGGTCCAAATTGTAACTTGAGGCGTATTTTTCGGTTTAGTCTGCAGGTGTGACAGGAGATTTGTGCCGGCCATCTAAATTTTGGGGTCTGTATTTTGATATTGTTAGACGTCATTGACACACACAAATCTGGCTTTTGTGCAACAATTTAAATTTATGATTTGCTCGTCCTTGGACATATTTTGATAAATCTGCAGAATTTGTAAGTTAGAAGTAAGGAAAAGGTGTCAGTCTTGATGCATGTGAGGCACTTGCTTTGTGAACTCTTAGTGTAGGTCAAATTTCAGCATCCTTGGAAAGTAACCTAGGCTCTTGACATGAAGTCCAGTACATTGTTTGTGTGGGTCTACTACGTAATTCGTCGCTTCTTTGAGTCTGCATGGAATGAAATAAAATACACATATTTTTGAGAACATATACTCAGCCTTCGTTTTATTGGTAATACACATTTAAGTTGGCAACGTTTAGAACATTTTTTGAAGATTTGCTGACAGAGGTGCTTTCATCATAAACATAAAAACAACTTCTTTGATGCATAGTAGATTGATGTCCTGCAATTTCCACCATGGACTCTATTTCCACTAGTTCCTTGTGTATTTCACTGGTATTTTAAGAGAGATTACAAAGTTACGCTTGGCAAGTTTCTTTTCTTTTGTATTGGGAAAAAATGCTTACAAATATATTTGACAGTTTCATGGGATACTAAATGAAATGTGCACAAATTTAATGAGCATAGGAAATGTTTATTTAGCAGAATCGGGTTACCAGACAAACGTTTGTGTGTGATGTACTCTTATTTGTGACTGGTTCCCTGCCAATACTTGCTATGCAAATAAATCAATTAAGCAGTATTTCTACTTAAGAGCTATATGAATCTTGACTAATGGAGTGGAATGATGCACATGACGTTCAAGGAATCCATCTTAAAATCTTTTGTCAAGACAAAGTTTCAGGTTCCATTTGAATGCACCACATTTACATTCATGTCCACCTTTAATGTGATACAAGGTGTACCTACCCTATCATTATTGCTTACCTTAATACTGCCATACTTAAATTTCTAATCATTGATATCCTAAAGTTATAACGAGCCGTGAAATTGGAGCGTGGTGTTTTTTTTTAACCCAGTCTCCCCAACTCAGAAATACACTCCTCCCTTGGGCATTTGTCGGCTCATGTTTGTAAAATAAAATCTTTCTTTTTTCTTCCCTTGGATATATATTTAACTCACTGGGGTAAATTTCATGAAGCTGGTAAATGCCCAATATTTGCTGAGCATGAGAAAGTTGTACATGATAGTAACAGGTCACCAGCCAAAGTACCATGGGATGTAATCGGTCGATAACTGGTTTCCTGGTTATTTGTTTCCACAGAGCAGTAAAAAGTAACTACTAAAAGTAACTTTGTTTGCTGCTAAGTGGAAATAAATAACTAGGTACTAAATAAGTTTCTCAGCTGGTTTGTCAGACAATGTAGAGTATAAAAATAGGTCCAATTTTAATTTCTTACAGAAATTCTTTCTTGATAACTTCATGTCAGCTATTACTTAGCAGGGAACCATTCACATGTACACAGTGTATACATTTCTGTGCTTAGCTAGTTTAATGCTCAGAAAATGCAGAGGTTACCAAAGTGCCATGTGATTTACTTGTTTCCCCATTCTTTTTCCTTTTAGTTTTTTGTAAAAGCAGTTAAAAACATCTGGGCTCCACAGAGCTTGCTTCACATGCATTTTCAAAGCTAAACTCTTGTTCAGTAGAATATTAATTACCAACCAGAATGCCATGCATGGGGATATGTTTATAACCGGTTGACAAATATTTATGCTAAGTGCACACTTTAAATTGTTCAACAAATTATTTGCATGCTTTTAGCAGTACTCTGAAGTTGGTGGTGTCTTTCTCTTTAAAAAGCAAATTCTTGCCGGAATATAATAAGCACCCTGATGGCAATGTTCTATTTCTAGGTTGCTGTCCGTGAACTTGTAGCGCTGTCTGGCCTCGACAGGTGATGCTTGGTGAAGAAAAATTATTTGTTGACTTATGAGATTCCGCACATATCAGTTCTTCTGAGTAGGCACTGGGTTTCGTGGAGTTAAGGAGCGTACATGTTTTTATAACCCTTCCAAGTTAGTCAATTTTCAAACTCGATCTGCCAATTTTCAATATAATAGAAGTCAATTAATGCTTTTCAGTCGCCGCACTTTATCAATCAGTACACCCACTGATGTGTCTGCCAGTTGTGCGACTATTGTGTAAAAAAAAAAACCCATAAACGGTTTCCCTGGATAAAGTTGACCTTTTCAACCTGAAATTTCTTTTGTGGGTGGAATGAAAATTGACAAAACAGCCTGGTACTATAATCCTGAATACAGGAATGTAAAAGAGCAATGTTACTGTATGTTTTGATGAGTGGTAGGAACAAAATATTTACAAATTACAGTTTTAAAGCTTGGATTTTGTATGCCTGGAATTCATACATGTAGAGAATAAGGAAACCAATACCTTCATTGCCCTAGATGTGTTTGGCATTGGTTCTAGAGGGGCTCCAATGGGGGAAGTTTTTGGATGCTAGGTGGCAGCAGACTTACCAGGTAAATCCATTGTTCTCGGTAATGTGCGCATGCTCAGAACTACGTAAACAACGGACATTTACCTGGTAAGTCTGCTGCCACCTAGCGATCCAAAGTATCCTTTTGTTTAATACATTGATTAATGCCAAGTTGATCAATTAATCCTTTTTTGCTTGGTTCTTGAAATTATCAAACAATTTTCTTGAAAATGTCTCAGATAAGATTTGATTGCATGTGGACTAGATCTTTTAATAATAGAACAATGCATGAGACTTAAAGGCAATGTACATACATGTATACCTTTGGTAATTACTCCAAAAATTAATGACCATAACAACTTACCTGGTAAGAAGCACTGAAGCTGTTGATTATGTAAAACATTTTGAGAAACAATTCCCTTCAAAGGAATGTGGTTTTAGAGAAAGGGATTCAAAAACATTTCAATCTTAGAAACGTTTCTACAGGAAACGTTTCTCAGATTGTGGATTCCAATTACGGATTATTCTTCCTGCGTGGCTGAACCGCTCCAGATTTTCGGCGATATCTCAAAAAACGCTACCACCTTTTGAAATGGGACTTTCACAGGTTAGTTTCATTGTGTGTATCTACATTTACATAGGATTAAAACAATAAATTGGTTCAAAAAACCAAAGGTATACTTTGCCTTTAATATGACAATGCATTCAACCATCACTTGTACCAATTATAGATGGATCTTTCAAAAAAATAGGACCCTACTATTACAGTAAATAACCATACAGTCTCTATGAAGTGCATGTCATTATATAGTACTGTAGTGCCTTTCTGACATACGTTAGGTGTAAATGGAATTTAAGTTTAATTTGCGTTTGCTTTGATGGGAATAGAGTTACGCACATGTGTGCTTGAGGAAAGGCTTTCGACCTTGTACAGTGTAAGACACTTAAACACAGAGTCTTTTATATAAAACATATACACATATACAGAGGTAGATGTTTAAATGCCTGGAGAGCACTTTCGGATTTTTAAAGAATGAATCAAAACTACCAGTGATAAAACAAAAATATCCCTGCAATAACAAAAATGGATTCCTTAATGGCTGCCCAGAGTGGTTTAAATGTAACAACATCTAGGAGAGAGTCACACGGTGAGAAATAAACCTTCTGAGGAAAGTAGCAGGCTTCGCTAGGTCTTAATTAAGCCGGGGGAGCTATGCTTTAGCCGTGGACCCCACCAGCACTACTTAGTTGAGGCATGGAGAAAACTCACTCAAAGAATTCGACTTTGCAAAGTGGGTGCATTGACCCCCCCTGTTGCATTTTATTCTCCCATTTATCTGATGAATATAAATACAGATACAGGGCTTTTGTAGCTAAGCAAATAAAATGTTTGGACCGAGTGAACAAAGTGGGGCTAACGGGACAAAGGTAGACATTCATCATTGGCACCAACGACAGTGCCTCAGACAAATAAGTACATACCACATGAATGTAAAACTTACTGGCTGAATGAAAAGGCCAATGGGGCTAAGGTGCATTCAATTTTATTATTGTGAACAGTTTTCTGGTAGTTTTGTTCTCGGGAACTGCAGAGGAATCTCTCGGGTGGCAATCGGGATAAACTGTCAGAAGGTTTTGGGTCATGAATGGTAGACATTGCAAGGACCCGATGTGATCCATGTTTAGTGTTCAAGTCTGCAACTAGTGCAGTTTAGTCTGCACTCTTTTGGATTAAAGTGATACCCTGTATACCTAATTTACCGTGCAGGTGAAATACTCGGGAATGGTTGGTGGGTGCTTGGGAGCTATTTGATACACCCATCTCAGCATTATGGACAGGGTAATTTGAACCATGTAACCGGTACATGTACATGAAGTGTTGCAACTACTCAACTGAATTTTGAAAGTTCCAGTGCATAGTCCTGTTTAATCATGCCTCCATGATTGCTTCAGGTTTCTTGTGTCACATATATACGTACTTTAATATACAGCACCTAAATTGACCATCTGTCTTGTTATTGGATTGTAACTTTTCTAATATGGAAATAAATGTTTAGGGAATTAAATTGAATCATGACGGTCGGTGATGGGGCGACCTCATCTTGTTTCAATTATTTTAAAGATGCTGTAAAGCACATTAAACATACAAAGTACAGAATGAGATGCTAATCACAAAATGAGATGCTAAGCACAGAATGAGATGCTGAATACAGAATGAGATGTAAGCACAGAATGCAGAATAAGATGCTAAATACAGAATGAGATGTAAGCACAGAATGAGATGTTGAATACAGAATGAGATGTAAGCACAGAACGCAGAATAAGATGCTAAATACAGAATGAGATGCTAAGCACAGAATGAGATGCTGAATACAGAATGAGATGTAAGCACAGAATGCAGAATAAGATGCTAAATACAGAATGAGATGTAAGCACAGAATGAGATGCTGAATACGGAATGAGATGTAAGCACAGAATGCAGAATAAGATGCTAAATACAGAATGAGATGTAAGCACAGAATGAGATGCTGAATACAGAATGAGATGTAAGCACAAAATGCAGAATAAGATGCTAAATACAGAATGAGATGTTAGCACAGAATGCAGAATAAGATGCTGAATAAAGAATGAGATGCTAAGCAAAGAATGAGACACTTGGGCACAGAATGATACGCAGGGCAAAAACTGGAATTGCTGCATACAGAATGAGATGCTAAGCGCAGAATGAAATACTGAGCGCAGAATGATAGCAGGGCACAAAATGAAATGCTATATACAGAATGAAATTCTAAATACAGAATGAGGTGCAAAATACAGAATGAGATGCTACGCATAGAATGAGAATCTAAGCACAGAATTAAATGCTCGACACAGAATGAGATGCTCTTCTTAAAAAGCCTATTTTACGTCTCGCCTTTACTTAAAATATTTCCACATTATTGTCTTCAGCTATCAAAGCTAAGTGAATTGATACAGCTGTCACTTAACACGTATTGTTTGCATAGAATAAGAGATACTGCCTCTGTGATCCGGACCCTGTGTTTGCTTGATTCTAAATTTGGAACTCGGCAAGATTTTAGTCAATATTTAGACCAGCGTTCCTAGCATTGGCATTTATCTAGATATGCACTAATAGGACACTTTGGAATGTTTTGCATGTTCAGAAAGGAGAGGACCGCTGTATTATCAAGATTTTTGAGTTGCCATGAAAAGGCTAACAGTACAGCAACAAAATTTGATGCTCAACATTCTGAAATCGGTTACGTCCTGAAAATGTTGTTGGCAACAAGTTGTAGATTTAGAGAGGAAATTTGGTGAAAGATTAATCTGGCAAGACGAATCATTCAGCTGGAAGATTTAGGGCCCAATAGTGCTGCTTACCACAACATTCTGTGCTTAGAGTTCTCCACATAGGATGTGCATGTTATTTTCTGGGCCCTAAACACAAAATGCCAGTGTTAAGCAGCATCATGAACTGGTCCTCAAGCTTCAATTTGTCAGAAACGACCCATGTTACTGGCCTCTTGATGTTGTGGTAATTCAACTTTGACCTTACTCTCAAGTCTGAGTGACAAATGTCAGTACTTTGTGTGCAGAGAGTATTATCTGGTGCACCCTTTACAGGATTACAACTGATCTTCTATATACCAATCCGTGCGCAAGTGATGCACGCCACGCCGCCATTGTTGGGATGCTGGCAGCCCTAGGTTTTGTACACATAGACTGTGACAAACCATCGTCGTTTTTACTTTTTATGCAAATAAAGTGTCTTCCTCAACGATTTACAGTTCACAATATTCCTGATGGGACAGCATGACATAATGATGAAGAACACACTTATTAAATATTTGCAACTAAACAGAAAGTGAACACTAAAATTCTGACAAAAACTTTGCTGATGTAACAATTTTAAACTCGACCTTGCAGTTTCAGTGTCCATCACACTTAAACTCACCTGTTGTCTCTACCATTCTCAGGATTCAGTTTATGTTTTTGTTAAATATCTACATGAGTATGTCATTCTGTCCTGTAGGAAGACACCTAATTTGCACAACAAGTCAAAAAGACAATGATTTGTCCATGTCTTTGTGTACAAAACCTTGGGCTGCCAGCGTCACAGCAATGGCGGCACGGAATGCTTCATTTGTGCATACGGATTGGTGTATAGAGATACAATGTTCTCTCTGCTGTATGTAAATCCCTGTACTTTTCTTGCCAACCTAAAGTCAACTGTCTAGGAAATCCACATCCTAAACTCCCAGCCTCATGTTAAGCAATGATGAATGTCTCCCATGAACCACTTGACCACCAATCAGTCATCAAGTGCTATATTTAGCAGTCACTTGGCCTCTTCTTGATTAGTAAATAATGAACCAAAGACTAGGGGGGGGGGTTGATCTCAACTTGGGTGACATGGAGGACAGAAAAGCAAGTAGTGGAAAGAATTGAGTGTAATGCAAGAAGCAGAGCTGCCAACATTTGCATCTTGCAATCAGGGAGATTTTCGACAACAATCAGAGAGATATTTAGAATTACATTCAACATTTCCTTCTCTCAGATGTCGACCCATTCATACCTAGGTGTGTTTTGTTTTATTCTAATTTTGATAGTACATTTGTATAGCTTTGTATATTCTATCACTTTGTGTATAATGGAATGGAAAACAAACCAAAAAACAAACAAACAAACATAAAAATAAGATAGCAACAAAATTTTCATAATAAAGGAGTTTTTCAAATTTGTTCATCAGAACATAGAAAGATGTTTTTTTTTTAACCCATACATCAATGTCACAGTCATTTTACTCAGGAGGGATTTGAACCAACAACCTTTGCCATTCTTGAGCAGATGTCCTACCTCTAGACCACTGAGATTGCCCGGTAGCTAGAGGCAGGTCAAATCCTATAATTTAGCAGCGGGTACCGCAACAATTTAACATCTATTAAAATGGAAAGATTGGTTTATTTTCAGGGAACTTTCTGCAGAATCAGGGAGAGTTGGCAGCTCTGCAGAAGAGATGATACAAAACGGGATTGGGTTGTACAAATGTACACAGTTAAACAAAATAACAATAATATGGAGCAATAAATGAATTTATTAAAAGGGGATACATAATCAGCCAAAAACATATATTTTATGTGGTTTATGCAAATGAAAATATATGTATGGGGAATTTACCCACAGGATGTCTCGTACTATGATTACTGATCATAAAAAGAGTAGTTTTGAAAATTCTGCGGGGGATAATGACCAATGGTATACACATCCATTCACAGAAAGAAAGAATTGATAAAAACATATTGATAGTTTCCTAAATAGTTTGACTGTCCTTGCCCTCATCCTCAAATTCCCTGGGTGGTAAAACGCTCATCTGTAGCCCCCCCCCCCACACACTTCAATTCCTGTAGTAGGGTTGCTACTGGGGTAATTGTAAATGTCTCAAGATTTGTGCGAGAGCTCAAATAGTTTGCAAGAAGGAGAAGAAAGTGCTGACACGGCCTAAGGTCAAACCGACCGGGGTATTAAGGAAGTAATGCACACAGATGGGTTTCCGTGATAGAAGCCTGTAGCAGTGACAGAGGGGAAATTTCACAAGTTACAAAAGTTCCGCTCTGTAGTTGTCTACTGCTATGTGTAGCAAGGTCTGACCCTTAATACCCAGTGACCCACTTAACTCCATCACTAGCCTCCATATTGAGATTGAAGTCTCCCCTTGGCCAGGCATAGCAGGCATTCCACTTGTATTATACACTTATTTGATTTACCTGTAAAATACAGGCTCCGTGTAATGAGATAAATGACCACAGGATCTCTGATTGAGGAGGAACCTTTTTAGTTTGGCGATTTTTTTTAATCTGAAAAGTTCACATCTTCAGGGAAACTCTTCTGTGGACCTTCCGACCGATCCTCTCAGCGCTTGGGGATTGGTGTTCGGGTAAACAAGGCGGGATGAATGAGAAGTTGTTTTGATTGCAAGCTGAACAGCCACAGTGTAATAAATGAAGTCGGTATTGACTTTGTGTATATTTAAGAGTAGACTTAGCATAGGATGTTAGCTCAGAACTGATCATAATTGCCCGTTAGTCTGGAGTGTACATATTTTGTACTAGTCTTACTAATCACATTGATCCACAGTGCACACATACATGTACATGAATAAACATGCTTCAATTAGTGTGGAGTAACATCTCAGGTGGGGGCGGGAGCCTGGGGAGGAGGATGGAAAGCTGGGCCCAATTTCATAAAGCTGTTAAGCTGAAAATACTGCATAGCAACTTTCTTTGCTAAGCAAAACATGAGCCAGTCGCAACATTGTAAACTTGATGGAATTTTACCAGTCGCAACAATGGAATTTTGGTTGGTTACTTACCTGTTTCTGCTGAACAAGAGTTGTCTGTGCTAAGCAAGTTTTTGTGAGCACAGGCTTTATTATAGTAGGCCCTGGAGGGAAGCTTTAGGAGGTCTTAGAGCAAGGAGAGGAGATTAACCAGACAGGTCTTTGGATTGGGGTTGGGGGGATAGTATGGTTTATCCCCTACACACATCCTCTGCATGTTACATGTAGGAGTTGCATCATAAACATGTCGGGGGGGGGGGGGGGGGGAGGGAACTATAAATTTAGCATGTCCAGTCCAAACTTCTAGTGAACAGCAAATGTTTTGCAAAGGTTTGATTGTCAGTATCCCATGAGATTTGGGTTATTATTGCCCCCCCCCCCCCTGCATAACTAGGCCACAGTTACCCCATGTCCACATACATCATCAGTCAGAACAGCACCTAAAGCCGGCCTCAGGTCGACCTTTCGTCAACAAAAAACAGTCGGCGACTGACTTTTCAGGATCACACTGCGCCTGAGCTAAGACCATCGGGAACTTTTCAGTCAGCGATTATTTACGACCTGAGCGTAACTGCGATGATTTTAAGACAATCGGAAACAGTCGCCGCTAAAAAAATCTAACAGTCGCAAGAGTAGAACAATTTCAACTTGTACGACGTGATCCCGACGGTCGGGAACCAATCGCAGTCGACCTGTGAGTATTTGGGACATCGTGCGTGCGCAAGAAAATCGTAGGTCGGCTTAAGAAGGGTGTCAACCTTGAACAGATATGCATAGATTCTCAATCTCATCAGCAGATGGCGTCAATGTTCACTTTAGGAGGCAGAGAAGCCTTCATCTCCCCCAATCAGTCATCACACCAGGATGTAAAAATATGCCACTGGTTCTACTGCACTTCTCTTCTCATGCAATGCTCAATTCTTCCACCCCACCCCTACCCCACACTCTGATGAATCAATACGTAAGCCTCCCTCCCCTTCAGCTCTTCTTGAATAATTACCCGTACCAATTTTATCTCTCTCTGTCACTCCCCCACCCCCTCTCTTTCTTCTCTTCGTCCAGTCTCCTATAATCACTGCATCTAAGGTCCCAACTCAGAGAGCTAATGAAAACTCAAGATTGTTTACCCCTAGAGTGTGATGGGGCCCCTTGTAAAGAAGTGTGAAGGAAAACAACAACAGCGACACTTTCAGAGAGTGGTACCACCCACATCTCGGTTGTTGTTGTTGGCAAGCACTGTGAGTGGCCGCTGGTCAAGGCTGAAGTGCCACTTTGGCAGAACAAAAGACGCCTAATTCAGTTTAGCATCTGAAGAAGAGGAAAAATCTTCAGACTAAGTGTTTGTTTATCATCTTTTAATGACATTTGTGGAAGGTTAAAGAAAAACTAACGGTTTATCTGAAGTAAGTTTCAAAGGCTGGTCAGTGTTGAGGAATTTCGCTGGTGAATCAACATTTCCAGCATCCTTAAAAGACAGGTATAATTTTCAAATAAAAAAGCCAAACATTTCCTCCCTGGTGGCTTAACAATAAAACCCATGAAAAGCTTAATAGTAAGAGGTGATGAAGTTAGTGAGCAAAAGGCTCACAAAGCCCCCAAAACAAACTAGTTTTGCCAGAAACTTCCCCAGCCCTGCCCCATAGGGTTTTTGTCAGCAGGCTGCTTCTTCACCTCCACTGTAAACATTACAGTTGCAAGTTTTCCCCCATAAATTTCCAAAGCCCCAAGGCCCTCCTCAATTGTCTACAGTTGTCAGGACGCATTAGCCAACTCTTTACATCACTTATGTCTGAGGATCAAAAGCCAGGTTTTTTTTAAGGTCTGTTGTCCATCAGACTTTGTCTGGTCAAGAGTGACTGTTTTGTATTTACCAGAAATTTATGAATAGACCTACAAGGAAGGAACAACAAAAGTTCCATGCCTGAGAATCTAGAGTTGTCATTTCACACTTCCTTTTAAAAAGAAATTTCTGAGAAATAAGATTTTAAAAATAGTTTTTTTTGGTGGGAATCTAAAGACTAAACGCTCACAATAACTTGTCTGTTTGCCTCGAGGTTATTGGACACTGATAGTGTTTCCTGGAAGAGATAGTTGTTTGTTGCCAGACAAGAAAACAAAGGGAAGAATAAAACAGTCACCTTTTCAACATCCATGCGCGACAAAAACTCCTTCCCACCTTAACATGTTCATTCTGACTCTTCTCTACATAAACACTGTACCGGCGTCAGAAGTGGGCCAGATTGTCCTCCTGGTGGACAATGTCCAAAATGTAGAATCAAACCATACCACTTGTTCTTTACATTCATCAAAATTGTTTGAATTTTCAATTTGTGATTGTGTGAGGGTGTGTGGGAACCAAATTTACAGGCAAAACATGTAAAACTAGAACTGAATTTGTTACAAACAAATACTGGGCTTTCGGCTTTAAGAAGGCGAACTATTAAGAATTGAATAATGTCTTGGTGACGTAATGTAGTTTGTTAGTTAATAAGTTGTCACAGTCCCGATGGTTGCGATCGATTGTGGGTCAAGTTAACGAAAATGGAACCTGTCGCTTTAGGGCGCTTTTTATGATGAAATTTATATTATATTTGAATTTCCAGTTTGGAACAGATGGACCGGTAGAAGTTCGGGTCATGTGGGAGGATGAAATGTCATGAATGTGGCACTTGTGAGGAGCTAAAATATGTCGTCAAACTATAACACAGAGATTACAGTCCACTCTAGTTATTACGAGCTCATTACGAGGTTTCTGTTAATACGAGGGTTTTTGTCGGTCCCGAACTGCCCCGTGCGTGTTTCAATGCATTTAAATATGGATTATACGAGCACGGTAGTAGCGAGAACACGGTTACGAGCAAAACATTGTTTTCAACCCTTTTAAAAATAAAAAAAGGAAATACCTTTAACAACCTGAAAATCGTTATTTATGGCTTATAAGACAATCAGTAGAGGTGCTAACTGGACACTATCGCTATAGCAATACTATAATCCGAAACTGGACTCACGATTCAGCGAGCAGGTTGTTAATTCCAAACTCCGGACAATGGTGGGATCAGGAGGCTTGCATGGTTTTAAAAACGGGACAGATTCCATACTAAGTAGGCATTCATCAATTCATGTGAAATCTTCAGAAAAGATACTGACCCATTGAGTTTTACAAGTGCTTGATGTGCATTTTCAGTAGAAAACCCCCCCACCGTTGCTAAAACATTTGCGCAATCAATATACAATGCAACAGCAAGATTTCCCTGGTATCCAGCGTTAGCAATGAACCATCTAGCATACACTGGTGGTTACCAATGAAAATCAAGATTCTATTTATTGACTGCTGCGATCGAAGTTTTGCACCGAAACATCGCTAAACAAGAACAGCAAGTTAAAATCTCAAGACAGTTTTTCAATCATGTAAAATGTAAATTGATTTTATAAATTGACTTTCAAACCAAACTAACTCAGTTAAAACAGTTTTATTAGCCCAATTTTGTGCTTGTTTGTGCGGTACATGCACACACTATGCACACAGTTATCCACTGTATTGCAGCAGCCTTATCTGTGTGTACACAGGCTGTGTGTGATACGGCCGTATGCTACGTACAGCGCCAATGACTTGTGATGTACATAGACACGGCGATCGTGCTTTTTTGCCGGGCGTTTTTAAATCGGTAATATCGTCAAGAAATGAACGAAAAACACTCAACACAACTGCAGCTGGATCTAAATTAGAGCACAAGCTTTCATTTGATGTGTCGTTTGTGTGTTTTAAGACTGTAGTTCCTGAGATCGAACCATAACTAAGTTTCACGGGTTAATGCTATGGGAACTTTCGGATGGAAGTATAATAATAATAAAAACGAGAACTGAATTTGTTATGAACAAATACTGGGGTTTCGGCTTTAACAAAAGGCGAACTAATACAAATTGAGTAATGTCTTGGTGGCGTAATGTAGTTTGTTAATTACTCCCGATGATGCGATCGATTGTCCACCAGACGTGACAGAGTTAACGAAAATGGAACCTATCCCTTTGGGCGCTAAGAAATCTGAGAAAATATACTAACGGTCAGCCTGTATAGCACCCTCTTGTGTTTCCCTATTTCCACGCTCTATATCCTGCCATCGTTAGATAAATCATGAATGGAAGGATCAAAGGTCAGTATGATATCGCGTTGCACACTGACGGGCTCTCTATACATGGCTGTGTGAGAGGACCGTATCATACGTACCGTGTCTACGCAAGATCACACACACGGAGAAAAGGTACAATTCTTTCAAAAATACGTTTCTAAATCGGTAATATCGCCAAGAAATGAATGAAAAACACTCGAAACAACTGCTGCTGGATCTAAGTTAGAGAACGGACTTTATTTGATGTGTCGTTTGTGTGTTTTAAGACTGTAATTCCTGAGATCGAACGATAACAAATTTCACTGGTTAATGCTATGAGAATTTTTCGACTAGAAAAATAATAATACGAAAAAAAAAAGAAAAAAAATCTCGACGAAAACAAAGGTGGTTTCGGCGGATAGCCGAAACCCCCAATTAATTCCTTTTTTCCTTGTTAATACTACTGTTATTTATTTGGCCATTGATACAAACACAGAAAAAACCCATACAGGCAGTCAACATAAGGTATAAACTAATTGTGAATATGAAATTCGCCGTTGAAAGCCAGTGTTCTCCCTTAACAGTGGTCCGCTGGCCAAATGCCAGTGAAAACACATGAGGACCAGTCAAAATATACTCCAAGTGGTCCAGCTGGCTAGTTCAGTGTTGAAAAGCATCCCTATTTCATTTGAAATATTTACTAGTGAAAAAGCTGATGGACTAGTGAAATGACAAGCTAACTGGTCCTACTGGCCAGTCACTAAAAAGGTAAGGGCAAACACTGAAAGCGCCCTCATGCGGTAAAAAATACGGTCAATTCAACCAAAAGAGTGAGTATAGATGTCCTGCTTACTACAAATTCATGACAAATGAACACTCACAACAGTAGAAATGTTTTCTCTTGTTACATTTTGTGGTTGAGCAGTACTGACCCAACTCACTCTGGGTCCAATTACAATCCATGGCTCTGCTTACCACAAACACTTTTTCGCTTACTGGCCACAGAGTCCTATGCTTTACAGGGCGGTGTAAGCGCAGAATTCTGTGATAAGCAGAGCCATGTAATTGAACCCTGATGTCATCATCACAGTTATCCTGATTGTTCCATTTTGGGAGTCAGTCCCCGTGTGTTATACAGTGTAGTGTGCATGTTAGGCCAATGTGGCGTTTATATGCTTGCCATATTTTGAGGTGCAGCTTGACTCCAAAGTGGTGTGCATAAACAGACAGTAGTCGCGTGTGATGTGGGTCAAGCGTGTGATGGTGCAAGGGGTCAAACCCTGTTACTAGGAATTCAGTACAGATATTCAGGACAGAGTGCACAAGCAAGAATAGTGACTAAGTGCAAAATACCATGGTAACCAGCATTGTTGGATTAAATATGAACATAAGACCAAATTTAGCAAATTAAGTGCGGGGGTAGAGGGGTTGGGGAGGTCTTGAGGATGTAATCATCTCAAGCATGTGTGAGTGATTACAATCCAATATTTCACTTAATCTACATCCTTTATGCTGCTGATTGTTTTACCATGACATTGCGTGCGTCAGAATCGTCAAGCAATATTTAGTACTTTTGGTTTGAAAGAACGGACTGTGTTGCAAATGTAGGTCACCAGTGTACCAGAGTTGCTGTCATGTGGATGTTTGTTGCAATCCAACATGTTGTGTGTGTGTATATGATGGATGCAAAAATGCAATATTAATTTGCCGGAATGATGTATGATTTGCAAGTGAGATTGTTATATCATAATAACCACCTCAGTAGCTAACACACGGCTTTACATCAGTGAAAATTATGGATAGTCCATTGGTTTACATACGTGTACAAGACAGAATAAAGAAACGGATAAGATATTTTCATTTTATTTCTCAAAATATACATTTTTAAAGCGAGGTTGCCCCTGTAAACAGCTGAAATTAGTCTAGCTACCTCAGTGAGAGCTGTTTGTTGATCAAAGACTTCATAATAATCTAAATGTCTGCATTGGTTACTGGACATATTCAATCATGGACCATTGTGAAGCAGAGATAGCTATCTGAAAGGCATACATGGATAAGGATATTTGGTTTCTGCTTATATTGAATTATTTCACTTTTCTTTTGTCATTTTCACATCCCCATGCTACACACCTCAATACTGTTGGATCTAACAGGCCAATGAAGATGCTTCTTAAGGTCAAAGGTCAGGGTCAGTTCAGATGGACAGATTTGTGGGCACAGTGCAATTATTTTAAATCCTTCTCCATGAGATCTCTTATGGGGATGACTGGATGGGAATATTTAGACCGTCATTAGTATACATAAACCGGTCACAAGATGGACAGACTGGGAGATGCTTTGTTCTCGCCGCTGTGCCCTAGTTTTTGCGGCTAGATTGCATCTTGACAAACCTGGGGATGAAATCAAGGGCAAGAATCAAATTAGTCTTATCAAATCAAGTCATGATAGGTATGTGTAAGAAGTATATAAACAAGAAATGCAGGGCAGGGGTCCTGTGGAGGTGACGTATACACACAAGTGACCTACTTAAACACCTTGAAGGTACATTGTGTAACAGCGGCGTACATGTAGCATTGGAAATGGTAGCGATGCTGCTTCTAAGAACAGTGTGATTTCAGGTTCGAATCCACTCTGATGTTGTTTCTTCTTGAGACACTGTCTACCCATGAGGTCGATGGTCTACCTCTTTTCCTTGCCTCAACTCCTACTTTCTTTCCATCCCATTTCTTCTCACTGTCTGCCAGAGTCTTATCTTTCTTACAAACATACTCCACCTCAACATCATTTCTGAGTTGATGCTGTTGAGACTCCAGGAATGTGTGTGTCTTTAACATTCATGAAACTCTCAACAGCCTTCGATAGAACCACACTTCAAAGGCATCAGTCCTGTTTTCATCCTCCTTAGTCTCTGCCCAAGACTCTCGGCCATACGTGGCTATAGCACAGATGGTTCCTCACATGAGCCAGACTGTCATGCTGGTACTTGGCCCCCTGGTACTCCTCCAGCCAGTCATCAATATTTTACCGTATGTTTGTAGAAGTTTCATTCAAAAGCTTGGTCATGTTTAAAGGCACTGAACACGTTTGGTAATTGTCAAAGACCAGTATTCTCACTTGGTGTATCCCAACATATGCATAAAATAACAAGCCTGTGAAAATTTGGCTCAATTGGTCATCGAAGTTGCAAGAAAATGATGAAAGAAAAAACACCCTTGTTGTACAAATTTGTGTGCTTTCAGATAGGAATAAAAACTTCTTGCAAGAAGTTTTACATTTTAGTGAGATATTACCTCTTTCTCAAAAACTACGTTATTTCAGAGGGAGTCGTTTACTACAATGTTTTATACTATCAACAGCTCTCCGTTACTTGTTGCCAAGTAAGATTTTATGCTAATATTTGTTTCGAGTCATTACCAAACGTGTGCGATACCTTAAAGGAGAATGTGATGGCACATGTACTTTGCTTGATAACATTGTCTTCTTCAAGTGTGATGTAAATTTAGCTGCAAAAATAATGTATGCCCACTTCACACTACACTTAATAGCTCCAACATTTCGTCACTGTTTTCACGAAGTGACATATCCGCGCCACAGCCAAAATTCTGTGTTTGGAAAAAAATCGCGTGTGAAGTTGAACTATTTTTTAAAACTGCTGTTTCGGAGACTGTTTAGTATTTGTAAATAAAGGTGCTTTCTTCAGTCATACAGAACTGTCAATATGTTTTCAATCTTGAAACTGTTTTGATTAGTTTTTAATTCCTAAACACATTTGTCACTTAATGAAAACGGGGGGGAGGGGGGAGGCGTCCACGCAGAGTGCTGTGTACAAAACCAATGCATGTTCAGATTCGTCGGTTCGTGAAAACGCTTAACTGAAATAGGTCAACAGATTGGTCGGTTTGTGAAAACGCAAAATTCATACCGTGCATGTTTGCACTGTGCCAACGCTATGTATTTCAATGGGTAAAGTGGCGAACATTGATTTGTCAATTTGTGAAAATGTAAAATGCCAAATCTAGTGATTCGTCGGTCATACTATTACGTGTTAGGTCCTGAAACTTGCTGCAAATGTTAACAGAAATGAGTATGTCAGGAATTTGTACACAAAACAATTTGCAAACTTTTGCAATTTTTGACACATTCGTCAGTTCGTTAAAACTAACGAATTACCAGGAGTCTACAGGAAATACATTGAGAAGGGGTTTCTTGTTGGATTTGTGACTTTGATCTTAATGCTTCTGGCTCACTTTTCACAGGTGTATGTCAAATGTTTAAGATTACATTAGAAATTGCTTTGGAATGGTGAAACGGGAGAATTTGGGTCAATTACAAACACATGTAGACCAGCATTCAAACCAGAAGTTACAACATTGAAAAGTCTGTGTGGGTATATTGACCTACCCATCAGTGTTTTCTAAGGCCACATAAAAATAAAAAAAATTGTTGATCGTCCCTGCCCGACCCTACAAAACCCCCGACCCCATTTTTCTTTTTTTTCTTTTTTAAATCATAAAAAACAGTATTTTTAATGATCTTTTCAGTCAAACTTAGCTCCATGATTTTTGTTTAGCTGATATTTTTTCAAAATCCATAGGTCGGAAACAGATGATTGAAGAAAGATTATTTATGTTCGCAAAACAAGAAAAATTCTTCAAATATTTTCTTAGGCTGCGTTTTAGTTTTTTTGAAAATGTTTACAGAAAATGTCATCTAGGATTTGAAAGGGTTTAACAAAACAATTGAAAACATCAAAATCACACAAACCCTTTGTTTTATAGTGATTATGATGATATCTTTATTCTTTATTTCATATTTTGCCGTGTAAAAAAACAAAAAAAACACAAAAAAAAAAAACGCCCTCCCTCCCCCACTTCCCATCATAAAAGGACGATCAACAATTTTTTATGTTTATGTGGCCTAAAGTACATGAAGTACAATCAAGAAGTTGTTTTTACTCCTCATTCAGGAGTAAATGGGTACTAATTGGTAGAGGATGTTAATGTGAATGATTAGCTTCATAAGCGCAAATTTGGTTGCCGGTGCTGCATACTCCTAAGGAGTTTAAATGGTTTCAATTTCAGGAATGCTTAAAAGGTCCACTGAAAAAGGTCTTTCTTAAAGGGTCTGTATACGTTTGGTAATGACTCTGAAAATTAATGGCAATAAAAACCTACTTGGTAAGAAGTACAGCAGCTTTGGATAGTATAATGCATTTTGAGAAACTTTTCACTTCGAAGTACTGAGGTTATGAAAAAAGATATCACTTTTTATCCCAACAAATTTGAATCTGAGAAGCATTACTACAGTAAGGTTTTTCAGATTGTGTATTTCAATTGCAGATTATTCTTCCTGCGTGGACATAACCGCTCCAGATTTTCGGTAATATCTCAAAAACACTACCTCCTTTTGAAATTAAATTTTCACAGTTTAGTTTTATGGTAGGCCTATATCTTTACAACTATATAAGATTGAAACAAACAGTGGGTTCCATTTACCAAACGTATACAATCCCTTTAAGGTACTTTCATAATTGGTATAAAAGCACAAATCCCTGTTATATTAGTTTGGTAAGTACTGTAAAGCATGATCAAACACAGTATTTTCATATTGCAAACTTATTCAATTTCAAGCACACACATCCTTGATTCAAATGGAATGTTTCATTTTTTCAGTTTCTTGTCAAACAGGCGTCAGCTGTTCAAGACCTGTATTTTATTTCTCTTATGGCAAAATCCAATGTAATCCCCTTAAATACTTACTTAAGCCTCAGGAAATTCCAAAGTTCCAGGGGAAGAAGTAAAAATATGTACATGGATCAGTCAAACAGATTTGGAAGGAATTGACTTGAAAAGGCAAGAAGGGTCATTTCAAGTTACATGTATCTAAAAAGCTGTCACATCGTAATGCTCTATTGTTAAAGACAATGTACAGAATAGCCAATATGCACAAGCGCCATCTTAAAAAATATACCGCAATGCAGAGCTGTGTATTGAGAGAGTTGCGACATAGAGGGACCAGTTTTCTTTGGTCACGTGGTTGCTGGACGCCATTTTCGGTCCAAATGCAGCACAACCTAAATCACCATTGCTTTTTTTTATTTTATTGCTGCAATCGATATAACCCTGATATGAACGTGCACAAAATTTCTCCCAAAATATATAATTCTTCATTGTTTTCACTAAAACAGATCACTTGATTTCATGAAATTTTCACAGCCTGGCTGGATGTTGTGTTAATTAAGAATGACATTTATACCTTAAAGAATTGAATAGACCCGACGTCACAACTTGTTGGCATGTGCACTTTCTTATGGGATTCATGTCTGGACTACAGACTCAAGTGCACATGTAAACACAGCGTGACTTAGGTCCTTACTTCAGGTCTATTGGATTATACACAACAAAATTGAAAGCACACTTTTTGTGCTATTCTTTTTTGTAACAGTCCTCAATAGATATCATTTCATCTGCAGTATACTGTTTAATTCTGGAAAATCACTATTGAAAGACCCCCAAATTATCATTTTATGTTAATTTACAGCAATTAAAATAAGTAAATGAACATGCACCAAAACATGACAAAAAATTAACTTGTTTTCTTTGCTTTCACTCAACTTGACCATCTAATTTGATGACATTATTACAGGGTTGTCCTTTCTCTATGGTTGGTTGAATGGTGTTTTTCTTTGATTGAAAACTACTTTGCCAAAAGCAATGATGTTTTATTCTTTTAGACTAGTTGTTAATGAATGAAGTGATGAGGTAAATTCTGTGAAAGCGAATTACGCAGGAGTCTGTCTTGAAGACAGAAGTAGAAAAGAGTTTGGAGAAGAACTGATCGTGTAATACTTCAACTTTTAATTCAATGTTCTCATTGGCTGAACGGAGGAAGCAGGGGTTTACTTTTGAAGAATTTACCCGAATCCAGTCAAAGTTTAGCGACAGAAATAACGAGTTGTTACACAACCTCTTTCTTCAGAACTATGCAAGAAAATATGTCCATGGTGTTCCTGAATAGGAAATTTAACAAGGCTTCATTCCTTTTTAGAGATAGATGTTTTGGTTAAATCCACAATGTGTAAAGCAATGTTGTTGTTGATGTTTATGTTGACTCTTTTAAAAAGTCATTGGTTAGTTTTAATGACTGCCAGTCAATTGTTTAACCCACAAGGCACATGTATTTTTAGACCAATATGTCCTTGCTCCTTTCTTAAAATTCTTGAAACTCTTCTCTACAGTCTCAGTCCGGGTCTTTGTGTAGTTAAGCTAATTATCCACAACCCGTGGTGTGAAGGTTTCATACAAGTTCCAATTGTCCACAGATTGTGTTTGGGATTCACTTCTGGGAACCCTTGAAAGTGTGCCAGTGTTGGCGTGTTATTAGGTTCATTAGAGTTTGGTCATGGTTTGGTGAAAATGCCATGACCACTGATTAACATCAAATGACCCTTGTGACACTTATGTTTATTCTGAAAGAGCTGTATTCAAGCATAGTCAGGTAGACTACATGTATGCTAACCTATTAAACCATAGATGATCTATGCCCATAGGTAGGCGGCAGTAGACTGAGTGATTCAGGCATTTGTGCATAATTCACTGCATTTGTCAAATCAAATCTAAGATTTCCAATGCACAACAGATGAATCAAATTTTGATGCAACTCTTAATTAAAAGTGTTGTTCTTAGACACCCAACTTTTATAGTCATCTTAAAGTGAACATGTCCGTCTGTGTAGTTTTAATTACAATGCGTTTGTTATATTTCACAGAGGTTACCAAAGCTGTGTTGTCCCTAGTCAATGGGTGTTTACGAAACGGAGGCTCAGGCTCAGGCTTAGGCTTCAGGCTCCGTTCTCTCGTCTGAATCCCTGAACGCATAGCACTCGTATAGTCAAAACAACTGAGGGGCCTAGCTAGCCTGAGCCGAATCCGAAGCCGAAGCGGTGGATTCGTAAACGCTCTTAGCCCTGCAGCTGCTGCTCCCAAAAGTGCCTGCAGTGTCATATTTGTTTCAAAGAAAGGAATTACAAGTAATGTAAACTCAGTGGTGTAACCAGACATTTTCATGGGGGGGGGGGGCGAAAACACAATTTGGTGGGGCTATTTGTATCAAACCATTCGTTTGGGGGCAAAGGTTATGAGCAATGAGCAGGGGGGGACTCCTGCACCACTGTGTAAACTGTATTGATTTGTAGATCTTTTCGTTTGATTTTGATTTTGGATGCACAAGTTAAGTCTTTTTTTTTTTAAATTATGAAACTTGCATTTATTTGGTCAAGTGTGGAACATTTTGTGCTTAATTGTTCCCCCATTGAAGTGAGCTACTATTATGGCTTCTTGGAGAGTAAACAAAATGTCAGTCACCAAACCATAACTATCAAGTCTAATTCACGAGAATCAGATGTGTGGTGAATATTGGGTTGTCAACTCGTGGCAGTGGGCCTTGAGGTCTGAGATTGATGATACAGCATGTGGTTAATATTTGATGTGGTGGATAACTATTGCTAAAATACTATACGGTGCAGTTTATATCATTTACACCTAAAGTCCCCCATGCACATTAAGCAGATTTGTATTAAGTATCCGGCCAATGGGTATGGATATCCAACTGATGTACTGTATGGGGACAAAATTAGTGGAAAACGTTTGTTTTGAGTATCAGACTGGGTTGATGTTTTATCTTGGAAGTTTTAAAAATGTTTTTGTTCAGTGCAAAACACCAGGATATTTAGGCAGACACAAATCTTTGGCTAAAATGATACACAGAGTTTTGGCAGATATAACAAATCTACAAAATTCATTACTTTGTAGTTCTACATGTAACACACCACAATCCCAGCCTCCACCCCCCCCTCCAAAAAATAATAATAATAATAATAATAATAATAATAATAATACACAATAATGAAGGACAAACAAAAAATCATACTGCTACTAATTTACTTCCCCTTCTCTCATTTTTTAATCAAGATGGTGCATTATTTGTAATACTGGCACAACTACAGAATGACCAGGCTTATTCTCTTTGAATCAAGATAAGGTACAGTCTTATCAAACGGTTTTGTAATCACAGTTAAAGCTGTACCTCATCTTTGGAAAGCATTATGCCCTTGAAGGAACTAGTTCAGATGTAAACTGGCATTTTATAGACGGCTGCCTTTCTTCTCTACCAAACCTTAACCCTACCTGAAATCTTACTCAGCTTTTTCTGATGAGGCTTTGCATGTTTGTCCTTAAATAAAATTACGGAGACTGAGGGAGATGTCAGATAAATTCTGCCTCAGATTCATCAAATTCAAAGTGCTAAGTCATCTGCAGACGTGGAAACCGATATTGAACATTTAATGTCACAGCGTTTGGAAATGAATGCTTAATTTCCTGTAGTCCCTCCCCAACATTTGCTTTTTATTTATGTAGTGCCCAAGCAGTGTTTATTATTAGAAATCCGCTTGTTCAAATAAGAGGGATTCCTTGTTGGTAGTCCAGAGGGAATTGTGCTTGGTTCTTATTAAACTCCACCATGTTGAAGCCATCATGTTTCCTTGATTCAATGCAGCAAAACCGTGTCTCGGTCGGTCGTTATTGAGGTTTTTTGTTTGGCTATGGATGAAATCTGTTGCTGAAATACCAATGCTACAGCGTTGTGATGGAGCCATAGTCTTAGAATAAATTGTAGGTTAAGACTTTAATAGATGTTAAATTTGCATCGGGGATAAAGAATATTATATTTGGTTTTACCCGTACACCGATGTGTGTAAAGCACTGTATACTCAGTACTTTCCCGAGTCCTGTGAAAAAAATCACAGGCATATTACTCGGGTGGGATTCGAACCCACGACCTTTGCTTTAGGTTAAGACTTATTTCAAGGCCTCAGTCAGTTTTCTTTTAAGAAAACAAGAATTAGATCCATTATTGTTTTCATAAATATAGACAACCTGACAAAGCTAACGGAAATGCTTTTCAAAGGAAACGTAGACTTTTGGTTTTTGGAACCATTCGATGGTTTTAATCCTATAATTATAAATGTAGATATATACAATAAAACTAACCTGTGAAAATTTCATTTCAAAAGGTGGTAGCATTTTTGAGATATTGCCGAAAATCAGGAGCAGTTATGTCCACGCAGGAAGAATAATCCGTAATTGGAATACACAATCTGAGAACTTTATCTGACAGTAACGTTTCTCAGATTCAAATTTTAGGGGATAAAAACTAATGTCTTTTTCCATAACCACATTTCTTTGAAGTGAAATGATTCTCAAAATGCTTTATAATATCGAAATCTGCTGTACTTTTAACCAAGTAAGTTTTTTATTGCCATTAACTTTAAGAGTGAATACCAAACGTATACCTTCCCTTTAAGGGACTTCACATTCAGTAATGGTAGTATCTGAATGGTGGAGTTTGGCTGTCACTGTTAGCGCCGTTGTTGAATCTTTGTTTAGTCCGGTAACTTTTTTGTTCAGCGTACATTTACTTGTATGTCTGCAATACAAACTTCTGTATACATTCATTATTGTAGAAACATTGATTTTGTTTATAACCAGTACATTTATTTCTACATAACAAAAGATACTTCAGTCTAAGATTTGTGCTGTATTTATTTGTACAACAATTAATGTAGAAGTGTTTCTATGGCCATAATGGATTGAAGGGTCTGTACACATTTGAACATTTGTGAGAACATTGTCAATGTAAAGGTGCCATCAAAGGAAGTGTCCCGCCCCTAAAGGTGCCCCTTTTTCTCTGTAACTTAAAGATTAGGTCAAAGAGAGCCCCTCACTGTGGAATACTCAGGGGTTTTTTGCCAAGTAGACTTCCTCCCATGGGTCATAACAAAAAGCACTACCCCCACCCCACCAGCAGACCAATGTCACTGATTACCACACATGGGGCCATTTCCCCTTTATAAATGATATAAAACTTGGGTTGAAGAATCTGTGTAGTCTAGGGAACAACTACAGAGTTCCGGCCTCCCCCCCCCCCCCTCTCTCTTTATCCATGGCCGGATTTCAAGACAAGTTAACTTATGTTATAAATGGCTTCCTGTGAAAGCTCTCCAGACTTCATGGCTTGCTCTCTGCATGACCTTCCTGCAAACCAAAGTGAAATCTTGGAACTCTTGTGTAACAGTTCCTTTCACTCCATTGTAAGTGTATTCTCCCATGAGATGACATGTACTATCTCTATTTATGTCTCCACTCAAGCATATAAAGGAGATACAAATCGAATTGGAACCTTTTAGAAGGGAAAACCTGTAACCCTTTTCAGCTGATGAAGTTAGTGTAATCGGTTTTGTTTTGCAGGAGATGGTTGTTTTGGATAATGGTTATGACGGATTGTTTTCTTTGCTTCCCACAGGATATCAAACTTCATATCATGCAGACTCTGTTGGAGACGGAGCAGTTCTACGTCTACTCATTGGAAACCCTTGTCAATGTGAGTTCAAATGTTTTTCCCTCTTGTTTCTTTTTTAGTAGTCTGTGTGTGTGTGTCAAGGTTTTTTTTTTAAAGAGCGTTAACAACAATCCGGCTTCTGCAGCACTCGTGTATTATAATTACTGTTCAATTTGAATGGGAAGATATTGGACAGTCAGTAGGGGTAGACACTGCATGACGAGACCTGGGTTCCTAAATGAATTTGTTCAGTACCCCAGGGATGGGAGAGGGCAATTGGAAAACATTGATTTGACCATCTTATTTATTTTTTGTTTTTTAAAGAAAAACACAGTTGTGTGCATGAGAAAATGGAATATAAATGAGGCCTGTGCTAAGCGTTGCACTTTTGCTGTGCCGAGCTCAAATAATTAGAAAACTATGAATTAAATTTGACTAAAGAGCGACGTTGAGGGCTAACTTTTGAATTAAGTTTTACACTGTCGTGTAGCATGGTAAGCTCTGCCTTGCTACACTGTAGTTGCATGACGTGGTTTCAATCATGAAACATGGCTCTTTAGCAATTTCCGCCTGTGCCGGCCATTTTGAATCACTTATGTAATTGTACGGCAAACCATTTTTACTAAATATGAAATTTGTTTTTGTTTGCCGCGCCGTGCCAAAACTATTAGTTTTAATTGGCAAGCCAAAGTACGTTTAAAGCAGGTCTGATTAATCAAACATTTTTACTGTTTTGACTTGCTGGTTTTTTTTCTTTTTTCTCTTTTTTTCTTTTTAAATTTTGCTTTTTTTAAATCCCAAATATATATGGGGGAAAAATGAATGTGATACAGGAAACTTACTTTCTGAAGAGTTTTTACTAAGTATTTTTGCATGAAATGCTGTCACTTTTTAATTTTGGAAATACTACGTTTCTTTAAATTTAGGTTGTTTAAATGAATGTCCTTTCAACTGACATGATACCATTCCTATAAATTGAAAGGCCTTATATGCTATTCTTATACTCTAAGCTTTCGTGGTGCATGATTCCCTCAATTCTGTGATCTACACCGTTCTCTTTTTATGAGAGGACTTTAAATTCTTATATTCGATCTTTTTGTCACCTCATACCTTGAGTGGCTTTTAGCGATGTTTGGGGCATGAACACAAATATTAATTACAACAATATGAAAAATATGGACAGCTACCAAGTTTTAAAGGATGCAGATAAGATGAATTTTTGTAAGCAAATGATGTGATTGCTTTACAAATTAAGCGAATCTTAAATTTTATATTTAACCACATTTTACAAAGGTTATACCCACAAATTGTTGCCTTGCAATTGCATCCTCTTGTTGCTAAGAATCTGCTCTATTCCAGGCCACAGTGTCTCTGTACTGTTCAAGATGGTTTTAATCTGATTGAATTTGTCAACCATGTCAAACCAACCTAATATTTGCAATAAGAATCATACAGTCAGTCAGAAGCAACCGTTTTACTTGATCGTTTGATCCAAATTTATCAGTTGCTACTCAACAAGGGGAGATTCTTGAGCCAATAAATTTGCAGCAGCATGACCGAGTACCGGCCATCAATGTCAGAGCCTTCAGCTTGCCTGGTAACCGCCATGGTGGGGGTACCTGGGGGGTTGTGGTTCGTTCAGGCTGTTCAAACCAGAGTCATTTGTCAGAGGGGTTTTACATGTGACATGTGGGGCTTATGGATTCAGATTGAGTGGATCAAGAGGGGGCATTATGGCCAATTGCTGGACCAGAGGGATATAGGTATAGGCTTCAGGTCAATGCATTTTTAGTAGGTCTCTGTTTGTAGTAGCCAGTAGGCCCATTGAAGGTGTTGGTTGTTCGGAGAGATTTATTTTTTATTGTGTGTGTGTGGGGGGGGGGGGGGTTGTAGGAGGATGGAGGTCAGATTCAGATTGTGCCTCTGGTGATGTAAAAAAAAAACAGTCCAAATATCCATATTATGTAAATGTAAACTGCAAACTTTCTCATTTATTTTTCCCAAGTCGAACCAAAATGCAAACAAGCAAATTTACATTTTTTTAAATTTACATTTTGTTTTAAATTCTAACAAATCTTTAAAAACAGCAAGAAGCATTTGACATTCTAAATTTCTAGCTATAATAATACTAAGTTCTTAAATAGCACTTCATTTTTGACCAACAGGCGTTCTAAGCATTTATTATTTTTACAACAGGACGTAGAGGTACGTTTGAATTATGAGACCCATTTATATAACATTTTTACAAAGTGAATGTGGTGCAATCATGCCAGAAACACAAGGACATGTGTGCCATGCATGACCCCGATCGACCCAAACCCCTACTCCAGAGCTTGAGTCCATGCCCTAGACTGCCCTTGGTCACAACAGTCCATGAAATTGTGCATTTAAGTAAACAAATCACACCACAGACCAGTGTTTGCCAATAAGTTTTCCTCCCAGACTAATTAATATTGCATGGGGTGTACATTCACACAGCCAATTGTGGTGAATTTGTTTGTTGCTGGTTGCTTGTGCAGAGCAGAGTTACGTTACACAGGATGTGGACTTGACAATGTTGTGTTCTGATGATGACCCCACTGCTTATTTCCCTCGTTTGAAAAGGGTTTAAAACAATAGTAGTTACAAGGCAACTTATTCTAATTGTTTGTGTGATGAATTTTTCCATCCCGGGAACTTGGCAAAGCTTTTGCAGAGGGAAATTATACACCAGAATTTGAGACATTTGCTTAAATATCCATGGTCATGAAATTCGACTCAATTAAACCCACAACTTTTGGATTTTAGGAGCAATGACAGTCTGACCACTTAACCAAAGAGTGATTTGTAGTCACAGAATACTTTTGAAATTTAATGTTTGAGCTTGTCACTTTGTCTCTGTCTGATGAAACTACCTCACTTCTACATTCTGCATCTCTACAAAAAAACAGTGTACCAAATGCAACCAAAGTTACTCAATCTTCAGTAGACAGGATCGGTCTACACATTTGTATATTATAATAGAAGTAGATTAATTATTAATCCGACAGTTTCTTTCCCTCATTTCAACCCCCCCCCCTCCCCCAATAATAGTATATTTATAAATGTTGGATGGAAGCCAAAGAACCGAGACAATCTGATAAAGATTACCCTCAGACCCAAATCAGTGTTTGCATAACCGCAGTTGAACCGCCCACCCCTAATCTTGAACATCCTTAACACCCTTCAAAGTTAAATAAAAAATTTGAATAAAAAAAAGCAGCTTGGCACCATGTCAACATTTTTATGAAGATTAATTCGGCCCCAGTGGTAAAAAGAATTCATTCAGCAGATGGGTATGGTTTTTTATAGCCCCTATTATAAAGTATGAAGTGGTCATTCTTGTATTATGTGACCGAGATATGATTTTGGGGAAGAGACTAAAAGCCTGGAGCCAGTGCTGTGCTGACATTCTTGGAAGGAATGGGTTGAGAGTTTGTTTAAGTGGTCTCAAGTATGGTATACAATCTGACATTATTGGTGTGATCTTCACAGGGAGTTTTTAATGGGAATATTTAATGGCATTTTTTTGTTTGCCAAGCAGATTATTGGGGGAGGAATAGTCATATTGAGCCAAGAATCCTGCATTGCTGCATAGATTTTAAATTGATTATTTTAATTATTTGTATTGTAAATTTTAGAGGCATTTAATGTCAACAAGCAGTGTGTAAAGGCAAAGTCTAGAATGGATTAATTGTGAGTGTTTTATTGGCCCCTCGAAGAGCGCCCTCTTGCAGTTTGTGTTACTTAGCTATACTCCTGCTCCCTGACTTAAGGATCCAGGTAAATAGTGCAAATTATTGCCACAAGATGTAGGGGCAGTTATACTTATTACTTGCCAATATGTCTGCCCTGGAAGTATTCTTTTTTAAAGAACATTGCCTTTTCCATAAAAAGAAACAATATGCAAATTTTAATATGTAAATATTAATTAAATTGGCGAGCTTTCTTTTTAAAAATTCTTTTCAAAATGGACCGTGAATGTTTATTTTTGAATGATGTTTTCGAAATTGACCAGCTTGTTGAGATTGCAATAACTCATTCAAAAGACTCTTTGTTGTGTTTCCTTTCTCAAAGAATGTTTAGGCTTGTAGTTGAACACTAAACACCTCCGACTGTCTTTGGAAACCAGCATACCGTCGACGAGCGCACATTCATGTTAAAGATTTCACCTTCAAAATGTCATTGCAAGGAGGAAGTAAAACGAGGGACTTTTTTTGTTTTCATCAAGGAGTTTTCTGACGCATGATGTGAAAGAAAAAAGCCTGTGGGTCAGATGATTTGTCGGAAATGCAGTTCGGTCCCGCAGCAGCGAGGCCTGTCCAATCTGTCTGTTCACTTGATAATTGAGGGTTAAGAAAACATGGCCACCCCTCATCATAGCAAGAGTATTTCACCATCGTGGACTGTGTATTCACCAATTTTGGGGCTGTTGGATTCATTAAAGTCATGTCGGATATATGTACGTGTTCAACGTGCTGCAGCCTCATATAAGTCATTGACCAAAAAGATGTGTTTTTCTAATCTAAGGCGGGATACGTGAGCCCTAGGCTAGGACGAATGCGTGATTATTTGCTGTTCTCCCCAACACATGCTACCATCTTGAAAAAATGCGATAGAAGCAAGGTGTCTTTCCCTGTGGGTTTTGAGTATGACGTGTATATAGGTTCAGCTATGAATGCTCGAGTTACCACTATTCACTTTTAGTACATTGTAGACTATTGAAACAGCTTAAAGGAAGGATACATGGAGAAATGTCAGCATAAAACCCACGTGGTTAATTTATTGATGACTTCCTGTGAGACAGGTTCAGAAAATAGCACTTCATAATATGTTTAATTTCGGTGATGTGTTCAAGTAGAATAAGTTGCCTTCATACTCTGTTCAACCGTGGAGGTTTCAACTTGCCCCATTTCAAATACTTCTTGAAAACTGTACCACTGAAATGTTCATTGCATCTTCTAATTTAAACATCTCCAAAGCAGAGTCCAATATGTGCTTGTAATATCCGCACATCAGAAGTCATCAAATAGAGACTAGTTACTCAGTAAACATCAAGCCTTCGTTTGCATATTCATTTTTTGGGCCCCAATCAGCATTGTTTGTCTGTGTGTCCCTTCCAGGGGCTAGTGACGAGAGGGATCAATATGGCCACTGCCCATGGGAACAAGACTGTTCATATTTGACCCCATAATGTTCTGTTCTTGGAGAGTTTATGCAATCTGATTTGTCTAAACGTGATCATGTGGTAGTTTTTCACTGGTCGTAAATCACCTTTAAAGACATAGCTGGAGCTGTTTAAGCCCGGATGGCTACAACGAGGGCGTTCGGCACTCATAGCAACACGCGTGTTGGTGCACAAGCTTACAGCGGTGCTAACAATGCGTAACACAATAAATACATACCAGTTCTCAATGTTAAATCTCTTAGTACATGCATTACACACGCGTTGAGTGCTACATGCAATTTGACCCCCTTGCAACACGGAGCCGGAGGACGTGACAGGAATTGAACATTTATAAAACAGAACAGTTTTACAGATTTTTCTGCATTATTACGCTTTTTAACAAAAATCTCGGTCCTTGTACACCTTGCTGGTCTCCGTTTAAGACCTCGTCACCAATCTTTTATTCCAGTATGTGCACTCATCGTAATTGTCACTGAAACTATCCCATTTGGGGTATAATTACAATGTATACTACCTTGATCCAGTTCTTTCTCCCAATGAGTATAAAAGTGGTTCCAAATTGTTGGCAATGAAAATCTTTTACCTCGCTACATAACAACATGTGTATAATATAGACTTTTCTTTCATTTTTTTTTTTTGGGGGGGGGGGGGATCAGGAAATATCAGGAAACATGTTGAAGACAAAAAGCAATCTGTATGTCTATTACAAATACAGATTGAGGTTCAGTTAACCAAATCCAGGATTTGTACATGCGTACATGTAAATGTTAAGCTCAGAATAAACTATCTGTGTATGGAAGCAGTGTTGATTGAGGAGTTACCATCCCACACAGCACTTTCTCCATGATTACCACCTACGCATCAATCAAGTCTTTACATGGTACCATCTCCTGTTGATTCAGATCCTTAGCGTCCCTAGACAGAAATACAGGCCAGGGCCCAATTTCATGGCTCTGCTTACCGCAAAATTCAGCACTTAACATAGATTCATATGCTTCAAAGTAAGTGCAGAATTCTGTGGTAAGCATCGTCGTGACGTTGGGCCCATGTATATCTGTCATCATACACATGTATGTACTTTCACATTCATTTATTAAACCAAGTTGGGATTAGCTGAAACATATTATACAAAAATACACAACACGTGTAAACATTTTTTTAATATAGAGATATGTTGTACAATGTAGATATTACCATACCGGTACATTGTACTCAATCTTAATTCACATTGGGGCTTATATAAAGTTGTTTGCTCTCAATGTGTACACAGAAATTATAGGGTGAACAGAGATTGCACTTTCCTCCTTTGTCCTTAATTTGATTTAAAACTGCACACTGAGCAGTGCTCAACAGTTGAACAAAAAGGGAGAAAAGGTGTTGTAGGAAAAGTCATATACATGTTCAGGGTAATTGTGAACTGCGATTCATGCATGTGACAGATGACATTAGTGGAGTAATCAAAACAGTGTATTGCTGTTACACACTACGCTGGATGCTGCGGGAGTAGAGTTTGCCCTGTCAGTCATCAGTCTTGTGGTATTCTGGGAGCAAGAAAATCCTACTAGATTTCCCCGGGGATTTCTTTCCCATAAACCCGGTGGATATTTTTTTGGGTGAGGTTTAACGAACGATCGATCGAGATGAAAGTTTGACAAAATTTAGTGACTTCTTGGGGCTTTCTTTACACACATGTACTTAATTGCTACAGAACATGGCAGCTTGATCGATGATGCCTTTTTTGTCAACTTCAAGTGTATGGAAAAAGCATCTTGAATGGAAAACGGATTCCCAGTTTCAACATGTTTCAGTTTTGAAATGTATGCCTGATTGTTTGTTTTTGAGTGATCATAAAGTCAATGAAGTGGTCGGATGTTTGTTTGTACATAAAAGTATTTGTCACTTACAAGTTTATTGTGATACATCAAACAGATGTAATTCTCCTTTATCCTTTTTTTTTTTAAATTGTAATTTCATGAGCAAATCAGCTTTCGGCTTGTATCATGTTGTTTCAATAAACCACCATGAAACAAACTGAAATGAACGTTTTTAAAGTGCTAAAACCTTGAGCTGTAAGCTCAAAGAATTGAGGCATATGAATAAGTTAGACCACACCTAGAATGTCAATGGTTTTGTTTTTATCAACACGGTTATTCTTCATGTAAACAAGGCGTAAAAAAATTCATACAAATCCATATTTGATGCCACGTTTTATTTATATGTAAATTTCCTAATTTCCTGTGTTCCACTATTTGGAACCAGCCTCAGGACCATAGTTTCTTCCCTGGTCCCGGTAGCCTTGTTTCATGCTAACCCGTGTAAAGCACAAAAGGGAACCAGTGACACTATAGCGAATTGGCAGAAGGCAATGGAAGTGTTGAATACCCTTGTAGTATCTTTTACCATACCGATAGTTGACTAGTCTTCCAAACGAGTCGTTCGAGTGAGTACGTCACTGTGCATGTGCGGTGCTAGTCAGCTAGTCAGTGGATAACCATTGGTCGACTAAATGTGCGCACTCGAAATTGCTCTTAGTAGACCTATGGTGAAACTGTTATTTCTTTGAATCTTATTATAATGTGTGTCAAGGTTTTTACAGACCAGCCCTTGCTCCCAAGTCCTCATGTATTGTCCACACCTGTATTTGTCTTTATGGTAAATTTAACACCCATGAAGTGCTGGGGGCATATGCCACTGTTCAGACAGAGAACCAGACCATCTTCATGTAGACTTTGCAAGGCTTCTGCGTAACCAGACCACCTTCATGTAGACTGTGCAAGGCTCCGCGTATTTGAACTTTAAGTCCCCTAAAAATACAAAATTTTGTTCCCATCTCACATTAAATTCATACATGCCGTGCAGTGTTTTTGAGCTCTTGCTTCATCACTAAATGTACTTGGATTTCTCAGATAAAAGTTGTTATTTTTTAAGCCATTGTGAAGGTAAAAGTTCATGGATCTCTGATTCTCATGTTTTTGAGAATTCCTTGTTGATAAATGTTTCCCATTCCCCCTTTTTTTCAAATACTCTGTGTTCACTTATTTCCTAATATTATGTTTATCTATTTGTATAGGTTGGTATAACCTGAATTTCATATTGTATTTGTAAAAGATTCCGCAATTCGGCCGTTCTGTTGGCCGCTATGTAATTTTTTCTAATAAACCGATTCAAATTAAATCAAAAAGCAATGTAGTTGGGAAGCCAAGGTTCTCAAAATGTTTGATCATGTGCGAGATCATATTGGGGTTTTTTCAGGGCTCATGATGCCTCAAATGTTTAACATAAATTTACAAATAAACCCCCCAAAAAGTAGTATTGATAGAGATTCAGTGCACTTAGCTTGTCATATAACGAAATATTCAACTGCAAAGGTGGAAATGAAAAAAGTATATCATGGATGTACTAGAAGTAGAATTTCATCAGGAAGTTATGTTTTTTTAACTTAACTCCTTTTAGAACCCGCAGCTGGAGACCATGACAGGGCTCAAATTTTATACTGGACCACTGGTTTCAGTGTCGGGCCAGTAAACTCAAGACAGGATAAGTCCGGTGGTCTTGTTTTTTTCTTCTTCAATTCAACATCTTTGTCTCAAAAGAATGATGTTCAAATGTTGAGTTTGAGTCTCACAAATATCTTTCAATCCTGCTGAGTATCACCGATGAAACAGAAGAGATAAATCTTCTCTTGGTGTTTCTTCTCATTTTGATTCTGGTCTTGTTAGTAAAATCCCGGTCCAGTAAAGATTCGGAGCTACAAGTCCTGCAGTCTTGAGGATTTTTCCACCAAATTCGAGCCCTGCATTATGGAGCCCTTCTTTAGGATATCAATAAATTGTTGTGATATTAATGAATTAATTCGAAAAAACATTTGCCCCACGCAAGGTTTAAAGAGGGCTTCTCTCTGTCCACACCAAATCAGATTATGCAATTCACTCCTAGAAATGCTCCTAATTTTGAATAAATTCTTAATTGGGAAGTCACACTAATTCAGTCAAGATGCTATATTTAGCTCACTGATGTAGTTATGCTGCAGGTTGCCGCAAGGGGTTTCTGTCTGCTCCTGTGTCAGACTTAAGTCAGAATTGAAAAAAAAAAAGACCTGAAATGTCTGCTATCCCTGTGCCTGATTGGGTAACATACTTTGGCATACACAGTAAAAAAGAATAAGGTTTTCGTACCCTTTAAGGGAGCACTTTGGGTTATTTTTGCGAAGCTGCTGTTGCTTGTAGTATGTGAGTAAAGGTAAGATATAACAATTAGGATGTTGGCAAAACTGCCGCTACAGTTATGCTTTACCTTTCTGTTTTAATCAAGCAGTGAGTAACTCAGGGCTGAGAATGTATCTTATCCTTACAGTATCCCCATTTCAAAGTCAAAGTCGACCAAGGGAAAATGTTCTGTTTTTCCCCCGGCCCCAACATCTGGAGCCAAGATAAGATAATAACAGCTCTGCCCCAAAACCCAGCCCTTCCATAATGTGAATCTTAAGTTCTACTGTACAGGAGTTTGTTATACAGTAAAAGTTTGTCCAGATTGACAGCCCGTCTGAAGGACTTGTTGATCTAAACGAGTTCTTAAACACCATGTATTTGAATATTATTCCCTCAACCCACAACTTATTTCCCATTGTATTCCTCTTTCTCCATGAGACCACTGACACCTAGGTACTGTCAAACCTTGCATCACATAGTATCAAATTCTTCTAATAAAGCACAAATTCCCAGGGGTTTTGAAGTGCTGTCAAACAACATCAACATTTCATTGCGGATGTCCCCCCAATCTGTACCCTTATGAAGTATATTTATAACAACTCTTTTTACCCTCAATTTCCTCCCTGTATTTCTCCTCCACCCCTCAGGGTTATATGAGGAAGTTGAAGAGCCCGGAGTATGCTCACCTGTGTGGTGATCCTGGAACGGTAGACGTCATGTTCTACAAACTGCCAGAGATCCTCAATACTCATGAGAACTTGCTCCAGCAGCTCAAGATGCGCATCAACCACTGGCATGACACGCAGAAGATTGGTGACATCATCAGTGCATCGGTAAGGTCATGATGTCAAAGGTCAAAATCATTTCATATACACAGTTCTGACCTAAACAGAGTAAGCCAAGATCCAGTGTAGGTCAGAGCTCTGATTATAGTCTGATTATTTTCAGTTCCCCACATTTGATTACTTTCATCCTGGTTTCTAGTATCCAATGGTTCCCTGGTTCCCAGTATCCAATGGTTCCCTGGTTCCCAGTATCCAATGGTTCCCTGGTTCCCAGTATCAAATGGTTCCCTGGTTCCCAGTACCCAATTGTTCCCTGGTTCCCAGTATCCAATGGTTCCCTGGTTACCAGTATCCAATGGTTCCCTGGTTACCAGTATCCAATGGTTCCCTGGTTCCCAGTGTCCAATGGTTCCCCGGTTCCCAGTATCCAATGGTTCCCTGGTTCCCAGTACCCAATTGTTCCCTGGTTCCCAGTATCCAATGGTTCCCTGGTTCCTCATATCGCAGTGAAGAATTCAGTTGTGCCAAATCAGAAAACAGATAGAGACAACAAATCTAATTTTGATTCCTAATTATCAATATTTCAACTACCAAAAACTCATGTCCGATTTCCTTCCCTTGCCACCATTAGAAGAAAATAAATGAACCTGAGACAATGTTGTCGCTCCACTGTTGGGATTAGCCTCAGATTTTGTATCCAGGACTGTAATCCCCCAAAGTGAGTTACATGTAGCTGTGATTGCCAAATAAGGAGCTATCTAAACATGGCTTCATTCATGGACCTCTCGGAGATAAATCGATGTTGACCAAGTCCACCATTCTTCCTGTTTACAATTCCCTGTGGGATATTTAGGTGTACAACCAGCAGAGGCGCGTAACTGTTCCGTTATAACTAGTTTAAATGGTGGCTCATAGGTGCTCTGAAATATTGAGTTTTCATACGTTTCCAATAGAAGGAATCCCCAGGAAAAAGACAAATACATATGTTATGAGTCCCCCACCTCACACTAAAATAGGGTAGAACAAATTTTTCTCTGAAAAAAGTGAGGTCAAGCAAACCATGGAAAAAGGAATCGTAACGTCAGTGGTGGCGTGTTGATTCGGAACTGCCTATTAATAGAACTAACCCAAATACACCACGGTTCAAAATTTCCAATCATTATGGCTGTGAAAGTGACTCTAGACGATCCAACATGCACGTAATCAGCAAGGCGATTTCCAATGGATTTGGGGATTTTATTTTCTTCATGGCCAAGGCGATATCACGGCTTGGCTTGATTCGGTTCAGTACACGTCAAGCACGACAATAAATCTGAGCTGCCGTAGAGAACAAAGTGAACGCCGGTTACAAAATAAATGATCATGGCTGAGTGAGACACCTCTAGTAATGGACATTGGGAAGACAATAGCGTTGTTTCTGAGGATGTTGCCTTGTTAAGTGACTCTTCTGGATCGCCAAGCGGCTTAGTGGAAAGTGGGGTTCAAGAATAGGACAATCTTGATGAATTTGAAGTTCCCGAGGTGCGGTTGGTCAAGCGATGATTGTCACAGGTGCTGAACCGGCGTTTCATGCTGATTGCCCTGGCCACTGCTACTGGTGAAGCGGGAAGTGCAGAAGTCGAGGACCTACCTTTCCGTGAAAATGCAGATCATATCAGAGCATGTAGTTGTTTTGTCTAAACCCCCCCCCCCCCTCCAAAAAGGGTCAAAACCACTTCACAAGTTCCGATGCAAAGATGCAAGATGATCATGACGCATGTGCATTACTTGTAGCTATTTGTAAAACTCTACCATACTAGCCACCAGTGACGTCAAGGGGTCATATGCATATTATTATCATACATATTTTTTACTTAGGGCTAAAAAAGCCGGGCGAACCAGTGCTTTTTTTACTTGAATTCTCAGTTACTAAATACACATTTTAAAAAGTTATTAGCCGGTATCTGCGCTATCTACTCGGCCATAAAAAGGTAATAACTAAAATATTAAGAGCACCTTTAAGCTCAAAGGGTGGCCCTTTTAAGCCTCATATTCTACAGCCTGCAGGATTTTGTTTAAAGGCACTGAACACGTTTGGTAATTGTCAAAGACCAGTGTTCTCACTTGGTGTATCGTAACATATGCATAAAATAACAAGCCTGTGAAAATTTGGGCTCAATTGGCCATCGAAGTTGCGAGAAAATGATGAAAGAAAAAACACCCTTGTTGTACAAATTTGTGTGCTTTCAGATAGGAATAAAAGGCTTCTTGCAAGAAGTTTTTTATTATTTTAGTGAGAAATTACCTCTTTCTCAAAAACTATGTTACTTCAGCGGGAGTCGTTTCCTACAATGTTTTATACTATCAACAGCTCTCCGTTGCTTGTTACCAAGTAAGGTTTTTATGCTAATATTTGTTTTGAGTCATTACCAAACGTGTACGATACCTTTGAAAGATGGTTTGGATTGGGGCTGCTCATTTATCAACACTGCCGTTAGCTTGCGGTTCCTTCCTTAGCTAGAACCCTATCATCAATCATATGTCATCCTCTAATCCATTCTTCAATCTAAATTTAAACTTGACTCTTCTTTGGACCTAAATGGTATTGAGGGAGGAAGGGGATGATCTTCAGGTTTCCTCTTGGGTTTTTTTTTAAGGTCAAATTGATTTTGATGTAGAATGTACTAAAGGTATAGTGAAATGTTGGTTTAGAGGAACACATGATTTTTTAAACAGATAATTTGAAAAAACATGTAAGCATGTTTGTAATGTTTTCATGCTAACTGTAGGTGTTATAACAGATGCATGTTTTGTCATGTTTTAGTGCTACTTTTGTTCCTGACTCCCAATTTTCCTCATCAGGAATCATTAAGAATAAAGAAGAAGAAAGTTTTGACAGTTGACTTTGAAAAAAAGAAAAGAAAAAAAAAGAACCTCATACAGTGCTTCAGAATATAAGTGAAACATTTAGCAGCTAGTTGTCCTCCAAACATTTAGCAGCTAGTTGTCCTCCAACAATCAAGGTTGAGTAAGATAGATTGTTAGAGCGTTCAGCAAATAGCAGAGACCAGGCCGCATTCCCCAGAATGTCCTGTGTAAATGTTTCCTTTTAATCTTAAATTGTCGAACTCTTTATACACCTGCATAGCTAATCACAGCTGTATTGCTTTTCCAGCAAGCAGCTCTTTCCATGGTTGCTAGGAAACGGTATCTAAGCCTTTATTTCCCCACCTCTGATAAAAGTAAAAGAATCTTATTATATATATCCTGCAATGATAATTTTTATGACAGCTTTCTGTCACAGTGAGCTGTTACTTTGTCTAACAACAATACGAATGACCTGTGATTTTATTCACTTTACAAAAGCTCAACAATTTAGCGTTCAAATAACAAAATGGACACACTCAAAAAAAGTCTTGTTACATGAGCAGAGGGCTACCATTTTTAGCATCGGGTCCGATTTCATTGCACTGCTTACTGCTAAATTCTGCGCTTACGATCACCATTTTCAGCTTACAGGGCAAGCGCTAAATTTTTGCGCAAGCTGTGTAAGCAAAGAATGCCTAGCAACGTTCAGTACGCACGTGCACAAGCAAAAGTCCCCTGTTAAACTGAGAAGTACACTGATGTAAGCGCGGAATTCCCTGCTTCCATAAGTGTGATTCTTTGTTTATGGTAAGCAGAGCTATGAAATCGAGCCCAGCTCAAAGAGGAAAACCTATTATTCCATTGATAATTTAATGTTATGAAAAGGTGTCAGTTTTTTTTAACAAAGTAATTAAAGTTCTGTCAGGATAACAGTACTGTTTCATAAATCTGTCAATGAGCAGTGATAAATTTGACAATAAAAGTTTGTTTTGTTTATCACTGTAGAAGTAAACAATTGATCTTTAGTAGAGCATTAATGTTGGCTCACTGATACATGTATCTTTTATTCTAAATCCTTCCTCTAGAAGGGATTAGGGGGGGCGGGGGGGATGGATGGGGTTGTAAAAGTAGGTCATTAGGGCACCACTGCATGCACTGGTGGTCAATAATAATTTGTGGTATGGCCAAACCCAGCATGACGAGTCCAGTTACCAACAATCCATGAATACCAGTCAGTTTTAGACTTAAAGCGCTCTGGTGGACTCAATACCATAAAGTTTTAACCATGATTTTTTAGCAAAGAAAAGGTTTGCCTTAAACGGACAGTATCCCTCACCCGCTACTACACTTGCGTGCATGCCCTCCATAGATATGGCAGTATACTGGGTGAGAGTTCATGATTCCATGTACAGCCACAGGCCTGTTTTCGATATTGCCCCTTTAAGAGAACAAAATCCAATCTAATATACAGAATGTGAGACTGGTTAAGGGAGCCTGTACATTTGTTCAGAGAAATATTTTGCCAAAAAGCATATGCAATTGGTTGTCAAACTTATCAGACCATGATCGGACTTAGTAATTGTACCAAGCAATTTGAACAAATCAGAATAAATAATTAAATTGATGTAAAGCTAAGTAAGATTCAGACAGGCAATAAGAAAGAAAAAAGCATTTTGACATATTCCAAAAGAGCTTAACAAGACATGTAATTACTGTATACACTTATTTCTCAAAAACCTGAGCATAATTTGTCAAAAGATTTTCATAGGATATTTTTATGATATGTGTCTTGAATTCTAAGTAAGTGAATTAAAGAAATACACTCTTCCGAAATCCAAGGCTCTACCGTTTTAAATTTATATAGCTGCTTCATCCGTGTATGTAATTTGTGCTTGTAGTTCTGCAGTCCTACTTTAGCTAGACACCAAGTGCAAGAATTGTTGAATTATTTGATAATCATCAATCTTCCGTCCATGATTTCCTTCCAGATGGCCAAGCAGCCTGTACTTGATACATACACTGCCTTCACCAATAACTTCAACCGTGCCAAAGAATTAATCAGCAAAGCCTCCGCCAAGCCAGCTTTCTTCAAGTTTCTCGAGGTAAACATGTCGTGCATTGTACTCATGCCGAAGACAATTCTCATTAATTTCCTTTGTGAAGTGTCTCTTAAAGTGTAGCCACAAGTTCAGTCACATTAAACAGAAAAGCTGCTACATTCTCAATGGATTAAATTGAAGAACCATCCAATTATTAATCAGATGTTCCCTAGGGTTCTTTAAAGGCACTGAACACGTTTGGTAATTGTCAAAGACCAGTGTTCTCACTTGGTGTATCCCAACATATGCATAAAATAACAAGCCTGTGAAAATTTGGGCTCAATTGGTCATCAAAGTTGCAAGAAAATGATGAAAGAAAAAACACCCTTGTTGTACAAATTTGTGTGCTTTCAGATAGGAATAAAAACTTCTTGCAAGAAGTTTTTATTATCTTCGTGAGAAATTACCTCTTTCTCAAAAACTACGTTACTTCAGAGGGAGTCGTTTTTCTACAATGTTTTATACTATCAACAGCTCTCCGTTGCTTGTTACCAAGTAAGTTTTTATGCTAATATTTGTTTTGAGTCATTACCAAACGTGTACGATACCTTTAAATGGCCAGTACACACAAGAAGAATTTATATTAAAATGGAAACTTCTCATCTGGGATAGTTTGTGCAATAGATCATCCCAAATGAAATAAAGTAATTTTAAGACATCAGACTTGCAAAGATTGTGTTCCCAATGGTAATTAGTGTATTTAAATCTGCCGTGGAATAACTCTGTTCACTAATCACTTAGCATGTTTGCTTTGCTGAAAATGACAGCAAAAACATAAAACTCTTAGCAGCGAATTTCTTTTTAAAAAACATGAAAAACTCTTGTTACTTATTTTGAAAGGTTATAATTCACAAAAGGTTAAACGAAGCCAACATTGAAAAAAAAGGGGGGCCTTCCTTTTCTTTGGAATTTTAGCCCTAGATGCTATCCAGGGAGAATGATTGACAAGTGGTTTGGGGTTGACATGTGCTTCTTTTAGTTTGACATGTGGGTTGATTGGAATTCGTAGAAACGGTTAACGAGAAGTCACAAGTTCCGTTTGAACTGTTCAGGAAAATAAACGTAGATGCACAACCCCTAAAAGATTTCAAATAATTTTTTTGGCAGTATTCATTGGAAAGAGGATAGTTTATATATATCCCTCCAATTTGTTTGAACCTTAACATTAAGGTTTTTTATCAAGGTTTGTTATCTCAAAGTGCAAACAATAGTTCAGTCTTAGCCAATGCCTGTGTTTGCCATTGAGGGGGGTCCTTTTGAAGTGTTAAGTAGACACCTAATTTGATTGATTAGCATGCTGAAATACACTAACATCTTCAGCTACAGAAGTAACATGTGTGAATGTGTTTGCAGTTATGAGCACTGTACTTCTTTTCATCCTTTTCATCTTCTCTTATCTCTTATTTTCTTCAGGGTTTTTTCCCCGCCCTTTTTTTGATTAATTTCTTGTAAGATTGTCACAGGTTGTTCTTCAGAAGTCATTGAAGTGAAATGACCATGAACAAACTTGTATCATGTATGAAGTTTAGCTTCTTCATCAAACACGAAGACAACATTGAACAAGGAATATAAAGGAAGAATGTATGGAAATTAATTTGTATTGCTTCGAACAAGATTACAAGAAATGCAGGCTGCAACTTTTCAGTCGATCAGCTAATTTCCTCTTTCTCGGTTTCTCAGCTGTGCCTGTGAAAACTGAAAAACACCGTTCAAAGTCGTTCCGTACCCGACACTTTCTTCTTTTTGACAAACTGAGTGGCGTGTCGTGGCCGAGCGGATAAGAACACCGGACTCAAGCTCTGGTGTTTCTGATTAGCAGAGTGTGGGTTCGAGTTCCGGTCGTGACACTTGTGGCCTTAAGCAAGACACTTAACCATTATTGCTGCATCCTACGGATGGGACGTTAAGCCGTAGGTCCTGTGTGTTGTGTAATGCACGTAAAAGAACCCAGTGCACTTATCTTAAAGAGAAGGGGTTCGCCCCGGTGTTCCTGGTTTGATCGGCAGCATATTCTGTAGCTGGAACTTTCTTCTTTTTGACAAACTGAGTTGGATGCCTGGGGTATGCACTACAAGGAAACTCATGGGAAGACTCAGATTTTGAAAAGAGAAACATTTTAAACAAAATACAGAGTTATCTTTAATCAGATACATTTGTAAAAATAAATTCTTTGTGAGGTGGTATTATAAATACTGATTTCACATATTCAGGAATGCTGTGAAAAAGTAGGAATGATGAAGATTGGGAGGTGGAGTTGAGGAAGAAGATTTGAGGATTTTGAAAAATATGGCGTGACGTGGCCGAGTGGTCAAGCACACCGGACGCTCTGGTGTTTTTGATCAGTATAGTATAATAATAATAACACAGCATTTGTTGGGCGCACTTTCTCTGTTAAACATTCACAGGCGCTGGTCTAGGTAAATCTTGACACTTGTGTTCATAATTAAGCAAGACACTTAACCATTATTGCTCCATCCTTCGGCGCGGATGGGACGTAAAGCCGTTGGTCCTGTGTGTTGTGTAATGCACGTAAAAGAACCCAGGACACTTATCGTTAAGAGAAGGGGTCTGCCCCGGCGTTTCTGGCAGTGGCTGCTGAATGTGCCGCAGAACCTTGTAAACCCTTACAAGGTGTTACATAAATGGGTCTGATAATTCAAAAAACTTCAAAAACCTGTCTGGGAATTAATAAAGATTAGCGCTTTGAGACGCCCATAGATAAAGCACTATATAAAAACTAATTGTTATTATTATTATTATTATTATTACTGTATAATATTTATTCTGCATTTTGATGTTGCAGGAGAGAACTAAGGAGCACAAGGAAAGATTAAATATAGATGACCTCATCATTCAACCCATACAGAGAATTCCAAGATATGAACTACTTCTCAAAGTAAGCTCAGAGTTTAAAAGCCTATTTTTGATGTAATTTTTGATACCATTCCTTGATTCTATGTGTGTGTAGGTCTAAGATACTCAGAATAAGGCTGACTTTTGGATGTGACCTAACGCCATAGGTCTTGTGTTTTGTGTAATGCACGTAAAAGAACCCAGCTACACTTATCGCTAAGAGAAGGGGTTTGCCCCGGTATTTCTGGCAGTGGCTGCCGTCTGCTCCGCAGCACCTTGTAACCGTAATTCAAAAAGTGTTTCTCTTTGTTCAAGCGCCTTGAACACCTTACTGGTAGATAGGTGCACTATAAGACTTCAATATTATTATTTATTATTATTTTTATTGGGCGATTGGGTTGGCGTAGTGGTTTTTTCTCGCCTTCCACCTCTAGGATCCCGGTTCGAATCCAACCGGGGGCACAATGTGGATTGGGTTGTTAGTCCCTAACTGATTGTGTGGGTTTCCCTGGAATACTAGGCTTTTCCTCCCACATCTAAAACTGAAACTTCTTTCTTTGTCTTCTCTCCATGGGGTTCTTGGCTAGTACAGTGATTAAGTTCGCTTTACTGAGAATTCTTGGCTTCACAACCAGAATAAATGAGACAATACATGCAGCTGATGATACTGTGTGCAGGCAGGTGATACCTTGTTAGTTAAGATTGAGATTTAAGGCTACGGGACGTAGCCCTACTCGAGGAGTTACCAGCACAAAGAAAAATATGATCTTTCTTTTGTATGCTGTGATAAAATGAAATAATAATAATAATAACAATAATAACAATGCGCTGTACAGAGTCAATAGAGTTCAAACAATACATTTTGAGTAGTATACAAAATGTCCATTAGATTGCAGTTAAGATCTTGAGCCTAGGTGATAAGAAGTGATCCAACCTTGCCTGGATGTTCAGATGTCAAAAGCCTCCTCACTTGATCCTTAATTGAGCTTCACTTAACGTCTTATCAAACAATAATTCCATTTCCCTCCATTAATACTTTGACTAGACTTTTTCTCTCTTTTATTAAAGGTTTTTTTTGTTAAGATAAGGTCAAATTTGAATATGTATTCATAAATACTTGGACAGTTTATCCATTCTGATTGGCCGAGAGGAGATTAAGAGGCCATAAGACCTTAAAAAAGTGTCAGTTGTTGTAACTCATTGGCCTGAAGGTCTGTCAAATTGTTAACTTTAACATAGAAGTTTAATAACTTGCAGTTCAGATTTATTTATCAGATTATTTTTTTTCAAAATGCTTGGATTGTGCATCTTTAAGTACTTTGTTTGCCCAAACAAGTACATGATCTGCCCACATATTATTCATTTATGTAGGCCAAACAAATGTCAAGATTTTGCAAGTTGCATTCATTGGCAAAACCTTGGAATATTTCAGAGAAGAGAACAAAATCATCTGCCAGACACATTTTGAGTTTTTCAGATGGAATAGTAAATCATACATGGATTAGGAGTTCATCACTTCCACAAGGATAATCGACTCATTTTCCTTCGGACTTAAGTCCAGGTTCCAACTCATGATTTATATTTCAGTTGCTTCTCCAATATGAAGCAATTACCGGTAATCAGCTGGAGGTTTTTTATGTGCATCATGTACATGAAGGCAATGAACTCTCGGTGAACCAGTGTTCATCCTACGTGCTTGCTTTTCAACCGATACGCTCAGAGCTTCTTAAGTTACATTCCCTGAAACATTCACATTATACATGTTGTGGAGATTTAATTTTCTGTTTATTTCTCGCTTTGGGTAAAGATATGGGGTGTCATAGCCAAGCGGTCTAGGGGTTCTGTAATTAACAGAATGTGGGTTTGAATCCTGGCCTGGTCGGTGGCGACACTTGTGTCCTGGAGCAAGGCACTTTATCCTAATTGCTTCTCTCCACCCAGGAGTACAAATGCGTGCCGGTGAGAGCTGGGGAGTATCCTGTGACGGACTGGCATTCTGTCCAGGGGGAATTAGATATATTATCAGTCGTTTAATGCCAAGGAAACGGATATAAACACCGGCCTGATGAGCCATATTGGCTCGGGACAGACTTTACTTTATTTTACTTAGATATAGGGTGACTGGAGTCCTAATACTGCTATGAGGTAAATAATTGCTAAGCGCAATAAGGTTTTTTGGGGGTTTTTGTTTTACAGAAAGTGGACCGGCCCAAATACCATGCTTGAGATCAAAAAATTTGCTTATTTGCTTGGAAAATGAACTATTGGAGTTAGGTCCTTAAAGGTTATTTGACAATTTGTGCTTTACCTATACTGATTCCTTGCACCAATGCCTCACAGAGCTACTGTCTGCCACACTGGCCATTTTGAGAGTCCAATTGCACATTAAATTTATGGTAAGTGTGTAAACGCTATGCAGCCTAAAAGGCACACTACACTGTATAACACACAGGGGCAATGACTCCCAAAATGGCGCAACCAAGATTATTGTGATGATGACGTCGGGTGAATTGGGTCAGTAGATATCTAAATGGCTTATGGATGTAAACAAGGATCCTTCAAGCATCAAGCTCTTGATGCAAACATGCAAACACAAGTGGTCCTCTTTGCCCCACATGTCAAAATAGTATTTAAGATTTATTTTTGCTTTTGAAACGTCTGTAAATAGGTTCTAATCTGGAATTCCTTCTTTTGGGGTCTAATTTTCCTGAGAAAGAGCTACTAAGAAGACTATACTTTAATGGGATCATATTCTAAAGAATCAAGGACAAGACTACAGCAAGAAATTGCCCTTGCCTCTGTGTCCTTAGCTTGACCTTGTTCTTGAAGAAAGATGGCATATTCATCTTGAGAACATAGTTTGTCTGACTTGATTCTATGTACGAGAGAATATTAAATGTGCGTATTGAATCTGAAATGGATCGCCGGATGGAGATCAATTTCAATTTAACAAGGAAGGACAATTCTGAAATCTGAATTCCTTTTCAGCCACCAGATTTGAGCTACTTCTACTTTAAAGGGGTACGTTGCGTTCTGATTGGGCGCTTTGGGCTATAAGAACCGTTGTTTTGAAATGAATGTGGTTGGAAAGACATTTTAAAAGTAGAATATATTGATTTACACAAATATCTCTTGAAATTGTGTGTGGTTTCTGTGTAATTTCATGTCAGAACAAAGTCTGCTATTTTGTAGAACCAAATTTTTAACTCCACAAAATGGCGGACTGTATGTTCGGATGGTTGTATTTTAAGAGGTAAATTTATGTGTTTTTTTTTTTAAATCACTACTCACTAATTACAAAACACTTTAGGTGTCTGTGGACATGAAAAACTCTTGAAAAGGATAAGGAGTAATTCCAAACAGCAACATTTTGACAGATTTGAAGGCAATGTGCCCCTTTAACCAAAAGCGTTTTGAACAAATTTCAAAAGTGCAGTATATCTAAAGGTATAGGTAGGACTTGAGCCAAGAATCCCTCCGTTTGTTTTTTCGTGATGACAATGAATCCTGAAGACAGTCGTAGTTTGGCATAACACCATGACCAGCTAGCTCCCTTCTAGATCTTGCTGTCACCCTGGAAACAGAAGAACAGCATTTCAGATGGAGATTTTCCTGCAGCCGTTGCCATGGAAATGATTATACTAAGCAAACAAAAACACTCCGTGTTGATATTAAACTGTTATCCCTAATCAAAAAGAGGAAATCAGAGGCTTTTTATAGATGATGAAGCCCCGCTACACGATCTAGCAGTAGCAGAGTTTACAAAGTTCCATCACTAGTACAAAAAGAGGGAAATTCTGTGAAGATCCCTAGCTCTATTTGGGTAAACAGTCATGTTGTTGCTCCTCATGATAGCCGCGTTCTGAATGAGGTGGCAATTCAACAGTACGGGACTGCGTGGGAAATATTTAGTTTCAGTCCCCGTTTACAAGCCTCTGGAAACCAGCATGATGATGAAACATAAGGCCCCGAGTTTAAAAGCGGACGTTCTTTTCTCTTAATCTGTGTCGTACCCTGGTCTTCTGCAAATACCCCCTTATGCTGAAATGGCACAGATTCATGTTTCATCAGATAATGATTCGATTGCTTATCACCCCTCCCCATCAGTGTTTGCCTCCTGCTGCCAATGCAAACAATGTTCAAAACGAGTTACTTCGAGAGCAAATACTTGACTGGACAGCAAATTCTGCACCTCCCTCCTTCCATTCTCAAAAAAAAATTATGGAAATGAAAAAAGGAGACAAGACTGTATCGTGGGATGGAGGTTGATCTTAATCAGTATGCCAATGTGTTTAATTTGAGATCAAAATGTACGCTTGTGTCCAGGCTTGATAAGTTTGCTCCGATGACCCTGGTATTAATAACATTCCAGAATAGTCCAAGATTAGATTGAGTGTTGTTGTGATATGATTCTCAGTGTATTCATTAGGATCTTAATCTTTTTTCATTTGGTAATTTTATTTTGTATGTTAAGGATTTTGTTTTCCTTGGGAGGGGGGAGGCATTTATCTTGACCATCAGAAACTAGAGTTGTCTTTCTATAGTAGTCTACTGTTTGTACACAGCCAAGTGAATGCAGTGTAAATCACACCAAAGCCAGTTTTAGCCAGATTTAAAGAGGGTGATACAAAGTTTACATTCATAATTTGTATAAGGTGAAGATTTTCTTAACTTCACAGTACAAATCATGATCAACTTTTGCATAAATATGTTTATTTAAAATAATATAAAGAATGAGGTAAAGTTTAAACTAGGAAAAAATTTGGAAAAGAATTTCCCTCCAATTAGTTGTATAATATTAATTGCTCATCAGAGTAGTGAGGGGCATAATGATACTTCTGTTACAAGAATTTCACAAGCCATTTTGAGATATGGTAGACACCATACTAATGCACTATGAGGTTTGGGTAAATTTGTCTGTATACACCCAAACCAAACCGTGCACTCCTATAGTGTCCACCATGTCCCAATAACTGGATTGGAAAGTTGAATTTGACTTATTTTGTTGTTATTTCTCGTCATTTTCTTCTCTCAGGAGTTGATAGACAAAACCCCTGAAGACCATCCTGATCAGGAGAGTCTACAGCAGGCCCTTAACACGGTCAAGACTCTGGCTACGGCCATTGATGAGAGCAAGAACGTTGCTGACAAGGCCATCAAGGATGAACAGGCCTTACGAGGACTGGAAGGGATGATCGATGGACACGTGGAGCTGGTTTCACCCCATAGGAGGTTCATACGTCAGTTAGGGTTCACTGAAATGGTACGGGTCGCTGTTGTAAGTTTTCGTTAATTCCATGTTCTGTCCGTTGGCTTGTATTTACCACTGTCTCCAAATTGATCACTGGCTGCAACCCTGCTATTCCCTAACAATTATTAATGTTCAGGAAGGAGAAATTTCAGACATTAATCTGAATTCTGTCTGGTGAAAACAAATAGCTGTTATTTTCTTCAGATTTAAAAAAGATAGCGTGCTCTTTGATCCACTTCTCTAGAGGCTGCTTGAAATCTATAACTCCAGGGGTACCAAAAGGTGGAAATGCCACCATTTCAACGTACCTTTTAGAATTTGGATCTTAGTTTTTAGATTTTGTTGTCAGCAATGACTCTCACCTGTGAAATTTGTAACGTACCATTGTTGCGATCTAAGGACTTTATTCACGGGAAACTTCCAGAAAACCTGTGTGAGATTTTGTGAAATTCTGATCTACATTTCAGTCAGTGACGTTGATAAAATACAGACAACGAACTGAGGTAACAAACAAGAGAATGGACTCAGAGAACAGAATTTAAGATTAACTGGATTTGACGCATTATATTCTCAACACTCTGCCATTTACATTAGATATTTATGTGCGTTTTAGAGACTGTTCGTTTGGAGATGTTTTTAGGTTGCTGTACTTACTAAACTGTGTCTTGTTTTCTGGCAGGGAGCCACAATTTCAGTAGATCTGATGAACAGTATGCGCATGTACACGCACACACTGTGCGTGAGATCCACTATGCACACTGACCTTTAACCGTCTGTGAATTAGTTTAATTTGCGCGTCAAGCAGCGCCCTCAAGTGACCATTTTGTTACAATATATATTACTTTGTGCAAAAAGAAAAGAGATTTCCCAACTTCAAGCTTTACAGACAGTTGAGTAGTGTCATTGTTTCTTTTACTTCTACAAGTTCATTTGAATCCTATATGGATTTGATATGTTTGAAAAACAAATCTCCATGCATCCAATTCTTTGCATTGTAACCATTTTCAGGCTGCTTGGGGGTCATGCAAAATAACAAGTATTGTCACAATGAGCTGTGTGCATAATTGTATTACAAAACATTCACAAAATCTTTAATGTGAGGAGCACAAATTATTTCACCATAGCTTCTCCTGCAATGGGGGTGGGGAAATCAAAATTGCTATGCACTTTGCATTTTTTCTGCATAAATTTAAAGCAGTGGCTCACGGTTGGGACCTTGACCATATTCATCAGGGAATTGTCTTGCATCACAATTACAGTTTCATCATATTTTAATTGCCTTTATGTAGTTTTCTTGCATTAATGAAATGCATAAACATAATAATAACATCAATGAAAAAAACCCAGTTTGTTTACTTGTTTTGCATCACATGAATTTGGTTTAACATACGCCTTTACGTGGTCACAAATACGGCAAATTGATGCACAGCATATCTTTCCTATGATTTACCTCCAAAACTGACTGGTATACAGTAAACTTGTACGTGGTGTATTATAGAGCAACACAGACTTGTATACTGATAGCTCATCCTTCTCATTACAGCAAAAAGGTGCCAGGAAAGACCGATGTCTGTTTCTCTTTTCTGATCTCTTGCTTTGTGCTTCAGTCAAACGTCGTACTGGTGGCATTAGGCGGCCCTCAATATCAGCGTAAGTAAAGCTAGCTCGGGAAATGAGGGAAGATATTCATTCTGAAAAAAAACAACCCATTGTATGTGTGGGAGTTTTGTTTTTGAATGTCTAATGGTAATGTCAAAGTACTGTTTTAAAAGGTCATAAAAGTTTTTTATTAAAAATTTCATATTTAGCAGTGATTTATTGTGGAACAAAATGAGTGTTTTTTAGGTTTTGATGATGAATTATGGTGTATTTTTGTAAAAAGATAAATTATTTAAAAGCATTTTTTTAAAAGCCAAACTCTTTTTCCATTTTATTGGGCAAAAAATAAACCACAGCAATGATTTGTTGAGGGTTTTAAAGTATTTGCCAATTCCAATTTTATTTTTTACACAAGTAGATGCTTTGGCTCATCTCCAGCTGTCACTATTTTCCTCCTTTTTGTTTGATATGATGGAGGACTTTTGTCAATCTCTGTCAACCTGTTTGAAGCCCCAAACCAAAAGCACAAAACCTATCAAGCAGAAGAAAGTATAAAAGCCCCTGGATTTCTGCAATCTGGTAATGTTTGCTAATGACGTGTGGCTTACATATCCATCATATTGTACGTCACAAGTAGCTTTTACTGATTTACATTGACGTCACAGACACTTCCCAGTTAAAAAGGTGAAATGATCAAGACTGTAGATTGTTCAAGAGCTAACTGCCCTGTCAAAAGAGAGAGAGGTGCTTGGCCTCGGAGAAATTTATGTAGGTGCGGGCTACTTCTATGAAAAATTGATCTTTTAAGTATAGGTACATTAAGAGTTGCGTCTTGTTCAAAGCTGTGCATATTTGTAAATCTTCCTGAAATTTCAACAACGAAATATGAAAGATCGAGTATTCCTTCAGCAAAAAGAAACATGCAATCTCTCAACCACATTTTTTAAAGGAATAATCTCAGCCCTTTCCCTCTTGATTTGTATAAATCTGTGATAATTTTATAGTTGCCAAAGGATCATTTCTGCCCTTGCTGGGATTCTTAAATGTTTATCATAGAAATTCCAGGCCATGAAATATTATGCTATCAATTTCATTTGCACTGTCAATTTGGAAGGACTTTACCCCTGGACTATATAAACTGGTGGGGATGGGGAATTTTTTATTGAGTCATTTTGGTGGAAGTATTCTGGGGATTATTTGTGTAAAAGATAAAAAGATGTGTGTGGTTTTTTGTTATCATAGTGCCACAAGATATTATTGTTATCTGTATCAAAACACCACATATGGTCTGATTTCTGAAAAGATACATGTTGGGTCTTTTTCACATGTTTTAACCACTTAATGTTGGAATTTAACTAAATGTTACCATGCCTCTAAGTGGTTTTACATTTTCCGAACTTTCCGAACTTGAAAAGCAATTTTTTTTTAAAGATTATGGTAGTCACAATGAAACCCTGAATAAATATTGCAAAGACAACAAATGTTCTCATAAAATGCGCATGATTATTCGGTCCAGGAAATGGCATCCATAATAGAAATGAGCAACCAATGACAGTTGTAGATGACAGTTGTAGATTATTGCCTTTCATATCAACAGTCCGCCCCACAAACCAATTGTATTTGGTATTTTTTGCCTTTAGAGAAAAGTTTTTAAAATTTGTGATGCTTTGCACGGATCATTAAACACATAACTTCAGTGGGAATCTTGCCATGTTCAGCTTAGCTAGAATGATGTGATGAAATATTTGGGAAGGTGTTTTTTCTGTATTTAAGTGATTTAGTTTTTGAGATATTTAGAGTCAAAGTTTTATTTGATGGGGTACAATGCACAAATGGCATAGATGGTTGGTTGTTTGTGTCCAAGAGTAATGAGAATGGAATGTCACGCCTAGTTGTGTAGTGTTGTTGATGCTGGTGGGACATTGCTTCGGCAATAATGTTCCGCATTAGTGATACACTCAGGGTATCTAAACATTCAGTGTGTAGAGTAGCAAAGCTTAATGTGTCGCATCAATGGTTTTCTTGAGCGTTTCTCTTAGTGTCCTGCTGGCCCCACTATAGAAGAGCAGAAATCTTAGTGATGCAACAAAGGGATGTCCCATCCTCTTTCTATTAGCATTATTTATGAACTCAAACTCGGCCAAGCTTATAACTGAGTCAAATTGTATATTTATAAGCGCATATGATCAAATTTAGGTAATAATGTAAATTTGTCTCAGTAAAAGAAAGGTTAATTACCTCTAAAAATGTGGAATCCATTTTTGAAGCTAAGCTTGCTAAAGCCAAGACAAGATGATTACTTTTTTTCTGCAAACAACTGTAAAGAGATGGTTTCTGCTCTTGGGATCATTTATGTAGTTAGATGACATTGGTTTATAACCTATGATTGGAATAATGGGTAGTAAGCCTATACTTATAATAGGATAAAACATACATCAAAATACTTTAAAAGGGTTTAATAATATTACAAAGAACTCTGACCAAATAACAATTGAAGAGGAGCTCGTATAGGTTGAATTCAGTTTTGTGATTCAAATATTTTCCAATAGAAAAAATTACAAGTGTCTAACCTCACGTTAAAATGGTGTAAAATGACGTTGTATTTAATACCCTTCCAGTGGGAATTTGTCAACATCCAAAAACATCCATTGACATCACATTTCAAATACATGGGTCTGTACATTTTTGTACCGGAATTCTTTTAAGTTCATTTCTGAATGTTGATGATATTCAATCAAAAAGACATTGTATTTGACCTTCTGACTGATCCAAAAATTCCTCTTGTGAATGTACAGACCCATTTCTTGCTCATGTCCAATGACCTCATGTTTCAAATTTCGCTCTGAAAGAGTATAAAATAAAGTAACATTTTACACCATTTAAACATGAGGTTAGAGATTTGTAACTTTGTTTCCACTTTCATTAGGACTCTACTGGAAAATGAGAGAATCACGGCTGAATTTGACATTGGAGCCCCTCTTCAAGATTTTTTTTTTTAATGAAGTAAAACAAATTGCTGTCCTTTTGAAATGCTTTTATCTCGGATTACAAACCTGGACTGAATATCTCCCAAGGCAATGTTTAAGCAGAAAATTTAACATTTCTCGGATTGAATTTTTTTTTAATCCATTTCTCTAAAACCACATTCCTTAGAAGGGAATTGTTTCTCAAAATGTTATACATTATCAACAGCTGCAGTGCTTCTCATCAAGTAAGTTTTTATGATGGTCATTCATTTTGGTACACCATCCCCTTTAACAACTAAGTGTTAAAACATACTCTATATGCACCACTGAGACAGTACATTTTGTGTGATGTAAAAACAGAGATTTACAGCGATACAATCACTGAAGTTGAGCCCAGTTCATCTGGGAGTAAATCCTTTGCAGTAAATTCATGTCACATATCAATTTCACTTCATATTCACGTTCATTTTGAGTGTGAACCGTACTTAACTGTACCCCAAGGTACCCATGGTATATAGTTACATTAAAGGGAAAGCACATTGTTTTAGGGTAGAAGTGAATTACTTTCCATCCTCGTTCAAAACACATAGACATCCATCCTGTGATTTTTTTTTTTTAATTAGCATTAAAGGTATCGTACACGTTTGGTAATGACTCAAAACAAATATAAGCATAAAAACTTACTTGGTAACAAGCAACGGAGAGCTGTTGATAGTATAAAACATTGTAGGAAACGACTCCCTCTGAAGTAACGTAGTTTTTGAGAAAGAGGTAATTTCTCACTAAAATAATAAAAAGTTTTGCAAGAAGTTTTTATTCCTATCTGAAAGCACACAAGTTTGTACAACAAGGGTGTTTTTTCTTTCATAATTTTCTTGCAACTTCGATGACCAATTGAGCCCAAATTTTCACAGGCTTGTTATTTTATGCATATGTTGGGATACACCAAGTGAGAACACTTGTCTTTGACAATTTTCAAACGTGTTCAGTGCCTTTGTCTGGGATTTCTTTAGCAATTTATGGTTTGTCTTCAAATGCTATTTCCTTGACATTTCAGACGGAAAGATCTCTCTGGAGGTTTGGCACTGGTATGAAATTTTTAATCAGTGAGTTTTCAAATTGAAAAAAATAAAATTATTTGTTTTTGATTCTTACCAATCCTAGTGAAAAATTGCCTTGTATTGACCCCTTGCAGATGAGGAACGCACCTCCGCAAATTAATAATAAATAATAATAATAATAGTGGCTTCTAATATAGCGCACATATCCGTCACTCAGTGACGCTCAAGGCGCTTTTAAGGTTAATTATTTTCCTGCAAGGTATTGTGGAGCTACGTTTTTGAAGTATGAGACCAAGTCATTTACATAACACCATGTAATGGTTTACAAAGGTGCTGTGGCGCAATAATGCTGCCGATCAAACCAGGAACACCGGGCGGGGCCCTTCTCTTGCACTGGGTTCTTGCACTGGTTTTTTTACAACACAACACAACACACCTACGGCAAACAACGTCCCATCCGAAGGACGAAGCATGTGGGTAAGTGTCTTGCTTAAGGACACAAGTGTCACGCCTGGGATTCAAACCCACACTCTGCTGATCAGAAACACCAGAGCTTGAGTTCGGTGTTCTTATTCGCTCGGCCACGACACGCCAAAATGCGCATCTACCACATGTAAATGCGCTGCGCGTCATGAAAGGGGTTGATAGCATTGCAAAATGTGTCAGTTGCTACTCAAGAATCTTCATTTGCTACTCACTGTTAACATTCAGGGTTCATAAAACATGTTCAGTCTAAACATTTTGCTATTTCTGCTGGATGAATTCTTTCCCTGAATCCTGTACTTTTGTAGGGTCATAAAATATTTCTGTCAACGTAATGCTGATTTATAGGCAAAATTATCAAGAAAAATACCAGGAAAGACAGCTGAACGTTTCAGCTGAATACAGTGTTTACTTGTTGAGAAAACAGCCAAAAACTGTCAATGTTTAGCGATGTGCCAGTGGGTACCAACCGCATCTCTGGTCACATCATTCACGAACAGACACCACGGAAATTTCAATTTTCAGTCAACCCTTAAAAATCTGTGAAACGATTCACGCATCTCTGGCCACAGCATTCACGAACAGACACCACGGAAATTTCAATTTTCAGTCAACCCTTAAAAATCTGTGAAACGATTCACGCATGAATCGTTTCTCAGATTCAAATGTTTTTGGGTGAAATTTTTTCCCAACCATATTACTTCGAAGGGAATCCTTTCTCAAAATAGTTTATACTATCAACAGCTGCAGTGCTTCTTACCAAGTGGTCATTTATTTTTGGAATATTTACCAGTCTATGACCCTACCTTTAAAATCCAGTGAATTCCTGCTAAGTATTCATAGCTTCCTCTGCATGTAGACTAGACAAGCCGATAAATACAGTTTACATAAATAGAGTTTAAGGTCAAAACCCTCCAATAATCAATACCTAACTACGTACAGCGTAGCTGCATTATCAAATTATCAAGCCCACTTTTAACAGTATTATTTCATTTTACAGAATTAGCTCTGTTAATTGTCTACTTTATAGATATAAGTTATTGGGTCTTTCCATTACCTTGCACATTTCGTATTATCAAGACAAAGTGGATAATTACTTTGCTTGTTTTACAGATAAAACACAGTGGTTGTTTTCTCCCTTCAATTTTAATGTAAAATCAAAGCGATGTATTTTCTTTATTCTCTGCGGGGAGACGCATTCATTTCAAGTGTTCCATTTTGAAGGAAAGCAAACAAAAATCAGTGTCAAGCACAAAGTGTTGTTGATGTTATTATTTTTATTTTGTTTCTCTTCGCAATTAAAAGACAAATCGACACAACTTAAGTAAGGAGGAAAAGTCATTTTCCTTTATTTAAAAGCTTTAATCCGCCAACAAAACATCCAATGGGGTAGGAGTTGAACCAGGAATTAAGAAAGTAGGCCTATGTATATAAATATGAAAATATAAATGATATAAAAATATAAAAAGATGAGCAGAGTGAAATAAAATCCTACAAAGTAAAGAAATGCCAACCCTTACCTTGAACCGAGCAAAAAACTGTTGATTATTTAAATGAAGACATTTATGAAGAACAGCATAATTATTTCAATGGGTAAATCAAATTCCACAGTGCAGGCAAAGCTAAGGAAAAAAGGAATGCTTTAATAAAGCATCAATAAAGGAATTTGGAAAGCAGAGAAATCTCTATGGTTGTTGATTTGAAATAAAGGGTTAACAATAGCAGTGTACAATACTGGATCATTTTTTCAACAAAGGCCATGAACTTCAGATATTTGATTTACAGAGTAACTTGTGGGTTTACAAATTATTTAAGAGGCGTTGCACACGAGTTGGTCACTTCTAAGTGTGGTGTACCCTGTAGGGGTGATTTTCTTCCCAATTATCGCCTCCTCTAACAAGGACTCAAGCTCCTCCCCCATCCCCTCCAAAGTTGCTTAGCAAACTTGTTTGATGCTCACCATCATGACAAGAGATGACTTCTGGTCCATAACGACCCTTAGAGCATTCGAGAGATACTCTAATCAGCATCTTAAGGACCCCCTAATGGAATGGTCTTCAACTCCTCCTGGTTCCCTCCTCCACTCTACTTGACCTCCAATGACCTTCTCCCTAATGGCAATTAGCTGCTTGGCTTCCACAACCTCCTTTTATCTCTGATCAATAAAATAGGTCCATCCAATATTTTGTTATCTTCTGCCTTTTTCCCCCCTCTATCTACTTTGTTATTTTTTAAAGTGCACGAAAGGGACAAATGGTGATGTGTCTGTACTCTGGAATTGTCTCTTGGTCTGGACATATGAAATGTTAATTGACGTAATTATAGAAGCTCAGTTATGTATGTATTTCATTTATTTAATGTTCTTAATGGGCAAATATGTTAGTATTTATTAAATATTTTAGAAAGAGGAACAAGGCTATGAATGAGCAATGGGGTTAATTTGGTCACTATAGTGTCGTGCCAAAATAGGACAGAATGAACTGTTTTCATTATGGTTCTGGAATTATGCTGTATAAACCATCAACTCAATTAACAATATGCTAACAAACGTAAGGATTATTCCCCATAATAAATCACATGACATCATCAGGATAGTTAGACGGAGTCTCGAAGTACTTCAACATAATATGATGTACATAATATGATAATTAGAAGAAAAAACACATTAATTATGTATACTGAGATACAAAAATTGTGTTCAAGATTACTAACTTGAATCAATATTTTCTTATGAAATAGCTATAAAATAGGGGTGCCTATATTTTTATATATATATAATTTTAAAATATCATTTTTTTACTTTGTCAGATGAGTCTGTGACGGCACGTCTGGTCATTCCAACCCTGTTGTCATGGGGATGAAATGTTGATAAATATTACAATATTTATGCAGCCGTTTGGTTATCTTTCCAAATCCAGACAAATGATTAACAGAGAGATGCATTCCTAAATTATATAAATGTGTCATCTCACAGTGAATTTATTGCCAACTTTCGTCGCCAATTGTATATTTTTCTTCACTTATTTTGAAATGCCATCAAGTTGGTGGAGCAGAGCAATTGAGAAATTATTTCGGAAAGTAAGATTTTGTCCCACTGTCTTTTTAACTTTCTCAATGTTTATTTGCTTCAATTTAGTCCTTATTAATATTATTATTATTATTACAAATTGTTTGTTGCATTTAAAAAAATGTTCTAATAGCCAAAAAATGATCGTAACCCTCATCTAAAAATGTAAACACAACAAAACAATTTGTATCATAGGTTGAAAAACATAATTTAAAATGTACTTCTCCGTCTTGAAAGGATTTCTTTCTAAGCCTGTATCCTTTGTCTCATATTTGCTGGGTCTATTTAAATAGAGATTTGTGCCATGATTTGACATTTTTAGCAATCACTACTCTTTCGGAGCCTCGTTACCAAGGGCAGCGCGCCATATCGGTACCTCTTGTCACCAACCCCCGGTAGGGTTGGGCTGACAAACAATGCTGATTGGCTCCTCATAATGACTGATTTGCTTGCACACTTGTTAAAAAATGTTAAGCGCTTTTATGATGCTTAGCACGTGTGTGTCAAAATGCTAATGTTTTGATGCGATCCCATTTCATTTGAATCATATTTTTTACCTGGTCACCTTAAACTGCATACAGTTAAACATGTCACAAGAACAGAGAAGAATCAGAGGGGACCAGTTGCTCTTTCACTTGATGCCTCTTTTGCGGGCTACCATACTTGAGCGCAAGCGTAGAGTGGATCGGCCACAGGCCTAATTAAAATGTGCCATGTATTTTCACATTTAAGTTAAACAATTCCACTGGTTTTTGAGCGAGCAAGGAATGCTGGGAAAAATGGCGCGTCAAGATCGATCACCCCTGGGAACGAGGTTGACTCTTTCCTGAAGGGACTGTTGTCATGGTTTCGGAAGAGTCAATTCCTTCCCTTACTCAAGTTTCCAAAAAAAATACACCATATAACTGACCTGTAAAAACTTCTTGTCACATTTTAGGGAAATCAAGAAAGATACTGTTTACATTTTCCTTGGGATTTTGGCCCCATTCATGTGCTTATTTTGATTGCTTCAACACAAAAAAAGCAACAGTTATTTTGGTGGTCTTTGAAGGCTATTTTCCTCAGCTTTGAGAGTATTTCAGACAGAAATAGTTCTCTGGAGGATTGGTTTTGGTGTAATCTTTGTAATGAGGTAGCTTCCAGATTGAATCTAATCAATTTTGTTGAAAATTATTACCAATCCTATAGTTTAGTCTGAAAACTTGTTTATTACAATTGTTATTATGAGTATAAATTATAATGCAGTAATTCAGATCATCATGTTGGAAACGATTGATTTTGGTTTATCAAAGTAAAAGAGGGTGAGTTCTAGGTAATACTGTGTACATGTTGGTCCTACATATAACATGGAATCATTCTGGGTTTGTTTTGTTTCTTAAAAACCCCCAGAAATAAAATATTTGAACATCTGCTCCAGTGAAGTTGTCATTGATAATGAAGGTTTCATATTTTCCTAGAAGAAAAGGATTAAAATGAAAGCGTGTTTCCTCAAACCGATAATGTATCTATCAGTTCATGAAGCCCATGCTTGCCCTTATTGTAGAAGCTGCTGTGCCCAGGTACCAAATGTTGTGGCCTTTCCTTGTTTTAATAAACCCATCATTTCAAGTTGTACACAGCATGTTCAAGGAGTTAGTCGTGGGGGACAATGTTCCCACTCTGTTGTAATTTGATAAATAATAACAACCTATTCACTGCTATGGTCAAATTCAGAAAACCACGCGGACATATTCACCCTGTAACTTTCTCCACATGTTTATTACATGTGTGTTAATGGTTAACGTGACTGCAAATAACACTTGTTCTTAAACATCCCCCTCACATCTTTCTGCCCCATAGGCTTGCAGTTGACATAAGTTTAATAACCAGTGGTGATGCCATAGAAACCGTTGCTATAGTGATTTTGATGCAAAAGTTTCTTGTTGCATCAGGCGTTGCTTAATGCGGTGAAGAGATTCATTTCACAAAGTTTGGCGATAAAGGAAATGTCAATGTGGAAGGAGATTGTTATGTTGCAATCTTAAAGGTATCGTACACGTTTGGTAATGACTCAAAACAAATATTAGCATAAAAACTTACTTGGTAACAAGCAACGGAGAGCTGTTGATAGTATAAAAGATTGTAAGAAACGACTCCCTCTGAAGTAACGTAGTTTTTGAGAAAGAGGTAATTTCTCACTAAAATAATAAAAACATTCCTATCTGAAAGCACACAAATTTGTACAACAAGGGTGTTTTTTCTTTCATCATTTTCTTGCAACTTCGATGACCAATTGAGCCCAAATTTTCACAGGCTTGTTATTTTATGCATATGTTGGGATACACCAAGTGAGAACACTGGTCTTTGACAATTACCAAACGTGTTCAGTGCCTTTAAAAGGAAGTACATGTAGGACTCTTTTAAAATGTACAATTTATACTATAGATTTTAAGCAATTTGGGTATTGAATTTACAAAGAAATATTCTTCATTTTAACTGCTGTCACTCCTCTTCACCTCGGTTATAATTACCGCTGTTTGTTAATTTTGTGATTTCAAATTGAGACACCATTTTGTCAAATGTGACCCCACTCCCACAAATATTTGTGTAAGGTTCAACATTTCTGAATTTAGAAGACGGCGTTTTGTTTTGGTAGTCAAATTAGAAACTATCACCAACATATCCTGAAGCTTGAAAGTCAATCATTCCACTGTGTGTTTAAGGATTGACAACTATTCAATCAAATGTTTGTATAATTTCTCTGATTTTGTAGCAATTGCAGGACCAATTTCACCAACTGCTGTGGTAGGTCTTAATTGTGGAGTAAAATATGATATCAAAATGCAACTAACCATGGCAAAAGAGATTTAAAAACGTCTGAAGATCAATTTTAACTGATGGTGAAATTGAGTTAAAAAGCAGCTTTAATTCTTGCTTCATGCATGGAGCCAGTCATCTTTCCCTTCAGCCTTATTTCAGGCACATTGAGGGATTTATGGAAACCACAGCGAGATGACAACACAACGATAAAGATATCCCATAGACAAGAAAATTTTGGAGTCTCCACATTCTAGATTTATTCATTGATACTCCTTCTGGAGATTGCCTTGATGGTCAAATAACTAGCAACCCATCAGCAAGGATTTCAAATTCAGACTCCGGTGATTTCCACTCTCCCCTGTTACTACGATAACCATAGCAACTCTGTGAAAGAGTCTATTGCCCAGGAGCCATCTTAAATCCTTCTGTCTTGTTTCCACCAGTCTCTCCCCAGCAACGCTACCAGTGGAAGCCTGCAAGTATAAACTGGCATGGAAACTGCTCTTGGAGGATGTGGAGATTGTCAAGTCTCCAGCGAGTACACAGCAAGCTAACCAGGAGCGAGACGTCAGTAAACTAGAGGAAGATCTGTCTATTCTGAGCCGCATCACAGGATTAACTGAAACACTATCGTCTCCACATCAGGTTAGTCTAAATATGCTGGCAATACGGGCCACAGATTCTCTTGTTTCTTTCCCAGAGGCATGTTAGTAAAAGGGATGGTAAATTTCTTAAAGCTGTCGCCTGAAATAGAATGATCTGACGACGTGCCAGAGGAATTGTTTGAATTCCCCTCGAAATGTTCCCTTTTTTTGTAGGACATCTCTTATTCTATTGTTCCCAAAAGCTTCTCCAGTTTGAGACTGCCATCTTTTTAAAATATTCCGTTTTAATTTTTTGGCAGCAATAAATTCTGTCCCCTATTAGCTACCATATAAAAGCACTGCTAAAAATTTGGACAACCTCTCACTGCTAAAAATGGTACTCCTGAAATAAGAAAAACAATCTTATTTCAAGAAAAAATTTCTTGTGTCACTCCCAAAAATCTTAATAGAAAATTTTCTAGGGAGTGACACAATAACTTTTTCTTGAAGTAAGATTTTTTCCTTATTTCAAGAATACCCTTTTTAGCGGTGAGAGATTGTCCAAATCCATTTCCCTACACTGTTCATTACACATTTGTTTAGACTATCTTAATTTTTAAACCGGTACAAAGTGTTAAATTCTCTTTCTTAATAGACAACTGTACTGATAACGTTGCGGTTTGTTTACTCTATTGGGTTTTTTGGGGTGCATTTCCAACAGTTGTGCAGAGACGCAATGGTTTCCCATTCTTCTGCAAAGTGATAAACAAACTGTGGTATGATCATTACTAAGGTCTATTCAACTCAAATGGCCCCTTTAATAATGACAGTGATTTGTAAAAGCTGTGAGAATTGTGTGTTCGTGTCAAGAGATCATGTTGGCATAATTTATGTCAAAACCAGTTTTTGTTTTCAGAAAACAAGGGAAAAAAATATCTTTATGTTTATTAGCAGTCAATTTTGACACCATGTACTTTTCTTCTGAGTCTGTTTAAAAAGCTGATAGTAGACATTGTCTAATCAAACAATGCTTGGTGAAAACAATTTCAACCGAAGATTGTTTTTAAAAGGGGACAAAATTCAAGTATTTCACTTCTCAACCCCCACATTATGTTCAAACCTTGAAGGGCCTGGATGAAGTACTGAAGGAGCTGACGGAGACAGTCAACAAGCGTCTTGCTGAACGTCAAGCATTACCCGCACCACCTACTGCCTTACTGAGTAAAGTTGAACTCACTGCAACCACACAGTAAGATTCTAACTGTCTGATCAGTCACTGACCCCCCCTTTGTCTGTCTATGTTTGACGTTGGTTTATGTGCATTTTGGGTTTTTGTCTCGCAGACTAGCCTGTAAAATAAAACAAATAAGCAGAATTTAATAGATGTTAAATTTGCATCGGGGATAAAGAATATTATATGGTTGGACCATGGTTTTACCAAAATAATATTCTTTATCCCAGATGCAAATTTAACATCAACTAAATTGTTGCTGCTAAAATATACGATTCGAACTGCCTCTAGCTACCGAGCAATCGTGGTGGTCTAGTGTTAATACATCTGCTCTAGAACGGCAAAGGTCGTGGGTTCGAATCCCACCTGAGTAACATGCCTGTGGATTTTTTTCACAGGACTCTGGGAAAGTACCGAGTATACAGTCTTTTACACACACATTGGTGTATGGGCGAAACCAAAAAATAATTTATAAGCAGAATTTAGTTAGTACCCAAAACTACAGCCTAACATGGTAAAATTAATTGTTCTTAAAAAGGCTCAGGATTTTGTTAACATTAGAAAGTTACCTGGTACCACTTTCATTGCCAAAGTCTCCTTTTTCAGACCGCAGCCTTGCATGTTGATTGGGTTTCCAGTCCCTACTTGATTGCATGGATTTTCCCCTTTGGGGTTTTTCTCCCACATCTAAAACTAACATTTTGTTTACTTTCTTCTCTCCAAATGTACCTTCAGGCCTACGGGTTACAGTGCAATGCACTTTTGAGAGTTCCTAATTAGTCTAATTACCAGAAATTTATATAAATAATAATACAAATAATTTGAGTTTGCTATTCCTGAAAGGTTTAAGTTAAACCATCATTATTAAAAATGAGGTTTATTTTCTTTGCCCTCTGGGTTAAAGCATTTACCTTTTTTATCTTTACAACCATACTATAGTTGTCTTTCATTAAGTTACTAGTATTTTTTTATTGCATATGCTTATATAAGCACCTTCTGCTAATTTTTTATCAAAACAATTATAACGTCAACAGCAGTGCAAAAAGGTCATAACTCAATTTTCTAAACGTCGTTCAGTACACACACAAGTGGTTCAGTACAAAGATGATGTTTCTCATGCTATTTGATTTGTACATTGTGGTAGTTTTAGATAGATACTAGACTGTGTACTTACAAATATAACATGGTTTGAGGTGGACAGTTGATATTAGCTCCCCATGATATTAGAAGTTGACAAACTAGTTCCCTTAGCTTCACCTCGGGAACTAGTTTTTCAACTTCCAATACCGTGGGGAACTAATATAGACTGTCCGTCCGATATAAACCATGTTGTATTTGTTTTACTATACCTCATACTTCTCTAGTTCGGCATCAGTAAGCGCGGGAAAAAGCAGACTGACATTTACGTTTGCTGCCATCGTTTGATGTGTATGTAGCAAGGGCGATGTTCCTGCGTCTACACCCGTGCGACAGTTCCCTTGATTTCTTCATAAAGCACATGCGTAGTAGACTGTTGCACATGTGACAGCCTACTACGCATGCATATTTACCCTGTGTTTGAATATTGGCGCCTGGGTTGGTGTAGTGGTATCTTTCCTGGCCTTCCACCTCTAGGACCCTGGTTCGAATCCCACCGGGGCACTATGTGGATTGGGTTTTTAGTCCCTACCCGACTGCGTGGGTTTTCCCTGGAGTATTTTCTCTGGGGTTTTCCTCCCACATCTAAAACTGAAATTTCCTTCTTTGTCTTCTCTCCATTGGGTTCTTGGCTAGTATAGTGATTAAGTTCGCTTTCTGAGAGTCCTTGGCTTCACAACCAGAATAAATGAAATGAAAAATGAAATGAAATAATAGCATGTGGCAAGTGATGGTGAATGGACCAGTTCGAATTCCGCTCTCAAGCATTAAAATGTATGAGGTATAATCATTTGAGAAAGTTTCATAGTACATTATTCCATAATAACAAATAAATATGTCCATATATTTTGCCACATCTGTCAAGTGGAATGTCCTTCACACACTGCCCATTACAATGCATCTGTCTGTCCTTCATCCGTCTGTTTGTCTGTTATTCATCATACAAACCCAAGGTTAATGTTGACAATGAATGGAACTGATCAAAGTAATATAACATGACTGTCTGACAACTGCCACTTTTATGTTGTGTTTATTGCATCCTGTTGATGTGGAAAATGGCACTGGTTAATGTTGTATTACACACTGTCTGTTAATGCTGTCATATATTGTCATTTAAATGCCATCAGATTGTTTTCCTGGCTTGGATTATTTACTGTTGACATGGAGCATAGAGTCAGTTTGCTTCAACACTGTCTAGAGGCAACATGGCGCTCTGTGTTGTGTTTGTTTTGCTGTTAAAGTTTACATTGATTCTGTTTTATTGTTTTTGTTGCTGACTTGAAATGACACATTTCATCACTGTCTGGTTACAATGTGATTTTGAGAAGAAATATTTGTATTGACATGATAAAACTTTGGGTACTTTTTGTTTGTTTTGTGTTGTTGACATTAAAGTGTTCTGAGCCAACTTTCATTGAACTGGTTAATACCCCCAAGTGGAAAATCTAAATTAACAGTGGCTGAAAAATTCCATGCTGATGTAAGCGTATTTCACAGGTTAGCAAGGAATTTATGCTTTTGCATATGTGTTTGTTCCATGTTACTAAGAACTTTTACTATCAAATAATGAACCACAAGGGAAACTGACTAGGTAAATTTTTAAATGATTTAGGGTTGAACAAAGACATATTGACTAGAGAGGGATTTGAAACAACGACAAAACTCTGGCGTTGTCAGAGTGTGGATTCGGGTCCTGGTCCTGGCACAAGTTTCTATGAGAAAGACACTCACTATAAAGATGTGTAATGTACATACATGTAAAAGAACTCAGTACACTTATGTTAAGAGAGAGGGGTTTGCCCCAGTATTTCTGGCATGGTTTGCTGCAGATTGGGCCACATCACCTTGTAAACCCTTACCTCAATAATGAGTGCCTTTTTATACCTGTCGGCTGTGACAAGGACTGTTTACCGATTTATTTATTTGTTTTTGTTTTGTTTTTGCAGTGAGGGAATAGAGAACTTCATACTACTCTTCCATAGCCAGGAGGCTCGACAGACATTTGAGAATGACTTTGCAGAGGCCAAGAAGAAATTAGGTAAGAGAACAACCATAGTCAGAGAAACCTTTAGCCTCTGATCGCAAGGCTGTTATGGGTTATCCCCAATAGCCTGGTCTGTTGGCATCCACCCTGCCATGGCTGGCAAAATCGGCACCCCTACTGCCACCCAACCAAAGTATACAAGCCCTGAACCAAAGCAATGCACCCAGCTCATTTACACTAAGAGTCCGTAAGGGTAATAACCTTTTCACAATTTTACTCTTCCAGGTCTTATCTGTTTCTCAAATGTTTGATGGGATTCCATTGAAAATGGGGGATGAGCGGATGCAAGTAAATAATGCATTTTTGGAGTATTCATTAATTATTCATTTATAGCCGAAGAAAAATACGTCTGCATTAAAGGCATCGAACACGTTTGGTAATTGGAGCCTATTGTTTGTTTCAAACCTATATAGTTGTAGACATATACCATAAAACTAACCTGTGAAAATTTCATTTCAAAGGGTGGTAGCGTTTTTGAGATATTGCCGAAAATCTGGAGCGGTTATGTCCACGCAGGAAGAATAATCTGCGTTGGAATACACACTCTGAGAAGCGTTAGATTCAAATGTTTTGGGGGATAAAAAGTGATATATTTTTCCATAACTGCAGTACTTCGAAGTGAAAAGTTTCTCAAAATGCATTATACTATCCAAAGCTGCTGTACTTCTTACCAAGTAATTTATTTTGGCCATTAATTATCAGAGTCATTACCAAACGTGTACGGTGCCTTTAAGCTATTAATGTAGCCCCAAAACGTGGAAGAGTACAATTACGTCAAGGCTGTTTTCCTTATCGTCTCTGTGGACTTGGTGGACATGAGCGTATTGGGTTGCTTTGCAATGTGGGGTTTGTACAAAATAATTTGGTTGAGTAGTTGTATGTGCGGGGGCAGTTTGTGTGGCGCCAAGCAAGCCATAGTGCCAGCAGACCGAGTAGGCAATTTGATAGCATATTACATCCTTGCAATTAAGGCTGTTGAAATCTTGTGTAATAATGTAGTTACATGTACTGCTTTAACAGTAACCCCTAATGCCAGAGATTTAGCTTACAATCAATTTGCCATTGAATTTTTGATACGTTGGATGCACTCTTTTTATTTTCATTCACTTTCAACCGTTTTATAACGTGAGAAATTGATGTTCTGTTTTTCAATTTGTCAAGCCAACGTGGAATATCTTTGTCCAACTGCTGACTAGAACTTTGATTGTCACCTTACCAATCTTGAATTGCTCAACAAATTTTGTTTGTAATTTATTACAGCTGCACGTTCCAAGGACCATTTCCCACCAGTGTTCCTCTATCCTATACCCATCATGAAGACCCGCAGTGGAATGCAGTTCTCATGTGCAGCACCCAGCTTGGGAACGATGAGCAACTCGCTACGGGATGTGTGGGTGTGCAATAGCGATGGCTATGTTGGCCAGGTAAAGCTGTTATCAATACGTCGAACCTCTTTTACTTGATTTCAAAATCAAAACAGAAGAGAGTATGCCGACTAGTATGGGCAGATCCAGGGGTAGCCACTAATCCAAGGATGACGCGCAAAATCCTGAAGCGTTCCATATGTTTTTTTGTGGCGTGTCGTGGCCGAGCGATTTAGTACATCGGACTCAGGTTCTGGTTGCTGAGTCATCAGGGTGTGGGTTCGGATCCCGACCATGACACTTGTGTCTTGAGCAAGACACTTAACTATAATTACTTTAAACTACCCAGGGGTAAATGGGTACCTGTGAGGGCAGAGATGGTTCTTGTGATTGATTCAGCTTAGTGCGCTACATACTTGGCAGCACAGGCTGTATACTCCCCCAGGGAGCTGAGATGGTTTACAGAATGAAATATATGGCCCAGTGACCAGGGGTAATAATGTTCGAAGTGCAATGATCATCCTTTGGAATTGCACTATATAAGAGTCGATATTATTATTATTATAAACCCATGTACATTCAAACAATGCATGCAATTAACTTTGCCAGGGGTGGTACAGTGGTTCGCCGCATCCTTCTCTGAATTGCCACTGACTATTAGAGCAATGCTTGTGGATTGGGTCAAGAAGGTTTGAAACAGTTCACACAAAAAGCACAAACATTTAACAGTTCTTTTTTCTGAAGAAATATTCTTGTGAACGAGTTGTTATAAACCCACTTCCTCTGGAATACAAGAGGACTTATAATGATGTGACCCACTTACACAATTGGTTAATTAATAGTGACCATGTTGATTCGGTTGTTTTTCTCTCACTGTAGGTGTGTCTACTTAGTCTGACCCCTGAACCCACCGTTGCCTTCTGTATATCAGTGTGTTCAGCACGTATCTTGTGTATTGCTCCTGTGCCTGGTGCACAGGACATGCACACATTAAGGTGAGTATACCTGAGTCTAGGGAATAGACCTTTGTCATCCTTGTCTCCTGTACAAATATATGGGTGCGTTCGATTAGCTTCCCGGGTCGACCCAGGTCTGACCCCAGTGCGATCGAGAAGCTGTGACGTCATTGTCGTGGCTCAGCCCCGAGTAACCTGCTTGTGGAGCGGGTTACTTGAGGATGACCCAGGTGCATGACATCACTGCGAAAAACTTTCTCAATGGCCACCATTCAGCGGGACACTTTCAGGAAGTTTGACTCACATTTTCACTCTTAAAACAGCGTTTTTGTGAGCATTATGTATTTTCTTATTCGTAGACGCGCAACTTTCAATTGTAAAAAACACCAATCAAGTTGAAGTCGTTTTCATATGTTCATTTTTACTGTCATCATTGGGATGCAATTGTGCAGGGTTTTCCCTGATCTGTTTAAGAGCTTGAATAAGCCCATTTCCATTCTTCATTATCGGATTTATATATGACCAGGTCCCATCTACGCGTTCCAAAACTTCCCCTGGACACCGGCCAGGTTCGGACGCTGCAGTTTGTTGGGGAGACGACCAACCAGTGCAGCATGCCAGCAGTGGCTCTGAACCAGCAAGCCAGTGAAATCATGGCATTTGATACGGATGATAGCGAGGAGGAAGAAGAGGTTATCTCCCCAGGGACTGGAATTGCTCCAGAGATAAGACTACAGGTAGACGATGTACCAATGGAGGAAGCTAGCTCAGGTAAGAAAAGTCAGTTACTACTAAATTATTTGTAGACCATAAAAAACTATTGTAGGATTCGAACTGCCTCTAGCTACCGGGCAATCTTGGTGGTCTAGTTGGTAAGACATCTGCTCTAGAATGGCAAAGGTTGTGGGTTGAAATCCCACCCGAGTAATATGCCTGTAATTTTTTTTTCACCTGACTCTGGAAAGTACTGAGTATACAGTGCTTTACACACATCGGTGTACGGGTAAAACCAAATATAATATTATTTATCCCCGATGCAAATTTAACATCTATTAAACTATTGATCAATCAAGTTGAAGTCGTTTTCATTCGCCTGTTTTTTCTGTCATTACTGGGATGCAATTGTGCAGACTTAGTGTGTGTCATAATGGTGCCTTTTAGGGTTACATCAACATCATTGGTCAAAGATGCATTAAAAATGGGAAAACGCTACCCAGTTATGGCAGCACATGATTTGTCTTTACAATTGGCCCACAACAACAGAGTCCTGGAGTCATCCTGTATTTTCTCTTTGAAATTGTCTTCCAAAAACCACTGACGTATTAAATCTAGAACCCTGGTTGACATCCTTCTAGGCTCACTGTGTGGATTGGGTTTTCAGTTCCTTTCTGATTGCGTGGGTTTTGCCTTCAATAATTCTCTGGGGTTTTCCTCCCACATATAAAACTTCTCTCCATTGGGTTCTTGGCTAGTATAATGATTAAGTTTTCTTTTCTGAGAATCCTTGGCTTCACAACAAGAATTAATAAATAAAGTAAACTGTGGCGTGTCCTGGCTACGCGGTTAAGAGCACCGGACTCAGCTCTGCGGTGTTTCTGATCAGCAGAGTGTGGGTTCGAGTCCCGATCATGACACTTGTATCCTTGAGCAAGATGCTTTACCATAATTACTTTGTCCTTGGGACATTAAGACATAGGTCCCGTGTACTAGAATTGGCAGTGCACATAAAAGAACCCAGAACACTTATCTTGGAAGAGTAGGGGTTAACCTCGGTGTTTCTGGTTCACATAGCAAGCACCCTTGTTTACAGGTTTCCTCAGGCTTGCGGTGATTAAGTTCACTTATGAGGCATCCTTGGTTTCATTACCAGAAATATATAGTAAAAATAATAATAACTAAATTAAATCCTTTAAACCCTACAGAGGAAGATGTGGACAGAATATCAGCCAATAGTAATCCAGACGACTTGTCATCTAGAGAAGATCTGGAGGTATTACAACCGACTATGTGGCTGGGTACAGAGGATGGTTGGTAAGATATCACAAAGTTTCCTCCATGTTTCCTCAGTCTTCCAGGAGCTAGACATTATTGTTAACATTAATTCTTGTTTGTTGCAATAGACATTGAATAAGTATTTTTAGTGATGGTGTGTCATCACTAAACAGTCTAGTACGCCAGACTCAAGCTTTGGTGTTGTCGAAGTGGTGGGTTCCTGTTCATGAAATAAAACTTGTCCACCTTTATGTGGCGTGTCGTGGCCGAGTGGTTAATAGCACCGGACTCAAGCTCTGGGTGTTTCTGATCAGCAGAGTGTGGGTTCGAGTCCCGGTCATGGCACTTGTGTCCTTGACCAAGAAGCTTTACCATAATTACTTTGTCCTTCGGATGGGACATTAAGCCGTAGGTCCTGTGTACTAGGATTGGTATTGCACACAAAAGAACCCGGAAGAGTAGGGGTTAACCCCGGTGTTTCTGGTTCACATAGCAAGCATCCTTGTTGACAGGTTTCCTCAGACTTGCGAGCTACAGTGATTAAGTTCACTTATGAGGCATCCTTGGTTTTATTACCAGAAATATATAATAATAATACAAATGACACTGAATCATAAATTTCTATGCTACGTCAGTATACTCACCTGCATACTTACTAAGCCAGCAGAGGCTAAGACTTTGTTCAAACAATAGCGCCCTCTGTTGGCTCCCCAGAGTGCCCAGTGGTTTAGGTGCCACGTTAGCTTCTTCTTTCCTCTTAGCAGCGATGGAGTCCACACCTGTTTTGAGACTGCTCTGTTCTATATTGTTCAGATGGGAAATTAAGCTGAAGTAAGATTATTCTTATCAATCAATATCTCGTCATATCTCTTCATTTCAGTATTCACATCTACCAGTGTACGGACAACATCAGAACGCGTAAGAGCCGAACCAAGATCCGTCATCCTGCTGCCGTACAGTGCATTCTGTACCTTGACAACAAGGTATTTGTGTCCCTAGCGAACGGGGACCTTACTGTGTACAGAAGAGAACCAGGTCAGTGTTGTTTCAAAATCTAGGATGGGGGACTGGAGAAACTTGTCTGGTCCTCGCCTCATGTACACCTTTCCTCTGTCTTTCCCCTATTTTTGTGTTTGTCTGTTTGTTTAGATGATCTTCCGATCTTCCCGTTAAGGGAACTCGGCAAACTCCCATAAGGGGATACAAACACCAAGCTGGCAACAGCCAATCTCTTTCATACAGTCGACTCCCGTTAATACGAGCTCGCATGTTACGAGGTTCCGGTTAATACGAGGTTTTTTGCCGGTCCCGAACTGCCCCGTGCGTGTTTCAATGCATTTAAAAATGGATTATACGAGCATGGTAGTAGCGAGAACACGGATAATACGAGGTAATTTTGCGGTCCCCTGGGACAAAATGTATTGTTTTCAGACGTATGTAGCGAGACCCGGAATAATTGTGTAAGAAACGCTTACCTTCGTCAAGGTTGAGAAATGACATGAAGCCCTTAAACCCCGAATACAATAGAGGTGATAATTGCATGGTGCTCGTAGAGTGCCACCAGTCTATTCAACGGACTGGTTTACCCAAGCAGACAATAGAGGGCTTAAATCACGCGCGTGGCTCAAAACCACCAAAGGTTAGTCCCTGACAATCCTTCTCAATTTCAAACACATGCCGCTTATTTAATAAATTCATGTCGGCGAACGCACTCGGCAGTATTTGGGGGGTTTTAATTATTAATCCTTGCTCGTATCATCCATGCAAAACTTCAAAAACATAACCGCTGTTCTAGATTTTTTTTTAGTGGAGCCTTTTTTTCAATTAAAAGATTTTATTAATTCAAGAATAACAATTACACATGTAAAAAAAAATTATTTTAAAAGACACGGATACGCACAGATTTTATTAATTCAATAATAACATTTAAAAAGAGAAATCACAACACATTATCTTTATTGAAAAATGAAACAATATTAAAAAGGAAACTGCAAAGTAACTGAAGCAAGTCCATGTGCAACGGAACTCCAGAAACATCTCGCTGGTGTCCCACGCTTGACATGCTGTTATCATATACTTCATGTCGATCACCAACGAAAATGAACGTTCAGTGCATGCATCATGTTCATACCATGCGCTACGGTACAGAATCCGCTGTCGCTGAACGGCAAGTTGACATCTCTTTGCTATATTGTTATCATAAATTGTACAAAATATTAAATTTCCATGATTAATCACTCAATAAAAGACATTTAGTAATGATATTCTTGTGTACAGGATGCTCGTAATAGCTGTTCTGGTAAGCAAACAGCTCCATGCACGCTAGCACAAGTGTATATGCACGTACACGTGTTGTGTGCATGCACAATGATGATGTGTGTATCTATGTGTAGCGCGCTGCGTTTAAGACGAGGTTCGGATAATACGAGGAAAATGGGCCAGTCCGGCAGACCTTGTTATGAATTTTGTCAATTAGTTTTATGATCTGTTTCTTGGAAACTGTCATGTATGATTGACTGTACTTGTGAAAAACCAGTGTCAGACCTTTGCTCCATCAGCGTTCTTTCACAAGGGACCCTCTTGTCAAGCCTCCAGAAAGTTACACCTTATAATATAAAACTCAAATCTTTGTACTCTGTTAAGATCGATATGACAAGATATGACATACCCTTTATCAAGTATTGTTGGTTTTGCTATGCAACAATAAAATTCATCAAGATACAAGTCAAACCAGGGTATAGATTCTGAAGGATTTGAGTTTTTATACAGCTTAATTTTGAGATTATGAAAAAAGTGTGCCCAATGTAACTGATCATTTTCAAAAGTGTTTCTGTTTGAAGCCCTTTCACTGTTAAAAAGAACAATGCCCAAAACCCCAAACAACAGTTTATATACTTTCTATTTCAAATGGAGCTATAGGAAAGGAAGTGTAGAAATAACTGGTACATCAACCTTTCTTTCAATCTGAAATTTAGGTCATGCCTGGGACACAAAGAACCCCTTGACAGTGACCCTCGGGAGTAGCACCACCCCCATCAGCAAAATGGTATCTGTCTGCAGTAAACTGTGGTGTGGCTGTCAGAATAACATTCTAGTGGTTGATCCCAATACACTCAATGTTGAGGTAAGAACATTTGTGGTTTATTTGTCGAGGGCAATGGTTTGATGAATAAGGTGCCAACACTCATCCAGATTGTATGTTCTCTTGCATACAAATATTTATAATGATGGTTGGATAGGAAAGATATTGGTATTTGCGGTCAGAAATTTGTCAATAATTCCTTAAAGGCACCGTACACGTTTGGTAATTACTCAAAATATATATTAGCATAAAAAGTTACTTGGTAATGAGCAACGGAGAGCTGTTGATAGTATAAAACATTGTGAGAAACGACTCCCTCTGAAGTAACGTAGTTTTTGAGAAAGAGGTAATTTCTCATTAAAATAATAAAAAACTTCTTGCAAGAAGCCTTTTATTCCTATCTGAAAGCACACAAATTTGTACAACAAGGGTGTTTTTTCTTTCATCATTTTCTTGCAACTTCAATGAGCAATTGAGCCCAAATTTTCACAGGCTTGTTATTTTATGCATATGTTGGAATACACCAAGTGAGAACACTGGTCTTTGACAATTTCCAAACGTGTTCAGTGCCTTTAAGTTAAGTGAAATTTAAGTGCCCTCAAGTGCAATTTTTTGTCAAAAACCAAAAACGTTCGATGACGTCACATTTCATGTTGTCTGTACATTTGTGCATGTTAGTGCAGAGAATTTTAAGTTCATTCCTGAATTTTGATGGTATTCAGTCAAAATGGCATTGAATTTGGCTGGCGCAAAATTGCTCTATGAAATGTACAGACCCATTTGTTTTTGATGTCCAATGACGTCATGTTTCAATTTCGCTCTAAAAGAATATCAAATAAAATGGGTTGCAATTTTTTCGAAAATGAGTGCATCTCAAAATTGAATTTGACCTTGGAGCCTCTCTTAAACAAACCCAAATCTAGAGTGGACTGTGATTTTCCTGAATTAAAACTAAGTAAAATAAAAATATGCTAATCGCTTACTTTTTCTGGCTCTGCATCTTTCTCTTTTTTGATATCAGCATCAATTCTCAGTCAACAATGACTCCCAGAAGACTGTGCATTGCATTGTGAGCAGCGGCCTGGGTGTATGGGTGTCATTACAGGCTACAGCAGTCGTCAGGCTCTACCATGCTGCCACATGCGAGAACTTGTGTGACGTTGACGTAACGCAGACCGTCTATAAGATGTTAGCTGGTAAGTCTCGAGGGCTAGTTTAATGACGTTTTCACAAATCCCTTTAGATTTTATTCTGAGCTAGGCAACACTTAAAAATAGTTTGACCTCTTTTGGGGTTTATGTGTAGAGGTCAGGCTTCTTTCTCTTTTGCTAACAATGTTGGATTTTAATGTCAAAGAAGAAATATGATATTGGTATTGTTTTCTGGCAGGTCCTTTTTTTTCATGAAAAGTCGTTATTTATTTTTAAAAACAAAATTCAAAGTAAATGCAAGGGGGAATCTTTGATGCAATCAAGTCACTTCTTTGAAAGAAGCGGTTTAACCGAGGTTGAAAGGGTTTTTCCTTTGCATGTTTTTGTTTGCATTATCAATTCTCCACGATTTACTAATATTTTCGAAGTAATTCCTATCAATTTTTGTCTTACTAAGATTGTGACATAAAGTGTTTTAAATGTTGTTTTGCTTTTCATTATCAGGCTCCGATGCTATTATCAGGCAACACAAAGCAGCCTGCCTTCGAATCACTGCACTCTTAATCTGCAAGGAGCTTCTGTGGGTGGGTACCAGTGCTGGTGTGGTCCTGACCCTACCCCATCCCAAGATCACCACCACGACAACCTCCGCACGTGACATTTCCGTCCCAAATGGCTCCGGTCAGGGTCACACAGGACATGTAAGATTCTTAACAGCTGTTGATATTCCATCAGGGAAGGCCACAGCCTCTCATAGGAAGATCAGCGAACAGGTATTTGAACGGCCAAAAGGTTTAGCCCCTCCGGATTTAGAACACCGAAGAGCATCTGCCACAGCTGCCATTGTGTCAAGTATGATGGTTATAAGTGGTGGGGATGGATATGAAGACTTTAGTGCAACTACTCCTAACGAAGCAGCAGGCAAAGATGACAGTACAAATCACTTGTTATTGTGGCAAGTCTGAAGGGACAGGCAGTGATGCTGAAGGCCAACGATAATCAAGCTTGTTTTGTATCCCTATCCCAGCTGCATTATGAAGGTAGTCTCCGTGGTACTGGAATGTAGTTTCCATTGATACAAGCCCCTGGACAACAGAGGAGGATGAGTGAGGCTTTGATCAGGCTTCTGAATTGGTGCAATTGTGTGACTCCAGATGTCCCTACAGGATGACTTTGAGTGACATGAGTTTATATAAACATGGTTGTGTAGAACGTACAAAGGATTTGTATTGAGCCAACGGACCATTGTATTAGGATATATACATCATTAGAAACACATCAGTCTACTTAGTTAAATGTTACATCCTTTTTCTTCTACTCAGTGTACTCAAGGAAATTATCTAATGAAGTATATTTTCAACTTAATATTTTTAAACTTTTCAGGGCTTGCAAAGTTATAACTAAACATAGTACTTGTCCTTTTGGGAAGACTCTGATTGTCAAAATGTTAGTTACCTGACAAACCGATTTGTTTCTTTGACTTGTAGGCCTACTGCTTATCTACCTTTTACAACCATACAAATGAGGACAAGACATTTTTGGCCGAGCAGTTTGTTGTAATGTCCACAAAATGTGTTTACATGACGAGTGCATGCTTAAAAATAAACATGCTTAAAAATAAACATATTATGATTTTACTCATTGTGTATTTGACCAAGTGAGAAGTCCGGCTTCTTCAAGGACTTGTGCATCTAAACGATTTGAAAATGCTTGTAAAAACAACTCCAAAGATACATGCAGAGTTCCTGTGACATCCGAGTGATTTAATAATAATAATAATGATAATAATACCAGAATCTTATATGGCGCTTTATCACACCCTCGGGGGCGTATCAAGGCGCTCAGTATTTTTTCCTGCAAGGTATGCGGAGCTACGTTGAAGTATGAGACCTATTCCTTTATAGCACCATGTAATGGTTTTACAAGGTGCTGTGGCGCAATATGCTGATCAAACCAGGAACACCGGGGCGAACCCCTTCTCTTTACGATAAGTGCACTGGGTTCTTTTACGTGCATTACACAACACACGGGACCTACGGCTTAACATCCCATCCAAAGGACGCAGCAATAATGTTTAAGTGTCTTGCTTAAGGACACAAGTGTCAAGATGGGGACTCGAACCCACACTCTGCTGATCAGAAACACCAGAGCTTGAGTCCGGTGTTCTTATCCGCTCGGCCACGACACGCCAATTTACTGAAGTTAGTTTGAGTTTGTTGGAAACATTCTGTAAAACAGTATAGACCATTACACCTGGTGCTCGGTAAACATCGTAGACCTAATTTGCATATGATCATGTGCCTGTGTTGCATATAGTCATTGACTTCAAATGCCCTTTACATAATCACATTAAAGTTCTGGTAGCCAATAGAACTTCAAGTTTTGTGACTGCTCATTCACATTTAATGATATTCCACAATGTAATGGTCTATTCTGTTTGTAACTCAATGCATTTCACACACTTGTATTGATTTTGATGTCTACTTCTATCACCAAGGTTTGCATTATAGCTGTGTGTAAATTATCATTAATTTCTAAAAGGGTTTCTGAAGTCCGACACTGTTATTTACAGTCAGACCATTAACCTTTGTGAAAGGCACATCAAGAGCTTTATGGAAAAATCCTTCAAGAAATACCAGGGCTCAGTTTAACAAAGCACTAAGATTCATCTTAAGATGAGTTGTCAGTATCACCATAGTGATTTGTATTGTGACATCACACTTTGCTTAGCAATAAAGATTGATACACAGTTAAGATCAATCTTAACTCTTTGTGAAATTGGCCCAGGTCATTGCATTCCCTAAAAACATCAGATAATCGTTGAAACAAGTCTGAACGATGTGGGTGTGGTTTACGGTGGTATTGTGCCACACTATCATACTGACCAATACCAAATTTCAGCTGGTAACCTGTTTTTGCTATTAAGCAATTTATGTGCTCCTAGCAAGTCAATCTAATTGGCTCCCCATTGTAAGTATCCTCTAAACTTTTTCAGAGAAGAAGAAAGCCTAACATTTGTTTATCTTATTAAACACATTATTGATGACTACTGCCTGTGTATTTGTGGCTACACACTTGTAAACTTACAGGTTAAGATGTGAATGTTACCTTAGTATACATATCAATTATCTAAGCTTCAGATAGTAGGTACATATCGCCGTGCCGGTCATGGCAATGTTTTTGTTTGTGTAGGTACATCCCCTGTCTGCATGCGCAGGTACTTTTATTATTTTGCCTCTTGACATTTGAATATTTTTCCATACATTTAGATAGGAGACTAAAAACACAGAAGGATATTAGTAAAATGTTGAGTCTAGGTAATAACAACAGGGTTAGATTACACTAAGCTAGTCTATGTGAATTGATAATTGGATAGGTTGTTTTTTAAAAAAAAGTTCTCAAATGCTTACTCTCTTTGAATCAATATAAGGTACAGTATGAGCAGTGGTGGTAAAACAGCTGCTACCGGTATTTTCACTAGTTAAAAATTTATAATTTAGAACAGTTACCTTTTCACAAATTCAAAGAAAAACTGTTCAACTTTAAAAGATAACACTTCAACAAAACTATGTCACTGGGAGGACTAATTCAAGTCAAGAACTAATTTTATGAATACTTTGACGAGATGTTTTCCCCCAATGCTGTACTGGGAGTTGAACTAAGTCAATGTTTGCTCTTGCTCAATAGGCCGACAATTTCTGTCATTGATAATAAATGGGAGTGTCCAGACACTAGGTGGCAGCAGACATTTTTCTTCTTGGTATGCACTCAGTTTCTAGTTTGATGCCACCTTGTGTTGTAAAATTCACCCATTCTAATGTGTATTGAACCTTTCCTCACTTTGCACAGTGCTAAGATATTTTGTAATAGCCCATATGCACAAGCGCCATCTTAAAAATATACAATATATGCATCTTGGGAAAATGAGTACAGTTAAAAAATAAATCAAGCTGCCAAGATGGACGCCATGCTGTAGTTTACATGTAACTACACCAGGTTTTATAGTTGTGTACTGCATTGCTTCAGTGCGCCATGTTGGTGTCCGGTGTTGATGGTACTCGGATTTCACCCAGAATCCTTTGCACCGACCATGCGGATTGGGGAATGCATATGGGCTATTGTTGCAAACTCTGTGAAGCTTTAGAGTGCATAGTTTGCATATAAAATCCACCTTCAAATACAAAATCTCTGTCACAGCTGATGTTCTCTTTCTTTCTTTTTTCCTCTTGTTTTAATGGTTATTTTTCATTCTACTTTGTTGCTGTTTTGGTTCTAGTTTGATTAATTTAATTTGAATCACGCTCCTACCTTGGTCAGGTACTCTGATGAAAATGAGCCTGTAATCGAACATTTTAGTTTTGGGCAGAAAATAAGCATATAACAGTTATTAACATTCCAGTATGCAATTTAAATTATACTGGATTCAAGCGCAATTTCTTGAAGATAACTGCACTTTGGTCAGAACTGTATCTCAGGATAATTCTATCAGTACCAACTTAATACCAAGTAAACTTTCACATAATATATAAATTGAATATATAGAACCTGTTAGAAAGAATGTCTTGCATCTAAATGACCATGCATGCACAAACAGCCACAGTATAATAGTGTGGGTATTTGACACTAATTCTATGTTGTCCATGTTAATAAAGGGAATGAAATTTCTAAGATGCGTCATTACATTAATTCAATTAATATTGCTTATCATATATCGGGTATTGGGCTGGACTAAAAAACATAACACAATTTGGTGGGGAGGGGGTGCTGCAGGTTATAATTTGGAATCTACCATTCATTGGCATACACTGATTATTAAGCAGAATTAAGTCAGCTGACATATCCTAATTCAGTCATGAAGTATGGCTGTTACCAATTCTGAACCTTCCCTTAAATAATGGACGTTAGATATGTTGTTACCTTGGTCATTTCTTAAACATTTTAAGCTCCTTAGAAGTATGCAGCCTCCACAACAAGAACCATCTCTGCTCTGAAGAAAAGCAATAATAGTGAATTGTCTTGCTCAAGGACACAAGAGCAAGGACTGTAATGTGAACCCACCAGAGCTTGAGTCCGGTGCACTAAACCACTTAGCCATGACATGCCATATGCTTTTTTGTTAAACTTAATTAAAACTTGAACGGGAACAGTATTCTTTTGTTGCTGATTCATTTTAAGTCAAAGTTGAGTAAATACTTGTGACATGCCTTAAACGATGTATAAATCATGACACAAATGTCTTAAACTTTAACCCAGTTTATTTTCATTATTATTATTATTTTTTGGATGATTATTTTACAACTCTTTAAATAGTCTCCTGATTATTAATACAACCTTTCTGTTCAGAGAGTTGGGATGTGTAAAGTGGATAAGAGTAAGTAATTATTTATATACCACACACACAGATCCTTGTCATTTGATTGGTGGATCATGCGTCACATGTCATCCTTTATTTTCCATGTATACTGTCGCTACGCTTCAAATTTTAATTTAGGAGTCCTATATGAATAATTATAGGACACTTTGCAGCCGGTTTGTCCAAATGAGGCAAGGTCGTGCCGTGGCTGACAAGGTTGATGTCTAGTCATCAACGATGTTTAGAAAGGGTTTTTAGAATTTGTTGGGTGTTGGGTGGATGAGTTTCCTCGTCTGTTTGGTGTTTATTGTGAAAACAATTTCAAATGACAAGAATCTATGTGTGACTTATATAAAATGAATTTTTGATGCATAAGTTCCTGCATTGTCACAGAAATCTGACTTTTCCATTTCACTCAGCTTTGCCCCATGATATGGAATAGACCAGATTTCACCTTGTGATTATATTCTGCAACAATGCACTCATATACACCCAATATTTATATACTATTGCTTCTTTCTGCCCATGTTTCGGAACACTCAAATGTTTGCTACCCTAGCCTGTAAATCGGGACTGCAAGGGACTTAAACTAAAATGATTATATCAAGTAGCCAAAGTATAAATTGTGCAAATCTTACTCCACCAATCTATCATACTTGTACCTCATCGTACACAGAAAACATAATATATTTATATGTTATATGTTTGTGTTCTAAAGCTTATAACATAATGTGTTGCATAAGAACATGATGGCTCTCCGAAAGAGGTTTTATCAACTTGAAGTTGTGGGTTCTTTGATGCTTATTTAGATGATAATTCGCAGTGAAGGCAAAATGCGAAGCCGATTTGACGTCATACAAAGAAGGATTCACTTTAGTTGAACTTGTGCTGAATGTTCTACGAATGTTTTACAGGGAATCTCCATTTTTGACGTCTGTATTTTGATTTGCTTCGCTGTGACATTGGTGCCAAGTATGAAGGGACTTTAATGGGAAGTGGGTGACAGCGATGGTATTTTAAGAGTGTATCCATAGATATTGTTTTATATGAGACGGTATTATGTACTTTTGTGATGGCAATATACATTTTTTAATCATAAAGTAATTACAATGTTTTATGTATGACAGAATTCAGAGCTGTACAACTAGTCACGACGGTTATATGTAGACTCCTAGTTTGGGGTTGTTTTTTGTTTTGGTTTTTTTAAGAAAAAATGGTTTAAAACCGTATATCATGCAATTTAATCAACTGTTAATCAATGTATGTCCTTGGTTTTGTTCTAAAATGGTGGGATAGGAAATGTGCGGTATTTAATCTAAAACATTGAGAATGTTGGAAAGGGACCAGTTTATCCAATCTTTCCCTTTTTTTTGTATAGCATTTTTGTTTTGTTTTGTTTGTAAATGAACAGATTATTATGTGTACAATATTTAATTTAATGGAAACCGAGGCAGAGTTTGTCAGAGTTTTTAATAAGTATTATTAACCAGGTACTTGATGGAAAGTGAAGAACCATGTAGTTGATGTCAAGTGAACAGACCAGCTAGTAATGGGAGAACAGCAAGATATTTAATGTACATTAAACTCTAAAAATGTACTTATCTGTGTGTTTGTGTTGCATCATTATTCAGAGTTGTTGTTGTGCTGGGGGTAACAGATGGACTTGATTATTTTGATAACTTTATTTCCCAAATAATTCCATTTTGTGTCAAGATAGCGGTTTCATCAAACTCGCTCCCAGGTGGTGATTGATCTCGCGGTGCCATTTTTTCCCAGCATGCCGTACTAAGCGTCCTATAAGCGCCATACAAGCGCTCGAAAGTTTTTAACAAGCATGCACGCAAAGTAGTCTCTTTTGGGAGCCAATCAGCGTTGTTTTTCAGTACATCCCTACCAGGGGTTAGTGACGAGAGGTATCGATACGCGGGCGTGCTGCCCATGGTAGTGAGGCTGGGGTTTCATTGGATTCACAACATTTTAGCTAAGCCAGCTCTTGAATATTGTTTAAATTTGACTTTGAATGAACAAGTAGCACAAGCAGTAAGAAGAGTCTGGTGTGAAATAAGGGTTTACAAATCTAATGGGGTGTGCCTTTCATTTTGTTTTGAGCTGGGGGTTCATTTGTACTTTAAACAGGTATAGACTTATATTTTGTTTGAAAATATGGTAAAACAGGGGTTTCAATTTAGCAAAATATCCCAGGGGTAAGACATTGTACATGTATCTGGTTTAAAGTATGGGTTAAACAAATGAACTTTTTTGTAAGTCAATACTTGCATTTTGATTAAATTTGATGTAAATTGGGGTATTGCAACAGGATTTCGTTTTTGGTGTGTATGGAAGCCAGTTTGGTGAGTGGTATTTCATATTGGGGTGTATGAAAGCCAGTTCGCTGACTAGCATTTCCTTTGGGGTGTATGAAAGCCAGTTTTCTGACTAGCATTTCCTTTTGGGGTGTATGAAAGCCAGTTTGCTGACTAGCATTTCGTTTCCGGTGTGTATGGAAGCCAGTTTGGTGATTGGTATTTCATATTGGGGTGTATGGAAGCCAGTTTGCTGACTAGCATTTCCTTTTGGGGTGTATGGAAGCCAGTTTGCTGACTAGCATTTCCTTTTGGGGTGTATGGAAGCCAGTTTGCTGACTAGCATTTCCTTTTGGGGTGTATGGAAGCCAGTTTTCTGACTAGCATTTCCTTTTGGGGTGTATGAAAGCCAGTTTGCTGACTAGCATTTCGTTTCCGGTGTGTATGGAAGCCAGTTTGGTGATTGGTATTTCATATTGGGGTGTATGGAAGCCAGTTTGCTGACTAGCATTTCCTATTGGGGTGTATGGAAGCCAGTTTGCTGACTAGCATTTCCTTTTGGGGTGTATGGAAGCCAGTTTGCTGACTAGCATTTCCTTTTGGGGTGTATGGAAGCCAGTTTGCTGACTAGCATTTCCTTTTGGGGTGTATGGAAGCCAGTTTGCTGACTAGCATTTCCTATTGGGGTGTATGGAAGCCAGTTTGCTGACTAGCATTTCCTATTGGGGTGTATGGAAGCCAGTTTGCTGACTAGCATTTCCTATTGGGGTGTATGGAAGCCAGTTTGCTGACTAGCATTTCCTTTTTAGGGTGTATGGACTATGGAAGCCAGTTTTATGACTAGCATTTCGTATGGAAGCCAGTTTGCAGTTTGTTGACTACCAATGTTCTCCATTAGTTCAAGAGAGACTTGAACGCCCAGCACACAACACCACTTGGGGGATGGCACATTGCATCATTCCCCAGAGCTGTCCATGCAATGAAAACAAATGGCCTAATAATGGTTATTCATCTATTTAAAAGAACAAGCAAAAATGATAAAGTCATTATTAACTCATCCCAAAATAACATGCACTCTATATCTGTCTAATTTTAAATAACTAAATGCATTTGAATTGTGCAACCAATCAGGGCAGGTGCACACAGCATGCCCTTATTTTCGCCAACTCATTGTTTTTTCTTTCAAAAGAGAACAAAAGTAGAGAGGGAAAACAGGCTAAGTTCAAACTACTTTTTCTTAATCGACAACCTGGAAAGACTGAAAGGCTTCAATAAAAAATGCTCCAGGGCTCCATTTTACAAAGCAGGGGTCTGTATACGTTTGGTAATTACTCATAAAATAAGTGGCAATAAAAACTTACTTGGTAAGAAGTACAGCAGCTTCTGATAGGCTAGTAGAGCATTTTGAGAAACGTTTCACTTTGAGGTAATGTGGTTATGGAAAAAGATATCAGTTTTTATCCAAAACAAGATTGTGTATTCCAACTGCAAATTCTTCTTCCTGCGTGGACAAAACCGCTCCAGATTTTCGGCAATATCTCAAAAACGCTACCACCTTTTGAAATGAAATGTTCACAGGTTAGTTTTATGGTATATATATATCTACAACTATGTAGGTTTGAAACAAACAATAGGCTCCAATTACCAAACGTGTACGATGCCGTTAAGGGTGCACTTTTACAAGATCTATATGAACAGATATAAATGCTCAATCAAGCTTAAACCTTGCATGTATTCCGGCTGGGATGTGTTACCCAAAAGTTTAAGGTCCTATTATAATGACTTCCTAAAACGATGTCACCTAACACGTCACAGCAATAAATGCTTGGTCAAGCTGAAATTAGCTTACATGTATTTAATAAAGCTGGGTTGTGTTACATCCAAGATTTGAACGTCATCTCGAAAACCTTATTTTTGTTGTGCAAACAAAAAAAATTTAGTAATTTTTATTTTATTTAAGGGTTTTTGGGGGAAGAGAAAAAAATTGTAAATAAAATGTAAAAATTGTTCTTGAAACTTCATAAAAAAAGTGTAAGGGACCTAAAAAGCCTAAAAAACGACCTGTCGCTTTCCATTTCCCCAAAAAACATATCCTCATACACTGTGCACAAGCAATGGGTACAGGAATATGCCCATATCTCAGGTCCACCCTTCTCCATTGGTTGTGTACAAAATAACCGTACAGGAAATAAGCCATATCCAGGGTCAAAACGGCAATTTCTCATGGTGGGGTTTGGCGGTATTTTGAATTATGACTAGTTTAAGGTAATTTTCCAGGCTTTTATTAGGTTAACTATTCATATTTAAGAACTTTAAGAACTTTCAAAACAGTTTTTATCTTTTTAAATTAACTTTGTTTAAACTTGTATTAGGTTAGGGTTGGGGTTATGGTTGGGGGTGTGGGGGTTTGGTGTGGGAGGGTAGGGGGTTTGGTGTGGGAGGGTAGGGGTTCGGTGTAGGTGGGTAGGGGGTGTGTGGGGGGGTTTGGTGGGAGGGTAGGGTATCTCCTGGAATTCAAAAACTGCCGGCAGGGGAACCACCATTGTTTATTTTGTATCTTTTAATTTGTATTAGCTGTTCCGACATAGTAGTAGGAACAGCTATTGTTTTCTTCAAGATTTGTATTTGTTTTTCTTTTTCTTATTCTTTCCGCATGCGTCAAAAATCCCATTTGATTTGTATACGAATTTGTTCATACTTAGCTTAGTACAAACGAGTCAGATCCTTTATCATATTTAAATGTAATTAATTGGTTTTAGTTATAATGATATGAATATTTAATCAGCCAATCTTGAGACCACCATCACATCTCTTGAGTGAGTTTTCGTTGAAATTGGCCGGGAAAACCTGTAAAAAATAATCTGAAACAGTTATTGTTTAAAATAAATATGAGAGAAATCATAGGTTAAATGGTATTAGGGAAACAAATCCCCTTTTTTTCTTTTACCAATTATGACATAAATTCGGATGAAAAATAGAATATGTATCAAAGAATGCTTGTATATTTTATGTTGACTTAAGTGTGTGCTTGACCATACACACGTATGAAGCCTCGTGTATGCATTTTTAATTAATGTGTGAGCTTGACCATTATATTATGAAGCAACATAATTTTATTAACTATCTAAGATAACCCAATAGTTTGAGTTATCTTATCACTAATTTAGGTATTCAAAACAAGAAAGAAAAAAACCCAAGTAATTGTTATAGTGTGTCACCCTTTCGCTTGAATATTTTTAAACAAACATTGAGAAATGGATTGTTTGGACTTCACTGAACTGTAGTTTTTACACCATTTTAGGATGGAATGGCGTGACAAATTTTGCACAATTTTGTTCCCGCTGGATCATTTTGTGAGTTTTCAAACCGTGCCACAAGAGAACGAATAGTCGGGTACCCTAGTTGGTCTCTTATCAATCAATCGATGCTTTGTTCAGGGTACCCGGCAATGTGCCGCATACACGTGTATTCAAAATGGTCTCCAGGCACGCTTGAATCCGGCTGTCTCGGTGGACGACATATAGAGCATTTTTGTCGTGGTTTTAATCTTCAGCGAACTGTTCAGGCAAGACTAATGTATACTCGTTTATTCTGGTTCCATAATAAGTCTCTCAGACACCGGAGAGCACTGAAAACAGCAATAATTGCGCTCTGTCTGTTTCTAGTAGCTGTACGTTTGTTCAATTTTACACATTACGTTTGGCTGGCATGCTTTTTGTATGTACTGTTCACACCACAATGGGCGATAGCGTTTTATCGTTCCCTATGATTCTCTGTTGTTCAGTATCTGTTGCTGTTTCCCCGTTGGTTATCCAGGGATGTTTATGATTACGTCGAATTATTCACTTGCAGACGGTATAGGCCTATAGCCTATCTTACATCAATGTTTACAAATGACTTCATTCCTCCATGGTTCAAGTCTGGCTTAGTGATATAGTGCCGTGACAGCTTCATATCACATTGTCAACATTTGTTTTGTTTACACATAAACACTATTGACGTTTGGATTCTTAAAAAAAATATATATAAATATAGGCCTATATATATATTTATTTTTTGCTGTTAAAACTTTAGTGTGTTAATTGTCTGCAATCTCATTATCTTGATTTTTATGGCAGTATTATTGTTTAATATAAACTTAATAAAAGAAAAAAAACAAGAAAACAAGAAACAAAATCCGTGCCATGTATATTTAGAGTTCAATTACTAAGACTAAAAATATAATGTAGACCTATAACAAATAAATGGTTTTGTTGGCCACATTACGCCCTCGGAGTGAATTTGCTCTCCCCCCCCCCCCGATTCGCCCACTTTTACGTTTTAGAGACCTTTTCGATCGCTGTTATTTTCTCAGTTAACTTCTAACGATTAGGCTATTCCAGTCCCGTGCATTTTATTTATCCAGAACACCGGCGAAATAACTGGCCCTGTGCAAGACAACTTCTTCGTATCCAGTCCCAATCCTTTCATCGTATCTGTTTATACTTCTCTACTTTAACGGTGTTAATTCATTCTGAGATTCTATATTATATTAAAATGCAAATAAGGCAGAGGACCAGTGGCCTTGTGGACAAGGATCGGGACTCCGAACCCAATGGTACCGGGTTCGAATGGCACACACGCTATATACCATGAGTTTACCGTACTTTTTGTCCGTTGTTGATTTGATGTTGTAGGGTTTTAAACTAAACCCGAACGCAATTTGAGTAAAGGGAGCAGTGTGGCCCAGTGGAAGGTCTCCGGACTCTGAACGCAAAGGTACTGGGTTCGAATCCCGGGTGTTCTTTTTGTACGCTTAAGGCCATTGGTTTACACAGGGTACCATGGCATAGGGAAATCCTTGCTTTACACTTAGTGAATAGTTTGCGATTGGAAGCAAACGCTATTCATTAGTCTACGTTTTGGCCGTTGTTGATTTGATGTTGTGGGTTTTAAATTAAACTCGATCGCAATTTGAGTAAGAGGAGCAGTGGTCCAGTGGAAGGTTCTCGGACTCTGAACGCAAAGGTACTGGGTTCGAGTCCCGGTGTTCCTTTTGTACGCTTAAGGCCATTGGTTTACGCAGGGTACCATGGCATAGGAAAATCCTTGCTTTACACTTAGTAAATAATTTGCGAGTGGAAGGCACACGCTATAAAATACCATACTTTACTTTTTGTCCGTTGTTGATTTGATGTTATGGGTTTTAAATTAAACTCGGACACAATTTGAGTAAGAGGAGCAGTGGCCCAGTGGAAGGGTTCCGGACTCTGAAAGCAAAGGTACTAGGTTCGAATCCTGCGTGTTCTTTTTTATACGCTTAAGGCCATTGGTTTACATAGTGAAATCCTTGCTTTACACTTAATAAATAATTTGCGATTGGAAGCAAACGCTATTCATTAGTTTACTTTTTGGCCGTTGTTGATTTGATGTTCTGGGTTTTAAATTGAACTCGAACGTAATTTGAGTAAGAGGAGCAGTGGCCCAGTGGAAGGGTTCCGGACTCTGAACGCAAAGGTACTGGGTTCGAATCCCGGGTGTTCTTTTAGTACGCTTCAGGCTGGTTTACGCAGGGTACTATGACATAGGGAAATCCTTACTTTACACTTAAATAATTTGCGAGTGAAAAGCACACGCTATAAAATACCATACTTTACTTTTTGGTCGTTGTTGATTTGATGTTCTGGGTTTTAAATTAAACTCGAACGCAATTTGAGTAAGAGGAGCAGTGGCCCAGTGGAAGGTCTCCGGACTCTGAACGCAAAGGTACTGGGTTCGAATCCCGGGTGTTCTTTTTGTACGTTTAAGACCATTGGTTTACGCAGGGTACTATGGCATAGGGAAATCTTTGCTTCACACTTAATAAATAATTTACGAGTGGAAGACATCATCAGTTTACTTTTTGGCCGTTGTTGATTTGATGTTCTGGGTTTTAAATTAAACTCGAACGCAATTTGAGTAAGAGGAGCAGTGGTCCAGTGGAACGGACCCGGACTCTGAACCCGTAGGTACTGGGTTCGAGTCCCCGGTGTTCTTTTATAACGTTTTGATTGCAAGTTGTTTATTTTAAGGTTTAAAATTAAACTCGAACGCAATATAAGTAAGAGGAGCAGTGGCCCAGTGGAAGGGCTCCCGACTCTGAACCCATAGGTACTGGGTTCGATTCCTGGGTGTTCTTTTATTACTTTTTGATTAAAAGTTGTTCATTCTAAGGTTTAAAATTAAACTCGAACGCAATTTAAGTAAGCGGAGCAGTGGCCCAGTGGAAGGGCTCCCGACTATGAACCCATAGGTACTGGGTTCGATTCCTGGGTGTTCTTTTATTACTTTTTGATTAAAAGTTGTTCATTCTAAGGTTTAAAATTAAACTCGAACGCAATTTAAGTAAGCGGAGCAGTGGCCCAGTGGAAGGGATCCGGACTCTGAACCCACAGGTACTGGGTTCGATTCCTGGGTGTTCTTTTAGTACGTTTTGATTAAAAGTTGTTCATTCTAAGGTTTAAAATTAAGCTCGAACGCAATTTAAGTAAGAGGAGCAGTGGCCCAGTGGAAGGGCTCCGGACTCTGGACCGGAAGGTCCTGGGATCGAATCAAGCTACGTAAAAATAATGGGGGTTTTAAAAAATCGTTTTATAATTTAATTTTTAATTCATATTAAAAAAGTTCATAGGTTCGTTTTAAGTTTTAAGTTTCTTTAGAAAGCTCGTAGGGCGGTGGGTGCCACTGCGCGGTGAGTGGTGACCTCGCGGCTGCCACTCGTGGCCATCGCTCACCGCGCGGCCTCGGACCGGGCTCGAACCGGGGACCGCTGCCTTCGGAGTCCGCCACCTTCCAACGACACCCACTTGGGTCCCCCCAGAAAAATATGCATTTTTAGACTTGATGAACCTTCGGTTCATACTTTACATAGGATACTATGGCATGGGAAACTAGTGCTTTATACTTAGTAAATAATTTGCAAGTGGAATACTTTACACAGGATACTATGGGATGGGAAAGTTGGTGCTTTATACTAAGTAGATAATTTGCGAGTGGAAGGCACACGCCATACCGTTAGTTTACTGAGGAATAGGTATAGGTATACAGGGGCCTCTTTGGATCGGACTTAGAAAATAATTCGAGTGGAAGGCACACGTTGTAGGTATGGACCATTAGTTTACTTAGGAAACATATGCATATGGGGGACTCTTCGGTTCGGACTTAAAAATATTTCAGTTGAAGGCACACGCTGTAGGTACAGAAAATTTGTTAATTGGTTAACAGTACGCAGGGTACTATGGCATAGGGAAATCCTTACTTTATACTTTAAGGCATGCATGCTGATAGAAAATTAGTTCACATAGGAAACCGTATGGGGAATTGTTTGGTCTGACTACTGATGGGAATACATTGGGGGTGTGGAGGGGACGGGGAGGGGGTTGCGGGGTGGGGGTGGCGGGGTCTCCAGTATAGGCTATAGCTGGGATCAGCATGATGGCGGGAATAACAGCATTGATTCCACCAGTGTTCTTGGTGGGTACTCGCCGTGGTATCGTCTGGGATGATGTATTGAATTGAATTGGAGAGGGTCAGTGGGCTGGTGAACCGGGTTGACGACCATGAGTGGATTGTGACCAAGGACATGAATTGTAACGAAGGGCCATGCCGTAATTTCACAGGTGTTTTTGTTGTATAATATTTGAATGTCTGATTCGGTGGTACTCGTTGTGGAATAAAGGAATATAGGCCTAGAGCTGTAAAATGAAGGGTTTTAGAGGCTCGTTCATGCCGTGGTCAGTTTGAAAGTAGCATGGCAGTAAACATGTCACTTGTGTTCTCGCTAGATTTTGCGTGTTCGGTTAAGTGGTTTCGTTAGGGCTTGAATAATGCATTGGAAAGATACCGGGTTCGGGCTTGGATGATTGAACTAAGTTGTATACTGTTGTTCGTTCAATTGAATATTTTATTTATTTATTTATTTGTATCTAATAATTTTTTAAATTGTCGATATCAGGGATTCGGGTTTTTTTCAGCTAGGATTGTTGGTGCAAGAATCCATTGAAAACGTCTATTAAATTGTTTAAACAAATTCGTTTTAGAAGTAGGCCTAAACTAAGTTTCTTTATTTATTCATTAATCGATATACGTATTTATCTAGAGCATCAATAGTAAAAATAGTACCATTTGTTTTGCTGTGTACAAATTGTAACATTTTCTTATTTATGTAATTTTAAAGTATTTTGTAAAGCCTTCTTTTAATTGTTACGGTACTTTGCGAAGCGCATTCAGCGTCTTTGAGGAGGATTTTGGCATTGCATAATTCCTCTTCTTAAGAATTAGAAGACAGTGATTTGTGTGGCAACGTCAGGGGCTACTCAGAATTATCGTTGTTTAAACAAATAATATTTATAATAAAATCTACAACTTTGTTGGAAACGTCCGCACAACCTGATTTTCGATTTCAAAAATATTTTCTGTCTGTCTTTTTGTTTATTTTTTTTAAACTAACAATCTAACTTCAAATTTTAATTATTTTCGTCAATGAAAAAGGCGAAAAATCTAAATTTTAAAACATTGTTATTGGGTCGTACATGTTCCTTTAACAAAGAGCTCATATTCTACCATTTTAAACCAAAGATGAACGATTAAAATGTCAAATAAAACTTGAACTGTTACCGAGGTTCTATGATTATGAATAACTATTCTTGCTTTCATTTATTTATTGTATCTATTTACAGTGAATTGGGAAAGGTTCGAATACACACAACATTAAATATAAACCAGGAATAAAATTACACAGTATCGTCGTTCTCTTTATTCGGTAATTGTTTCAAAGAAATCACAACTTAAAATCAGCAAATTTTATTTTTAAATCGATACCCACAACCCCTTCATTACGGTGTCTAAAAAAGACCCTCAATTTGGTTAAGTTCAGGGATAATTTGTAGGTGCCAAACTTTAACCCGTTTTAGAACGTCAGCCTGAGAAAGACTCTGCAAAGGTAGAAACGTCAGACCATTATCTATTCTTTTGATGATAACATCAGGTCATTTTGTTTGGTAAGCAGTTTACAACAGCTGACATGTAATTCCCTTTTTTCATTTTGAAACATGTAGGCCTAGGCCCACACATTAATCTCAGATACAACCAACCACGCAATGAGGTAGAAATACAACATTATGAAAACTATACTAGCGGTAAAAGATTACGTAACCCAGATACTCTAAACAGAAAAGTCGATTGTTTCATTTGATTGACGGCAAGTTGCCATTGACTGGCACAATACAATGACCTACGATGTACCTACAACCAGCCGTTGTAGTTTCAAGTGCCGTTGTTTACGTGCACGAAGGTGGAAACAGAAATGCCACAAAATTACCCGTTTTATGACAATCTTAGTGTTTACACGGGTTCCCACGAGGCCTATTCCTATTCTACATTTTGAACTTAAATATACTACACGATAAAGCTTACCTCTAGAGGCATTAAATCACATCCAATGATCGTTAAACTACCAATACATCCACAGCGTTAACATAAATCAAGCATGGCTGGTGGCCATTTTGAATATCGCGTCACGGTATCAATCCGTCGTGTACCCCGACCCCTACTATACACGCTTATCTGGTGTTGGGCGGTAATCGGGTACCTGTAGTTTTCTTTGGCTGGTTCCAATCACCTGTGCCTGTCAAAGACCACAGGGGTACGCAACTGGCTCCCGCAAGATCTCGCGGTAATTAACAGAAATGCGATAGTCCGACTGGTAGTCATTTTCTGGGGTGTGGCTGGTTGGACATGATTATGATCAATCTGGGTATAGATGACTGGCGCCAGGGGCTGGGAGTTCGATTTGATGGTGGCGGGGGGGGGGGGACTAACAGTATAAATCATCATGATGGGGATCGGCTAGCTGGGGATGGGCATGAATATGATAGGTATGGGACTAGGCCTGGTTGGGGAGGGGATGCTGGGTAGAAAAAAGTATTGTTATGCGGGTATATAGGTTCATTGGATTTTACTGCAGAGTGGAATTTATTTAAAGGAACAGTCAGTTCAAAATTAATTGAAAGAATACATGTACATGGGAAGACAACAAGTCTTGCTATGTGGGTAAAGGTTGATGTAATTTAACTGTGGGGTGGAATTGATTTAAAGGAACAGGAATACATAAATTAAATTTAAAAAATTTATAGGTGTGGTTTTTGTATTTAAAGGCACTGTACACGTTTGGTAATTACTCAAAATATATATTAGCATAAAAACTGACCTGGTAACGAGCAACAGAGAGCTGTTGATAGTATAAAACATTGTGAGAAACGACTCCCTCTGAAGTAACGTAGTTTTTGAGAAAGAGGTAATTTCTCACTAAAATAATAACAATTTCTTGCAAGAAGTTTTTATTCCTATCTGAAAGCACACAAATTTGTACAATAAGGATGTTTTTTCTTTCATCATTTTCTTGCAACTTCGATGACCAATTGAGCCCAAATTTTCACAGGCTTGTTATTTTATGCATATGTTGGGATACACCAAGTGAGAACACTGGTCTTTGACAATTACCAAACGTGTACGATGCCTTTAAAGTTTAATAAATGGTGGATAAAATAAACCAATTAACGTTTGCCAATGGCCCAGTCCTCTACCCAGCTTGATCATGCCCATCTCCAGCCAGCCACATCGTGACTAGTCCATCTCCCTATACCCATCAGCTCATCCCACTGATTGACTGACTGTCTTCATTCCAGCACCCCAGCCCATAGCCCAAGTCCCCCACCCATGCCTTATCATCCCATGCCAAGCTACCCCTACCATCACACCAAGCCTTCAGGAAGTTCAGTCCAACCAGCCCAGCCCACTGGCTGACTTGACTGCCCAGCAACCTCCCAGCCCCCGGCCCGGTGAGTCTCAGAGCCGAGGTAACCCCTCAACCCTTAGACATTTTACTCCCCAATCCAAGCTCCAATTTGTTTAAGTCAGGCCAAGTACAAGATTTTTCATGAAAGCTCAGTAGCAGAGCGGTGAGAGAGAGTGACTACTGAGCTGAAGGTGAGAAGTTGTTTTTACTAGTAAAAAAAAGGGGCCCGCCCCGATTTGAACCCCCCGAGCTCACAGGCCAGAACAGAGTTTTAGGCATCAGTATGCAAATTAAATTCAGGTTTAATAGAGGGTATAGGGTGCAGTATACTGGGTGAAGTTCAGGATCATGAACAATGTTCGACAAGGTTTAAGATTAGAGTCAGTGAGTCAGGTTTGGGGTCAGGGTCAGGTTCAAAATCACCTTTATGGTTATAGGAAAGTAGGAAATTTGATTTTACTTTCATATTTTTTTCTCATTAAGTATTCCCAACACCATATATATTTTTTCATGGTCATAAACCACGTTAAACTAAAATAATTGACAAAACAAAATCTTGCCCACGTAAATCTCCATATGGTTGGGACCACAATGGTCCCGGAAGTTCAAAATTGCGCGAGACTTGCACAGTTTGTATGATTAGTCTTTACTATACTATAGATGAAGACAATCTGTGAAAGGTAAGGGCACAGATAGAGTCAAAATAACGGTCTGTGTTGTTCGTGTCATGGTGCCTTGAATTCAGGGTCACGTTCATAACTGGGTATGGATCGTACAATCGAAGTGGACAAAATGGAACAGCTTTGTGTTTTAACACCTGATGTCTAGTTATTTTGGGGCCCTGGTCTTTTCAGAGAGTATCCTCTGATTGTCATTAAGATGAGTATTATTGTACACGCTGATACATCATTAATTGTATACAGTATTTGCATGAAGGCCTAATACAGGAATTATAATCAACAACTGATAATCAGAAGGGGGTTAAAGCCCTGTCATTATTTTTCTAATCTGGGTTTGACAGTTTATAGAGAATTCCTCAAAAGGTATGAGAAACCTTGAAAACATTGTTGGTGATGATTATCAAAATGCACAACTATGGCTTATACGCAGTCAGCTTTTATACTTATTTTAACTCAAATTTTATTTTGAACCGTTAATAGAGATTTTCCTAAAGATATGAGGTACTGTGTAAATATTCTCAATTATCTAATGAAAAAATGGTTATAAATACAGTCAGCAATATACTAATGTTACTTTTTATAACTGTTTCTTGAATTACAAGTTTTACGATCCAAACAGCAAAATACTCAAAGTATAACACGGCCATTTTGAGCTGAGTAATAAATTGAATAATTTTTTTATGAGGAACAGTTCATCTTAATTATTTCTTGTATGATTAGTCTTTACTATAGATGAAGACAATCTGTGAAAGGAAAAGTCCACTTCCTCTTTCAGGAAATACAAAAAACTTACACAAACAAACAATTAATACATTGAAAAGAGTATTGAGATATAAAAATTACTATGTTTATGCTTAATATCAAAAACTAGGAAAGAAAAGATAATATGAAAAGGTATTAATTTTAAAATATATATAGGCCTATAATGTCTCCTTTTAACAACTGGGTGCCAGCTAAACGGCCATTAAAAACCTCTGAGGACCAGTAAAATTCCTGTCCAAGAAGTTCTGCTTGCAGCCTCATTGCTTCCCATAGCTACATTTAGGCCTACATGTAAACCACTGTTTACATGGCTCCAAGTTCATAATAATATTAATAGGCCTAATAACTAGTTTTTATATAGCGCTCTACGGGTGTCTCAAAGCGCTTTTCGTTATTTATTTCCAGACAGGTTTTCAAGTTTTTGAACTATGACACCCTTTATGTCCCATACTATTGAAATGTCGACAGAAAACAATAAGCCACGTGCCAGTAAAAAAACAAACTGGCGGTTTGGAAAAAGTTGCAAAATCTCCAAAAGAAGAAGAACTTCAAATTGATTCAAGGAGGAAAAAGTCATTAAAACAAATTAACCCAGTTATTGTCACGAAACTTCATGCCAATACACAAGACGTGGAACTTATTACATAAGACAAAATAACTTACCGCCATGTTTGCACAACGATTTGTCGATTTAGCGGCCAATATTGCCTGGTAAAAGACATGTGTAGGGTACCATGCAATATCGGCAGCTAGTTTTCAAAATAGTCCCAATAACTTTCCTCTCAATATTTTGAAAGGAGTATTGAGATCTAAAGAAAACTATGCTTATACTAAATATTAAAAACTAATAAAGAAAAGATAATATGACAAAATATGTACATTAGGTATTTTAAAGTATAAATATAGTGTGTTTATTATTATAAGCTTAACATGATCAAGGAGAACGAGACATGATTGCATTTGTGCACAAATGCATAGCTGTTTCGTTAATAACATTTTCAAATTTCTCAACTGAATTTGAAATTCTTTCTGTATTCAAAGCAGTTATGACCAATCCAGCCTATTAATTTTTTTAAAAGTTATACCATGTTCAGTTAGCAATTTATGACTTAAAGGTGCAAACATGAAAAAAATGTTTGAAAATCAAGTGATGACGTCATCATGACGTCATTTCATAATTCACAAGAACTTGCTAATATCTAACAACCTACTAAGTTTCAACATGATCGCATCATTACTTCGGGAGTTATACGAGTTCAAAAAGTGCACCTTTAATGCCGTGTCACGTGACCCCTGATGACGTCATTAATCTGAAACTTCACACATATGATGGCTGCCTGACAATCAACATATTTGTGAATTTTGAAGTGATTGCACAAAACTTCACCACACACATCTTCAAAAAGTCCATTTTGAACAGTTTTAAACCTGCCGCTAGAGGGCGCTCTTGTGTATCGTGACGTCATCGGTATTTTTTTGTAATTGCCCACCCATGCCAAACACTAACATCGTTAAAAGCAAGTTCATAACTTTTGCCACTTTTGAATTACGAGGCACTTCCGGTTTCGACCGGAAGTAAAGGTCATGTGAGGTCACGCACACTGAATAAAATGAAGGCCTAATTTATCCCTACCCAATCCCGCAAACAGAAACCTACGGTCTCCTGTGGCCGATTTGATACGGATTTTCAAATATTTAAAATAGAAACCTTTAAGATGACGTCACGTGACAGGTGATGACGTCATCATGACGAATTTCTTTTAGACACTTCCTTGCACCAATGCCAATCATCACTGAAAGTTTCATTGCAATTGCTCATTAGAAACTATGCAAAAGGCCGCTTAGAACGAATCGTGCGTTATGTCAATGATTTCCTGTCTGAAAAATAAAAATAAAAACAACAAAAACTCTAACAAAAACAATAGCTGTTTCGCTGCGCGCTACGCTGCACGAAACAGCTAATTAAAGGGTTGTATACGTTTGGTATAATGACTCTGCAAATTAAGAAGTACATCAGCTTTGGATAGTATGCCCGGTAATGCATTTTGAAAAACTTTTCACTTTGAAGTACTGCGGTTATGGAAAAAGATATCACTTTTTATCTCCCAAAAATTTGAATCTGAAGATTGGTATTCCAATTGCAGATTATTCTTCCTTTGTGGAAATAACCACTCCAGATTTTCGGCAATATCTCAACGCTACCACCTTTTAAAATGAAATTTACACAGGTTAGTTTTATGGTATATATCTACAGCTAGGCCTATATAGGATTGAAACAAACAGTGGGTTCCAATTACCAAACGTATACAGACCCTTTAGGGCCATAAGACCAAGACATCCAAAACCCAAGGTTTATACTTGAATATGTAAACAATTATAAGCAAAAAGATAAATATATAAAAATGTGTACATTAACTTCAGTTTCAAAGCAAATGTTGTTATTAAAATACCAATAGAATATCTTCATTATTATGCTTCTCCTGAGTAAAGAATATTTTAAGGATTACTTAGGTCCAAAAACCAAGACATCTAAGACACTTTGTGTAGAAACCATGTATAGTCATGTGACATCCTTTTACAAAAGAGCCACATCAGAGCCTGCAGGAATTCCCATGTAAACCGCTCAATGGAATACAACATATAATGTCATGTTTTATGGAGATTGCTGCACCATATCAACATTTGATATGAAGAAAAGGGGCACATCTCAATTCTTGTTTAGTTGTTATTATTTTTTACAACTCTTGTTTTTATGTGGTTAATACGACACAACATGTAACATTTCTCACATGGCCAGTAGTATCTTGTCTGCCCTGGAATAAACAAGGTCACTCTTTTTTAGATGAGGTGATATTTACAAACTAAATTTGATACAATTAAGGCAAGAAAGGGTAAAATAAAACATATATACGTAATATGTATACATAAGGTACATATGCAACTTCAATGCTCCAAATCAAATGTTCTAATTAAAATGTCCGATATACTATCTTTGTTAATAAACTGATATTGATCAAGCTACAAAATGATTATATTCAAATTACTACAAAAGAGAAGGAAATGCAGTGCCCCGTCCGCGAAAAAAAGATCATAAGAAAAATATAATTTCTCAGGTTTGGGTTTTTGAAATCAGTAAAATGGTAATGCCTTTAGCAGTGTGAGATCAAGACTTTACACCATTGCCTGATTTCATTAAGTGCTATGATTGATCTAAAGATGAGTTTTCTATATCACTATAGTGATTTGTATTGTTACATCACAATTTGCTTAGCAATAAAGATTGAATCATTGGATGACTCATCTTGGATCAAACTTGGTACTTGATGAAATCAGACGCCTGTCCAGAGACCATGTTCCAACTACTATACACACATTTGTTTTGCTCGCAGAAATACTTATTGTCAGTGTGTTTTAACAAGATAACTTCAAAATTCATACCACCAAAACTAAAAAAAGATATCCCGATGAACAAACATGACATGGATATCGCTTTAAGGTGGCACCTACTTTGGGTGACTTTGTTAAATCGATCTTAAATCCCCCAGGAAACCCTGATACCTTCTTAACAAACGAATCCTGTATTTCATTTTAAAATCTTACATTCTGATACAGAGGGTTTTTTATGCTCTGTAAATCATCTGCCACTTCATAGACTGTACTTGAGGCACCTTTCTTTGATCTTTTAATCTCGTTTTTAACTAAATTTCTGCAGTTTGGATCTTGTAAGGTCTTTTTGGAGGTTGGTACCTTGTAAAACGCTTTGTCACCTTTAAACTGTAACTCAACGCTGCTGGTCTTCACTGTGTTGGTTTGAACAGTTTCCTTGCTATTAGATCTTTGTAGACGTTTGACAATGAGGATGATGTTGATGATGACCGAGACAATGAGGAGCAGAAGGATGACCAGAAATGCGGCAATCAAAGGGATGGAAGGTATTGATGAGGTGCCATCAGCGTCTTCTTCAGAAGCTGTTGTGTTTTCCCAAGACGTTGTGTGTTGTGATGTTGCTGTACTAATAGATGCATCAAGATGCTCTGTTGTTGGTTGGGTTGTTGTGCTTGATGGTGTTGTCATAGGAACCACAGTCATTGGACCAATGGTACAGTTTCGTTCCATACCAGAGAACCTTGATGCACTGGAGTTAATCCTGCAGTCATATGAAGAGCCACTATCAGCAGCTCTAACATCGAGGAATGTATACATGTAATTGTTACTGCTCTTGTGCCAAGTGTACCTCTCACCACTAGATACAATATCCATATTTACTCTAGGTTTACCAATCTGAGAGGAACAAGCCATATATTGACTCTTTCCTTCTTGTACAGTAAAAGGACCACCTGGGGAGCAAGAGAGTGATGGAAAGTAGCGCACCCATAAGAAGACACCATCTGTAGCTAAATAACTTCCACTGTTTATCTGGCTATGCACACTACACTGATAATACACAGTGCTTCTACTGATTGTTCTAATCGTGAGGACTTCAATCTTCGCTTGGCTTGAAGTGTATGTTGTATCAAGACTACAACTTGTAATGATGCACTCTTCATTTCTTGTTATTTGTTTTCTACTATCGCTGTAATATCCCCACCACTCCAGTTTATAACCAAACTGCATACCAGTAGCATTACATTGTAATCTCACTGTGTCATCCTCCACTACATCACCAGTTGGTGACAATACTTGTACCTTAACTGTCAATCCATTTACATTGATGGTTGAAAATAAACCAAGCCAACCACACAGGAATAGTAGCTGTATGCAACGATACCCTCGATCCATGGTCAGCATAGTGTTGCAGATAGTGAAGCAAGACTCAGGCTTGAATTGATAGAACTGTAATGTGGTTTGAGTAAACCAGGGAATGATCTCTGTAGAGTTGTACAATGAACTTGGTCTGAAATGAAGTGATGGTCCCAGTTTGTGTGATGGCATTTATATCAGATTCCAATGTGCTTAAAACATTCTCCTCTGTGCACGCAATTACTATTTATCAAGATGTACATTTATATTGTGATCCATATCAGTAAAACCATTTCTTTTATAGCTTAGTAAAATCAGGAAAGGTTCCTCTTTTTCTTCTAAAAAAAGAAAATTATAGTTATTTTAACTCTGATTGTTTTCAAATTGTGATGCCAAGATAAACATGTACATTGGTCAATATAAACCAAGTGCTGCTGTATGAGGAAGCATTTGAAAATAATTCACTTGATAAAAAGGAGTTAAACTTCTTCAGAAAACCCCCGCAGCCTGTTAACTGTAATGATGATTTATATGCAACACACGTGACCTAGAGCCAGTTACATATTCAAAACAGAACAACCACTTCTGTTGTCATGAGACCTTATGCCAATACACGTGACCTAGAACCAGTTACATATTCAAAACAAAAACAACCAATTATGTTAACCTTTACCAAATAGCCAATTTGAATTTGTTGAATGAGTATTTAGTTCAAATGAACACAAACCATCTAAAACCCAGACTACAAATTATACATTAAAGGCAGTGGACACTATTGGTAATTACTCAAAATAATTATTGGCATAAAACCTTACTTGGTAACGAGTAATGGGGAGCTGTGATAGTATAAAACATTGTGAGAAACGGCTCCCTCTGAAGTTACGTAGTTTTCGAGAAAGAAGTAATTTTCCACGAATTTGATTTCGAGACCTTGGAATTAGATTTTGAGGTCTCGAAATCAAGCATCTGAAAGCACACAACTTTGTGTGACAAGGTTGTTTTTTCTTGCATTATACTTCGTGTGACAAGGGTGTTTTTTCTTGCATTATTATCTCGCAACTTCGACGACCAATTGAGCTCAAATTTTCACAGGTTTGTTATTTTATGCATATGTTGAGAAGACTGGTCTTTGACAATTACCAATAGTGTCCAGTGTCTTTAAGTGTGACATTTGGTGTTCCAAAAAGCAAATGTTATTATTAAATATCAATAGAATATATTCATTATTACGCTTAAACTTATCAAGGAAAATAAGTATTTAGGTCAAAAGACCAAAAGACCAAAAACACTTTCTTCATAGACCATGTAATCTGTGACATCACATATTTACAAAAGAGCCAAAGAGCCTACAGGAATTCCTGTACACAGCTCAATGCAAGAACATAGAATCTTACATCTCATTGAGATTGCACCTGACGAATTTTATCAAACTTCTAATACAAAGAAAAGGCAACACATCCTCAAACTTGTTTAGTTGGTAATTTCACAACTCTTGATTTCATGTGGTTATTTTGATACAAAATGTCAAATTTCTTATATGACAAGTGTAGTATCTTGTCTGACATGAAATACTCTGGAATGTATGAGACCTAAAACAACAATCATCAAAAGGTACCAAACTATTCAAGATTGGACAACAGCATCAGAATTTAAAACATCAACATCAAATGAAAAACATAACATGGATATCACTTTGAGGTGGAGCCTAAGTTTTGTGAGTTTTTCTTTGTTAAATTGTAGTCTGGATCCCCAATGAAACCCTAATACCATCGTAACAAATGAACCCTAAAAGACATTTTAAAATCTTACATTCTGATACAGAGGGTTTTTTATGCTCTGTAAATCATCTGCCACTTCGTAGACTGTACTGGAGGCACCTTTCTTTGATCTTTTACTCTCGTTTTTCACTATATGTCTGCAGTTTGGATCTTGTAAGGTCTTTTTGGAGGTTGGGACCTTGTAAAATGCTTTGACACCTTTAAACTGTAACTCAACGCTGCTGGTCTTCACTGTGTTGGTTTGAACAGTTTCCTTGCTATTAGATCTTTGTAGACGTTTGACAATGAGGAGGATGTTGATGATGACCGAGACAATGAGGAGCAGAAGGATGACCAGAAATGCGGCAATCCAAGGGAGGGAAGGTATTGATGAGGTGCCATCAGCGTCTTCTTCAGAAGCTGTTGTAATTGCCCAAGACGTTGTGTGTTGTGATGCTGCTGTACTAATAGATGCATCAAGATGCTCTGTTGTTGATTGGGTTGTTGTGCTTGATGGTGTTGTCATAGGAACCACAGTCATTGGACCAATGGTACAGTTTCGTTCCATACCAGAGAACCTTGATGCACTGGAGTTCATCCTACAGTCATATGAAGAGCCGTTATCTGCAGCTCTAACATCGAGGAATGTATACCTGTTTTGGTTATTAATCTTGTTCCAAGTGTACCTCTCACCACTCGATACAATAAACACATTTACATTAGGTTTACCAACCCCAGAGGAACAATCCATATATTGACTCTTTCCTTCTTGTACAGTAAAAGGACCATATGGGTAGCAAAAGACTAATGGAAAGTAGTGCACCCATAAGAAGACACCATCTGCAGCTAAATAACTTCCACTGTCTATCTGGCTATGCACACTACACTGATAATACACAGTGCTTCTACTGATTGTTCTAATCGTGAGGACTTCAATCTTCGCTTGGCTTGAAGTGTATGTTGTATCAAGACTACAACTTGTAATGATGCACTCTTCTTTTCTTGTTATTTGTTTTCTACTATCGCTGTAATATCCCCACCACTCCAGTTTATAACCAAACTGCATACCAGTAGCATTACATTGTAATCTCACTGTGTCATCCTCCACTACATCACCAGTTGGTGACAATACTTATACCTTAACTGTCAATCCATTTACATTGATGGTTGAAAATAAACCAAGCCAACCACACAGGAATAGTAGCTGTATGCAACGATACCCTCGATCCATGGTCAGCATAGTGTTGCAGATAGTGAAGCAAGACTCAGGCTTGAATTGATAGAACTGTAATGTGGTTTGAGTAAACCAGGGAATGATCTCTGTAGAGTTGTACAATGAACTTGGTCTGAAATGAAGTGATGGTCCCAGTTTGTGTGATGGCATTTATATCAGATTCCAATGTGCTTAAAACATTCTCCTCTGTGCACGCAATTACTATTTATCAAGATGTACATTTATATTGTGATCTATATCAGTAAAACCATTTCTTTTATAACTTAGTAAAATCAGGAAAAGTTCCTTTTTTTCTTCTAAAAAAGAAAGTTCAAGTTATCTCAAGTCTGATTGTTTTCAAGTTGTGGTGCCAAGATAAACATGTACATTGGTCAATATAAACCAAGTGCTGCTGTATGAGGAAGCATTTGAAAATAATTCACTTAATAAAAAGGAGTCAGACTTCTTCAGGAAAAACCCCACAACCTGGTTAATTGTCATTAATTTTAGCCTATGGCGAAATTAAATTTTCCCAAGGGTAAAATAAACTTTTCTATAATAACTTTTGTTGTAGTGGCACCAAGTTTAAAATACCAAGTCAACTTTCATCTGACCCCCGTGTCATTCAAGGACCACATCTATACAAATTATGTTCTGGCAATTATCTAAAAAGGTTCATTCTGTGGAATTTTGTTGTAAGAGGGGGAGGGGGAGGCAGGAAATCTGCCCAGGTAGTAGTTTATAAGCAGGGCAGTTCTTTCCGGAACTAAGTAGTCTCCCGAATTCCGAAATCTACTCCACGGCAGTAGAATAAATAGCAAGACAAGTTCTCGAAGAGTAATCTTCACAGCAAAGTAGACATACACATAGCATTACCGCAAACCGAATATACATTGATAACTCGCCATGTAATGCCTCAAATCCCACAGATAAACACTTACTGCAAGGTTTCTTGCCAAAGGATCCCTAGGCCAGGAATCGAGCTCACATTCTTTTTACAATAGGACTTGATACTCCACAAATAGAGGCACGCAAAATAAGAAACCAAAACTAAACTTGGGACCAAATTAATTTATTCAGCTTCAAACTGCAAGTAATGTTTCCGTTATACTGTGTAGCTATGGCAACTCAAATATTTTAAGAAAAAGTGGGAAACATAAATTTTACATCCATGAGCTAATTTGTGTATACTTAACATTATATCGGCTGTTACTTGTAATACACTACACACTCAAAAATATCACATATATGAACACTTATTGTGTGAAAGAATTAAACTTTTCCCACAGTACACATATTTTGTAAATGTGCAAAAGGTTCTAATATTTGAAGAAGCAAGAAAAAAATTGCTGTGAAATTATCATGTCAATAGTTATAAATTATTGTTGTTGTTGGTTTTTTTTTTTTGGAACGAAAGAATACTTGGATGTGGAAGGACATCAATGTGAACTCCCTGAAAAAACCTCGATAGGTCAACAATGCTGTGTTTTGTTTGTTTGTTTTTTCTTGGGGGGAGGGGAGAGAACAAAGATAAATTTACTAGAGCAGGATTTGAACCTGTGACCTCCTAGCCCTAATGTTGGCTGTCTCCCTAATAAGTCTCGCAACGTTAGGGCTAAATAGCTCAGTTGGTAGAGCACCAGCACTTTAGTCCGGAGGTTGTAGGTTCAAATCCTGCTCTGGTAAAAAAACCAAATTTAACCCAAAATTATTTAAAATTTACCTTATTTAAAAGTTTTCTTTGGGTTTTTTTTTGTATTAATTTGTGTATGTTTCTACATTTTTGATACAACACAATTTTTAGATGTTTTTTGGTTTTATTTTGTGCCTCCTTATAGAACCTCTTTTTCTTTGGTGGTGGGTGGGAATAACTGGGTTTTTTTTTCTTCAAGCATCTCTAAAACATTAATGAAACAAAGATATTAACTGCTTTTCTTTCTGCCCTCTGGAAAATGTTCTTGGGAAGAAAGAATGAAGATGGGATATTTGTTAAATTCAACTAAATTAACAAATTATTCACTTGAAACAAAAACTTGATACAATTGTAATACAATGAGGACTGCCCTACAAAGCACACCAATTTTTAGTGTTCATATTAGTGATATTTTAATTATGTTTCAGATAAATTAAAAACTACAAGTTATTGTACCGATAAACGAGCACTTTTTAGAACGCATCTAGTATGAGATGAATATAAGCTAATTTAATTGTGATTGAATCATCATTTCTGTAAATTGTGCAAAGTGTGTGAGTAGTTCTCACATATGTAGTCAAACAGCAAACCAGAAGTTGGAGATATATGGCCCTATATAAAGGCACTGTACACGTTTGGTAATTACTCAAAATATATATTAGCATAAAAACTTACTTGGTAACAAGCAACGGAGAGCTGTTGATAGTATAAAACATTGTGAGAAACGACTCCCTCTGAAGTAACGTAGTTCTGGAGAAAGAGGTAATTTCTCACTAAAATAATAAAAGACTTCTTGCAAGAATCTTTTTATTCCTATCTGAAAGCACACAAATTTGTACAACAAGGGTGTTTTTTCTTTCATCTTTTTCTTGCAACTTAAATGACCAATTGAGCCCAAATTTTCACAGGCTTGTTATTTTATGCATATGTTGGGATACACCAAGTGAGAATACTGGTCTTTGACAAAGACAATATGCTAATATTTATTTCGAGTAATTACCAAACGTATACGTGTAATTACCAAACGTGTACGGTGCCTTTAACATGTAAACTGGAATGTACAACTTTCACAAGATTTAGAGTATTTTTGTTGAATACCACTTGACAATTTCTCGTCTACTGTCTTCCAATTTATAACAGGTACGCTGGTCAGCTCTTCACACAGTGGCAATTAGTTGTAAATGTAAACCACCCTCAGGTCTCAAAATACTTCCTGGAGTGGACCAATGGCCGGAGTCTAGTAATTTAAGCATTTAACCACTAACATCACAACCAAACAAGAGTCTTGCAGTCTAAGGTTTTTCAAAACCCTTTTTGAGATTTACTGATGCATACTTTAGATTTTCCAATCCAAACCTTTTTCTAAAAGTTCGACAGAAAGACAAGATTTGGTCTTGTAAAAATATTTATGGTCTTGTAGAAATTCTGAGCTACTTGAGATTTTCTTAAAATTCTAACCCTGACCCTCCCCAATGTGAGTGTCATGTTACTGAATGGAACCTGGTCCCAAGTTCTTGGCTCTGATCACTGTAAGCAAAATCAGCAATTACGGTAGCAGGCAAAATCCACACTTAAGGTAAGAATATTTCACAGGTCAGCAAGGAAATACTTTGTACACATGTGCATACATGTACATGTATTACATGTTACTAAGCAGTCGTCACTTGCATAGCTTGTGCAGATTCTTGGTGTTAACTGATACATGTCGTCAATGAGCAATTTAGTACATTGAACACAAGTTCTGGTGGCTGTAAGTCACTAGAGTGTGGGTTCGAATCCCGGTCGTGACACTCGTGTCCTGGTCCTCGAGCAAGACACATTACTATATGTGCTTCTCATTACCCAGGAGTACATGAATACCTGCGAGGGTAGAGATTGTTGATGTGAATGGTTAGCAACCTGTGCACCCCCATTTGGCTGCCGGTGCTGCATACTCCTAAGGAGTTGAGATGGTTTCAGGAATGATTGAGGTGTTAGGCGCTAGAGGGATCTACTTGGCTTAAAAAGTGCACAATAAATACACATCATTAATGGTAGGGCAAGCGCAGAATTCTTCAGTAAACAAAACTGACACAACATCTCAACCACTTAAACTGGTGCTCTGATTATTTTGCTTAGCAAATAGATTTCCTGAGTATAATGTCTGCTTTAAAACTGCTTTGTGAAACTGGTCCCAGACAAGCTAGGAGGAGCTCCAACGGTTGAGAAATGTCAGCCTACTCTAAAACGTGGTAGGTTGTGGGTTCAACTCCCACCTGAGGTGTCATCTGTTAATTTGTCTGTTCAAAGCATATTGAAAGCACAGTGATTCATGATAAAATGTATTTTAGTTAAGACATCTTTTCTACATTTCAAACGGTCATGGGTTCAATTCCCACTTGAGTGAGCCAGTTGTTGTTTTTTGTCTGCTGGATTCGACAACAGTATACAGTGCTTTAATGTCATGCAAAGGTGTAGGGCAAGACAAAATAATCTTATACTTTTCAATGTATTATTTTATTAGTGTCGTTGGCTCTAAAATTTTACTTGATATAAATTTTGTAATTGTACCAATTATCCTGAGAAATATTTCATCGGTAATGCTGTTTAAATTGGATGTTATTGTTGTTGCAAGAAAGAATAATTAATTAACATAAAAGAAACATGAGACAAATTTGTATCCATTGTTCACTGTTTTCTTGCAAACTTGAGCACCTATTTCAGTCTAATTTTCACAGATCTAAAAAAAACACCTACTTTTTGAAAACAGTTTGAAGTCCTACTAAACAATTGAAGCATGTGGCCTGGAAGGGAGGTGGAATGTGGTGGTTTGAGGGAAGTTTATCAAACACAAAGGAAACATATCTTCCTAAACCTTCATCAACTTTAACCATAAATGAAAAGTACAAGAGAAAGTTTCTACAATGGAAGTTAAAAACTAAAAAACACTTAAACAGCTAAAAAAAAATACAACTTTATTGGCTCCAGAAGCCAGGTTACATTTAAAACTAAAATGAGAAATTAGAATTATCTGTTGCAACCTGCTTACCAACCGAAAGGACCCATGGTAGGAATGCAAAAAATAGTTAGTGGCCTGACGTTTCGACCCTAGTAGAGTCTTTCTCAAAGGCTCAAGAAAGACTTTGCTAGGGTCGAAACGTCAGGCCACTAACTATATTTTGCAATACTAAAATGACCTACAATAATTTTGAGAGCAGTCTGTTGCCCCCATAACTCCCCATCAACTACACATTGTTACTTCTTATGTAGTACTCACTGCATACATGAATCTTAGTACAAAGACTAAAGTAAAGTCTACAAAACAGGTTTTTTTACTTGAGGCATGCTTCTATGTAGTTAAAATACACAGAAATTTTGCCTATTTATTGTACATTTTGATTTACTCAATAACATTCTGTATTTGGTAATACACATTATGTATGTAACCATGGAGCATTGCTCCATGATGCAACTTGAGTGATGGACAAAAACACTCAAATTTGACCTGGATCCACTTTTATCAAGCTGGTAACAAAAAAACAAAATTGCCCAGCAAAGACAACATCTGGAATTAGCTTACCAGCCAAAATGCCCTGTGGTTCCCATTGCTGCCACTGGTGCCCCATTACTTCCTTAGCAACACATAAAATAAGTTTCATAAAATCGGGTTCTGGGGCCCAATTTCGAAAAGCTGTGTCCCGGTTAGCTGTGTCCCAGTTTTGAACTTACTATAGCAGATAAATAACAATTATATGTAACTACAAGTGTATTATAAAGATTTGTTTAAAGATTTGACATTGTGCATGTGTATTCATTATAAATTTACATTGCTTCATCACTCATCCAATTACAAGAATCACTGGCAATTTAGCATGCTTTTGACTTTCAGCGAAGCAGCAGTTTTGAGACTCAGTACATGTAGTAAGAAAACATGTTTGCTTTAACATGCTTTTCGATGTTGGCCCCAGCTGGGATGACTTTGATTACAAATTTACAAAATAGTTTTCTGTTATTCATAAAATATATTCTTAAACCTTTTCAGGCATTTGTAATAATCTTACAACTTATTATAATGAACCCTGTTTGCAGATGTTAAATTACCTATGCTGTACCAAAGAATATAAACTTTTCATAAGAAACTAACATATAAATACAAAATGCTACAATTACAAGCAAAACAAAAACAAACCACAAACAAACAAATAGAACAAACAAGTCTCTGAACTTCACAGGTAAGCATCTCACAATTAAAGTATTTGGTTTTAACAATTAAAGTGTAAGTTAAAATTCATTATAGAAAGGAAAAATGGAAATATCCAAATGCCACTGCAAACAGCAGTTGCCGTCTCAACAATTAAAGTACACCTACAGAACATTTATGGCTAAAATGATGCAGTTTGTGAACTATAACCTAGGTTCAAATACCGTGGTCTGAACACCTTTGTTCAGAGCTCTGGAAGTGCCATATAACTTGTCACTAACCATAGACATTGAGGGGGGAGGGGGAGACAACAGGCAAATACAATGTATGTCAACTTCCTGAGAATTGTTCCCTTGGGATGATGGCATCTTTTCTTCTAAGTACAGCGGCTCAAACTGACCATCCATGTTACTTCGGTAATTTTCGCATGGACACTTCAACTTGATATGGAAGCTTAAAGTGACCATCTGTATTTCCTTGTTTCTGGGCTAAATCATAATAATTGAGACATTTTCTTTAGATTTTATATTTTACACTGTAAAAGATTACCGCAAATTTATGGCGGTTTGACCATAAAAGCCAACTGTATCATGGAATGAACAAATAAAATTGGTACAAAACAGTCGGACAGTATAAAGTAAGCAACGACACATGCGCAGAGAGAATGGCGCATGAGTGCAATGTATAATACTTTACATGCTAGACTTAAGGTCGTTTTAAACGAGATCTCGAAACCATGGTCGTGTGCTACGAAATCGCATCAGTGTAATAAAAAATGCAAACTTGCGTCGGGTGTAACGACATTCAGGATGATTACCAAGGTCCCAAGCAATTGCACAACAGCCACGCAATGCGCAAACTAGCAGTACACATCATCACTGGGTGGAGAAAGTTTATTTGTTTGTTTGAGGTATCCACTCAAAATGGCGTCAGTGGAATAAATGTTGTTGTTGCAAATTCTGTAAAGTTACCTTCCTTCACAGTTTTCTTGTATAGAGCAAGAAACATCTGATCAAAGAAGCCTTGGAAAACCATGCAATATCTATCCATAGAAGAAGACAGTCTTGGCGGAGAAATCTGGTTCAAAAGCTATACATTTGTGCAAAGCCTTTAGTCTGATTTTGCTTTTTAAATTCATGCAACTCTATATTTGGGGGGCTTACGTTTATTTTCTTTCTTTTTTTCCCCTCAGAAATGCAGCACAGATTAGGCACTCCCTCTGCAAACCAACTTCTGGGACCATGACATGTATGCACATTTTGATGATGGCCATTTTTACAACTCGTTTAGAATTACCCTTGACACCTTCAATTTACTCTGCAAAAATTTGTAGCCTCATGTATCGAAAAGTACACAAACATGGGGAAGGCCATCAGCGTTGAGAAGAGAGTGGCAGTTACACTGTTTTGCTTGGCCAAGAACGCTGATCTTGCCACATGCTCAAAACCTGTTTGGTTTGGTATAACAAGGGTGTACATGATTTACCTGAAAGTATGCCGAGAGATAAACGAAGGGGTGAAAATGAGAACGGAATTAAAGGCGGCAACTCCAGAGGAGATGCAAAGAGGGCTACTGGTGGTGAAGAAGAACAACATGGTAGACCAAGATGAGAAAGCCGCAAAGAGTCTGCCGTGTGCTTGATTCTCCTTGATTCTTGTTGATATGTTGCAAAATGAGAAAGCTGCAAAGAGGACTACTGGTGGTGAAGAAGAACAGGGCAGACCAAAATGATAAAGCTGCAAAGAGGGCTACTGGTGGTGAAGAAGAACAGGGCAGACCAAAATGAGAAAGCTGCAAAGAGGGCTATTGGTCGTGAAGAAGAACATGGTAGACCGAAATGAGAAAGCTGCAAAGAGGGCTACTGATGATGAAGAAGAACAGGATAGACCAAAACGAGAAAGCTGCAAAGAGGGCTACTGGTGGTGAAGAAAAACAGGGTAGACCAAAACGAAAAGACTGCAAAGAGGGCTACTGGTGGTGAAGAAGAACAGGGTAGACCAAAATGAGAAAGCTGCAAAGAGGGCTACTGGTCGTGAAGAAAAACAGGGTCGACCAAAATGAGAAAGCTGCAAAGAGGGCTACTGGTGGTGAAGAAGAACAGGGTAGACCAAAACGAGAAAGCTGCAAAGAGGGCTACTGGTCGTGAAGAAGAACAGGGTAGACCAAAACGAGAAAGCTGCAAAGAGGGCTACCTCAAATTGAGAAGCGGAGGGCAAATCCCAGAGGACTGCATACCATAACCACAGATTCAATGAGCATCCTCGGTTTCAAAGTCGACAGGAAAAAGCAGATAGAAGCTCACCAACGCAGGCAACAGGGACCATTTCACCAGAGCACGTGTTATCAGTGCCCACCTCGAAGCCAAGGAGGAAAGCGCACATCGATGAAATGCTCCACTTGCAGGAATTTTGTCTGTAAGGCGCATTCAGTAGTACATAAAATGATCTCGTGCAACCCCTGCGGTGATGGGGAATGAACTGTCTGAACTGTTTTTGTTTTTTCGGAACTCTTGAATCATTTTTCCCAGCGTTTTCCCATATCTTTCCACACAGTTCACAACACTTAGTTTTTGGTTTTTGTATTCGTGTTTTCATTTGTAAATTTCATTTTCAATTGTTTTCTGTTACACTTTGCACATTTTTTTTTACATCTGTTTTATTATTAATTTGTTTTCATTTGCATCATAGACAACAACTGGGCTTGTAAAGAAGTCACTAGGATGTCAAAAAATTAATGGGAGATGAAAATATAACAATAAGAGGGGGCGTCACGCATGGGTGGTAACGTCATACAGTTAGCAAGTTTCTAGGAACCTTTAACGGTTTAGGGTTAAATTTGTGGTTGTCAAAATCACCTGTGTCCATGCATACATGTAGGTTAGGACAACTAAGCGCAAGTGGGGAATTATGAATTATAAATTAAAACTGTTCGTCGTCGTACGATTCTGAACACAAAAAAAATAAATTAAATTTGGGGTTGTGACATTTTTATCCTTTGCTTTTTTCCATATTTAAAGGATGCTGGTAATGAAACTTCCACGGAGAATACAACAATGGTTAAGTCGTGTGCTGCAGTAGGTTGCCAAGCCTAAGCGGCATAATGAATGGGCAAATCAAATTACCTGAAAATGTCAATATTTATTTTGCAGAATGCAGACAAAGTGAAATTCTCGGCCAGTAATTCCTCATAAAAAGTAGACCTTAGACATGAAATTGTCCAACCATATATGTCTTTTTAACTCACAGCCAAGACCATCCGACAGTGTATTTGTCAATCAAAGCGAACGGTTTAAAGGATGTACTGAGGAACCTCTTGTTGACAGCTTTTTCCAGGGAATGTTTGGCAACGTCTTTCTGCAAAGGTCAGAGGGCAAAGACAATGACCATGCAGCCCTAACAGAGAGGGCTGTTCAAGCAGCTAAAAGAAAGTATTGTGTCTGTTTGATATCTGGAGAACATTCGTATTACCTTTTCTGAACAGGATCATTTATACCTTGTGTTTTATTGTTAGGAGGATATAACCACCTGAGCAATTAGTTGTCTTTTGCACTTCTGACAAAAACAATTATGAAGTCAAACGTGAAACGCACAAAACTTTTAACGTGCTGCAGCTGTGGCCTTTCTATGGGATCGCTGATTGCTTCTCCCTTATTTTTGCTACCGTTGTATGGCTGTTTATCACCATGAAATTACTTTTTAACTCACAGCCAAGTCCATCCGACAGTGTATTGTCAATCAAAGAAACGATCGGTTTTAAGATGGATCTGAGGAAAATCCTGTTGACAGTTTTTTCCAGGGAATGTTTGGCAATATCTTTCTGCAAAGGTCAGAGGGCAAAAACGATGACCATGCAGCCCTACCAGAAATTACTTCATCAATAAAACTACTCCAAAGTGAGCACCATAACATACGCAGTCCCAGTTTGGTAATCTCCAAAAACCATGGGGCTTGTGGCTTCAACCCATACATACAAGGACCTACATGTACATATGTTTTTCAGAAAGAATGACAGTTTTACCCAAACAGATAAATCACAAATGCGGATGTTTTAGAACATTTGAAAGGGATCCACTTTCTTGTGAAGATAACTCGCTCAGGAATTCTTTCAAATTTTTTCATTCCTCCTCATCCATCAGTTTGCTACAGAACACGGAATTCCCCCATTGAAGAAGGCAGAGGTCACCAGGGTCATAAGCAGTGCCTGATTCCATGCCAGACGGTCATCCAAGGGAAATGAATTGTAGGAAATTTTAAAAATCACTGTTTCACAAAAATCCAGAAAAAATTATCATTATGGGACGAAAACGGCGTCAATTCCGACGGTTTTTCAAGTGTTCATTCTTCTAGTGAATCATCATCGGGCAAAGAAAGCGACAATGCGAAAGTTGAACAAGAAATAGAAGTTGTAAGGGGGCAGAACCATACAGATTTGAGCCCGTTGTGAGGCCTCGTCACGTGGTGGTTGATGATGAAGAAGCACGCAATGACGATGCGGACGAGAATGTTCAACCTTCCGCAGCAGCTAACGATATTCTCAATAATACGGACTGGTAATTCTATTCTTTGAATTAAAGCTAGTATTCCACCATTATAATTAATAATATCATGAAGTTGCATGAGAAGAGCTGCGAAGTTTACTGATTTACTGTGACAATAAAATAAGTAGTGCCTTGGTGGAATGGTCGTAGCAATACTGATCGTTACCCTTCATCCTCCCAACAGTCGTAAAGGATGGATGGTTACGATCATCGCAACTACCTGTACTAGAGGACTGGTAGTGGTAGCTACAAATGGTTGGGATGAATGCTTCTCCGGGGTTATTGAGAATCTTAATTGATGTTTTATTCACCTGAGAAGTGTTTATCATTTTGATTAAGGCTGCAAAAAATGGGGATTTTCCAGAAACTGAGTATTATTATGAATATTAATCACTAGCTGTGCATACAATGGTTTGGAATGCTTATATGATTTGTTTACCATTTATTGGTTTTGCAAAAACTACTTTGTTATCTAACTTCGTTAAGGTGCTCTTGTGGTAGCTGTGTTGTAATGGAGTTTGCTCATAATTGCATGTGTTGCAAGGAGATCGATGCAATACAAGATAAAATTCATCCCACTGGAGTTGATGCTGAAAGCTTCAACTGCTTTACTGATCATCCATGGTTTGAAGCAACATGTCTTAATCAAGAAACTCTTATACTATAAACTCTCAGGCCAATACAAATGTTAAAATGACTCATGTAGGTATCTAGATTGCCCAAATCAGTAGCCCTCGTTGACAGGCCAGAGGGTGCTGAAAACCTTGTAGTTGAAGGACAAACAGGAAAGAAGCAGAAGGAATAAAACCAGAAAAGAAGAAACACCTGCTAATGCAGAAACGATACCTTCCCCAATGTCTTCCCAATATCCATTACTAGAGGTGTCTAACTCCTCTAACTACTTGAGGTGTATGTATTGGCTTACTAAGGAGGGAGTGGCGCAGTCGATGATATTTCCATGATAATAAACTTGGCAAAATCTTTGGGTTGTGAATATTTAAAGACGATGGAAAACAATTAAAATAAGACAAATAAATAATTTTACCTTGTAAATATTGTTTTGAAGTTACCTTCTGTGATAATAGTTTGTGAACAAAAAGCTTGGTTTTTACACCAAGGTTCTTTCCTTTTCGCTTAAACTTTCTTGGTTGTGCTCCCAGAGGGCGCTATATAAAAACACGTCGCTGGTTTCCTGTCGCATTTCAACATGAACGCAGCAAGTGTTACAAAAACGTAAAGACTTAAAGACCCATGACGTTGCATGGGGTACTCGTATAGCTGGTTTCGTTAGCAACGGCAAGGTTGTTTACTACTCTGCGTCGACATTATTTAATTTTGTCATTCGTGATAAAAATAGAAGTAGTAGTTGTTTTGGTTGTCTTAGGATGCCCCAAAATTGTGTAATCGGTGGATGCACGAGAATGATGCACGTCCAAAATCAAATTCCCACAAAATGAGCAAGTTCGTAGGGAGTGGGTGTGATTTGTCATTACAACTCAAGCGGATTTCAAGTCATCAGATGTGAAAGAGTGGTCAAGAATTTGAACCCAGACGATTACTTGATGGCGTTGCACTAAGCCTAGATGATATCACGATAATATCGTCACGATACGATATTGAAAACGATATCGTCAATATCGATGTTGGTTTTGAAAATCTCGATATATCGTGACAAAGACGATATTCTCAGAATATCGTTGATAATTCAAAAAATTCAACAGAACTGCTTGCGCAGACGTTGCAAACATAAGAAAACTTTGTTACTCCATGGTACATGGAGATTACTCGGATCACAACTTCGGCGTGCCACATGTCAATAGATTGCCTGAGACGGCCCTTTGAAGGCTATAAAATGTAATCCGTTGGCTGCGTCTACGATGTACATGTGTATAACAATACCCAAGGTGTGATAGTCGGCAAGCGGCGCTCAAAGACTTTCTTATCTGATCTTAAACTCGTTCAACTTGAAGGCGCCCGCACAGTGGTTCCAGGACAAGGCCGAAATGTAATTTAATACATCTTGCGTTTTTTTGGTTTTTTAAGGGGTAACTTGCAGCGGAGGTTCCAAAGTTTTTGATTGAGAACAGATTTTCAGTCGAGAGAGCAACATGGGAAGATGGAAGTTGTTTCATAAAATAAATAAGATTGTTCAATATAATGCTCGGAAAAAAAAGTAGGGGCCTACTGCAGTAAAAATCAGAAGAGAGATTATTTTTAAGTTCTTAAACACTCTTGGACACTATTGGGAATTACTCTAAATAATTATTAGCATAAAATCTGTCTTGGTAATGAGTAATTGATAGTTTAAAACATTGTAAGAAACGGCTCCCTCTGAAGTAACGTAGTTTTCGAGAAAGAAGTATTTTTCCACAAGTTTGATTTCGAGACCTTAGATTTAGAATTTGAGGTCTCGAAATCAATCATCTGAAAGCACACAACTTCGTGTGACAAGGGTGTTTTTTCTTTCATTATGTTCTCGCAACTTCGATGAACATTGAGCCCAAATTTTCACACGTTTGTTATTTTACGCACATGTTGAGATACAGCAGGTGAGAAGACTGGTCTTTGACAATTACCAGTAGTGTCCAGTGTCTTTAAAATGGTTTTGCCGAGATCTCTTTTTCGTAAATTTTGGTTGAATTATAAAAGGATAGCCAATGTTTCACTGCATCAATGTTTTACTTATAAAACATTGTGATGAATTTAAAGTAGCAAACATGTCTCAGAAGTGTCCTAAATTGCACCAGAACGCATTTACGACCTGATATTTTGCCTGGTGTAATTATACGGGGATGATGGTTTAGGGGGAATCAAAACAGTGCAATAAAAAATACTGAACGAAGTATAGGCACCAACTCCACAAATAAACCTTGCATGAAGACGCACCAAATGTCTGGCACCTAAACTAATCTCCTAGCATCACTGATGTCCTTGTTTATTTCGTAAGCAGTACACCCTGTAAGAAGGGAGACCCTTCATTTTTTTTTTAGCCCCAGTTGGTGCCAAAATCAAATCGTCCATGGTTCAGCTTGTAATTTCGCTCTGAGATTGTTAGCTCTTCAAGAGAATTTCTCCATTAGTCTGTAAAATTAAAAATAAATTACCTGTGCCCGTTGGCATAATTTTTTACTTCAACGAGAAATTATCGCCTTAACTCTCCCTCTGTGCGCTGACACTATGCTAAGCCAACTAGATCCTGAAGTGGAGGGAGACTCAGATTCAAACGGTGAAACTCCCGGCCCATCTTCTAGCTCCAGTCACGGCCGATCAAGTGCTCCAAATCTCGTTTCGAAGTAAAAGACGTCAGCAGCAGTTTGGGCTCATTTTGGATTCGTTCCAGATGCTGGTGGAAAAATACCAGCCAACGAAAACCAGGCAATCTGCCGAATATGCCACCGTGAAGTAAAAGTACGACAGGGTAGCACTAGTAACCTCTACGCTCACTTAAAGGCCAACCATCCAGCCAAGTTTAATTCTGTAGCCCCCGGAGCCGAATCGAAACAGCCACAACCGTCAACATCTCAACAAGCATCCCGGCAATCCACCATCCAGCAGTCCTTCTCGAAGCACACTATGTCACTCCAGTCACGGCCGATCAAGTGCTCCAAATCTAGTTTCGAAGCAAAAGACGTCAGCAGCAGTTTGGGCTCATTTTGGATTCGTTCCAGATGCTGGTGGAAAAATACCAGCCAACGAAAACCAGGCAATCTGCCGAATATGCCACCGTGAAGTAAGAGTACGACAGGGTAGCACTAGTAACCTCTACGCTCACTTAAAGGCCAACCATCCAGCCAAGTTTAATTCTGTAGCCCCCCGGAGCCGAATCGAAACAGCCACAACCGTCAACATCTCAACAAGCATCCCGGCAATCCACCATCCAGCAGTCCTTCTCGAAGCACACTAAGTATGACCGCAAGAGCAAGATATGGACAAAATACACAGATGCGGTCACATTCTGCATTGGTAAAGATATGCTTCCCTTCACCACTGTTGAGAAGGAGGGGTTCAGGCACCTACTTCATACCATCGATGCCAGATACGAACTCCCAAGCCGTAAATATTTCAGCCGAACGGCAATACCGGCGAAGTACAATGAGGTTCGGGCGAGAGTTGCCGAAGAAGTCGGGCATGCCGAATTTTTTTCGCAACCTCCGATCTGTGGTCCGGAGAAAACCTGCAGCCGTACCTAAGCTACACGGTACATTTCGTGGGCGAGGAGTGGGCTCTCCTTAGTAGGTGTCTCCAAACGTCCTACATGCCCGAAAACCACACTGGGGAGAACATTGCGTCGGCAATGAAGGGCGCATTGACAGTATGGGGTTTAAGTGAAGAGAAACAAATTTGCCTCACTACAGATAATGGGACGAACATGATAGCAGCGGCTGAGGCCAATAAGTGGACCCGTCTTTCATGCTTTGGGCACAACCTCAACCTTAATAATAATAATAATAATAATAATATAATAATATAATAATAATAATAATATCGAAGTCTTATATAGCGCACGTATCTACCAAACAAGGTACTCAAGGCGCTTAGTATATACTTTTTAAACAGAAAGGTGGGTTATTGAAGTTATGAATTATGAGACCCAATTATGTAGCACCTTATAATGTTTTTTACAAGGTGCTACGGCGCAATCAGCAGCCACAACCAGGAACACCGGGGCGAACCCCTTCTCTTTTCGATAAGTGCACTGGGTTCTTTTACATGCGTTACACAACACATGGGACCAACGGCTTTACGTCCCATCCGAAGGACGAAGCAATGGTTAAGTGTCTTGCTTAAGGACACAAATGTCACGGGCTGGCAGTGACAAACTCCATGAAGAACGATAGAAGGATCGATTGTGCGGTGGCTGTATGCAAGAACATCGTCGCTGCTTTCTCCCACTCATGGAACAGAAGAAGGGACCTCGTAAAGGAACAGGCGGCCCTCACTCTCCCAAAGCACTGTCTTGTTACGGTATGTATACTAACGTTAAAAGTTTGGTTTAATGAACAATGTAACAAAACTGTTGAGAAAAATATATCAATGACACATTTTAGTCAATGAACAAAATACTGCACGAAATGTATCGGTTATTACACTCAATATAAGGGCAAAAGAGCTCGGGTTTTTTTTCCTTAAAAGAAAGTTTTTTTGATAGTTTTTTGACGGGAAGAATTTAAATCTGTCCTCTGTCGAGGAAAACACCTTCCTCAATTTTTTTTAGATACCAAAGAAGTATGAAATCGACTCAAAAGAAAAACACAAAACATGTCAAACTTTTATTCAAAGTTTTTAGGTTTTTTTTTTTCTATTGGCAAAACTGATTTTATTTTGAGACAATTTTGAAAACTAGTTGACTACAGTTTCCTTGTTTATATTTTTAAAATGAAACAATTGTTACTTTTCCCTATACGTAATTTATTTTTATGTTTTTATTTTAATCTCTTTTAGGAAGTATGTACACGATGGGGATCTCGGCACAAGATGATTGGCCGATTCTTAGAGCAGAGGACCGCTGTACAGCGTGTGTTGATGGCCAATCGTGACACTGCTCAACTGGTCCCGAGGTGGCAAGATATAGACGTGTTGGAGGCGATCCAGAAAGCCCTGTCACCCGTTGCCGATTTTACGGACATTCTTTCGGCCGAGAACTATGTAACAGTGTCATCGATCGTTCCACTTATGCACCTTCTGTCAACAGACATCATGGCGACAACAGAGGACGACGTTCAACTCATCAAAGACATAAAGACCCGGATCGTTGAATACATGGAGGGAAAATACAACGATGAGACGGGAATGGCAACCCATGTTCTCCTGCTCCACGTCACAGCCCTCCTGGATCCCAGATTCAAGGGGGAATACTCATCAGATGTTCTTTTGCCCAAGGCAGTTGACATGGTTTGCCTTGAGGCCGTATCCAGTATAGACCGTGATGAGCAGCAACAGGAGCGCGAGCGCTTGTGGAAATGGAAGGTGAAGCTCAACCCCGCTCCCACTCCCCAGACCCAGTCACCCCGCCCCAAAAGAAAAGATTGACTCTCGGGTCTCTTTTTAAAGGAAGAGGAAACCAGCGCCAGGAGAGACCAGCAGAGGAAACTGTAAAACTCCAGCTAGAAGCCTATCTTGCAATGCCATGCATCGATAGCGATGATAATCCCCTTCAGTGGTGGAAAGACCATGAGACACAATTTCCAACAATAGGACGAATTGCGAGGAAATACCTCTGTATTTGTGCGACTAGCTCGTCGTCCGAGAGGCTGTTTAGCACGGCTGGTAATTTCTTTACACCCACCCAATCTTCACTCAACCCTGAGAAGGTTGACATGCTGGTCTTCCTTGCGAAGAACTTGTAGTTACTGCCTTCCATGTATATTGTTCTTTCAAGGATCCTAGCTTCCGCTCTGTTTTGATGTTATTTAACTATTTTAATTAAATACACTTAAAATTAATGGGTTTTTTTTTTTGGTTGGAACACTTTTAGCGTCTTAAAAGTAAGACCTAATATTTTGCATTTGGACATGAGAAAAAAAAAACTCAAAAAAGGAATAAAAATGTACATAATTTTGCTGTATGTAATAATGCCTAATGTATTTATAGCAGTTGGACTAAACGGAAATAAAACAAAAAACCTCAATATTGAATGTTGGCAGTTGTACGCAACAATTCAAAAAACAATAAATTAAGTAAATCAAACTGTACAAGGCACTAAATGGTTTGGCAGTTTGAATAAAATAAAAACAACTTAACAACCACTAAGCTTACAACTTCTTGACGCGGCAGCTGGACGTAAAAAAAGGTTATACATGTACCTCGGCCTTTGTCATTTGTAAAAAAAACAAAACGCACTGACCTCGCAACGAGCTACTGATTTGGCAGCTAGACTTGAAAAAGGGTTATATCTCGGCCTTTGCCATTTGTAAATAAACGTATTGTGTTTATTTTTTTTTCTTTAGAATTTTGTTGATTTGATAAAAAATGAACAACGCACTGAGCTTACAAAACGCACTCGCTGATTGGCAGCGGGACTTGAAAAGGGTTACATTTGCTGCCTTTGTCACTTGTTAATAAACGTATTGGTTTTTTTCTTGAATTAAAAAAAAAAATTACAACGCACTGAGCTTACAACGCACTCGCTGATTTGGCAGAGAGACTTGAAAAAGGGTTATGATTATTTGCGGCCTTTGTCATTTGTAAATAAACGGGGTTTTTTGGTTTTTGGGGGTTTTTTTTAAAAGAATTTTGTTGATACTTGATTTGATAAAAAATGACGAACGCACTGAGCTTACAACACACTGAGCTTACAACGCACTCGCTGATTTGGCAGCGAGACTTGAAAAAGGGTTATGATTATTTTGCGGCCTTTGCCATTTGTAAATAAACGTATTGTTTTAATCTTGATAAATTTGTTTGTATGTGTGATTGCTTGTTGTTCTAATAGTTAATGTATTTTTATAGTGATAAAAAGGTGTTTGAAATTCATGGTCATACACCTCGCAAAATATACTGTTTCCCGAAGAAAAAAAGATGTGAAAAATCTCCCTAGTCACTTTTCCATGGTCCAATGATACCCCGCAATGACTACATTTTGCATTCTAACAAAACAAAATCCTGGAATTCAGTGCATCATTTAAAACATTGTCCCCTTCCATGCTTTTCACATTTATTCCTTCAAAATCCCCACTCCCCAGCCCCGCCAAGAAATAAATAATAGTTCCGCAAACACACCAATGACTCCCCAGGTAGAGTGACAGACAGCCCTTGCAGACAGTCCAATTAGCTATAGCCCGCCTCCACCTCCCCGTCCCTTTGTACGCTGACCAGGCGGTATTTATAAAGTAAAAATAGTAGGCCTCACACGAATAACAATGTATCATACCTCGCCCCCCCCCCCCCCCGTTCCTTTGTACGCCGACAAGGCGGTATTCACAAAGTAAAAATAGTACATGTATTACATTATCAGACATCGCTCAACAACCCCCCCCCTCGTACGCCAACCAGGCGGTATCCACAGAGAGTAAAGAGTATCATTATATTATCAGATGCCTTCAACCGATCAGATGGACGGACCAATAGGATTAAGGTTTTGCTCAAGTTGTAAAGCTTCCAGGAATCGTGCATGTATCCCCACAACGTTTATTTAAGAGCTCGTTTTGAGCTATTTTTTAACCATTTATAAGGCCGTTTTTTACTTGAAAATTTGGCGATATATCGTCATATCGGCGATATTTACCTGACGATATATCGCCAGTAAAAAATTTCGATATCGTCCAGGGTTACAAGAGATACATGGATTAAATTTTGTAATTTTAAATTTGTAATTTTCCATAGGAGATGCATCCTTGGCAGAGAGATCCCCAGTATGGACCTGCAAGTGCCTGGAGTCTAGATTGTTTAGGAAAATGGCAGCGCAGGTTCAAGATTTGTGGCATGACAAGTTTGGGGGTGATGGTGATGCGTCTCCGCCTGTTTCACCACGTGACAAAATGATGACCCCCCCCCCCATCACCTTCAATGCTCTCAAATGTACCGGTAAATTTACCATCATTGCCGTTGACTCCGAGCGGAGTCACTGAAGTAAAGGTTGACTCCTGCTCAGAGCCTAATTTTGCCCTCGCTCTTGTTCGGGAAATGTTTACCAAAGAAGAAATGTCCAAAAGCAACTGTTGGGGTGTTAGAGGGCATAATAGGCTAGACACCAACAAGATTCTAGCTATTAAGCACATTATAAATAAAAACTCAACTGTTGCGCCTTCGCAATTTGACAAATACTGGAGAAAAGAGTGTGTAACGGCAATCGACGAAGGTTGCCGTCGGATGCGAAGAAAAACGAAAAAATGAAAAAGTAGATTAACTTGAGAAAGCTTTTTTTATTTTTTTTATTTTTTTATTTAATTGTTTATTTTATTATGGATAATGGTGGGTGAGGGTGATTACGTGTACCTCGTTCTCGCTCGTTGAAACTCGTTCTTGCTCGTTTTGCTCGCATTTTTTGTTTTATAACTACCTTTAATCATCACTGTTTACAGCCGTGTGTTTCTTGCTAAGGCTGTTACGCCATCTATGCATGTTTTGGCAAACCATATTCCTGAAGTAATGAGATTATATGGAAACCCCACATCATTTTGCCAAAAGGGTCTTGAAAAACCTAATTACAAAGTGGTATTTTAGGTCATCAAATTTTGGAAAGGACAGTTTTCAACAGATCATGCACAAACAGCATAGGAAGAATACAAACGAACCCTAAAGTGATGAGTCAGCTTATGCAACCAGCACGGATGGCCACAATAAAAGCACTTGTCCCACTCTGTTTTCTGGTCGAGTTGTAATACTACGTGAAAATAGGCGACTTTATGAATTGTCAACTTTCAAAAATACGTATACGAATGATAACACTCACTGATAGATTCAATTACAGTTGGAAAAGGGATTAAGATTTTGTACTTCAGAGGATTCAAAAGGTCTTCTATTCAAGCAATTACATGACCAGGGCTCAAGAAATATAGTTTTGTTTGGATTGGATGACTTGAAAGCGCATCTAATCCAATCGTCAGGGTCACATGGTTTTGCGTGCTGGAAAGTTTAAATCAATGAAGCGTATGTGTATATAATGAAGCGTATGTGTATATAAGTGGACAATAGGTTTGGTCAGTCAGTTCAAGCCAAAACATCGCACATGATAAGTGTTGTCTTGGTGTTAATATTCTGCTGTTACTGGTTATCTTTCAACATGACTTCCAGCGATACTAATCAACCAACAGTTTTAGAATCCAGAAGCACTTTTTGATAAGTTCAAGGATTATTTCAATCATAAATTCGAGACTTTGAGTAACAGTAATCTCAAAACACAGACGAAAGTAGTATAAAAGAGCTTCGGAACAAGCTAGAGGTGAAAGATCTAAAACCTGGCAACAGGTACAAGAATCTGCGTAAAAAGAGCTAGAAGGAAGGAAGCGACCCGATGTCATCGCCAAGAGATATTATGATCCTAGTGATCGTTATCTTTTTCGAGGTAAATGTGTTTATTTCATTCCCCTTCAAGAAGTACTTTGTTATAGTTCATCACCGTTGCGCTCCGGCCTATCCCCATGTACACAGCTATGTTTATAGCTTAACAGTTAATGTGAATTGTTAATCATCGATATGGCGAATCAACCTAGGAGCGTATGCATAATTTGTAATAAAGATATTGTAACCTGCAAAAGGTACTATAGTTCAGACCTTCAGTTTCGGCTTCAACAAGTTCTTGACAGAGATGTGTGACAGACCAAACGGGGCGCATTTGTTCAGGTTGCTATACAGCTGAAGACATTTACAAGCAGGTTTGAAAAAACTACAGAGATTCGAGCTGTGCAAGAGGCACCAAAACACCCCCAGTGTCAAACTCCAAAACACAAAATAAGTCAACTTAAACAACAAAGGGCAAGTCCGTCCTAAAAGTTCTGATCGTGGACCGGGGATCAAATCCATCATGCCACGATATTGTGTCTACAGCATATTTTTTACAGATGACTCACTGCAGGGACAATGCAAAACTAGCCCAAGCTGGCGATCCAAACCATGACCGTCGTGGCAAAATCATGGAACTTATGGATTTAATTGTTCGACAATGGCAATCAGGATATTATCCCGACAAAGAAATCTCAATCGATGAAACAATTATTCCTTTCAAGGGGCGTACGGGTATGAAGGTATATACCCCCAACAAGCCACACCAGTGGGGCCTGAATAACTAGAACATAGCCGAATCTTGCATAGGTTATGTGTGGAATGCTGAACTATGTCAGGGCAAATGTAACAATGAAAGTGAAGTTGGAATGAACAAAACCTTGATAAACCGCATGTGCCAGCCATTCTTCAATTCTTCAATAAAGGGGATCATATTTATACAGACAATTATTTTCCTTACCTGAGCTGTTTACTGATCTTTTAGAACACCACGTGGGGGCATGCGGGACATTGCGTGTGAATCGCATTGGAACCCCAGAGGTGATCAAGGTCACCAAGATGAAGAAAGGGGATAACATGCGCACTTTAAGAGATGAGAATCTCTTGTTTAATTCTTGGTTTAAGAAGAGGCAGGTGAACATATTCTAACTTCTGTACACAACGCATCAGTATTCTCAAAAAACGTTAGAGCACGAGGACAGAATGAACCACGTGAAGTCCAAAAGCCAGTGGCTGTTGAGTGCTACACACAATACATAGGTGGGGTGGATCGAGCCGATCAAGGCATGTGGTACACGCTGAACATTCACAACGTTTAGTGGCAGGATGAGTCTTCTGGGAATATGCCCCCCATAGATGAGTTTGTTACCAGGAAGGAGCATGCCATTGTCAGATACAGTATACCAGCAGACCAACAGGGCCAATTTGTTTTGGATGCTTTGAAGGGAGGCCCGAAGATTGAAGAAAAGGCACTCTTCTCTACTGGAGCTAAAGTGAAGGACGTGTTGGCATATCTTAAATCTTCATATGGAGAGGCACTAACCAGTAGTGAGTTGCAGCGTAGGTTTCTTGAACGACGACAGGAGAGAGGAGAATCTGTCCGTGATTTTGCGGTCGCATTACAACAGATCTTTCTTTGAGTGCAGAAAAAAAGACCCAGGCTTGTTCAAAGACCCCGACCACATCATACGAGAGCAATTCGTGGACGGACATTTTGGAGGTTTTTTTTTTCACGTCAAAAGGCAAAGTATTTTAGTGTTTTTTTGTACCTACATGTAATGTAACAATTAGATACGTCAAAGCATCTGCATTGGTTTTAAGGAATTTTCTGTAAATTTACCACCACGAAGTGCCTTCAAAGAAACACTGTTGTTACTGAACCTGCAACAGTGTATTCTGCTTTGCAGACTGTCCTCGCATGAATGGCGTCTGGTGGATACCTTTTCTGAAGCCAAAATCAAATCCTGACAGGTGTCTACGTTGGGTCAAGAGCTGTTATAGGAAGGAAATGGGCCAACAGCAGAGTACCCCAATCCTATACGTGCTTGTACATCAGGTACAGTTGAGATGAACGTATTTTTGTCACGTAAAGCGAGACCACGACCAAAAGAAAGACCGAATGCCTCATTAACTTCCTCAAAGATGATCAAACTAAGCCCAGGTGTAAATGAACAACCAGAATGCTCATACAGCAATCCACCAGAGAGCTTAAGAACTGTTTGTCATCAATCATGTCAGACTGAAACTGTTAAAAGTCCGGCATTTTCCAAGCAATCTTTACAGACCAATCCCCTCACTCCTCAACTCGTGACATCCGCCAGTGCTGAGCAATCTACGCAAACCGGCTGGACGAAACAGGCTGGATGAAACAAACATGAAGAAATTAACCGATATAAAACTAAGAAATGAAGACATACTACAGCGCAAGTTAACGAAGGAATTAGTGACAAATAGCAGAGATGATTCATGCCGATTTTACACAGGTAAATTAACAAGTTTGGAGGTTTCCACTCACTCGCAGTTTTATCACAAAAAAAGATTAAACGCTCAATATGGGTAATACTTGTAGCTTTTTGCGAGGTAAAATATCGTTCACTAATAACAACATTGGTTGTGTAGACTGGTACCGAATGTTATGGCGCTGATTATTGCATTAAATGTTCCAAGAACCAGACACCGCTGCGTCTTCGTTGGTTTCTAGGAAGACGCATGCCCCGAATCACGTGAATGGCAATAACAATCACTGACACAACTGGTCACGAATAGTCTGATCTGCGCTATTCAGTAACACATTCAGTAACACAGAGTTCTGAGCTGGTATACTAATTAACACGCAAAAGGCTTATGGAGAAGCCTCTCTGCAAAGAAATCTTTTAAAAAGAGCTGCAGCAGCTGATGGAAAACAGATCCCTCTTTCCTTAGAAGATATTCTCTTTGGGGTTGGTCAAACATACAATAGCTACCAATTCTTAAATACTCTCATATTTCACAGGAAATTTTACCAAACAGATTTACTTAAAGGAATATTTTTTGTTTTTGGATTATCTAAAGTTTAAGTTTGTTTCCAGTTTAGATATAGGATTTCCATGGGATTCAAACCTGATCCTAATTGATGTAGAGTTTCAATAAAGAAGTTTGCAAACTGAACGAAGTTCAAGTGACACAGGTCACTTCTTAAAATTACCTCTTCAACTTGAAAATGTGGATGTTCACCACTTTATAAGCTTCATTGTGCGGAAACTTAAATTGGGTTAACACTGACATGCAGATGGTCGCTTTAAGCTGCCATTGTATAAGAGTTTAAATTGGGGAACACAAGATGTGGGTGGTCACTTTAAACACCCATTGTACAGGAGTTTAAATTGGATAATACAGAAATGTGGATGGTAACTTTAACCTCCCAATGTACAGGAGTTAGAATTGGGTAATACAGAAGATGTGGATGATCACTTAAAGATGTGGATGGTCACTTTAAACCCCAATTGTAGAGGTGATTACGATTACTAGGTAACAAAGAAATGCGAATGGTCAAATAAAATTTCTGCAATGTAACATTGTTATCTCAAGATAACCATCTAAGGGTCTCAACAAATTGGATGGCACTCCTAGAGCTCCGTACTCTGGTTTGGGGGAATTCACTCACGCTAATTTTTGACGATAACGCACATTGATAGATATTGGTTTTTCCTCTGAACCTAGACTAAAGCCGAGTTCTATGGTCATGTGAATCACTTTGTGATAATTAGTGCACATTTCAGACTAAATGTAGAGGTTACCATGAAACAGTATTGAGCCAATTGCAATCCCAATATGACTTTGGCATCATGTTGGTATAGTTTGTATTATGAATCTAGCAGACTCATATACTTCTGAGTTTGTTGTTAAATTAAACAAAACTATCTGCTTTCATTCATAGTCTAATAGCATGAACTATATTCTGAAAGAAAACCGGATACAAGATTTTAATTTAGTTACAACAGTTTACACTTTACAGAGCTTGTGAGAAATTTGGCGCTCTGGTAAACATTGTTATTGTACATATTAACCTGGTGTGCCCTTCTTAGAATGAGGTAACGACTACAATGACAATATCACAAGCATGGTAGTGATCTCAGACAGCTGAACGAGACCAGAAAATAGCATGGTTGCTTTTCTGGGGCTTAACAGCAGTACAGAACAGTATACAGTTGTATGTACTATCCTACTGATAACCAAATCAACCCAGTTTGAACTACTGTGGTGATCAATTCCAAATATTAATCACAACAGTAGTTTAACCGGTGTTGATTTGGTGATTTATTCCACAGAAGTACTGGGCAAATGTGCACATGCTCTGAATGACATACACAATGCAAAGTTATCCAGTCTGTCTGCTGCCCTCTATGCCTCAAAAATGGCTTGTGCACCAGGAATCTGCTCAATTTCTCAACATGTACAAATCGTGTTCCCCTATACCACAAACTGTCTTCTGGAATCACAGATGGCTCCGAGGTCAAATTACGCCTTTGCTATGAGTTGACCAGGAGTGCTTTTTCGCGGCTGTAACCAATAACTGTTTCAGTAATTGGCCAGTGATGAACCAAAGGCCAATTCAACCGAAATGGGTAGTGGTTAACAACCACTACAACGCACCCTAGTCAGGGCAGACTTATACACACCACTGGTTCCATTCTCTAACATGACATGTACTACACACACAAACTTAGACACTCAAAATATTGCTTAGAAACCAACCAAGGATTTCCTTAGAGGTACATGTATGACTACCACGACGGCGAGAACAAAAATAGGAGCCTAATTCTATAGACCTGCTTGGCAGAAGACATTGCTTATTCAATTTTGTATACACACTTCGCAGTGTACCAGTCACAGGTAATCGGAATCTAAAACAGTTCAGCAAATTTAGTATCTCCTTAAATATTAAGATGCTGTAATAGTCAACAGCCTTATTCAAAAATATATATATGCACAGCATACCTTTTATACATATATATACATATATGTATCAGTACAATCAGTTGATAAATGGAACTCGAGCAAAATACCTAGAGACGAACTGACTCGTTTATGGTGATGGGAAGCTGTCAACCCGTTCATGGAGCAAGAAGATTGTAGAAAAAGAAAGTCCGCTACATCAATCCGGCTTCAGGATGGACACTTTGGGTATAAATTCTATCTTTAAAACCTAGAGAAAAAAGAGCATAAAACTTGTTTTATTTATTTGTTGATTTTACTTATTCATTCTGGTTGTGAAGCCAATGAATTCTCAGTTTTGCAAACTTAATCAGTAAACTACCCAAGAACTCCATGGAGAGAAGACAAGGAAGGAAGTTTCAGATTTAGGTATGGGAGGAAAACCCCAAAGAATTATTCAAGGGAAAACCCACGCCTGGGACTGAAAACCCAATCTACATAGTGCCTCCGGCCGGATTCAAACCAGGGTTCTAGAGGTGGAAGGCGAGGAAAGATACCACTCTGCCAACCCAACCGCCAATATTATGTTTATATTTGACTTTTGACTAAAAGTAAAAGATACAATGATAGAGCAAGCTTACTGTTATGCACCTTAGATCATTGTTTGAATTGTTTAGTCAGTCCTCCTGGTCCAGATCCTTAGGTTTCATTGTAGATTGAAATATGGACTTTGACTTTTAAGTCATATGAAGAATCTTGCAAGCAGTGGTTAACATAGCTTTTGGAAGCAATGAACTATAGCTGGACTTTACATGTATATCATAGGACAGAGTCCTCAGTTGTTTTTTAAAACAGGCATTCAATTCAGGGGATTACGGTTATGGGGCGATGCCAGACTCAAATTTAATTTTGTGTCATAATGTTAATAATTTGAAACCAAACTGTAAACTAAATCAGCCCACTTAACATGAATATAAAAACAGGGATGGAGTAGGGAGGAAGGTTGCCCATGGCTCAATTTCATAGAGCTGCTTAATGCTTAACAAATTTCTGCTAAGTGAAAATGAGCAGGATACCAGTCACAGATGATACATGTGAAATGGTAATTTGGCTGGTAACCTTACTCTAGTATTAAAGGCATCGTACACGTTTGGTAATTGTCAAAGACCAGTGTTCTCACTTGGTGTATCCCAACATATGCATAATATAACAAGCCTGTGAAAATTTGGGCTCAATTGGTCATCGAAGTTGCAAGAAAATGATGAAAGAAAAAACACCCTTGTTGTACAAATTGGTGTGCTTTCAGATAGGAATAAAAGGCTTCTAGCTAGAAGTCTTTTATTATTTTAGTGAGAAATTACCTCTTTCTCAAAAACTACGTTACTTCAGAGGGAGTCGTTTCTCACAATGTTTTATACTACCAACAGCTCTCTGTTACTTGTTACCAAGTCAGTTTTCATGCTAATATATATTTTGAGTAATTACCAAACGTGTACGATGCCCTTAAGCATAATTTTGTTGTGCTTTTCTACTTTTCAGCGTTGAAGCAGCTCTATGAAAGTGGACCTTGATGTGGTGTTAGATACTTACATATTCCATCATATTGCTGGATTCACATTTCTCCTTATTTAGAGACCAATGTAGTCCCAGTTTATGGTACATCTTACTATTCTCCCAGTCTAGTGCTTTCTGTACCATGTGTCTTGTCTGTAAGAATATCAAATACACAGAAACACAATGTGTAATAAATGGTCATAAATACAGCATTGCAAATCACAAGATAATTTTCAAGGATCCTTCTTTTCTGTTGAAAGAATCTACCCTCTTAGCTCTCTATCGTTATGTCAATGCAAAATCGTTGTATCTACATCAGGCCTTGCGCTAACTTTTTTTCAAGACTAGCCCGCCAGGCTAGTCAGCTGTACATTCGACTAGCCCGCACAAATTTTCACTAGCCCATTAGAGATTTTAATTTGTGTGTGCGTCAAAATCAAGCTTTGGTCCGTCAACACGCCGGTAAAATGTGCATCAAGGTCCGTCAAGACCATGTCCAGAGAAAAAATTACGGCATCGCGAATATGTACCTTGTAATTTTGTGTTTCGTGTGGACCGTAATGGTATGGGTATAAATTTCAAGCGATCAATCAAACAATCAATCATCCACAATTTACAAAACAAATACGCTAATAAACCAAACTTAGAAATGCTCCTTTTTTGCATGTACATTGTAGAACCAGTATTTGCTTTTCACATACCGTTCCATTTCGCATCAACATCGAAGACTCTACTACCATGCTGCCGCTGTGTGTCACATCATGTAACGTTTCAAGAACGAATTTGTAGGTCCTTTTCGAAACCATGATTGTGACTTATGTTCCGGCTTTGACTTCTGTCTGCCTGTATACTGTCCCGTACCAAAACCACACGTTTTCAAAATTACTAATAGAGCCTAAGCCTGAGACCAAGCAGAAGCCCCTGGTTTCGAAAAGGACTTTAGTCTGGCTCTCTCCTCTATGTTCCATACAACAATACGTAAGTGAGTAGGGAAACAAACAACTCGAATTTCCAGGGGTTGGAAGACGCCCGGTGGAGTCTAATCGTAACCTTCTTCCAGTGATATTTGATTCAAAATTATAACCTTGTACTCATAAACACATCGCTCTCGCCGCACTATTTTTTCCGGACTGCATGCCTTGCTCTCTCTATGGCATCGCTCGTCATGCCACTCGTTCGTGTTTGTGTGCCCATCAGTTGCAGCGCGGTGTGCGTCTTTTGTGCGTACTTTTCGAGAAATGGTGGGTCAAAAATACGTTGGTAGTGCGTCAAATGTGTAGCAATGAACAAGTGCGTAAACAAGTTGGTAATTTTTGACAAGCCCGTCGGGCTACCTAGAAGCACATTTGACTAGCCCGCAGCACTCTTGACTAGTGTTTGCACGCCGGGCTAGTGTCTAAATCGAGCCCTGTACATTATTACAAAAACATTTTGCAGTAACATGTGAAGATAAGATGCTTTCCATTGTTGTGGTAGAATAATAATTTATAGTAATTTAATTTACAATTTTGTAACCCAACAAGATTTTATCTTCTTTTGAAACATTCCAGCGTGCACACAACATAGCTGTGCAAAACAGCACTGTTGCAAAGAATCAACCTTTTGACTCTAAGAGTTCAAAATAGCGAATTGTCTCACGAGTGAATTACAATATTGTGGCATTGACAATAGACCACCACCTGTACCTGCCCTGAACCCTATCTCCTTAGAGTGATTAACAAGGATCCTTCCTCACTCTAACAAAATCCAACACTGTATGCTAACTCAACACTCAAACTGTTGGACTCTGATTATGGTGGTATGACTGATCGCACGTTAAATACAATCAGTTTTACTAGTGCAGTCCTCAGGCCAACAAAATAAAAGAAACATGCAGTTACATTTTGCTGGATTAGGAGTGGTTGGGAATAACCCTATACAAAGTCATCTAGCAAGAAACTACCCTGTATAAAAGTTAGCCAATCAAAGTCTATGTTATCTAACCACCATTGCATTGCAATGTTTGTACTCACATGGCATTGGTATGCCTGCCGTCGATTTCACCAAACTCTTCCTAACTTAGGATTAATCCTAGGCAATGCTAAGAGATAGGACTAGTCTTAAGTACTGGTCCTAACTTAAGACTAGTCCTATCTCTTAGCATTGCCTAGGATTAATCCTAAGTTAGGAAGAGTTTGGTGAAATCGACGGCTGGCCCCATACAAAGATTGTTTCTTGGGTTTCACCAGTTAGCGCCAGGGATCTTAGTTTTTTTCACTTCCACCCTGACATAATTTTTTTCTCAGATTTGGCGGAATCATTTTTCTTTCAGAGTACTGCTGGCACAAAGAAACAATGACTTAACAAATTCAAGAGAACAAATATCATGTTTAAAGCAAATATCATGTTTAAAGCAAATATCATGTTTTAAAGCAAATACCATATTCACGCACTGTGAATCGCAAAACCTTGGCCATGAGACATGGACGCCAAATTGGTTCCATGACCAGAACCAAGGCTGAAATCTTGGTCCCCTTGGACTCACCTCCATTGAGCGAAACACAATGAAATACAATGAAATACAATGCCACGTAATCCTCTTCTTGCAACAAAAGGACAAAGGCCCCGAATAGGGGATTACACAATAACCCCCACACAAAGAAAGAATTTAGTGTGAGCATTATGTCCTCTCTGTGTGGATGAAACAAAGCGTTGCAAGGTGAGTGCATGCTCCATGCATGCTCCAAAGTAGTAAGGGTGTCCTTTGTTCAAGTTGTTCAATGTGATACAAAAATACAAAAAAGTACCATCTGTTGGGCATGCATCCAGGAAAAGATTTGCACGTCAACATGACATCTCGGCCAAATTTCAAAGAGCTGCTTAAAGGAACATTACAGAATTGGTTTTTGCTAACTGGCAGTGTAAGCACTTTATATAATCCACCATATACATAAACTGACAAACCTGTAGAAGTTTGAGGTCGATCGGCCATCTGGGTCACGAGAAAATAGTGAAAAACCGATACACATTTGCATGTGTTATACAATGCATGAATAAAATGCTCGTGAGCGATAAACTCCAATCAGCAATTAGTTTTATTTATTTCTCATCGAATATGGCATTTCAGACAGAAATATTTCTACGGATGTTTTCTACTATCATCATCATTAGACTGTGTAAGTTTTATGTAAATCTGTGATCATAAAGAAAATTTTAATTGCCAGTTCTGTAACATTCCTTTTTAAGCAGAAAATATTGCTTTAACATTTTTCATTCAGCAAAAATAACCAGGATACCAGTCACAGATTGTACATGTGACATGGTATTTTGGCTGGTAACCTTATTCTGGTAAGCATAATTTTGTTGTGATTAGCTACTTTTTTCTGCTTAAGCAGCTCTATGAAATTGGGCCCTGGCATCAATTGGTTAAATAGTAATAGATTATGCAATGGGGTTGATCCAACTTACCCTTTTTGTAAGACAGACTACTGGCCACAGCGAGCACCCAAGGGTACAACAGCAACATAGACAGCCACATACTAGCCACTTTAACGTCATCGGCATCGTCTTGTGTAGGACAGCATTAATACGCTCTACAGTACCTTTAAATTCCTCTGGGGCAACCTGAGGATAATGGAAGGAATAGTCAAGATCTGAATAATCATGAAGAGGGAGGAGTGTCCATCTATTTCAAAACAGCCTGCTATATAAGAATAAACAAGCTTGCTGACTGTATGAAAATGGCTGCCTAGCCATATGCAAAACTAATTGTTACATGCTAGAGCAGTCAGTAAAAGTCCATACAAAAACATGTCAAAGTAGGGACACATGCATGCTTCCATGGAAAAAAACAAGTTTCAAAAAACCGGACCCAAGCTCTGGTGTTGTCAGTAGCAGAGTGTGGGTTCGAATCCCGGTCATGACACTTGTGCCCTTGCGCAAGGCACTTCCTAAAAAGCTGGGAAGGTATTGCATTCTGCGCTACCAGCCAGGCTCCTAGTGGATGATACCCATGCCTACATCCTTACGGCCTGTGAAGGGGGTAACCCTGTTTCAGCCCAAGGAGTCGGTGGCAACTTGCCCCTGGTGGCAGTTGATTTGGGTTAAGAGTAGCCCTCACCTTGAAGTGGCTGACCGGCCTTGAGATATTGGCGATCTCTTATCTTAATAAAAAATATAAAAAAGTTCACATTTTTACACACAATGTTTCAAAAATCTAACAGTTCTTTAAAAATGGGACTTGTCATTTCCGCCAGACACTTTTAACAGATTATCTGGATCAGAAGCAGACCAACAGCGCAATAGCTTTTAACTCACCTTAGCTGCAAGTTCCTGAGGAAAGTCTGTGTTGAATTTATTGCTCAAACCAAATCTGCACAAAAGGTAAAACAAGAACCATAGATTATTTCATTGTTATATGTTATACATTAACAAATTTGAAGCTGTTTTCCTATTTCTTGTTACATAAATCAAAGGACTAATTATTCTCTATGAGGCAAATCCAAACAATTAATTACACTGAAACTTACTTGTATAAAGTACACTGAAGGGATGGAACAACCTAAATTATTGGTTCAATCAAACCATGTAGTTTCAAGAAATATATGAAATTATTACCTGTTACCATTAATTTATTATTTATTTAAGTCCTAACTCTTTGTGAAATTGACCCGAGGATACACACAAAACCTGCTACATGTGGATACAATACCTTAATGGTTACTTACAAATACAAAACCTGCTACATGTGGATACAATACGTTAATGGTTACATACGATTTACAAAAAAACTCACATCCAATTAGAAATAAAGAAAGACGTTCAGAGGGCTGGCCAGGGGAATAACAAGATTAACTCTCCTACCATCTGACCATTAAATATCATCCTCTGTAGTTTTGAATAAACTGTATGGGAAAAGAATTGATGATATGTATTATGGCTACCGTCCCAGTGTAAGTAAACTGGCCATAGCATAAGTGGTGAAGTTTGTGTCTCTGTCCTAACAAGATTAGGATGTTGGAACACAAATTATGTGACAAAACATGATCCCAAATTAAATGTTCTGTCAATGCCTAATACTGTCTTTGATTTATCATTTTTACAAATATTTACCATATCTTTTAATTCTCTCCATTATACAGTATAATTGACAGTGCTATTCCCTTGCCTCGGATGATTTCTTGTATACTAGGACTGTCATGAATCATATTAATGACAGACTACTCATCATCTGCAGTGTTGGTTCTACTTTGACCAGGGCCCAATTTCATAGCGCTGCTTAATGGTAAGCAAATTTTTGTGCTACCTATAGCAGAAAAATTTGCTTGTTCATAAGCGTATTTCACAGGTTAGCAAGAAAATTAAGCGGCCATCTCGCGCGTTCACCATGGATTTGCATTGTTACTTCATTCATTTTCATTCAGTAAGGTTAGCATGCCTTTTCGTGTGCTTACGGTTTAGCAGCTCTATGAAATGGAAACTCGCTCAGTAAGCACAAAATCGGCCGTTCAGCAGCTCTATGAAATTGGGCTATGCAGGTCTCTCTTCTGTACTTACAGCATATTTCATATTTTGAACCTGTTTTAGATTTCTGGGAGCAGCGGCTGGGTTATTGTTTAGGAGACTTTGATAGATTTTTCTTGGGTTACCAGTTCTTACACCCTTCCTTATTTCATCACGGGTTGACTTTGTTGTCCTAACATAATTCACATCACCATGTTTACGATTACCATGACAGTCATAAACATGTGGAATTTTTCCAATACACTCAACAACTGCAATGTTTAATTTACAGGAATCCTGATTGGGTAACTGCTCGAACCCAAGATCCACCTCTTAAAACACTGTCTCTCTTAAGAGTTACAGCCTTTTCATGATACAATACTGTCATCACCTGGCTGGGGTACCAAAGGTTGTAGTTTGCGGGTACTTTTACAATACTTCCCATCTTTCTTTTTAATATGTCTCAAACTACCATCACTTACTTTATTGAAATCTGTACATTTGTGGACGATATCCGACTGTTCCATATCCCCTAGTCATTGGTAAAATCACTGCACTTTCCTAATTTCCTATTTTTTATATTGGCACTGTGTTCAAATACAAAAATACATGTTATCTTTATTACCTGGCGGAATCTCAAAAATTGTGGGCGTTTCATCACAGACTATTTTATACAGATCAATAGGATTTTAAAAACTATTTTAATAGTTTTTAAAACCCTATTAAAATCCTGTTAAAACAAGTCTTTTGCCGAAAGGCTGAACCTGGGGATCTTGAACTTCCTCCGAAGAATTGTCACCTGACAAATCTAACCGTTTCCTTACTCGTCTAGAATTGTTACATTAACTTTTCTTTCTCTAGTCTGGTACCATTAAGAGCAGATGCTCTAATATCAAACTCATCTTCTGATGCAGAAAAACTGATCCAAAACTGAATTGCCCAGAGCAGATGTCGGAGAGGGAGCAGGAGACAGATCTGAGGAGGGAACTTGATGAGTCGGAGATGGAACTGATGAGGGAACAGAAGATGGAGATAGGCTTGCAGGAGGGCGGAACTGGGGATGGAGATGAACAAGCAGGAGGTTGAACCGGGGATGGAGGCAAACTAATAGGAGACAAACTGGGCATGGAGGAGAACAAGCAGGAGGCGAAACTGGGGACGGAAGCAGAACTGGAGATGGCAAGTCGATGAGAGAGATGCATGGTGATGAACGTCAGTCCAGGCAGAACAGGGGTGTTACGAATGAGAATCTTTTCTCTTTTACCTGCCTGCTTCAGGCTCTTGAAGTTTGAAGAACTCCGCTTCAGTCTCTGCATTGAAAGTTCGGGAAGGAACTCTAGTGAACTACTACATCTCCAACAAACATAGTCAACCGTCACATCACCCAAAGATGTCAACTCCCCATATGTAAGATGTTTTCAACGACAGTGAAACCAGGCAAGACAATGACCACACTGAATGGTGTTGGCTCGGCACGCCTTCCCACAAGCACCACAAGGCCACTTTCAGGCTTGTCTCTTGCTCTCATGGAAGTCTTCCTGAAAAAAGGGAGAGCAAACAAATGTACTAAGAATGGATTGCCTGATTAAGCATCATTAAGGGTGTCAACTGTCAATGCCCCTACATGTAGATATTCTTATCATTAGACTGGAACAGTATGATGACGTTATCAATTGATTGGGTGCCTGATCTGGCGCCATATCAAATATGTATTTTTTTAATTCAAAGCCAAATGCTACTAAATAGCCCATGCAAAATTCTTTAAGGTTGTACAAAGAACATGTAGTGTATCCTTATATATGTTTTGGAAAATTCTTTTTTATGACATTTTGTTGATGTCACATATATTTGTCACACTTTTAGATAACAAGAAGGCCTAAAACTTATTACAAACTCAATTATGAATTAACCATGTTTCGGCGTTGAAGTGTGACATTATAATTTGAATAAAGAACAATTTATTAGAATTGAAGGAAAGAAAAATGATCATTCAAATTCTCCCTACAATTCTTCAGGTATGATGTCCCTATTCTGTAATGACGTCATCATACCATTGTTCGTGTGCGAAATTTCTCGCTGATTATTTGCATAATTTCATTTAAATTCAGCATTAACACTGGAAGTAAATGTGACCTGCCAAAAACTTTTCTGGGCGCGAGTTCGAAAATTAGATTTTTGCATATTGTTGAAATATATAAAATTTCCTTCAAAATGGTGGTTCAATTTCTGAAATCAGTCATTACTGGGCAAAGTTATGCTATTTTGAAGATCATCATGTCAAAAAGTTGAAAACTGAGAAAATGGCTGTTAAAGTTTGGGGTCTCACAAAAAAGACATTTCTTTTTACTAACATATATTAACAGATCATTTTGGACCACTCAGGTCACGTGGTCGTAAAGTAGGGAACCTTTAGGGAACCAAAGTGCATTTTTTGGCCCTCCATTTCAGCCTCTAGCCAGAAGAATCTGCTTTTGACAGAACTGGTCACAAGCAGATGCAATGTCTAAAACATTTGTTGGGAATGCTGCTAGCATGCTGTAGTTGGTTTTATTTTGCGTCTTGCCAATTAGTTAGAACAAAAACAAATTAAAGCAACTTGCCTTGATCTGGCTGGAAAGGAGAGCTTCTAATTCTATGGAGAAACACACGAGGGAGCTGGGGGAAAAAGGGAGGAATATCAATATTATTATAGAGGAACATCAAGAGGTTGGTCAAAATTTAAACATTCTACAATTATTGTCTTCCTGTGCAACATTATTTAAATTAAATCCTCCTTGAGTTGCTTTCAGACTCATTTGTTTACATTAATCAACATATGACCAACACGACTGATAAAAAAGTGTGAACAAAATATCAGCTGCAAACAAAATACATCGCAAATATCGGGTAAGCAATTATTGAGTTGTGGCCAATTAAAAGTAAGTGTTGCTATTTATTCTGCCCAGGGCGACTGGTTTTTTGACTGCCGCATCAAGAACTATGATCAAAACTTGCATTTATGAAAAACAAGCTACAAAGTATTATATGTAGGAAACAGACAGAGTGGTAAAGAAAACATCTAAACAGTTAACAATTGAAACAGTGGACATATTGAAAAATGTGCACTTATTTTAATTGGCCGATTAAATATTCACCAGATGACAAGATATATTTTGTAGTCCGAAAGGTAATTGATACTCTTAAAATATGTATAGATATTTGCGAAGTGTTTTTTTCTTTGACACTGATAAAAAGAGGACACCTTGAGGGTTTGTTATTAATTTTAGACACTTTGTATATCGATGTAATTGTAATAGGCCTACATTTGAAAAGCAGACTGAAGCATCACAAAGCCCCACAAACGAATGCCAATCTAAGCATATCGAAAACTATTAATTGTAGGCCCTACTACCTATGCAAATGGAATCCATGCAAATGTAGCCATCAGATACATGTGTATTCTGTGACAAAAGTACTGAAGACATTTCGGTATTGGTTAGCCTGAATCTTGCCGTTTTGACAGTTACTGGCTTCTGTTTATTCTAGCTTGTTCTAAAGTTATCTTAGCTCTTATATATCTGCCTCTCTTTTAGTTTACTTAACTGCAATGCGATGGTGTTACCCTTTGTGTGTGTATATAGTTTGATCTGTTTTGTTCATGTTTTAATTTTCATGCACCCTGCTTTTGTAATTTTTCGTCTAACCATGTAAGATTGTTGTTTTTGTTTTACACTCAGTTTTCTGCTTTTGATTCATGTCTTTTCTTATTGAGTGTATTTTACTAATTTACTTTTTACTGTTTGTACATATAGCAGTTGTAATACTGATAAGGCTACCCTGTCTAAATAAATAAATAAATAAATACAAATAAATAAATAATTAAAAAATAATAAACATATCATCCAACTTTCTAGTCAGGCTCTATCCTTTCGAACATTTTTAAAACTAAGTTAAATTAGAAAGCGTTAACAACTTACCTCAGTAAATAGAAACCTGGCAAGAACTAGAGCCTAGTTGACGACATGGTGTCCGGCCTCAGGCAAACACAAAGTAAAATACTCGGTGAAGAATTTAAACTTTCTAAAAAGACAGCTAGTCGCACGGAGGAACGATATACATGTAGTAGCAGCCGCTAGGAACAACTGCAAGCAGTGTAAAATTACGACTCAAGATGCAGCATTTAAATACTTTTTTTTTTTGCCAATATCAATGTTCAGAAGTTGCTTATCATGATTGACGTGATTACAATTTTCGAACTCCGCATCAATAGCTTTGGTAAATCAAAGTACATAACTTCAAACACGGTGCCGATTAGGAGCCAATCATACCATCCCTTTGATGTGTCATGAATTGTTCTTAAAGTCATTACAGCAGTGCCTGCTAATCGTGATTGACGTATACTCCAGGAACTCCCACACGTCAGTAACTTCGTCCAATCAACGAGTGCAAAAGTACAATGACGGCAGTCATTCAGTACTCTATTGATCTTATGTGCGGCAGAAATCATTTTGGAACAACCAATTTAAAGGTACATCAAATGTGCTGCACAGTAATTACAACAAAAAAAGAAGAACAATTTCCATCCTAATCACTGGGGCTTTAAAAGAGAGACACAATTGTAGAGGGTTTGACTGTTTTGCAGCCGGCTTTGGAAGATGTCTTTTGAGATGGTTCATCGTTTGATTCTTTGAACTATAATTGCAACTTTCATACTCGGATATCGAACAATTGATTAGGTTCTTTCGGAGGGCTTATTGATTTCTATTTTACTTCCTTTGTTTATGGGCTCCAAGACGGATTATTTTATCTCGCCCTGGCTACATCCGTTTGCCAGATTCACACGTAACGACCGCCCTCTAGTGGTGTATTGTGTTATATTATCGCTCCTTTAGCGTATGGTCCGCGCTTCCCCCCACGGAAACATGGCTGCTGATTTTGAAGCTGTGCGTAGAGAAAGTTTTCGTGAACTGAAAATGGCAATTTTCAGATGTCTAACCTCCTGTTGTTAAGTTAAATGTCTTTTTGACCAGTATTTTAGGGTCCAATACCGCTTCTGTTGAATAAGAACGTGTTCTGGGTGTGTTGACGTTACTGTTCGTGTTGATGGCGTGTTGAGGGTATTTAGTAGGACCGCTTACTGTTCAGGATGGAAATAAATAGTGTATGTAATACTGATCAATTGTTTTTTATTCAGAGATTTATTACGAATGAGTAAAATTTGGAGGCATTTTCTTCTAAAATTACCGCACTCGCGGCACCCTCCGTTGATGACTCCCGCGCACCACTACAGACTACTATACTAATGAATGTCTTTATTTTTGGGGAGTCCGCATTTGCGACCCCGATGACCTGTGAGTGTGACATAGGCAAACCTTAGCCATTTTTGCACCATTTCATGACATGATGACGATCGTCGATTGGTTTGTAGTTTGTACAAAGAGAGCATGCAGAACAGAGTGGTCATGAAAATTTAAACCTGCTCTGATCACAACAATTTTGTTTTCATTTTAAAGAGCTTGTGTAACCATTTGAAATAAGGGGTTTCCCATGGTCATGGGGTTCTCGGAACTAAACTTATTGTATATTTTGATTTGCAAATTTGACCCGTTATGATGAATGAAAGAAATTGAAGGCAGGATTATTGACCATGGCAATGTATTTAGTATAGTGTTTTCGGGCAAGATTGTCCTCAAATTAAAATTTTGGGGGACCTCTATAAATAATGTGCGGTTTACGAAAGTGATACTGTTGTGTTTTTTAGATAACTAAATACTTGGTGTCCGCTTTTTTTTTTTTTTTTTCACTTCCCCAAATGAGTATACATCTTGACCATATTTAAGGTATTTTTACTGTAAAATTTAAAGTGGTCACAAGTTTCTGCAGGTCTAAAAATGCATCTCGAAGACTGCCCTCTATAGCTTAACACATGAATCTGCCTAAGCATATTGAGTTGAGCGTCTCATTTCCTAAACGTGACTGAGCAACAGAGGGCGCCAATACTTTGCGCGATAGCCAATCAGATCACGCGATATGATCTGTGTGCCGCGATTTCCTTGAGTACAACCTGAATTAATGACAAACTTCACAGGCATAAGTACGTACACAAAATTTGAATAATTATTGTAATTTATCATGGAATATGAATGAGGAATATATAAATATTAATGATTCAAGTGAACAAGTTGCCCACAAGCAGTTGTTTGGCCATAGAATGCAATTCAAAAACGTGTTGTTTACGGGCTTTTTCAATGCCATTGATTAAGCGTGGGGATCGCGAAAACGCATATCGTTTACTAAATCGATAAAAGTACGTACATGAATTTGTCGTGAATTGACGTGGTTTTTTGGAGAGATAAACTTGAATAGATGTAGAATCATATACTAAGTGAACAAATTGTTCAGGCTATTCCCACTCGTCACTCTTTGTCTCGCAATGTCGGGATGATGATTGTGCCTATTCAATTGTGCACGCCTCTCCTACTCCTGCCGATAGGTGGCGCTCTAATGAGACATTTCAACTCAGTATGGTTGCTGTGTGTGGGACTGTGGTTAGCCCACCGTGACCTTGTTGAGCTGTAATGGCTCTCTTTTAACATCGGTCTCATATTCATAACACTCACCATGTGTTATGAGATCGATGTTAAAAGAGAGCCATTAAAATTACAGCTCAACAAGGTCGGCTAGACATGTGGTGTGTGTGAGATGTGGTCATTTTGGGGGATTTAAAAAATTCGTTTTGCAAGCACCTAACCTTTCTCACAACAAACAAACAAGTATTATGCAATGTCATTAAGAGTCAATGCAAATTAAGTAAGCATGATTTATTTTATTCTGATAAACCATTCATAAAATGAAAAAGTCAATTATTTTACTAATGTCCGGAAACTGGACAATTATTGAAACAAAGTAACCTGGCGGCGTGGTAACTCACCGTTTCATGAACAGAACAAAAACAGACAAAATTGCCCTTTTTCAAACTTACATAGTAACATGACCTGATCCCCTGACCAGAACAGGATCTGGGACATGACTTAGGACCGCACTATCCGGATAGGAGTCCGGGTCCTCAGCTATGACGTACTCAATTGCATCAAAATCAGCCATGTTTCTGGAGTTCATTGAGGTTTGTTGTGACTTTTCACTCTGACGGGGCGCTTCTGTGAGACTTTTTTTCCCACATTGCGTGATCTAGCGCTCGCCCTCTTGTGATACAATTTGCAGTATGCTGCGTGGTGTCGGATTACTTCCCGTGATTTTAGCATTCCTCCATGATTAGTTGAGGTTCGAAGTGACAAAAGTCGTATATTTCAGTTGTTTCAAAAAGACTGAAAAAATATAACACAGTCTATCATTATCTTTTCAATTTCAAGGGCTTAGACAAGTTAGCAGGTAAGAATTTGTCACTAAGCCTACCAACAGAAAGAACCACCCTGAACCTGTTTTCTTTAAAACCGATGTACAGTAGGGGCCTACGGCCTTTTTTTTTTTGCATGACCCAAAATATTTATACTTTTTCTAAACGCCGGTTGTGGGCTTACCGTAATAATCGGCTTGGCACACCCGATTCAGTCCGGTCTACTCTTTGACTCTTATATAGTTAAGCTCTTGACACCCCCATATTTACCGTACCGTACCTAATAGTAGGTATACGGCCAGCTTTATTAAATCAAATGTTCAATCAAAGGTATCGTACACGTTTGGTAATGACTCAAAACAAATATTAGCATAAAAACTTACTTGGTAACAAGCAACGGAGAGCTGTTGATAGTATAAAACATTGTAGAAAAACGACTCCCTCTGAAGTAACGTAGTTTTTGAGAAAGAGGTGATTTCTCACTAAAATAATAAAAACTTCTTGCAAGAAGTTTTTATTCCTATCTGAAAGCACACAAATTTGTACAAAGGGTGTTTTTTCTTTCATCATTTTCTTGCAACTTCGATGACCAATTGAGCCCAAATTTTCACAGGCTTGTTATTTTATGCATATGTTGGGATACACCAAGTGAGAACACTGGTCTTTGACAATTACCAAACGTGTACGATGCCTTTAATAGACTGTGCAAGTCTCGCGCATATTTGAACTTCCGGGACCATTGTGGTCCCAACCATATGGAGATTTACGTGGGCAAGATTTAGTTTTGTCAATTATTTTCGTTTAACGTGGTTTATGACCATGAAAAATATATATGTTGTTGGGAATGTAATACTTAGTGATAAAAAATATGTAAGTAAAATCAATTTAACAATATAACAAAGAAAACCCGAGAGTTAAACTTGACCTCAGCTTCCGGTTGCTGCCAAAAATTAAGAATTTTGTGCTCACCTCCGATCACAAAACTTATGTAAACGCTTGTTTTGGATGCGCGATGATAATCACCAGATGCTGTAATTGCAACGCGAAGCCTTTTTAAAGCAGTCTATGGTTGTTGAGGCGTCAGTGTCCTCTACAAACTGCGTCAAGCGTTAATTTTACGCCCGTGTGACCTTCGCGAATCCACGAAAGTGGTTTCTGAAAAGTTAAGATCAAATAAGCATCCTTGTCCCAGAGTTTTCATTTTGCTTCAATAATAATCAACACATCATTTGTGTATTTGTTATAAAAACTAAAAATGATTTTATAAACATGTAATGAGTATTTTTGTTGTTTAGATTTTCTCATTAGATATAATTTAAAAAACAAAGATTTGATTTCAGAAAAAAAAATGTTTTTCGATTAACGTGTTTTCTCGTTCCGATACGCGCGAGACTTGCACAGTCTATAGGCCTACTTTGCAAAACAGCAAGGAATGTGCCAAGTATGGCAGCAGTGTTACATGTTTACGGGGCTGAACAGAGCACCATAAAGTATTAATAACACTGTCTTTTAAATGAATTCCCGCAGTGATCAAGTTGTTCCAGTATTCAGAGTCCTTGTCCGGTTCCTAACTCGCTTCCCGCTGAAACCTGATCGCCCACTACACTGCAAAAACTGGCTGGTGTTAAAATTGACACCATGGGTTTTGTCTGTCACATAAAATACCGAAGAGAGTATCAAAATTAACATCATCGGGTGTTAAAATAACACCAATGTAATTGGTTTGGCAGAAATTTGTGTTATTTTAACATCCTATGGTGTAAATTTTGATTCTCTCGTTGACAACACCCATGGTGTCAATTTTAACACCCCAATTTGTTTGCAGTGTAGGCTACCCCAAAAACATCACAATAAATATTGCACTGTTGACCAATAATACGGAACACACGTTGTTTCAGTTTATTCGATTACACATGTTTTATAAAGGTGAATGGATTCCAGACCAAGCCATCTCATTGAGATACACAGAAACGATAAATCCGAAACAGAACTTAATTTTGATAACAATTAGTATTATGCTGCCTTTCCTTTAAAACATATATTACAGATTAAAGAGAAGACAATTTATATTTAAAACATTCTTTTCTAAGCAAAAACAAAACCATGCTTACCTTACCGAGCATATTGTAATTAATTTATTGTTTTGACAGATATCTTTAGACTGAACGCAGATCAGAGAGGGAGAAAGTTGATATTTACGGAGCTCTGGAAGACGCCATCACTTATTAAAATTCTGAGATAACGATTTCCCGAAAATGGAATGAAGGCTCCCGACAGATAAGAAAGAACTCCACTACCCGAGAAAATTATATCGGGATTCGACAAAACGGATGTGATGGTAGGCCTTCTTTCAGATCTCCTTAGAAACTCAACTGGAACACACAAATCGTTTCAACTTAGAACAGGTTTTTTTAACGAGCACCAACAATAATCAATATTAATTAATAGCACTTGCACAAAGGCCCGGCCCGCGAAAAACAATTTGAACCATTATATACGATCCATTATGTCCGACCCGTTGCGTCCAACAAACTATTATGTCCGTTCATTGTGTCCGCCAAATTAATAGTTTTGTAAACCAAAACATTGTGTCAGACAATCCTTTATTATGTCGGACAAACTATTATGTCCGACCCGTTGTGTCCGACAAACTATGTCCGACCCAGTGTCCGACAAACCATTATGTCAGGCTTATTGTATCCATAATTGTCGGACAACAATTGTAATGAAATCGTTTCGTGGTAACAACAACCGAAATAAACTTATAATATACAGCGAGACTTCAAATTATCGTAATCCAACCAGTCAAATTCAAAAATAACCATTGCTACTACACGAAGGGAACGGGTCAAAATAGTAGCAAGGGTGGTGTTGGGAGCAGTGTGTGTCCAAATTAGGATACCCCGCACCCCCATCAAACACACCCCTCCCCTTACCAACCACTCTTCCCAAACCAGTGGCAAGCTATGATTTGTTGAAGTTGTGTATTTCTCTGGCCCCTACCCCGCCCAAAATAATGTTTATGCCAATGGTAGGGAGCACCTCTTGAAGCTGAAATAGGCTACTTACAAAATCTTACTTATAGCTTTTTAAAAGTCCACAATAACATTACAGGTTGTAGAACCAGTGCATTACTTTTTTATTTTGTTTGTATAAAACATCAAAACAACCAACGTGCAACTTATACTTATTAATATTATTTTGTTAATTTGAATATAAGAAACCACTTTCAGGCAAGATTCCTCTCCTACTTTTAGCCCTTCTGGAATCGGGTCACCTTTGAGGAAACTCCCCCTCCCCTAAAAACCACCATATCATTCCCACTCCGACTGTGGGTGATCACTTCCCATCCTCCTCGCATCTTATGTAACCAAGCCAATCCCCACAACGGAGATGGTACAGCATGCACAGCAGCAGGCAAGGATCATGAAGATGTAGGTTAGCGTGATGATCCAGAAGGCAAAGTAATAAACAGCCGGGTGGCAGTAGAGAGGGCTGGCGGGATCTTCGTCGGGTTTGAAGTTGGCGTACACCCAGACGTTACCTGTGAGAGATACGAAGAACATTACGATACACAAACACCATGGTTCAGAGTCCAAACATTCCTACCAGTACCTATACGGTAACCGACATAGGTAATGGCCATTAGAGATAGAATGTAGATTTTAGGACTGACTCAAATACTATGTCAAAGTTTTCACGTTGTCTGTCCACAATAGTTCTTACATCAAGACCTGAAAACTGACAAAAACAGAATCACTGGCCTGTCTTCTGCTAATGTAATGAGCTCCCTTCCTTTCCCACCCTCCATACAAAAATAAACTCACACCCAATTATTTTACTGATTGTCTGTTTTACCCAGGATGAAGAAGACCAGAAGGATACAAGCGAAGATCCTGCTGACGGAGTTGTATGCCGTGTATGAGATCTCTGCGTCTTGACCACTCCGTTTTTTCTTGTACCTGACACCCAGGTCGAGGAGCGTCTTGATGATGTAGAGAGACCCAGTGACGATCAGAAAGACTGGTATAAGGCTCTGGACTGGACAGTCATTGACGTGAACAGCACCTGATGAAATTGGGGGTAGTGAATAAAAAGCGTGAAACCAGAATTTGTACCGGCAGCATTCTTATTAGTTTCAATCATTTCCATACAAATAGGAATACACAATATTAAAATGTTGTGTCGAAAATCACACTTCCTGAAGTCAGCACTTGTTCATGTCACAACGCTTTCAACCCGAACCTAAGGCACAGAGCACGGAGCAGAACGACGAGGGCGTCTATACATCACGCTCGTATCTTCGGGAGACAAATTGCACGTAAAATGGTAAGCGTGTAAACGCCGTGTCGCCTATTGACTCCCAAAATGGTGCATTCAAGATTATTGTGATGATGACGTCAGGTGTAATGGGTCCTACCAGAACTATGAAAAACGTACGACGTAGGCAATGTAAGACTTTAGAACTCTAGGTGGCAGCAGACATAGGTAAATTTCCATTGTTGTAGGACTTTAGTTTTAGGAATGTGCACATTTCCGAGAACAATGAACAGTGAAGGCAGAGAGAAACTCAGACCCGGAGATTAATAAAATGTAAACCCACAACCTTTTTCGTAAATCCAAGATTTGAAGGTCATAGCTGTTATGGATTGTTTGGGGGTACACAAGCCCTCTAAAAATTGCCATATTTTGCTAAAAGGTGTAGGCATAAGGTCAATTTTCCAAGATGGAGTCTGGCCCGTTTAGTCGTTCAAGAGTGTTTTTATTTTGGAGGAGCCATAGCTCAAAGCTAAACGGCTAACCTACAAAAACTGAAAAGAAAAATGAAGTTTAGTTGTCATAAAATACATTTGGTTTGTTTTCAAGAGGCTGGGAGGCCTCTTTTAATATTTGATGGGTATTTTTGAATATTTAGCATTTAGCATTGGAGCTTATTTAATGTGGTACACCCTGAACAGTTTACCTGCCGCCCCAAAGTCTAAAACTGCAGTGACGTGCCGCCATTGAGGGTATCCTTATATGCAGATAGATGTTTATTTATGCGCTCTTATTGAGTGCTCAAAGTCAACGTCAACAATTTTGTGTACTGACAAGGGGCGACTTTTTGAACGCTAGGTGGCAGCAGACTTCCCGAGTAATGTATTGTTGGAAGAGGCTCAGAACGACGTAAACGATTCAAACTTATCCAGTATGTCTGCTGCCACGCTAGCGCTCTCTCAAAGTCTTCAATTTGAATTATGGTCCAATTAACGGTCTCAATTGTTCATACTTACCCACAACAATCATGGCAATCGGTATAGCTAGTGCCAAAGCCATCAACACCGTGAAAAGTACTGAAAAGTAAACAAAATAAGCAAAAACGTGTTCAACAGTATTTTAAATCACTATCCGGTGGTGCAGACAATACAAAGCAGGTGAAACGCACTCCCTTTTCCCTCCATGTTTGAATACAACCTCGTTCCAATGGTGCAGACAACACAAAGCAAGTGAAACGCACAAAGATTGCTCCCTTTTCCCTCCATACTTTGTTTGAATATACAACTTCGTTCCGATCCCCGTCTACTTTGCCACTTTTCACTGTGGAGACAAAGATTTAGCAATGTGTTCTTCATTATTTCTTCGTCCAGCAATTCAAGCCATGTGTATATAGATAAAGTATACAGCTTTGCGTCCAAACCAGCTGTTTTTATAAACGCTCCGGGGGTAACGTAACACAAAAATCAACTCAAAAATAGCTGGCGTAAGGTGATTAATTATTGTTCGTGTTCAAAACCTTAATGACTTCCTGCAAACAGAAACGTTGGTGTCATTACTGTTTCCTCTGTCCTTCATATTTCCCCTTTCTTCACAAGAAACCTATTTTTTGCTAAACTTGACTAAATGCTGATAACCAGTCGCAATGATCTATAATAGACCTTATGCATATGACGTCATTTGAGTGTGGCGCCCTCACCTAGAGGTCAAAGTGAGGTTGTTCATTGGCCAATGTGCGCAGCGCGTAGCAATCTGCGCGTTTCCATTGTTTCACCATCGGTTTACCTCTAAGATGGTGGCTGGATGACGTCGATGCATAAGTTCTATTGTAATTACAAACTGTTTGTTCCATCGGTAATTATTTATACAGACCAGTTTGATTAAAATAAACCGGCTGAATGTGGATATAGCCTACATTAAATCTTTTCTTACCCGTATTGATGAGTACAGTCAATACCTTGGAAGCTAGGTCCACCGAGCCACTAGACGTCTTCTTTGCGTCTCGTAGCTCCTGCATCACCGATTTATAAGACGGTGGATCTGACAAAAGAATGATCCATAGAGATGATGAATTAAAAGAACATAAAATAGCCTATCGCTTTTGTTTGCAGACGAAACTCTGTGGAACTAGCTCTGTCGTCGAACTCCATTTTTAAAGCTCAACGGGTATACAGAAAATACAACAAACTTGTTAAAGTATACTGCTATTTGTTAACTGTTTCAAGTAGAAGGGGTGGGTCCTATACTAAATGACCAGATGCAATCAGCTGATCTCCTTCCAGACCTCTTGCCAAAATTGAAAATCGCTTCGATTATCATTTGTAGGGATATAAACGTTTAAGCTTTGTCTCCTTTGAGGTTTTCTTTCCATATAAGGCATTTCTTCATCGTGGGTGTCATTGGGCCTCAAATTGATATGCTTATTATGGTATGAACTTCTGAAATTTAATGGTCCAATTGCCATAAATCAATTAATTATAGTTAACTCATAACTGTCCATCAATAAAAGGTTAAGTTCCTCGTGGCAGAAGTGCAACAAAGAGCATTCAATGATGTTGAAATCATTCTGAAAACCGTTTGTTAATAAACTTGTATGCGCATGGCAAGCCATGCACTACAAAGAACGACCACTGATATTAAACGTCACCAATAGGCTCTACAGTCTCGTTCTATAATTTTATTTATTCACCACCTACCCACCCCCTACCCCTAGACGGAAAAAAATCCCTTTTGCCATGAAACTACTAATGGGAAGCAATGTACAGCCGCCTGGTATCCATTACCGGTATTATTTCAATTTATCATCCATCATTCATTGTACAATGTTCATTAATTTCCCAGGTGTAAGTGCCCAGAGTGGGTCGAATTACTTTCCACTCGTTATCGGGAGATGTGAGATAAAAAGGTGGCGTGGAAGATGGTGTCCAAATCAGGAGCCATGGTTAGAGTTCGTTACGGTTTGCCTGGCAATCTACATGTGTGCAAGCAATTATAGTCTGCGTCGAAAACTACTTATGAATGGAAGATTTCAAGGCAATATCACTGCCGTATGATCAGTATGATTTATGACAAATTTTGAAGGTACGAAGTCCCGTTGGTTTGTGAAATTGGCAACTTGCGAAATATTATCATTTCCTTGCTTTCAAAATCTGTTGAAGGTCTCAGTATGCCAAGAATCTGTATTAAGTCTATGCGCTTAGAATAAGCTTGGTTTAATACTACAATGATTATGTCCCAAGTTTGCTTAAAAAGAAATTTCCAAGGTCAAGGAAGCTCCATAAGTGACAAGTTGTCCAGATAACGAAATAATTTATCTCGCCACGTGGTTCTATTTTTTGGAATAAGTCGACACTGTGTTCATTTATGGGTAAGAAGACTTTACTGAAGCTGAAACTATAGAAATTGACTTTCTATAATTTTTATGTTTTCCTTGTAATTTTCAGCAAAGAAAACGGCAAATTTAAACGTCGCGTTATTCTATTTCGCGCAAAATTAAAAGCTCCTCAAAACAACAATTCCGTTTTCCTATTGTGATAGTCTTTTTTTCATCATGCCAAAAAAAGATAACTGTTCAGTTTAACAACCAACTCGAACGGCATTCAAACTCGCAGCAGCTTTTCCCACTGCAAAAACTGGGGTGTTAAAATTGACACCATGTGTGTTAACACGTATAGATACCGAAGAGAGAATCAAAATTAACATCTTAGGGTGTTAAAATAACACCAATGTAATTTCTTCCCAGAAATTAGTGTTATTTTAACACCCTATGGTGTTCATTTTTATTCTCTCTTGGGTATCTATATGTGACAGCACCCATGGTGTCAGTTTGAACATGGTTTGAACACCCCCGTTTTTGCAGTGTGCTGAATTGAACGCCGCCTTCGCATAGCTAAATGAACGCCTTTCGAGTTTCATTGAATACAATGCTATACAAATTCACATAATATTATGCCTCAAAGTGTACATGATGGACGGTTTCAACTGAATAATTATATGACGTTTACTCGACTGTGTCTCAAGTACCGGGTACTGTCAGTTTTACATGGTTACGTTCCAGCAGGATGGTTACGTGTGATTGAATTGGGTGTCGTTGTCTGCAGTTTGGTGATTATTGCAGAATCGAAGGTTGTCCGGGACAAATAAGACAACCTTTATAAGATGGTCTAATTACTCTGAAGAGAGTTTAATACAAGACTTATTTAAAGAATAATCAATCAACCTAATAATGTCATTTGTCACTAGTTCGTTTTATCATTATTCGGCGTGCTCAATGGGTAAAATAAGAACGAAACCAGACGTGACACGACGAATTCGTTTTCATTTTAACTGGGGCAACTCAATTTAGTCTTAAAGGTATACGTTTGGTAATTACTCAAAACAAATATTGGCATAAAAACTTACTTGGTAACAAGCAACGGAGGGCTGTTGATAGTATAAAACATTGTAGGAACCGACTCCCTCTGAAGTAACGTTTTTGAGAAAGAGGTAATTCTCACTAAAATAATAAAAACTTCTTGCAAGCAGTTTTTATTCCTATCTGAAAACACACATTGTACAACAAGGGTGTTTTTGTTTTCATCATTTTCTTGCAACTTCGATGACCAATTGAGCCCAAATTTTCACAGGCTTGTTATTTTATGCATATGTTGGGATACACTAAGTGAAAACACTGGTTTTTGACAATTACCAAACGTGTTCAGTGCCTTTTTTTGGACAGCATTGGTAGTCATGTATGGGATTACCTTCAGGTACAGAGTCAAATGGGGGCGGTTTGTCCGTTGCACCCGCGTCAGCCGAACCATATGTCGTGGGTTCATCGCTGGTATTTCCCTTAACAAGACCTTCTTCAGCGTCGGCCTGAAAAAACGAAGGGTCATTGAAGACAAAGCATAAAGGTATAGAGAATATCCTTAGCCATTATTAATTAGCCTATCATGGATTAACCCTGCAGTGAAAAATGACGTATTACAACACACTCACTGTGCCTTTTCACAGTTTGGGAAATCGTATTACACCCGGGGTATGAACCTTTTTCCCCACCACTATCAAGCCATACCCCTCAGAGGGGCTAGAGATGCTTATTGCCATAAAACATGGAATGGTCTTACTCTTTTTTCCCTGAATCTGTTATTATGAATGGTTGATAATGACCAGCAGGCTTGCTCTGAAGCCCCGCCCCTTAGCATTGGCTACACGGGGCTACCAACCATTTTCAAGGAATTTGGTATAGTGGATGACCCCAAAGACTGATTGTTTTTCCTAATTTATGGGCGGAGTAATTAACAATGCTGCAAAAACCTACTGTAAACGCCATTTAGGGTTTTAAAGCTGAGAGTTAAAATCATGTGGCTGTTTAAAAACAAATCTGATTAAAATAACATTGACAGCAATATTAACAACAAAAACAATACCAACAATACTATAGCAACGAGAACAACAGCAATAACAACACAAACCAACACAGCAATAATCTACAACAACAGTTAATTTATCCAACTGAAACCTAATAGCTAATTTACGGAGGTAGCTTGACTTGGTTGCATTGAACATTGAAGCCAGATGTGAATTTTCCCGTGTTGAAGGGTTTTTTTTCTCGCGCGGTTTTCGCCCATCTGTGCTTAACAAAATAGTCACATGTAGACCTATAATGAGGGCTGTATTATTAATGCATAAACCACACTGATTCTTTGCATCAAGGTTAGTATGATTGAATACGTGTAATCAATTTATTGTTGTCAAAAGCTTCGTAACAAATTGTTAAGTGGTAATGTATTCATATCACCAATGGCATACACTGAGTAAATAAAATGTAATAAACAGAACAACGGAAACGTTTATGACGAACGAAGATTATAAACAACAACAAAGTCATTTATTCTCTCCACATTCCCCGTACAACACCGGCCTTACGTAGAAATAATTCTAGGTTCAGAGTGGGCACATTGCAATTGCAATAATTGCTCCACGAAGAGGAACTACGAAGAGACATATCTCTGTAGATAGGAAATAATTTTATCATATTTTGGGGGTACGTGTATTGCCATCATGGGCAATTAGTCAACACTTGTGTTTTCTCGTCTTCGAATGGAGGAAGGTTGTCCTTTGTGTACACCTTTCCTTCATTATTTAGCCTTCAATCAAGACGCTCTTGGCATCCCAGATGGTGCCCTCACTACGCTATGTTGCTTCTTCGTTGTATTATTGTTACATTATAGAAAAGTGTCTTGCTGAATCTACTATAGTTGTCGTATATTGATTCATAAGATCTAATCAGGATTCATGACGTCATATGAATTAACATGAGCGAGGTTTGAAGTCATCAAAAGCTGAGATTTGCGGCTGGTATAATATAACTTAATATTGCGAGGAACACCTCCTCAAACAATGAAGCATTGCTTTCAGAAACCTTGTGGTTGATTAGAATATGTAAAACACAAGACACATTTTGTATGACTTGGCTGTATATGCGCTCTTTGTATCACCGCACATCACGATGAGTCCTCTTGTCTTCCGGTATCTGATGTTGGTCTACTTCGCCACGAACGCCTTGACAAAAGGCTAATCAACAATGGGCTCGAGGTAAAAACGACGGACAATATTGTTTATTTTCTCTGCAGCAATAATTAGTCGTGGCCATTGACGTGTTAAATTAACGTTTCCAGATTGGCCCATAGGACTACACAATTATCCATCGCTTCCAAAATGTGACAATTACACTTCAACACATCATAATTCTTTATATATAGCAGACCACATTTCGAAAGCTTTTTAGTTGTGTTGCAGTAAATCCATACGGATTACCAATCAATCTATTTCAATGTTGTTTTCTTTTCTGTTCAACAACAACAATGTAATTTAGCATTTGGGATATTGTCATTAACCGCATGCACACAGATTGGATTTATCGCACCCAAGACTGCAAGCGTTAAATCAACCAGTGCATTATTTCAATGTTGTGGACAATTATTGGCAGAGCAAAGTACTTGATAGGTAAAAAAACAATTTGAAAGTTCACTGAAAATCATACCAGTAACAGTCCTCCAGAGATATTTATCCGTTTGAAATAATGTCACGGACAACAATATTGTATTTTGAAAACTTAAAGGAACGTTACAGAACTGATAATTAAAATTTTCTTCATGAGCACAGATTTACATAAAACTTACACGGTCTAATGATGATGATAGTAGAAAACATCCCTAGAAATATTTCTGTCTGAAATGCCATATTTGATGAGAAATAAATAAAACTAATTTCCGATTGGAGTTTATCGCTCATGAGCGTTTTATTCATGCATTGTATAACAACTGCAAATGTGTAATCACTATTTCACTATTTTCTCGTGACCCAGATGGCCGATCGATCTCAAACTTCTACAGGTTTGTCAGTTTATGTATATGGTGGATTATATAAAGTGCTTACACTGCCAGTTAGCAAAAAACAATTCTGTGATGTCAATTTAACAAACATGTCCTGATCGGAACCAGTACATTATAATGCCATGCACAACATTTCCGACGAACCAAAAACCGGCTTGGTCCCTAAATTTTGTTGTATGATGTTTTCATTAAAAAGCTGGAAGATTTGAGTTACTACCAAAAGACAACGTATAACTCTCGTTTGAAATCACAACTTCAACCACCAGTCCATGACAGCAATCAGCCATCCGAGAAGTTTCCCCACTGCTAAATCATGTATTTCATTTCACACCATCTGGAGTTTTTGGATATGTAGTGCAATTTTGTAAAACTAATGACATATAAAAAAAGGCGTCTGTATATGAGATTGATGCTCTGCATGGTTTTGTTACATAACTAAAATCGGTTCTCATGGCATTATGTTCCACAAAGTAGGGTAAGAAGTAATATTTAACACTCTTCGCAGACAAAAGCATGCAGGCCTTGGCAAAAAAAAAGATTTTTATAATGTGATGCATGAAAACGATGCGGTTCGTTAATCATAATGACACCGCAGTATAGGCCTATACAGAACACAGAACAGCAATCATGCACTTAGAAATGAAATAAATTCATCCAGGCCTTTTAATTGCCGGAACTGTATGACTGAGTTCTGAGGCCGGGTTGGATTTGACGTTAGCAGGGTTTTTTTGTTCTATGGACGATATTCAATGGCTTACATTGAAACACAAATTTATTACCAGAAATCAATGAGACATATTTTCATAATCAGCTCGGATAAAACAAATGAAATAGATAAATTGCAAAACAATTATAGGCCTATAAGTAAATAAATGAATGATAAAAAGTCAACACAAAATAAAATTGTGAGATACCATATCAATACATGGAATCAATTTGACATGAAATAGGGACAGAAATACAGCAGCAAAGCACCATATTGTAAGCGAACGAGCGAAATTGTTTGTCTAAAAAATACTTAGCTATAACAGAAAAATAAGTAGGCCTAGGCATTATTATTATCATTATAATTATTATAATAGTCAACAAAGTGGAAATTTGTTTGCAGCTGTCATTGTGTGTTTAAACACAAGCCGTACGGAAAACACAAACACCGAAGTCTTACCATATTTGTCAGTGATTGAAACTGACCCGCCTTGTTTCAACAGTCACCTGATGAATCAAGCACTAAGCTCCCTACCCGGTGATCTCGTGGCTCGATTTTCCCCCGACAGCTATCATCAAGTGACACTACTGCCCTGGTCGTCTGTTGATGACTACAGTGGCTACAAGTGCATGGAGCTCTGCATTTCAAAACGGTCTGCTGCAGACGTCTGGCCACGGCTCATTTGCATAAACAGCAGAGTTAAGCCAATGGGGCCGGTAGGGACATATTATTGTTTTCAAGGGGAGAAATATTGACTTTTATTATGAAAGAGAACACCATTAACTTAGAGAATCTATACCGACTGGAAAAGGCTGTGATTTAATTCCGTCTAGATAAAGTACTTGATTTGTAATCGAGGGGGGAAACGGAATGATTTCACTCATTGTTAATTGATTCCAGAGAAATATGTGGGCGAAAATACAATCAAAGACCAGAAAATGGCATCTGAAGATCCCACTGCTTTTTCGATTGCCGAAATCGATATAAGCCCAATCTCACCAATGTTGTGCACAACATTTTATACTTGTTACAATATTAATTTTGGTGATTATCATAAGTAGGCTAACAATTAAACTGAACTAATAAAATACTACCCCAATATCTTGCGCTGTTCAATTAATTCAATTAAGTAAACCCGAACAAACATTATACAAGAAAACAAACGCACCTTGGTGTTTCATCGTTTGTAAAAAAAACCATACAAAACATCTTATTTAATAAATAAAAAACATTCACAAATTTAAGGTATGATTTTTTTTCACATTTCACAAAACAACCATCCATTGTGTACACGATCAAAGCGTCCTAGGAAAGAAACTATAGTTCATTTTCCTACCATGCCTTGGTTTCGTTACACGGGCTTAATATGTAATTACAAAATAACATTTATAAGCCCCGTTTAATGTGAGCTTTGGTTTGGCTGATTATTTTGGGTTTACACCACCAGGGCCCATGCAGTTTCATGGCTCTGCTTACCGGGGGAATTCTGCGTTTCCCCGTTGATTCGTGCGCTTTTACAGGACACTATAAGCGCAGAATTCTGCGGTAAACCGCGCAATGAAACCCGGACCCTGTTCTTGTTACAGCCGCATGACTGTCATTGACTGCATCTTTATGAATGTCTGCCTAATTATAATAATGAACCATATGGACCATCAAAACATGGTTTCCATGGTAATATTTTAAAGGATTCACGTCAGAATGTCAATGTTGGTATAATTAATATTGTATGGCTTTTCAGACGATGCTTGTTGCCGTTCAAATATTGCTGAATGTATTCAAATCCTTATTGTTAGGAGAATTAATTGTGCATGGAACAAGCGCTATTTAAACAGCTTGGTAAAGCAGAAATGTAAACAAAAAGGAGCGTTTAAAATAGTTTAAAGCGTGTGTATTTCATTTGAGCCCCCCACCCCGAACAACCAAGCAGAATTGTCAAAAAGTGTTGTGCATCCCAAGGGCCGATTTGTGTGTATTAGTCTATCTTAATTAATGCCTATACTTGATTCCACTTCTGTATCGACGCCCTAAGCTTTTAAATAAACTGTGGTCTCCATCATGTAACTTTATTACTTAGGCCTAATTAATATTGTCACTAGAAAGAATAGACTAAAGGGGGCCTACAAAGAATTACACTGAATACAGGCTTACCATTAAAAAGGACGGGTAGGGCCTATACTCTATAGTGTTACCTTTGTACGGGTGAAACATCTCTTTGTACGGGTGAAACATCTCTTTATAACGGGAGAACATCTCTTTGTGCGGGTGAACATCTCTTTATACGGGCGAAACATCTCATTGTACGGGTGAAACATCTCTTTGTACGGGTTAAACATCTCTTTGTACGGGTAAAACATCTCTTTGTACGGGTGAAACATCTCTTTTTACGGGTGAACATCTTTTTGTACGGGTGAAACATCTCTTTGTACATTTAAACATCTCTTTGTACATTTAAACATCTCTTTGTAACGGGTGAAACATCTCTTTGTACGGGTGAACATCTCTTTGTATACTGTTTAAACATCTCTTTATACGGGTGAAACATGTCTTTGTACGGATGAAACATCTCTTTGTATGTGTGACATCTCTTTGTATGGGTGCATCTCTTTGTACCGGTGAAACATCTCTTTGTACGGGTGAAACATCTCTTTGCACGGGTGAATCATCTCTTTCTACGTGAAACATCTCCTTCTACGTGAAACACCTCTTTGTACGGGTGAAACATCTCTTTGTACGGGTGAAACATCTCTTTGTACGAGTGAAACATCTCTTTGTACGAATGAAACATCTCTTTGTACGGGTGAACATCTCTTTGTACGGGTGAAACATCTCATTGTACGGGTGAAACATCTCTTTGTATCTCGTTAAACATCTCTTTGTACGGGTTAAACATCTCTTTGTACGGGTAAAACATCTCTTTGTACGGGTGAAACATCTCTTTTTACGGGTGAACATCTTTTTGTACGGGTGAAACATCTCTTTGTACATTTAAACATCTCTTTGTACATTTAAACATCTCTTTGTAACGGGTGAAACATCTCTTTGTACGGGTGAACATCTCTTTGTATACTGTTTAAACATCTCTTTATACGGGTGAAACATGTCTTTGTACGGATGAAACATCTCTTTGTATGTGTGACATCTCTTTGTATGGGTGCATCTCTTTGTACCGGTGAAACATCTCTTTGTACGGGTGAAACATCTCTTTGCACGGGTGAATCATCTCTTTCTACGTGAAACATCTCCTTCTACGTGAAACATCTCTTTGTACGGGTGAAACATATCTTTGTACGGGTGAAACATCTCTTTGTACGAGTGAAACATCTCTTTGTACGAATGAAACATCTCTTTGTACGGGTGAACATCTCTTTGTACGGGTGAAACATCTCATTGTACGGGTGAAACATCTCTTTGTATCTCGTTAAACATCTCTTTGTACGGGTGAAACATCTCTTTGTATACGGGTGAAACATCTCTTTGTACGGGTGAAACATCTCTTTGTATACGGGTGAAACATCTCTTTGTACGAGTGACATCTCTCAGTCTCTTTGTACGGTGAAACATCTCTTTATACGGATGAAACATCTGTGAGAAGAACCATGGCCTGACGTTTCGATTGATGCATCCAAGTCGTCATTGGTTGTTTATTTGTCTGTTTGGTTGGGGGGGGGGGGGGGTTAACTAATAAAAAGTGAATTCCTTATTTTTCAAACCACATTAATTCAAATCAACACACTACAAGCGAAGAGCCCGCGCGGAGTTTGTATTCATTACTATTATATGAACATTGTATTTATTTCCCGAATAACAGAAATTGATAAGAATAATATAGTTTCATGTAAATAAATAAAGAACAAAATAGCGTCAACGCATGGTAACATTGGAGAGGAAAGGCATGGTAGCTAAAGACATTGTTCCAAACAATAGTTCAGTTACGTCGAAATTATAAAGTGGGTTCCATCTCTTTTCTTAATGGCTTCTTCGTAAATATTCTCAGTAAATCCAATGAAAGTATTCACCAATTATCTGCAGTGACCCTGATTAGTGTTTGCACCTCTAGTTTGATTCTCTGTTTCCTTAATCGAACTACAAAACAAAAGAATGATTCACATTCAACCAAAAAAGGGGCACTGACTAATTTAGTCTGTCCAGCCTCGGTTTGGTGAAATAGATTTCAATGAGGTATAATGAGAAAACAAGATGGAAACCGCAACAATAACATAAGTACGGTATAGTAACTGCTACATGTATAAAGATTCCCGACCAGCAGGATCTAAAAGCAACAACAGAAATTCATTTAGTATGTACATCTTAGCTTCGTCTCAGCAATTTTTGTTTTAAAGGCCTGTGAAAATGTCACATAAATACCACTATTCACTGGATAACCATACTGTAAGCACAATTACCACACTGTGCACATCACTGGGAAGAAGCTTAACGCTGTGACTCGGCCCACTGTGGACACACTGTGGAGAAGACCCAGTAGTATAGTTGCAAAAACATTCACTGTTAACACACTATAGCCAATGGCGTTACCAGACATTTTTCATTGGGGGTGGGGGGGATTATTGTGTGCGTTTTTTCAATCTCATTTGGGGAGGCAAGAGGGGGCAAGGACTCTGAGGGGGGGTTGCCGCCCCCTGTCCCCCTCTGGTTACGCCACCGACTACAGGTCATTTTTCGGCATCAGCCAAATTAAACGTCTCGTTATTCTATTTCGCTCGAGATTGAAAACTGGTCAAAACAGTAATTCAATTTCACTCAGGCCCTAACGTGTAAGCAATTGTTCTTTTGTGTCGCGATTAAACAAGATAACATTCAGCTGAATTGAATGCCGATTTCACATGGCTAAAGAGAACGGCTTATAAGTTAAATTGAATATAATGCTATGAATTAACATGCCTCAAAATAAAATTGAAAGACGGTTTCAAAAATCGCCTTACTACGAATTCATGAAAATGAAATAGGCCGTTTTGGCCGAAAATTACCGGTAAAACCTATACAATGTAGGGCCTACTTTGTTATCGCAGTGTGGATTTACTTTGTGAAAACACTAGGCCCTGTATTAAAGATTTATACATAACTACGTTTTTAACATTTTCAGAACCAGAATATATTAAAGTAATTACATCTTCGTAGTAAATATGTTTAAAACGTTATTTTTTTTAAAACCTAAAACATTTTCGTTCTTTGGAGAGACTTGTCAATATATTTCGTTTCGGTAGAAAAGGTCCAACAATGGGTAAAATCGGAGCAAATTTCCTGCCCGTCAGTTTCATTTTTATCGTAAAAATTGAACATTCGAAGTTACATAAACCATGGGAAAAAAAGAAGAAGAACAGAACTGGCCAAAGTTAAACAAAAATTGATTGCATTTTCTAAGCACTACTATAGACAAGTTAAGAATGTGCGTTTTCTCATTCATTTTTTGTCTAGCAATATTTTGAACTATACTATTTTTGTACCCTTGATAGCTAAGTATATTTTGTAACGAGCTACTGAATACGAATGCTATTTCAAAAGATAATATCTAGTACTACACATTTCTGAAAATATCTTTTGCTTTCACCGCTTTAAATTTTTGAACTGTTTGAAGCTTTTAAAGTACATTTTATCAACTCTTTAATTGCATAAAATTTGCATAGATATATTTTTAATAAGACGCTATTCAAACACTTTGTGTTATAAGTACACAAGTTTGTGATTAAAAAATAAGTTGTTATAATTAAGGGGAAGATTTACTATTTAAAAAAAGCCATGTTGTTTGTATAGAAACAATCCTCCACCTATTCGATGATAATGGTTTTTATGTTTATGAATTATAAGTGATATACAATGCTCGTTAAGTCAGTTTAATAGTCAATGAACTAAATTTCACAATGCAAACATCAGTTAAGTAACAATTCATAATAACATACATCTGTATATATAATTTCAAAAATATCTAATTTGTATTTGAAACACTTTTAGATACTAAAAAATACAAATGCCACTCTATTTGAGAAATATTTCACATTTCGTGCTACATAAGAATAAAAGGGTCTAATATCATATCTTCTTCTTCTTATTATTTTTTTTGGGGGGTAGGTAGGGTAAGATCGTTTGAACTCTCTGTTTTTCAATAAGCATACCAAATGTGTCAAAACAACAAGGACATTATTGTGCACATTTGTTATGTATTATCAGAATTTATGAAATCGGGTGTGGAGGAATATCGCACGTGGTGGTATTGCGGGGATATATTCCACAGGCCAGATGTTGTTGTATATTATTAAGTTTATTTTTAAAACATATAGTGACATCAGAAATCGTTGTAAGTTTTTTCGATCATTGCCAAAATGGTTGTTCATATATTTAAAATAAATTGTGAACATGTTATGTTAAAATCATCAAAACTGTGTGACAATTTCTGCAAAATATAAAGGCAGACAATGTTCATATTCTTAAAATTGCCATTGAGTTGTTGATAATTTTTACTTTCTACAAGATGTTGGTCCACAGGTCTACATAATATTATTTCTGCACAGTGGCGCCGGTATCATTTGCTCTCAAAGGTACCCGTGTAATACTCCTGGGTGCAGAGAAGCAATTGTCATGACCAGGATTGTAACCCACACTCTGTTATCCCAACTCCAGTCCTGTGCACCTGACTCTTTGTAAAATATAAGGAAGACGTTGTTTACACATGAAGCAATTTAAGTCCAATCCCATATTACTCTTCATCATCTTCTTCTAATACTTCTCTGCGAAGTTGACCTGTGTAAACAAAAGAGAGAAACATTCGAATCGAAACATAGATTAAGGCCAATACTTTTAAAAATCAAGTCATAGGCCATTCCGAAACCATGGGTTTAGGCTTATAGGCTCCGTCAAATATTTGGAAAATGTGCGCTTTCCTACAGGGGCTTCAATCAGGCTGACGGTGCCGAAGCCCAAGCCGTAGTTTGAAAAGAGCCAGTTACAAAGCCAAGTTGAGACTGTTAAAACGCATGACTTCCGCTGTATATGGGCTCTGAAAAAGTTCACCTTCTACGTGGACGGGGTGGGGCGTTGGCCGGGGTAGGTGGAGCACTCAAGTTAAACATGAAATACATCAATACAGAACGACAGATTTTCGAGATGTGCAAACATCCCCTTCCTACTTCCTACTAATTATCCTACTCCTTTTTCTTTTTCTCCCTAGAGAAAAGAAGACAAACAAATGAAATATTGAGATGTACTTTGATAGGCATGGGTTCAATAATAGAAATGCTGATTCTCTTAATGCTGTTCTCCCTAAGCCTAACATGGAATGTTTTGAGCAATCTTTTAATTATTCTGGTTCTGCTATATGGACCAAGTTACCTACTAAGGCCCAAAATGCATCGTCTATTGGTGGTTTGAAAAATATGTATAAAAAAATTAATTTTAAAGTTTTGTTTTTAATCCTCTTGTTGTTCTTCTTATTTTAATTGTTTAATCTTTTTACTCTGACTGTAAGTATTTTCTTAAGTAATGTTTTTCCTTTTTCTCTTTTTTTAAGACACAGAACCATAATGTAATACAGCTATTGTGCTGATTTTTGTATCCTGTATAAAGATTTTAAAATAAATAAATAATAAATAAATGCCAGGGGAGGGGTTAAGAACCTCCTCCCTTGGTTTGAGCCACCTTTGCTGCACCACTGGCTCATTTTATAGGTACCCAGTGACTGGCAAAACATCAATCAGATTGTCTCTTTCTTTCCCGGAAGATTTACGGTATATCTTATCAATGCGTGACGTAAACATAATCATCAACAACAATCAACTTACGTTTGATTCTAGCTATTTCGTCATCACTGCTGTCATCTTCTGAGTCATAATGTGCAGTGCTGTAAACGGAACGAAATTAAGGCCCAGTTTAGTAATTATTCTCTTGCAATGATCTCTTATATGAGAGCAGTTTGAAAACACTAGATGGCAGCAGACATAGCAGGGAATTTTGCAGCAAGTGCGCGCGATTCTCACCATTAAATTTTATCAGCAAGTCTGCTGCCACCTCGTGTTTGAAAAGTCTCCAAATATAAATAGCTTTTACGGTAAAAACAAAATGCATCCCAAAAACTGTTACGGCGTGCATTGGCCATCCCACGAAGATTATCAGATCATGCCGGCTTAAAGACAAAGTATATGGTTACTAAATAAATTACTTGTTTCATTTTGAAATCTCCCTCCTGAGTGTAAAGTTCATACCAGTACCGATCATCCAGTACCACCTTATAAAATACTGTCAAATCACTAACTGTGAGTTACTGACCCCACAAATCACCGTTACTTATATAGATTGCCGCAATCGAAATTAACGCAACAAGAATATGCACAATAGACTGTGCAAGTCTCGCGCAATTTTGAACTTCCGGGACCATTGTGGTCCCAACCATATGGAGATTTACGTGGGCAAGATTTTGTTTTGTCAATTATTTTAGTTTAGCCTGGTTTATGACCATGACAAATATATATGTTGTTGGGAATGTAATACTTAGTGATACAAAAATATGAAAATAAAATCAATTCAACAATACCACGAAGAAAACTCGAGAATTAAACTTGACCTCAGCTTCCGGTTGCGGCAAAATATCTAGAATTCTGTGGCCACCTCCGGTCACAAAACTTATGAAAACGCTTGTTTTGGATGCGCAATGATAATCGCCAGACGCTGCAATTGCAACGTGAAGCCTTTTCATAGCAGTCTATGGTTGTTGAGGCGTCAACGTCCTCTACGAACTGTGCCAAACGTTAATTTTACGCCCATGTGACCTTCGCGAATCCACGTAAGTGGTCTCTGAAAAGTTAAGATCAAATTAGCATCCTTGTCCCAGAGTTTTAATTTTGGTAAAATAATAATTAATACACTATTAATGTGTATTTATCATAAAAACTTAAACTGATTTTATAAACATGTAATGAGTATTTTTGTTGTTCAGATTTTATCATCAAATATAATTTTGCAAAAAGATTTGATTTCAGAGAAAAAATTGTTCTTCGTTTGACGTGTTTTCTCGTTCTGATACGCGCGAGACTTGTACAGTCTATACCACCGGCAAAACAAACTATTTCTTTGTTTTTACTAAAAGGTGCCACAAACTTTGTTTAAATATTCCTGAGGTTGGTTGTGTAGAGTGATTATTATGGTTTGTTTATCCAAAACGAGAAATCGTTTTATTTAAAGTGCTCAATTACTTACTTTGGATCTTTGATAATGGAACCCTTGTTGTTCTTTCTCGACCTGTCCCTCTGCCGAACTGCACGGGGATCATCGTAGGTGTTTTCTTCAGCCCTTACTTTAGGCTGTTTTGAAAGAGATGGATCCCTCGGTACAGGTCGAGATGATCCCGCGGAGGTGCCAGCGTGACTCGGCCCAGCCGTCGCCTCCTCCGCTACCCGGTACCCTGGACCTCTACTCTCGATGGCCGACCCTCTGTACCCTGGTCCGTCTTCGGGAGTTGCAGCACGGTGGTGTCTGGATGCGTCACCGGTATGTGTTGGATTCCTGTCGCCGCTCATGGCCACGTACCCATTGGTCTCTGGGAAACGGAAGGCCGTCTGGGGATTGTCTCTGTTATAATGGTTTCTCTGAAGGGAGTTTTCGTAGTTGTGATCATCGATGATTGAAGAGTTGGGTGTGTCTGACGGGGTGCGGTCTGAAGCCAGGGGTGTGGTTACCAGGGCGTGGTTGTGGATACCTCCATTTTCCGGTAAAGTACTGTTTGGAAAATTCATATTAATTTAATAATTTGTTTAACCTGTCTCGCATGAAGGCACGTTTCTCTATTCTAAATGCTCAATTACTACAACTAGGTTAACTTTGTTCACAGGTTGTTATTTCTCATAGTCAGCCTTGGGACAGAATCGTATACATGAACTATTCAACTCACCCAAGCTCCAGTTCTGCGTTTTTCTCTTTTCTGTTCTTCTTCTTCTTCCTACCGATGCAGCAGAAGAGGCAGATGAAGCAAATCCCGATCAGGAGGAGTCCAGCCAAGATGGAGGCCACGATGATGATAGTTAACAGATCCCGTAAAGGAGCCGCCTCGGTAGCTGTAGAGAAAAACATTAATGGCGGGAAAATCAGACCATGGATTGACTATTATATGTTTGGGGCAAACCAAGTGTTTCCTTCTTGCAAAACATATGAAGGTTCTCTGTGTACAGGACCTAAAACATACTAAAATATTGTATTATTATACAATAATGTACACCAAGAAAGTTTCGTATTGACATTCTGCATACTGATAAATCTAATAATAAACATGTATTGAAATCGACTTAGAAAAGGTAAGAAGTAACAAACATTACTAAAATCAATATTACAGGTGGAAATTATACTATAGTTATTAAATTACATACATTTTTGTAGGTCTATATATTTTGGACGAATTATCGTGCTATACGGATTTAAAATCTTGTAATTCTGACATTGCGTACTTACTGCATAGTGTGACATTTCCCTGCCATACTCTATCTATACACTTTCTGGAGGCAGAACCCGTCATGATGAACCCTTCAGAGCAGTTGAATGTGACCGTAGATTGATCCAAATACACGGTACCAAACTTACTCCCTCCGTCCGGTGGAGCTAGGTAACCGCAGCTCGCAACTAGAAAGAAATTGGTAGCACTTGTCATAATGTGTTCTTTCGTCTGGTTCTTTTGTCGTATAGAATAAAATAGCAATACACTAATGTCACAAAGTTTGCATCCTTTAAATCGATTTTTAAATCGATTTTTTTTCTAATCATAACTTGAGTAATGCAAAAAAACAATTGTTGATTTTTACCGTTTAATGTTAATCTATGAGTTGCTTTTGAAAACTAGTCAATTTTGATTAGAGAACACTGTTTTTGATTAGAGAACACTGTTTTTCCAATAGTGTTAGAATCCGTCGAGCCGAAATGTTTTTGAACCCAGTGATGTGGTTATATACCCGTTAGATGTTTTGGTTGCTTACATCTATTAAACCAGGGTTCGATTTCGAAGCACTAAGATTCATCTTAAGACGAGTTGCTTCATATTACCATAGTGATTTGTATTGTGACATCACACTTTACTTAGCAATTAAGATTGATGCACATCTTCAAGGCATCGTACACGTTTGGTAATTGTCAAAGACCAGTGTTCTCATTTGGTGTATCCCAACATATGCATAAAATAACAAGCCTGTACAAATTTGGGTTCAATTGGTCATCGAAGTTGCAAGAAAATGATGAAATAAAAAACACCCTTGTTGTACAAATTTGTGTGCTTTCAGATAGGAATAAAAAACTTCTTGCAAGAAGTTTTTATTATTTTAGTGAGAAATTACCTCTTTCTCAAAAACTACGTTACTTCAGAGGGAGTCGTTTCTCACAATGTTTTATACTATCAATAGCTCTCTGTTGCTCGTTACCAAGTCAGTTTTTATGATAATATATATTTTGAGTAATTACCAAACGTGTACGACGCCTTTAAGATCAATCTTAGCTCTTTGTGAAATCAAGCCCTGGTCTCCACAGACTTGTTGACTGGTAAACAAAGGAACTGTTTGTCTATAAATACTTACCTGGTTTAGTGCTCTCGTTGGTTTCCTCGTAGTCCTCTTCCGCATCTTTAGCAGCATTACCCATATCACTTGATGACGTCTTCTTGTAGTCATAGCGACACACCTCACTATCACCACAAACTGTGTTCAGTTGCTCCTCAGTGAGTGTGGAGACTAGGTCATAGCTTGCCTCGAAGTCTGGCTGGTTGACCAGGGTGTAGTTGATACTGATGTCATCTCGGAACAACCTGTCATCTTTTTCAAGTATCCCTGGAAAAAAATCGACGTCAATAATTGTAAGTCAGCATAAACAACAACAAACAAACAAACAAACACCCCAACAAACTCCAAACAATAACAACATCTACTGTTTGTGCTTATGATATTAAAGTATTCAGTTACAACTTTGTTTCATCCTTACATTGAAGGCCGAAGAAATCGTGCAGTTGAGTCAGTGGATCCCTGGTGAGAATGAAGCCGTTTGGTGCTGTCAGGTCATCAGTAGGGTCATCGTTCCATCTCCCAAGGAGACCTCTAGTTTTATCTTTGAGTGAAGATGAAGCCAGTATCATGAGTGCCATGGCTGATACACCAGCGGGTGCTTTGGCTTCAAAGACCGTTCCCTCGTTGAAGATCACCCGTACACCTTGCCGCTCATCGGCACCAATGAGCTCAACAATAGGACCTGGTGGGTCAATTTAATTGTTACGAATTAAAAACATTATGAACACAGATAAAGATGGTTAATGGACGAGTCAATGATATAGCCTTAAAGGAATTAAATGTTTGACACTGAAAACTGTTGATGTTGCGATTTAAACTGCGACAGAAGGTGAGGCTGTATTTAGAAAGAAGCAGAACTATACCTTTGTTTTCAAATACAGTATGATTAAAAACTTGTATGATAGTTTGTACTAGATGATCAAACTGATTTTATTACGTATATATGCAACTTAAAGGTATTGTACACTTTTGGTAACAGCTCAAAATCAGTGTCCACATTTTGTGTGATTCAACATTTATGCATGAACAAACAAACCTGTGAAAGTTTGAGCTTAATTGATCATCGAGGTCACGAGAAAATAGTGAAAAGAGAACTTATGTGTTTTCTATTTTTTCAAATTATCGCGCGTGATAAAAACTTTTGTTTTACTCATTTCTCAGAAACGATAGCATTTTAGGCAGAAATGTTTTAAGGAACCCTTTCTACCATTAGGCCTACTTACTTTAAATCATGTAAGTTATGTGTGAATCTGTAAACATTGTGTTTTTCGATCTTACTAATAGTGTACAGTGCCTTTAAACAGCTTTTCCACTCTGAACATGATGTCAGAAAGGGAATTCCGTCACTTCTGGTTCCAATTTAAAAGATTTATTGTACTTACCGTCGGGTTTATCAATCCACCAACTACTCTGCTCGAAGCCAAGCCGTTGCCAAGTCTCTCGATCCTCACTACGGACCCAAACGTCCAGAGTACGGCGGTCATTTAGCTCAACCTGAACGGTGTCAGAATCCCCAACCTTCATGGTGACGGCTGTCAGACCTGTTGCCTGTACTGTGCCACAGAATAATATTGGGATTAAATCGGTTACTTAAAGGTATCGTACATGTTTGGTAATGACTCAAAATATATATTAGCATAAAAACTGACTTGGTTAACGAACAACGGGGAGCTGTTGATAGTGTAAAACGTTGTAGGAAACGACTCCTCTGAAGTAACGTAGTTTTTGAGAAAGAGGTAATTTCTCACTAAAATAATAAAAAACTTCTTGCAAGAAGTTTTTAATCCTATCTGAAAGCACACAAATTTGTACAACAAGGGTGTATTTTCTTTCATCATTTTCTGGCAACTTCGATGACCAATTGAGCTCAAATTTTCACAGGCTTGTTATTTTATGCGTATGTTGGGATACACCAAGTGAGAACACTGGTCTTTGACAATTTCCAAACGTGTTCAGTGCCTTGGTATGATTCCAGGTTAATATTTGTTGTTCAAGATGCCAGCCAAAACAAATCATAAAAAGAAGCAATTGAAGATTTTCTGAACCAATGAATCATACAATGTTAAGTGTTATTACATGAACGCACTTTGTTATGATGACAAATATACATATGCATATAAAAAGACCAATTAATCCATTTCATTACAATGGTAATACAACATTTTAAGAAGAAACAAATTATTGTGATAAGTATGGTAAAGTCTCTGGAAAAATTGCCATAATCATATAAATACTGCAGCCTGAAAATGAATTATTTGTTATACTTACCATTGTCAATTATCTGTGCCATTCTGCCGTGAATAAATACATTGGATTCCGGGGCAGTCATCAACATGAATTCACCATAGCCGTTGAATGTGTATTTAGTTCCATCGAAGCTAATGAAATGAGGCTCACCAAACACAGCAGCTGGAACAGGAAAATATTATTATACAATTTTTTTATAGTAATTTCCTTACGGTGCAATTCAGCTGAATGAGATAAATAAACATGGGAAAGCTAAAATTTAAATTAGCTTTAAATCGAGATTGCAAAACGGAAGTAAAAACCCCGAGTATAATCTTTGATTTTGGTAATTGGAACGGTATGGGAAACCGTTGAATACTTAAGACAACAGGATATTATTTGCTGTCGTTTAGTTTTAAAATATTATTGGTTCACAAAGAAACAAATGACCACAAAAACCCTTTAATATGTACAATATTTCTTTGCTTGAATATATTATACAAAAATATGTATCATAAAGGCTATTGTGCTGGAAGCAAACCAGGGCTACCAGCTAACAATATGCAGTATAGGCCTACTCTTACAACACAAAGTTGCATTCCTCAGTTAGAATGGCCTCAGTTAAATTGCGCAACATGCTAAAACTTACTTGAAACACGTTTTCTTATATACCAATGTGTGTTTGTGTTGGGGTGTTTGTTTGTTGGGGTGTTTGTTGGTTTGTTTGTTTGTTGGGGTGTTTGTTTGCTTGTTTGTTGGGGTGTTTGGGTGTTTGTTGTGGTGTTGGGTGTTGTTTGTTTGTTTGTTTGTTTGTTTGTTTGTTTGTTTGTTTGTTTGTTTGTTTGTTTGTTTGAATGAAGATAGATTTCTTCAAAAACTCACCAGGTTTTGGCGGCAAATAGTCCTTGCAATCATTTGAGGGTCGCCTGTCACGAAAAAGATTACATGCGCTCTCAAGATAGTCAGTACCCGGACAGCATTGCTCCCATGGTACCCTGTCCTTCAGGTAATTTGACAAATACGGTATACTGCCCGGGTAGCCTGGTGGAGTGGCGCCCCCGTGGAAGTGGCTGAGGGTAGAGCCCCCTTCGAAATTATCAGCCAATAAGACGATGTTATTGGTGTTGTCATAGCAACACAGCTGACCTCTTCCCTGAGTACTGTTTAAAGTAGGGGAGAAACAAAACATTTAATTTTCGTGAAATTATTATATGAAATTGAAATGAAACGCAGTACGTGAGACTAGTATTTTATCATCGCGTTCCGTCATTTAGGTTTCATATTATAGGCCTAAGACCTGTGGCCAACTAGAACCAGAGGATGGCGGTGCGGGACCAGCCCATCACACCCACTCAGAACCCTTGCACCCCCCTTTGCCCAACCCCAAAAAATAAATGGTTCGATCATAGTCCCCAAATTATGTCTTTGTTCCGCTTGCACCCCCCCCCCCCCCACAAAGGAAAATGTCTGGTGTCGCAACAGTGTACAAGACTAACGAGGTACCTTTTTACAATGTAGGTTCTATTTTCTAAACTGTTTACTCACTCAAGCAACCTTTATTGAACCCAGGTACCAGTAACAACCCCTTTTTTCCTCCCATAACAAAATAGGCGGCTGTGATGGAAATAGACTGGTTCCTATATTTAATATCGATTATCGTCCTAATGATTATATCAGCACACAGGGAACACTGCAGCAGCAGTCCAATCACATACCTTGATCTCCGAGCTCGCACACAGTGCACCACTTTGTTCTTGTGGGGACATTTGTCTTCAGCGACCGAGTCTTGGTTGCACCAGGGATCGGGTTCAAATGCCCCTACATCCGCCTGGGCCTGCTGGAGTGTACACGGGCAAGATGGCAGGGTATCGCCGCTCGTGTTCATTTTCGGTTCTTTGGCTGCCCATGTCTGGCACCATTTAGTTGATTCACTTGCGAGGGGTGCGTTGCCATTGAATGGTATGCTCCACATTGAGGGCATGGGGACTTGAGATGGGTCCGAACCGGGGATACCCATTGTTAAGCTGCAAACATAAGACATATAGTACATTGAATATCGAAGTTCAGCTAAGCAGCAGGTAAACAGATGTACAAAGTAAAAATACATAAAATGCTGGGTGGTATTTAAATATCAAAGCTCAGTTTGGATATAAATAGTACGACTTAGGACAAAAGTAGGACTGATACTAAATTTTAAAATAAAATAATAATGATAATCGTCCGACGATTTTTTAATTCTGTTTGTAAATTTAAAAAAAAAGAAAACAAAATGTTTGACTCCTTAAAATAAACAATGGTGGACCGTGTTAGTTCACGAAAAGGAAAACCACACAATTTTGAATGATATTTGTGTGAACTGTTATATTATACTTTTAAAGCACTTTCCAACCATATTTTTTATAGCCCAAAGCGCCCAATCCAAAGGCAATGTATCCCTTTAATGTTAAAATCTTGAACAAAAATCTATCCCAGTTTTACGGTGACATACGGGACCACCAGCGGATAAGTACTGTCCGGAACAATTTGACATCGGAGAACTGTTATCCAACTATACCTGTCCTGGATTAATTTTGACAAGACCCCTAAAGTAATTGATATATTGAACAGTTAAATCTTCACCTTATCCCGGGATCATTGACGTCGACCGTACCATGTAAAACCACACGATACAACCCAACGTCGATCTGTTCATCCAACTGCGGTGTAAGCAGCGAGTCGAACCCGTTCGACAGTTTCGCATTGTCGACAATCTTCAGAACTGGTTTCAGCCGGATCTCACCGGTTGCGGAGTCCTCAGTATACTCATAGAGAAAGACGTCGACACGTACCTCGTCGGCGGTGATGGTGTTGGTCGTGAAGGGGTAACCGTCTCTATCCCAGCTTACTCTCAGAACGTCGTCAGTTTGAGTAGTGATGACCTTTGGAGCTACTCTGTCCATACTTACTGTTTAGAATGAGTAAATGCGCCAACATTAGGAATTAATAAACTAATGGCAGTGATAGCAGTATTATTTACAGCGAGTGTGGTATCAGGTACATGGTGGTGTGTCATGTCGTGGCCGAGTGGTTAAGAGCACCGGATACAAGCTCTGGTGGTGTTTTGGATTAGCAGAGTGTGGGTTCGATTCCCGGTCGTGGCACTCGTGTCATTGAGCAAGATATTTTACCATAATTGCGTGGTGCTTCGGATGGGACATTAAGCCGTAGGTCCTATATACACTATAATTGGTAGTGCACGTAAAAGAACCCAGAACACTTATTGTGGAAGAGTAAGGATTTAAACACCCATCTTAAATGGATAGTCTGAATATGTTTGCTTTTAGTCGACAGCCTCTGTAAACCTGTTATGAAGATTTAAAGGCACTGGCCACGTTTGATAATTGTCAAAGAAGTATTCTCGCTTGGTGTATCCCAACATATGCATAAAATAACAAACCTGTGAAAATTTGGGCTGAATTGGTCATTGAAGTTGCAAGAAAATAATGAAAGAAAAAACACCCTTGTTGCACAAATAGTGTGCTTTCAGATTCAAATATTTTTGTGAGAAATTACCTCTTTCTCAAAAACTACGTTACTTCAGAGGGAGTTGTTTCTATACATTATATATAAATAGAAACATAGGGCTAGATAGCTCAGTTGGTAGAGCGCCGGCACGTTAAACGGGAGGTCGTTGGTTCAAATCCCGCTCTAGTCAATTTTTCTTTGTCCAACCCAAAATCATTTAAAAATTAACCCAGTCAGTTTCCCTTGTGGTTTATTATTTGATATTATATATATTGATATATAAATAATGAGTAGGGTAGATGGCCTTAGCTTTCGATCCAGACCAGACCTTCTTCAGAGGCATAAAACAAGTACAAACAAATACATATCCATTTATAGAAAAAGAGAGGGGAAAGGGATTAAGGGAAGGGTCCAGAAAGAAGTTGGAAAATTATAGCCAATCAAAGTTTCTATTTCAGAAACAATTGGTGGCTATGAACCAATAGGAGTAAAGTGGCGAGGACAAAGGATGTATAGTATGAAAGGATGGATTACTGGACCATAAAAGTGGTAAATGCATTGTTCGATAACAATGCAGGGAAACATGAAAGGGTAGGATTGGAGAGCAAGTTGCATCATGATGCAACTAACAATGGTCAATTAAAGAATAGCAAGATCAAAGGTAGGATGATATTAAAAATAGGTGTGAGGGACCTGTGGAAAAAAAGGTTACTACATGAGATAGTTATAGTAACAAATTTATAAATAACAACTTATTGACAGAAAAATGTGTTTATTTACACTTTATTTACAGAATATATACAACACATGAACTATCAGGCAGGAGTGAAGTGGAGGGTAATGGGAAGTTATTTAACACCAGTGTTTATGTTTAGTCCAAAGGGTTGGACTGTCTTGAGTTGGTGAATCCAGTGTGATTCTCTATGCTTGCGGTGTGTGTCATCACCATTGCAAGCTTCAATCACCGGAAGTTCAACATCCTTGACATTATGATTGGGGCTGTTGAAGTGGATAGAGACTGGGTACGGTTTCTTGGTCTTTATGGAAGAGACATGATTCGCAAAGCGAAGACTGAGTTTGGTCTTAGTCTCTCCCACGTATTGTAGCCCATATCTCTTACATGATATGACATAGACTACATTAGGTGTGCTACATTGGAGTCGGTCTTGATGTTGTATGAAGAGCCAGTGATATGACTCTTCACCTTAAGTGAGGGCTTGATGTACAGACACGTTCTACATTTGGAACGGGTACATTTGTGACAGCCCAGTATTTCTGTTGAGGGTTCTGTTCGGACTGTACCTGGGGGAAGTTTGGCACTGACCAGGATGTCACCCAGGTTCTTAGGACGGCGGAATGCAACCATGGGGACCTCAGGGATTGCTGAGTGTAACCTGTTGGATGAGTGAAGGATGGTCATGTTATTCGGGGTGGAAGGTGGTGACCAAGGCGACTCTATTGGTAGGAGCTTTTTTAGCTCCCGTGTTGGTCAACAGAGTATGACGAGGTACGTTGATAGCCCTGTTGATTGCAAGTTGGACCCTGCGTTCGCTGTGGCCCCTAGATACAAGGTGTTTCCTTAGCTCTGATGAGCGCCTCTTGTAAGGGTATCTGTAGAACAGATACGTCTGATACGTAAGGCCTGACTGTAAGCAATTGCCTTCTTACAGTGACTAGGGTGGCAACTGTTGGAGAGAAGGTACTGGTGGGTGTCGGTGGGTTTACTGTAAACATCCGTGACAATGCCATTAGGGGATTTGGTTATGGTAACATCTAGAAAATTCACACTTGTGAGAGAGTATTCGGTAGTGAACTTTATGGTGGGGTGAAATGAGTTTATATGGTCAATAAACTCATCCAAGCAGTCCTTGCCACCACACCAGATGGAGAAAATATCATCAATAAATCTCCACCAAACTAGTGGGCGGTTGGGGGCAGAGGACAGGAGTCTGTCCTCCAACTGAGACATGAATAAGTTAGCATATGAGGGTGCCATTTTGGTACCCGTGGCAGTACCCTGTACCTGTAGAAAATGCCTGTCAGAAAATGAAAAATTATTCTTCATAGGCCTATATTCTTCATATATATAAATATATATTTTGAGTAATTGCCAAACGTGTCCAGTGCCTTTAAACAAGGGGAAAACAGTATTAATCGTTAACTGATCTAATTATTGCATCGGGGTTACAAAATAGAAGAAGAAAGAAGATGATTTGGTTTTGCCCTACAACGACGTATGATAAACACACTGTAAAGGCTTCTGATGGGTCAGAATTGACCCGGGCGCCTGGCCCATGGGCGCCTGACCCATTTCCGGGTCAGACTGGCCCAGAAAGTGGTTAAAATGGGATCTTAACTCGGATTCTGCATCAGGTTTGACCCATTCTGGGTCATTTGACACAGATTCCAGGTCACTGAACCGGTAAAAGGTCAGGCCCAGATCTGGGTTAATTCTGACCCAAAGTTTTTAGAGTTAACTTTATAAAGATTTTTAAAGTAAATGAAAACTTACCAACAGTAACGTATCCCGTGTAGTTGAAATTTACCCCACCGTCTTTGGATAAGTACACCGGTACCTCTCCCAGTGACGTGAACAAGGGGGTGGCACACCTAACAGTAAAAGGGTCCTGGACAAAATCGTAACTCGCTTGGATTTTGTAGCCATTGATTTCGCAAAATACGTCACTGGTTGCATCGAAACATGGACCAGAGATTGATAGGACGTCTCCCCCTAGCATCAATACCGAAGAAGGGGAGACTCTTAAGTTACCTGGAGGAAAGAAATAGTTTGATAAGAAATAAAAATTGTTAATGGATAAAAAGGGGTCGCAAAGAATATACCAGGGTATAGTTTCCTCTAAACATGTGCAAAGGAAATTTATTTACAAGTGGAACGCGAAACTTAACACCGAATATGATTTTCCGAAATGGTCTTTGATTTTTAACATACCCTACTCATGTACTGTAGATACTAAGTTAAGATGGTTCCAGTTTAGATTAATTGATCGGATCCTAGGTACTAACTCCTTTCTGTTTAAAATCAATAAGACGGGCAGTAATCTGTGTACATTTTGTAATAACGAAGAGGAAACACTTTTCCACATTTTCTGCTCGTGTACCCACACAATTTCTTTTTGGTCTTCTGTATTTTCATGGATTAAGGAAGAGACCAATATGTCTATAAATATGGATAATGAAGTGTTTTTATTTGGTAATACCAATGCTAGTAGCAAAATTGTTAACTTGATACTACTTATTTGTAGATTCCATGTGTACAAAATGAAAATGAACGGGAAATGTCCATCACTTTTAATTCTAAAAAGAGAAGTGAGGAACTACTGTTCGATGGAAAAATGTATGTTCCACTCTAACGGTGACGGGTTTAAATTCTATCAGAAGTGGGACTCCTTTTTGATTTTAGGTCAAGGCTGACTGGTAACCTACTTTCTAAATAGACGTTTGATTTATATAGACCTAATTCGTATATAAGATTATGATTGTACTGATTTTCGAGAAGAGACAGTGAACAATAAATGAGGATCCCGGGATCAAAAAAAAATAAAATAAAATAAAAAAAAAAAACATAAAAATGGGCTTCAAATAATTGGGCTTTAAATGAATTCACTTTCCACAGATCCGCCCTGCATGAAGGACTTTGAAGCTAGTAGTAATGAACGAATGAAGAAAAAGCTGGACCTATCTTTGCAGTGACATAAGCTGAAACAGCGAATGTCCAGGTTGTTAAATATTACGGTAACTGATTTTTAAATTCTTTTTGGGAAATGTTTCAATTCATGAGAGTGTTTTTATGTTTGAGAAAATGCGGAATTATTATGGAATACAGGAAACGATTCGCTAGACATAAAATAAATGTTGAAAATGTAATATTGGGATAATATTTTATAAAGTCTATTTTTATTATAATTATATTTTTTTTCTTTTTCTTTGATATGACTCGACAGGACAAAGGAAAACATCAATTCTTCATAAAGTTTTCGTTTCAAACCATTGAAGAGGGTGCTTTTGCTTTTCTAACAATGGGCTTTGATAATTGAATTATCTTGGGATAAAATCAAATCAGAACAGCATCCGATTCAAACAATAAGACATAATTGCTAACTTGGATCCCTAATATATCACAAATAGGAACTATAAACAATGTCTTATAAGTTGTCACAATATTAAATAACTAACCGGACAGATCGTTCTCGCACCCTGCCACTTCGATCTCATTGCCGTCAATTCGGAACATCCAACGGCCTGGTTTGCGCACATTCGTGGTGCGGTTTATCTGCAGAATAGCGTCCGTCTGCGAGTTCGGAACAGAGTAGAAATTCCTGCCGTCTCCTGCGTTGAATCCAACCTACGAAAAGTAGCATTCAAATAAATCAGGGACGAAAGGCTGTTGAACATTTACCACAAACAAATCTACAAATAGACTTGCAGTTGTGATGAAAGACGACACTTGCAACAATTCACAAACTGAAAAAACTGACGACTTATTTGATAGCACCCACCGTCTCTACCAAACGCCACGAATTGTTATGAGTCCGTTTACTGTGCACAAACTTTCCGAGATTAAAGGAGTTGTATTTTAAGGTACTGATTTGTATTTTATATTATAGTAATTAATAATAGTGATTTGGGAGGCTAATCACCCTTAATGGCAGTTGATAAGCTGAATTGCAAAGGACGCAGTTACAAGCCAGAGATCAAAGGTGTTTGATTTTTCCTGGAGGGAGGAAAACCAGAGGGCCGGGAGAAAAACCCTCGTGGCAAAGGAGAGAACCAACGCACAAACACAACTACATGGCCTTAGCACATTCACTATAGCCACCCATGCCACCCTATATATAGAACGTTAAGAACCAAAATCGCTAAAACGTGAATAGGGTTGTCATTTTTACAAGGAAGTTTGTGATACATATTTTATATCAGAACAATGTGTCGGTCCAGACTACAAAGTTATTTTACTTCATTGACTAATTGGTGATTCTTTGGGGCCTTACCTGTGCCGGTACGGCGAATTCACTGTCTCCTCCAAGACCGGTCACTTTATCGCCGAAGCTGGAAGCCCCTGTGGTCCATTGGATCTCCCCGTAGTTGAAAAACGTAAATGAGTATTTACCATCCGTAACCAAAACGGCTTGGAATGTGTTTTCTCTCTGTAATTAAACACGTCAAATTGTTTAAAGGTATCGTACACGTTTGGTAATGACTCAAAACAAATATTAGCGTAAAAACTTACTTGGTAACAAGCAACGGAGAGCTGTTGATAGTATAAAACATTGTAGGAAACGACTCCCTCTGAAGTAACGCAGTTTTTGAGAAAGAGGTAATTTCTCACTAAATAATAAAAACTTCTTGCAAGAAGTTTTTATTCCTATCTGAAAGCATACAAATTTGTACAACAAGGGTGTTTTTTCTTTCATCATTTTCTTGCATCTTCGATGACCAATTGAGCCCAAATTTTCACAGGCTTGTTATTTTATGCATTTTGGGATACATCAAGTGAGAACATGGTCTTTGGCAATTTCCAAACGTGTCCAGTGCCTTTAAACATTTCACGGAAGCCGATCGTTTTGGAGACCATTAATTTGTACTGCAGTTGTCTTCAGATGGTGCAGTTCAGTTTTTGCTATGAATGCTGTTTGAGGGTGGATGTTGGAATGGATTTGAGTTCAAATTGTATTTAAGCTAGTAGGCTATTTCTAAATTGTGTAGTAAAGTTTTGGCTGCTTAAGTTCGTCAGTATGGATTTGGGTTTATACACTTATTCGTGTATTAAACAATGTACTTACGTTTTCAATAACGTCTTTACCGTGTGCATTATAGAATGGAACCTTATCCCACGTAACTATCAGCATCCATTTCGCCCTAAACGGGTTAAATTTAAAATCAACCGCAAACGCGCGGCCCACCTCATCCGTGGCTACGCGCAATAGGTTGAAGTCTGTGGTCTCACGGTACCACACAGTGCCGTTGTCGGTTGTGTCTACATCGGCCCAATATGGAGCGATGATACGCCGGTCATTCCCCAAGGGAAAACTTTCTGGTGTGTACTGCTCAACATTTTGAAGGAAGGATACCACGCCGTTTGTGTTAACCTGAGAATAAGGAGATATTGTCTGTGTTTATTTGTTAATATCTTGACGGGAAACAATAATTCACACTGAAATCCAATGTTGGTTAGAAAACAGGTTACACTTGTTACAGTCATTCTCGAAGTTTTACTTATACGCTTATGTTAGACACCAATCTTTCGCTAACGATACAAACAGGTTCATAAATATGCAAGACGAAGTATGGCAACCTGGGAGAGAATTCAGGTGATAACGACCATTTTAGATCAAGAGTACGAATAATTGACAATTATTGTACACTCTTGACACAGAATGTTATTTCGACTGAAGATGGTGCGCGCCCGTGTTGCCCCCAAGACAGAGCTACTGTTTTTCTTCAAACGTTTGTGGTTTCTTATAATCTTTCTTGTGAATTTTTGTATCACTAACTTGGTTGTTAGTTGTGGAACCATGCTGGACCAGTTTTAACTGTTTTTCTGATTTACCTGTACCGTTTTTAAACTTAATTAAATGCAACACAGAGATATACAGGAAATCTACCATTCCACAACTTGCCCAAATGTTGTAATAGTTGGTTCTTATTAATGGTTTTGTAAATATTTTACTTTTTACATTTTGGCCCTTTAGTTTGTGTTTGTTTGTATTTTTATCAATGTTGTGACCCTTTCAGCTACTGCTGCTGGTCCTTTTGTCCGTACCAATTAATTAATAAATAAATATTTCAAGATGTAATGGCAGTTTCAACCATCTGACATTGACATGGTTTTTGGTTAAAGACTCAATCCAAAATATTTTCAATAACAAGTGACCCGTATCGAGGACTATATTGTAAAGTGGGTGCCGGTAACGCACTGGTACTGTGTTTTGAGGTAAGTATAGCAAATTGGGGTTGAAGGACATTCGGCCATTTTTTCCTGTTCAATGGAAACACTACAGTACACAGCACTTGTTCGTTCAAACCATTCTCAGGTTAAACTACACGTTTTTATTAACAAGAAATTAATAGCAAGCTCCGTAGCACAAAAGTTCAAGAAATAAAAAGTACTTCGTGTGGAACAAAATAATATGTCTTCCTCTGACAGTAGGAATGGAAGTGTTAAATGTTATCATTGGGCATTTGGGCAACATCTCTGAAAGAGTCTTTGCATTTTTAGTATAGCAAAAACCATGGTCCAAGTTTATTTGAAAATGTTCCAAAATAATTCTAACACGAAACTAGTGTGCAATTTCTCTATCTCGGCAAAACAAAAAACAACACCAGTTCTACACTTTATTTTATGAATCTTGATGCACTGTTGCGTTTAAAGCAAAAGGCGTCTGTGTTCTTTCTCATTTTATAACTCACATGTAATGAACGATGATTCTGATCGAAGAAAGGAAAGTCAATTGAAATTACGACCTCTTTTCCTCCATCATCTTCAGGTGGTAATTTCGAGTCACCTTCGTCCACTCCATATGGGAAGAAAAGACCTGTAAAAAATAATAAAATGGTTTATTTTCAAAGGAAGTTTACCTTCAATATCCACAGACAATTTCCCTGGTTTGTAGATGAAAGGCTAGGCCTGGTCTATTCTATCACATTGAGTTATACGTCAAAGATTAGTGATTGTGATGGATGTTAGGTGGTCCCTAAACCTGGATGCCTTTCACTTTCCATTTCGAAAAAAAAGACCATCAAGCTGTCACCATCTTGGCCATATTTCTTGTATCAATAACAGTAATTGATACTAATATTCATCGTACAAAAAGGAACCAGACTATTTGCCCCCTCAGCCTCGGTTTGGTTACATTGACATGATTGGAAGAAAATCAAGATGGCCGCACCATGATAAAGGTCTATACTACAGTGACTGGTAGGCCTACAGTACAGAGGAAGAGTCCTAGGGAGGTCCCTATAGTCAAAATACGAGAATATATTCCTTGATTTTTAAGAAAATAACTTTCAGAAGTTTTGTACCTGTATTTTAAATATTGCAGGCCTAAGTGTATGGCTCATGTATGTTTGGTTTATTTCAGTACAGAATGTTCATGGTTTCGTTTGTGCTTTCACGCTGGGCATTTGAAATGTTTGTTCATGTATTTTTAAAATCTCAGGCCTAAGTGTATGGCTCATAATATAATGTTAATGGTTTCGTTTGTGCCTAATGACAGTAAACAGTCATAGGGAAAAATACGTTCGAAGGAAAATAATTTGAGAAGCGGATGCGCCTTATATCTTGTTCAATATGAAAGCATAATGTTATTAGAGGCCTTTTCAGAGAGAAAAAATGCATTGCTTCGAATGTCCTCTGAAGACGTCCATTTTGAAATATCTAATGGCACACAGTCACCAGACCAAAGAAGCTGTGTAATTGCTCATGGTTACTCCATGGTAAATACCATGTGTAAACATAGGTTGTATAATAATATAGGCCCTAAACGCACAGTTGTGACAAAATAATTAAGCCCCATGACAATGCATCAGTCATTGCATACAGTGCCATCATATTGCGATGTAGGACATGCTGCCCATTGTATGCGCCAGATGTCGTTTACTGATGTGTCTAAAGGGAACCTGGTTCTGTTTATTATAGCAAGTCAACACAGAATAAAATGATTTATTAAATTAAACTTCTGTGCATGTGTATATTATTACAGTAAAGAAGCAGTTTGGAGTGTTTGTGCGTTCATGACCAGAAGTATACGGAACCCCTAAAGGGTCGGTAAGAAAAAGCAGGATAGGTAAAAAAGAAAATTTAATTTCGCTCTTCGAAATAAGATTTCGTACCCTCGAAATAATTCTTTCCCCCTAAAAATTATTTCGAGGGAATGAACAATCATTTCGAGTTAAGAAACAAGTAATTTCCCTTTTTCGATCTCTTACGGAGTATTTTTATTTTTACAAACTCTGATCGATTTGTTTCTTTACCTGTCCCTTTAGGTGCTCTATAGAAACATGTTCAACAGGTTGGTAGGCTTTTTGCAATGGCTTTGTTTACTTTAAAACATGGCTTTTTTTCTGGCCCTTGCCTACCACCATAGTTAGAACATAAGAACACCGGAAGTATACCATTTGGGGCAGATAAATTCAAAATGGCGGACGGAACGTAACCCAATGACAAAGTTATGTTTTCGTTCAAACCACACACACACACGTTTCAAGGGCTTCTTGTTGAGTAAGCATGTTGAAAGAGCTGACAACCATAATTTACATATAGGACAATACTTTTCACAAAAATTGGATACTGCTCATCCCATGAGCGTAAACACAATAGAATTAAATATGGGGTCATTGCTTTGCGTTTAGTTCATACGTGAAGGCCCATGATGCGATCATGGGTTGCAAGACCCAAACATTCTAAAACTATATATCAAAAGGTGTTTTATTATTTGCTGTATGATTATTCAATTTGCCATCGTCTATACGTTTAATGTATCCTGTTATGTAGTGAATTTTATATAAACAATTTAGCAATGTGCATGTACAGATTTCCAAATGGTAACCATTTTCATCTTTTGGGGCACTCATCTAGGCTGTATTGTTGGTTAGAATGCGCTTTGATGACATACAAAGTAAATCCCATATGCGTCTAACAACTAGATTGTTATACTCCCTGAAGAAAATGTCACCATATATTTATAATCACAATGCAGTTACAAATAATTGTGTTTTCAAAAATACACGGAGGCAAATCAATATTATTTCAATGGCACTGGGACTATTAGCCTATATCGTATGTGGACGGCGATTTCAATGTCAATTTTTAATTGATTTTTAAAATCTCATGGGATGGAGTTTGTGCAGTATAGACTTTAAAAAAAACACGTTTATGAGCACAAACTGAGATTGACGCTTTGGGATTTTATATTCGTATCACAAAAACGGTACATACAAATATGTATATGACCGTTTTTTAATTTTAAGTGCAGGGATGTTTTCTTTCTCGAAAATTGTTATGCATGGACAAAAATAGAATAACAAAAAAAGTTGTCATTGAAGAAAATTTAGGAAAATATGTTAATTTGACTGTACGCGGAGATATACATGATCAATATACCCGATATTTTATATTAAACCTCATATATCTAATTTATATTTACTAAAATATTCTTTCTAAACAATGTTTGCCTGATATTTTTTTATTAGACAGCCTGCAGGCGTTTTCAAAGTAATTCCATTCATTCTTATTTTGTTATTATGTTTTTATTTATAAACGATAAACTCGCGCAATTTCGCTCTAGTGATGGTTAAAATGTTAAGATTGTTTAAATATTTTCCTATAATAAACATATGAAGACGACACAGATGAAACAGAATCAAAACGGTTTTTTTTGTGTGTGTGTTTTTAACAATGTTTCCGAAAAATTAACGTGAATGTGATTACTGCGGTTATAAACTGTGCTCTGACACCAACGAATTGAATTCCATGACTCATCAATATCCTCGAGAACACCTGCAAAAATATCATTCCGCATGTTTCTTACAAAAACAACAAATCAAAACAAAGGCGTTATGAAAATCTGCAAAATTGAGTGCCCTTCAAAATGTCAATCGTTTAAAATATTTCTCAAACACTAGAACATTGTTCAAGACTTGTCATTTTATTTAGAATGAAATATTTTTCACGGACAATATTGTTGTCTTCTTTTTGCAATACTAGGCTATTTGGTTCGCTCTAATCAATCTACAGCGAATATCCACAATGAGGACTTACAAATAATATACCTGTTGTGATTATCTATGTAGGCCTATGTGTTGACACTCCTGGGCGTTCCCAGTTTGTCTGCCATATAACAATGGAACGCGTGAATAAAATCAATACAATTCTGTTGTTATTAATATTTAGTCGATAATAAAACAAGGCCCATAGCCCAACATCCCTAGAAAAGGATTGAAGGTTAAATAGAAATGTAACGTATTTATGATTTATGGGTTTTTAAAAAGAGACCGAAGTTGTTGTTCAGTTTGAATGATGCTTGAATGTGGTGCGTTAAGTCCTATAATTGGGTGTTTTTTTCAAGTGTTATAACATTAAATAATTTGCTTTAATTTGAAAAGAACTTTATGGTTTCCGTACCTGATAATTAGCTGATATGTATAATTTTGTCAATCAACATATTGATTTAAATGTAAAGTGCTTTGAAGCATCGTTTTGTATTGTTTTTATTCGTGTTTAATTAACTGGACGATTGTGAACAAGATTTTGTTTTAATGTATTAGAAAGGCGCGTTGAAATTATGTCCCGTTTGGGAAACTTCATACGCACATCTTTTGGGTTTTCATAATAAGTTTTGGTAACTTGTATTCATTATCATGTTGAGGGCAACAGGTCTTGAGCAAAACATGCACACAAGTGTACACAATAAACTAAACTAAAACTAATCCAAATAACTATATTTCATTCGATTTGATTAATAGAACCGTTGCCATGTGCCTTTAGACTTCACCGTTTGGCCCATAACGTTATCCAGGTGGGGCAAACTATTGAGCAATGTGCACCCCCTTACAGAAACTTGTGGAACCCCTTTGAAGATAGTCAATGCAAAGTCAGCATGAGTCACTGTGTAGCCCTACACAACCCCAAATATGGTGAACAAAGATGAAGAGTCAACTCGTCCATTGTGTAGGCCTACTGTGACGTACCGGTACTAGTGACATAAATATTCATACACCTACGATGACATACCTGTGGAATATGTCACTCGCTAATATCTTTATCTTTCGCTTTTAAAATTGAAACTTTCCGTTTTAAATTATGATGATCTACACATTTAATAATAACGAGGTAAAAAGATAATTTGCAAAAATGAAAAATCACATCAGTGACATTTCATGACCAGGAGTTTGCATTTTATGATCATTTTTGACGCACAAAAACGCCAACGAAGACTTTGAAACACTAAAACAATTACAAATACCTGTATTTAAAGGGTCTGTAATGACTCGGAAAATTAATGGCAATAAAAACTTACTTGGTAAGACGTACGTAAATTTCTTAATATAATTTAATGAAAACACTTTGTTAAATAATTAAATATCCATTCATATTTTTAAAGTTTGTTACGTTGTATATTTTTCTGTTATTATCAAGTATTTCAACTTATTATTAAGTCCCATTCATTTTGCCTGTTGAATTGTTTCTTTGTTCTGTTGTAACTGCACATTCTCTTGATATGTTCATATATTTTTTCATGAACACATATATACACTAAGACGAAGACCATGGTACAATATACATTTGCTATTTATTTATTTATTAATTTATATAAACGGTTTGAAAAGCTTACGTTTAACTATATGGTTATATATAATATCTCCGATATTCGTTTATATACCGGCTTGGGTTTTGTTGTGCCATAGATTACTAGTATTCGATGTAAGTACGTTTTTTAATTTGTTGTTTTAGTCGTGGAATTAAATCAATGTCAATGGTATACTATAAAAATGATTGTCATACCTTGCTCTTGCGTTGTTACTACTGAAACCACTGTTAGAATCAACATCACCAGGCTTACAGGACGCAACCAATACTCCCCCATCCCTAACACCTGCCGTTGGCTCCCAGTTCTCACGTTGAACAAAATATCCTCTCAGATGTTTGGAGAAACGTACACATGTATCCCTTATAAAGTCCTCTTTTATTGCCAAGTATAAATGTTCCGCGGACTGTTATCCCTTGAGAAATGTTCCTAAAGTCTGACTTATTTTACAACGAAGCACTGTAACTCTATTGGGTGACGGTACGCGTACGGCACAGCTTGCGAATACTGGGATATTGTGAAAGTGTTTTGGACATACGAATTATTATTCCCAGGTCAAATTGATTTGCTATGCATGGATGCATCACAAAGACCTGTACAACAATAACTCCCACACCGCCATTCTTTCACTCATCCTTAACAGCTCGCTCGGTCCAGCACAGGTTTACGGCAGGCGAGAGATGATGTAGGCCTACACAGTGGCGTATACACACTGGCGTAACTAGGCGGGGGGCGGGGGCGGGCAAGTGCCCACCCAATTTATCAATTTATGTCAGTGTCCCCCCCCCCCATTTGAAATCTTAATTTTTGAGACGATAAGAATTACCAGAATATAAAATGTTACCGGTCTATTTGATAAACTTTTGTGGATTACTGATGGCATATGAACTCAATATTTCAAACTATTTTTTCGATTTACAAATATATTTGTTGGCACCTCTGCAATGGATAGTGGTTATTTTTACCAACGTATTAAGAGTACTTTTGTTTGAAGAGAGAAAAGTGAAATCATACATGTATAGCCGTGTGCAAGCAAATCATGAGATGAGGCCAAGTGTGACAAAAATAACCGTTTTGATGGTATTCAATATATGCCTCATATCTGTAAAGTTTTTTTAAAGAATTTGCAAAGAAAATAGTAGGACCGGAACTCCTTCAAGATGTTCAAAAAGCTTAAGGTTTTGTCATTTATGAAGCTTCGCCCCGTGTCGAATGAGATCATGTATTGAAAAACAAGCTTTAAAAAACGTTTGAGGCGTCATGTGCAGTTCTTTAAGGGGGGTGGGGGTGGTCAAGGGCAAAGCCACAATAAAAACAGGTGTGTGTGTTTGGGGGCGGATAGGAGGGGTGAGAAAGAAGGAGACTGAGTGCCTTTAGGCACTGCTCTGCCAAATAGTCTTTAGCGAATTAGCGATGATGGTAGTGCGGGAAATTTGAAACTATTTCCGGCGGTAGCCAACGAAGGACAAATGGGCAGAGAAACGTTGTGAACATTGAAACACATGGTTTGGTATGGTCTCTGGAAATAAACCATCACAACATGACTGTTCGGGTGTTGTCTTGGTCTCTGTCTTTTGAAAAGTCAATAGGCGATGGTTAAAACAGACATTTTCTTCGATGTTTGCATGCATCCTCACCGAAGGAAAAAATTGCTGTTTAGAAGGAGAAAAGGGGGTGAAGAGATGTTCCCAGCTAACATGCATACGTTTGGCCAACGTCGGTGGACGTCGGCAAAGTCGGCATCAAAAAACGAACGTTGAACAGACGTTGGGAAGGTCGGAGTCAGTTTTAAAACGTTGTACGAATGTTGGTAAACAGTATGAAATACAACAGTTAGAATTACAACGTTGTCATAACTTAGTAATGATAGGGGCAACATAACGTCGGCTAATTTAGGTTGTGCTAACGTCGGGAAATGTTGTGCGGTGAAACAGGTCGTTAATCAACGTTGGCTCAACGTAGTTATAATACGGGCAACCTAACGTCGGCTTTCATAATTATGTTGTGCCAACGTCGGGAAATGTTGTGCAGTATAACAGGTCAATTTCCAACGTTGGTTCAACGTTGTTAAAATACGGGCAAACTAACGCCCGCATCCTTAGATTGTGCTAACGTCGGGATATGTTGTACAGTCTAAGAGGTCACTTTACAACGTTAGTACAAGGTAGTTAAAATACGGGCAACCTAACGTCTAATTAAAAGAAAAATGACCTCTAAATAATTGTTTAAGATAATTCGTACGTTGGCCTAACGTTGGGCCAATGTTGGAAATAAACGTCAATACGACGTCAGCTGCCGACGTTGTGCCAATTTAAAAATATTATGTTTTCCCAACGTTTAACTAAAACGTCTAACGAACGTAACGCGTGCAGACGTCGGCAAAAAAGTGCCGATGTCATAACGGGGTTTGGCCGACGTTGGGCCAACATTGGCAAAACGTCCTCGACGTTGGCCCGATGAAAAACAAACCCAACGTCACCACAGCGTCACATGCCAACGGTTGCCCAACCAAAAATTTGTACGTTTGCCAACGTTGGGCCGACGTATACATGTTAGCTGGGGTTAGAACTTACTTAAAAGAACATTTTAGTTGAGGGGCTGTTTGGAACTCTCCATTGCGTAGATCAAGATCCAGTTTTAAAAAAAGTGCAAATGGAATCAATAATTGATTTACCGGCAGTGACCCCCCCCCCCCTAGAAACAAATTGTGCCCCTCCCCCCTTTGTGCCCCTCCCCCCTTTGTGCCCCCTAAAAATTTACCTAAGTTATGCCGCTGGGTACAAAAGGGTCATTGCGGGAACCAGTTTTGAAAAGGAATACAATAGATGGGTTACTACAACCGCAGAAGTCCTAAGCTAACTTCATAGCTGGTTAATTCTGGAATTCGACCTATATGTAATTCATTTTGGTGCGACTGTGTATAATCGAAAACTTGCTCATGATTATTGAATTCGTGAGTAAACAGAATGTTAGCAGATAGGGCCTATGACTTCGTTCGCAGTTATGACTTCAATTTAAAAGAGAAAGAAAAAGATCAACATTTTTATCAAGAGGAACTTTTGAAAGGGAATAGCGAAACGGATATCGTACCGGTATTGTTGAGGTTGTTGAAATTACTGTGAAATAACTTTGTGCCTTGTTATATTTTTCCCCCAAAAAAGTAACGATTAATATAAAATAAATTGACGAGTTGCGTATTATTTGTGTCTTTGCTTACGGAGTTTTATATTTCATTAGCATATATTAACATTAATTACCATATAGGCCTACTTTGTCATGAAGACACGTCTTGTTATACCAGTACACTGTGATGGATATGTGGATAACGCAAAACTAAAGGACGAAGCCATTATGACGACGGTCGAATGTGGCAACTCACATATTCTTGTTGTTTTTATAGGTTTCCCTTTATGTTCAAGAATGTTCAGGAATGACAAAGATTTCAACCCAAAATATAAATGAGATATCATTTCAATTAAAAAGACAGAATGTAAGACTTGTATGGGGCAGATTTCAAGATGACATTTCACTAAAGAACAGTACGCGAATCTTACTTTTAGTATGAGTGTGAGTATCGGAATGTTTTTTTTCCTGTGAGTACCTGTGAGGATGAGTACTCAAAAGCCACGTCACATCTGAGTGATGAGTATAAAAACGAGAACGAGTACGAGGGAAATAGCGTCGCTAGGTTTCGTGGCACCGGGGCAATGGTGCCCTTGCAATCACTGCAATCACTTTGTCTTCGAAAATCTCAGCATTATTTTTTGAGTAGGCCCTAGTGATAAATCTTGGGCTGAGGTGTAAGTCACAACCAACCGCTTGCAATAAAAAATGATAAGTGAAATGTGTGGACTTGGCCCCCTCAGAAGCCCGCGGCCCGGGGCGCCTCACCCACCCCAACCCAAGCCCGAGGAAGCCCGGAGAAGCCAGGGAAATATAGGAATGAAATAGTGGTGTCTCGCAAACTCATAGACCTTAAAGGCACTGAACACGTTTGGTAATTGTCAAAGACCAGTGTTCTCACTTGGTGTATCCAAACATATGCATAAAATAACAAGCCTGTGAAAATTTGGGCTCAATTGGTCATCGAAGTTGCAAGAAAATGATGAAAGAAAAACACCCTTGTTGTACAAATTTGTGTGCTCTTAGATAGGAATAAAAACTTCTTGCAAGAACTTTTTATTATTTTAGTGAAAAATTACCTCTTTCTTAAAAACTACGTTACTTCATGAGGGAGTCGTTTCTCACAATGTTTTATACTATCAACATCTCTCCGTTGCTCGTTCCCAAGTCAGTTTTTATGCGTGTACAGTGCCTTTATAACAGGAAAACTACTAAACTCTACATGATGAAGTCTCACATGACTAATGAGAAACTAAAAACAGCTCCCTTATCTGAACACTTCTTTCCATGGTTTTGAGCCATTTTGTGAACTGGCAAAATGTTTATTGTACTGCGTTGTAAATACAGTCCCTACATACACAATTTTAATATTTGACAACAGAAACACACACACCCCAACACCACTTTGAAATGTTAATAGAGTCCTTTCTATAAAACCATTACGCCTAAATTTAGTAACACCCTTTTTTAGCATATATTTCTGCTATACCTGACGTTTGGATCACCACTTTAAATATTGAACACCACTTGAATATTACCGACGGAGCATTTCATTTAATGACACTTTTTAATTGTATACCCTGCACAGCATATATAGGATATAGTTAAACCTAAAATAAAGCGCTTAAATTTCATTTAAAATGATTGAAAACACACTTCCAAAATGTCAGCAACCATAGCGATCATCTGACGTTCTTATTCACCAATTGTCTTGATCATCATTTTAATTTGTTACAATAATATTTTATGTTATAAATTTGATCTCATGAAGAAAAATAAAATGTAGAAACAGATTGCAAGCGACTGACTACATATAATAAAATACACGTAATTGTAAATTTTCCAAAATATACACAAACAATGCAATATTATATACATGGCACAACGTTTGACAAATGCCACATTAAATTGGAATTAATGGGACAGTTGTGGCTGAAAATCATTACAGGATTTAACACCCGGGATTCAACAAAACCAGAAAAACAGTTGCACATTGTCAGTTATTTATACATGCTACATTTTCATGCAACTACTTCACTTGCCGAGCAATAACCATAATGTGAAAAAGTGCACTAATGTAACTTATTTTTGTTATGCTTTTAAAGAAATAACACTTTGAATACTCAAACGTAGCAATTTTAAGCTGTTCTGTAGGGACAATAAACAAATAACAGGTATTTATTTCTCCCAATAAACCTTGAAGAGGTCAGAGTATTTTGCCCTTCAGCCTCTTTTTGGGAACATCGATTGAAGTGGAGGTCATCCAAAATTACTGCTCGACTATAAAGTTTACACATTGCATACAACAAGTAGATGAGTTGATATAAATCAAATCAATTAAATATTATGTTCGTATGAAATATTATTGAAATAAAACTAGGCCTGGCAGGTATATAACCTCCTCCCAAGATTCTGCGTCCCCACATCATCCCAACGACAGCACTGACCATCTAAATCAAACCCTGATATTTACCCAGCAGCTTGTTATATTTGACAAAGACTCACATCTTTAGTTATTATAAAAATAATGCCATTTTTTTCTAAAAGTATAAAATAGTTAATTGCGATTATTTTATGTGATTAAAAACGAAGGTTCTCAACTTTTAAGGCAATTTCTTCCCGTATAAATGTTAAGATTTAAAACCCTCTGACAATAAATTTATTTAATCTTCAGTTTTCTGAAAACCATCGCCCCGCCCAGTTTGCATCCTAATACAACTGCATTACCGGTACTTCAAATGACAAACACAAGAGCAAAATCCGAATAAAGAATACTTTTTTTCCAGTACAAAACATACTTGCTAAACGTAACAGCTCCTGACACTATCAGAAATGCTTCCCCACATTGAGCAAAGATACATACGGAGTATCCAAATCACAGGAAAGAATTTCCCAACCCCAAACCATAAAAACTTACTTTTCGTAATTCAAGGAACACACATTTGTAAAGGTTTACTTTTCATGAACAGAAAACAAGTAATGTCTCATAGTATACGTCTCATAGTTGAGTATATACATCATCTTACGTAGCCTCTATAAAGGGACAGGTGAAGAAAATGTGAAACAGGTAAAAAAAAATTCGAGCACACAAAATGATTTCAAAATTATTTAGAGCGCACAAAATGATTTCGAGCGAACGAAAGAATATTTTGTTTACCTGTTAAATTTAATTTTACCTGTCCCTCTAGCGCTCCGTACAACCAATCGGATCCGGAGACGCCATTGTTCTCCAAACAATGTATTTTGAAATAATTTATATAAAAAAATTATTCCAAGGTTGTCTTATGATTTTCAAATTAATATAAATGAAAAAGAAGGTCGGAATTGACGGCTTCGCCAATGGAGACGTCTTATTCTTCAAACGCTGCCGCCATAACCGAAGTCGCTCAAGTCAGACAATATAGAATAACAAAATGGATGCACCATGATAAATGTAAATATTCCCAAACCGTTGGTTTCAGTCAAATCCATATTTCTCTACCCTTTGTCCTATCAAGAATTTGCTCAACCAGCTTCACCAGAAGTTGAAAACACTCTCCGCTGGCGTAAACTTTCATCAAGAAATCGGCTACAGTCGGATACGTTCTGTCTGTATTGGCAATATGGTTGATGACATCTGTTACCGATTCGAATAATCTTCGAGTGTATTTGTCAATTTCGTATATCTTGGCTATGCTCAGATAGTTAGGCTCGAATGTAGAGTGATAACTTGCTACCACGCCTTTTGCTTGTAGGTAACGTTCAAGGAGGTCTAAATCTGCCTGCTTCATGTCACCCAGAGGTGTGTCTGTTATGAAATCATACACTCAAAGTTAGGCATAAAAACACACTTTTTATTGCCCTTTTGGCTAAAAAATCGGGAGGGTCGGTTGTTTTTGTTTGTTTTTTAATACGTCAGAGGAGAAAAACAACCAGTAGATATACACACAACTTTATGTTTCCAACCATTTTAATGTTCTCAAAGTAGTATACATTCATATGGTGAATACAAAACAATAATAAACTTACACAAACTTGATGTATGAATAAATAAAATATAAAATATGAAGTTGTTTCTCAACATTCTCTTCTTCTCTTTTAATTTTCCAAATTGCTGGATTTTGACGGCGATAGTGCTCCGACTCGATAACTTTTTGAGATTATACTTTTAAAATACATCATAAATATTTAAATGATATTTTAAACAGTTTCTTGATTTTAACGATTTAGGCATGGTGAAATTTTTATTATTATTATTTTGAATTCGTAAACGAAACGCTCGTGGCTAAGCCTACGGCCACGTGTTACAATATCAGACAATATCAGACACTTCATCGTTCATCGTGATTTCTGACAGTACTCAAAAATAACATTTCAGCTTCGAATAAAGGATTTATCTAAATATTGTCGTTTAATGGGCATTCAAAGTATAAAATACTTTTAAAAAATCGCCATTTGAAAAAAAAAAAAAAACCCAAAACAAAACGCGACCGTGGATTTCTGATTTTTTGGGTCGGTCGGAAAAGGGCAATAAAAAGTGTTTTTTTTAAATAGAATAATCACAATGATGTTACTGAAACTTTTCCCCAACCAACATCATGTATATACCGATACTCAACAATATAGAGAATATATTGGCAGGCCTTATAACTGATTTGAAAATCTTTACAGAGATAATAGGAACATGTTCACTTTAATAGGACGAATATTCTCCTTTCTCTTAAAACTTTGAAAGAACAGTAAATTCACCCACGTCCCAATTTTACACCTTCTCAATATACCAAACCTACCTTTGGTCTCCTCAATAGCTTTCTGGCAGTTTTTCTTGAAATTCACACGTTCTACATGTTCCTTTTAATAGGACGAATATTCTTCTTTCTCTCAAAACTTTGAAAGAACAGTAAATTCACCCACGTCCCAATTTCACACTTCTCAACATACCAAACATACCTTTGGTCTCCTCAATCGAGTGGTACTCGATATGGGGTATGGTGTACCCCCCCCCCCCCCCCCCATTGTGTCTTCATTGTGTGCTTGGAATCTCAGGAATATCGGGCAGGCTATAGCCTCAATAGCTTTCTGCAGTTTTTTCTTGAAAACATACATGTTCACTTTAATAGGACGAATATTCTTCTTTCTCTCAAAACTTTGAAAGAACAGTAAATTCACCCACGTCCCTATTTCACACCTTCTAAATATACCAAACATACCTTTGGTCTCCTCAATAGCTTTATGCAGTTTTTCTTGAAATTCACACGTTCGATTTTCAGAACAGGATACCTTCGAAATCGAACGAACCACAAGAAAAGAAAACAAACATAAACAGATTTAGGTGTGTACAACTGTTCTATGATTTGCATTATTCAGGCATAAACAAAATGACATGGTCTCCTTCTGTTTGGTTTTGTGTAGTATTAAAACATTTTAACACACAGAGTAAATAATGATAATGCTACCATTATCGATGTAGTTTGTATGTATCTATAGTTTTGAAAAGCTGGTTTGGAGGGTGTATAGGGAGTCTGCATATAAGAATTTAGTCTTGGCAAGTTCGAATGCCACTTCATTGTATTAAATAAAATATTACTAGTATAGTTATGAAAATCCGTGTAATGTACCGCTAGGTTCTACACACTAAATTGAGCTGGATACCGGGTACCAGGGGCCCTGACCAATTTCTGGCTCATCAGGCCGACTCGGTAATTGGTCAAAAGGTGAGATTTTTACTAGGTTATGGATAATTTCTGACACAGATTCTGGGTCACACTGATCCAGATATGGGTCAGGCCCCACAGGACCCGGATCCGGGTCAATTCTGACGCGGGAGTTTTTAGTGTGTAGTCCAACTTCAAAAAGGTAAAACAAGATTGGTGATCAGCAAAAAAGAAAATGGAGTGGTATAAAGGTATTGTACACTTTTGGTAACAGCTCAAAATCAGTGTCCACATTTTGTGTGATTCAACATATGCATGAATAAACAAACCTGTGAAAGTTTGAGCTCAATTGGTCATCGAGATCACGAGAAAATAGTGAAAAGAGACCTTATGTGTTTTCTTGTTTTTTCAAAATATCGCGCGTGATAAAAACTACTGTTTTACTCATTTCTCAGAAACGATAGCATTTTAGGCAGAAATATTTTAAGGAACCCTTTCAACCATTACTTACTTTAAATCATGTAAGTTGTGTGTGAATCTGTGAACATTTGTGTTTTTCGATCTTACCAATAGTGTACAGGGCCTTTAAGTCTGGAAGCTCATTGATCATAGTGTTTACACCGGAATTACTATTTCTCCAGTGAAATGTTTCCATTATTGTCAAAGTTGAGAAACTGGCATTCGATGTTATTATTTCGAGTGCATCAATCAAAGAGAATATATTACGATCGTACACAAAATCATTGAAAAGAAACTGCGAATTGTTTTCACTATAAACCCGATTTTCGTATTTGATGACAGGTGGTTATGATGTTTTACTGAAAACTAGAGAATAGGAATGAAATATAAACACCAAACATATAATTAGTATTTTATACTTCTTGAATACTACTTCACTTCGCAACTAAACTTACATTATTGTAGGAGAAAGATGTCGTCTGTGTGCCAGTAGAGGAAGTAGGAGACACGGGATTAGAATTTTCAAATTCAGACTGCCCTCCAAAACCCGAAGAATATTCAGGAAGGTCAGGTACAGCATTCAGCGGCACCTCTACTTCCTCCTGAATAATGTTGGGTTCAACAGATGGCCTTAATGCTGGATCATAATGGTCTTTCAAGGTAAAACAAGAATAAAATAAATAAAAATCAACATTATTTTCAAAACTGAATGTGAGAAGAAAAACAACATCTTTAATTTGGATGGATTATCTACTTTAATGAAATGACTTAATTGAATTAAATTTGATTTGAGTCTCCTGAAAATCCGGAAACATCTTCATAATAATGCTGATTACAAAATGATATTTTAGATGAAATTCGAATCAATTTTTAAAATCTCTGTAAGTTGGTGATTTTGTTAAGGTTGCGTCTTTACCACTTGAAATATAAATAAATGTGCAACAGAAATATTGGCTGTACATTTTTACCCATCAAAGATTTGTTTTAAACTCTGCTATTGACAAATAAGATGAGTCATTGACAATCAGTTTGCAGCCAATTCTACTTTGTGAAACACTAACACATAATATAATGAAACCATAGTTTTTTCAGTAAGCTTCTGACAATATTTTGTTATTACCTCGTAAAAAGTGTTGTCCCTCGGTGTTGTCTGTGGAGCCAGCATTAGGCGCTGGATTTGAATGTTGATTTGTTTCATTTGGACGGTTCAGAGAGCAAGTCCTTTTTAAAAGTCCCCAGATGTCTTTTTTGAAGCAAAGCACACCCAATAACATAAGTACTAAGGCCAAAGGGATAGCTACCCATACAGCAATAAATGCTGGATGAGTAGGCTCGTGATTGGGCTCATCAGTTGTGCCAGACTTGTCGACATCCACACAGCTTACGCACTGATCCTTGACAAGGCTGTTAGACATAAATATGGATGGATTCAGATAGTATGACCATGAAGCAAGATATTCCTTCTTATCTCTTGGAGAACACCCCTTTTTATATAGCCATCGGGTCAGTGGTGCATGAAAATACATTGGTACATGTACAGACTAAGACATGCCTTTTTTTTTCTTTTTAACTAATATGCAAATGGAAAAAATACAGATGATTTGGGAATAAGAAAGTATAGGCCTACTATTTTAAAGGAGGTTATTGTTGTTGTTTCCCCAAACTTTTACTAAACATGAATGTCAGTAGCCCCATGCTCCTATAGGTTTCCTTTATGAACGTTTTTTTACAAATATGTGAACCGTGTTGAAGTTTTTCCCATTTCCATGGCACATGTTACACAACAAAAAGGCCCGGGTCGGCCTGGCCCGTTTGCCGGGTCATAGAAATCCGGGACATGGTGTGTTTTTGACTCGCTGATACTGGGTTTAATTTTGACCTCAGTTTTAAAATTAAGTGACATTTATTATTCTGCTCATGATCCCTCAGGGAAAAAAAAGTATTGAACATAAAAGTTCATAAAGTATATTTGTAATGTGATGCATGACTTTATAATGATTTCTCACCTACACTTGCACGATACACAGATACGATTAGACGTTGTCAAACAAGGCACATCTTCCTCCATTTTGGTTGGGCAGTGTGTGCATGGTTGACACATCTCCACAGAATCGCTGTCAGAGAAATACCCCGTTGGACAAGGTTGGCAATATGCCTTGACGCCAAGACCATTACCACACACCTATTAGATAATAAAACAGCAGGACTTCAAACTAAATTGAAGTTGTGTAATATGGTTGCCATAGAGTTATCGTGTGATTGACACTGCCAAGAAACGGCTATCACCTTCTCCTTTTTCATCTTCTAGGGGTTTTTTTCGTGTGTTTTTTTTTCAAGGAGTATGAACGTTCGTACAAAATCTGCTTATTTTGATGACTGCAATATTGAAAATTTATTTAGGTGCAAAGTCAATTGCGATGAATTTCAAATGCTATTTTTCTGAAGGGTCGGTCGGCCAACTTTTTTTAAAGTTAAAAAGTGTGATTTTTGTAAAAACTATTTTTGTAAAAACTAAAACCTGTAATCCACCCCCTTTCCCAACATTAATTTACTTTTTCCGTAAGTTTTTCCTTCCAGGAACTACGAAATATAAGAAAACCGGAAAAAATATTCTGGTATCAAGACCAATTTAAAAATCTACTTGAACGAAAACGGCAACGAGGGATCTTTGCTGAAATTCATTTAAAATGTTTTCAATCAATAAGGAAATTGAGTTCACATCAAATTTAAACAGATTTTAATAGTGCATAAAAACTATCATTTTGAATACCCTTCTCCAGGTGCATTTCAGAAAGATTCGCGAAAAGCCCTGTTACGTCATCACTCTTGTTACGTCATTATGTGGGAGCTCTGTTTTGTATATCTGCTTTGTTGCAGCATGGAGGTAGGCCTATAACAAAGCAACATCCCACACATGACGTCAAAGTATTGTCATTTTGAAGCACGCCGTCGACGGCAAAAGTGTTTCTAGTTTTTTAAAACCTTGAGGTTGAGGCCTAATTTTGTGATCGATAATTATGAAAAATATAAAAGCGTACAAATATCAAAATTGCAATTCGCCGTATTTTTGACCGCGTGAGGGCGTTTGTGGGACAATTTTTACGTGATGAAAAACAAGTAAACAAACGTTTTTTTTTCATTTTTTGTTATTATTATGTTTATGTATTTCGTCAATGATGCAAGAAAACTACATACAGGCAATTAAAATAAGATGAAACTGTAATTGTGATACAAGACATTCCCTGAAGAAAGCGCCCCCATGCGGTCAAAAATATGGTCAATTAAATGATAACAAACACATAATAGACAAAGTTTAAACAGCATTCCCGTTAAAACATTTTCGCTCAAGAAGCTGTTTAAACAATTTGCAGACCTGCAATACTTCTACGTCACAACAAAAAATAGGCCTATCCAGAATTTTCTTCAGAATGCTATACCCATTTTGTTTTCTTGACATGTCCTTGGGCCTACCTACCTCAGATAGACCATACCCAGGTTTGCATGTAATACAATCCCTGCATTTTGTACCATCGAAAAACCGAGGTGTCTTTCCAGAACACTGTGTTAGATCAATAGGAGCTCCTTCAGCTATCTATAAATGGGAAACAAAACCACGAAAGATCTTTGAAAACAGTCGCTTTTTGTTTTCTCGAAAGCCAAATCGAAACTTGATGTTGAAAAGTCGGCCTATAATTGAAATGGAAATCGGTTTTTAAATTACACACATGTAACGTGGTATGTTATTTCAAGGGTATGAGCAAACATAATGGCGGTTATTTGTAAAACGTTTCTAAAATACCTGATCATGATTTAAATGCACCCCCCTTTTGGCTTCTGTGAACTCTTCATTGTCAAACCACGTATTATGTTAGCAAAATACACACAATGGTTTTTATGTATAGGCGTATAGCCATGTTGACAATCTTTTCTTCCATTATTTTTCTGCAGTTCACTATTCACATAACACTTTACAATGTATATTTCTGCTTTTTCTCTGAACAGGTTGAGATTATATGGAATAGTACAAAGACCCCTTACATTGGCTGAGAGTCGTGTGCAGCGCGTACACTATTGTTGTAAACATAAAGTCAAGGTTGAGAACTTTTGTGCAAAGGTCGTGCAATGGGCTCGAATCCCACCCAAGTGATTTGCCTATGGATTAAAAAACTCGGTAAAGTACACTGAGTATACAGTGATTAATACACATCGGTGTAAGGGTTAAAACAAATTATATTCTTTATCCTTGATGCAAAATTAACATCTATTTAATGCGGTACCCGCTGCTAACACATAGGATTCGAACTGCCTCAAGCCACCGGGCTAGCTCGGTGGTAGTGGTAAGACATCTGCTCTAACAATGCGAAGGTCGTGGGTTTAAATCCCACCCGAGTGATTTGCCTGTGGATTTTTTTCACAGAACTCCGGAAAGTACCGAGTACACATCGGAGTTAGGGAAAAAACTAATTATATAAATTAACTAACAATAGGGGCGGATCCAGGATTTTCCAAACGGGGGGGCGTGAAAATATACCAAGCAGCAAAATGATAAATGAAGTTTGTTGCCCCACTTCTCCCTCCCCTTCTCTCTCTCCCTCTTTTTTTCTTTTCTCCCTCTTTTTTTTTTTTTTATATGAAAAGGGGGGCGTGCGCCCCCCACGCCCCCCCCTGGATCCGCGCCTGTTAAAACGAAGCAACACAAAAACGTGTTTGCGTTATTTTTCACCTTAAAGTTTAAAAAAAATACAAGGACTTACCGTGTCAATGTAGAGCAGGGCAACAAACTGCAAGATAGTTACTGTCAGCATGATATCAGTTGGGGGGGGGGGTAATGGCAAAGATCGATTCGTTGTACGCACCAGAGAGATTTCGGATTACTATCGTGGTAATTTTTGTGGTATACTGGGTGAAACAGTGGGCCACGATTCTATGAGTAGGCCTACCCACTTGGAGCACAAGGGGGGGCGGGCCTGTGACCAGAACAAGTCTCGGGGTAAATTAGTAAACGGGTTCCACATTGGAACACCACGATACCTGCTCTGGTTTATCCAACTGCTGGCTGAAAGAGCCAAGGTTTCTCACGCAGGAGATTATTATTTCGTTATCGCAAAGGGGTTTTCCCACAAGTTTTCCAAAGCCTATTATATTTACATGAAAGGGACCCTGCTTGGTATTCAACAGTCACGCGTCACGCGATTCACTATTACACAAAAGGCTCATGGCTAAGCCCTCTAGTTTTGTTCGATTGAAAGAACCAGACGAGGCGTTTATAGCGCACCCCTGGTCACGTATGTGGGTTGTTGACAGTCGATTGCACCATATCGAGATCGATCGAACCATTATATTCAAAACAAATCAGTGAAACATAATAACAAACTGCTGACAAACTATGCGTATACCCAGTTCAGGTAAATTTCTGCCTCTGAGTGGCTCAATTTGAATATTTTTCAGAACCCAAATTAATTGTTACGACAAATCCTATTACCCCGTTCCATTTCCATGTTCCTTTTGTTTTTGTATTGTTTTGTTTTTACACCAGGCTTGCCGAATGGTGTGTGCTACACTGAACTGAAAAACAGCCGGTAACCACATTCCTTCAAAGTAAAATGTTTCTCAAAATGCTTTACTATCAGAACCTGTTGTACTTCTTACCTAGTAAGTTTTTATTGCCATTAATTTTATGAGTAATATAACCAAACGTATACAGACCCTTTAAACATAAACATCTGTAATCTCATCGAGAAATTGTAGACATGAATTATTAATCTTTAATTGATAGATACACTGAGAATAAAACAAAAAGAACCACTTAAGTCAATAATTTACAAATCGACAGTCTTACAATTTGTTTAAAGGAACGTTACAGAACTGGTAATTAAAAATTTTTTTAAGATCACAGACTTACATAAAACTTACACGGTCTAATGATGATAATAATAAAAAAACATCCCTAGAAATATTTCTGTCTGAAATGCCATATTTGATAAGAAATAAATAAAACTAATGAGCGTTTTAATCATGCATTGTATAACACATGCAAATGTGTAATCGGTTTTTCACTATTTTCTCGTGACCCAGATGGCCGATCGGTCTCAAACTTCTACAGGTTTGTCAGTTTATGTACATGTATATGGTGGATTATATAAAGTGCTTAACTGTTTTGTTAGCAAAAACCAATTCTGTAATGTTTCATTTCATTTCATCCCATATAAAGAGTAGAGGTTGCATTTTCGACCAAATGCTGATTGCATTTTGTATGTTTAGCACACTTTCCTTATTTCGATCTGACATATTATAACAAATTAAAAGTGTAATTGTAGGGGACAGTTGGCACGTACAGCATGGACAGAAATAATTGTCATCACAATTATATCATATAGTTATAATTAGGCCAACCAAAAAATGTAACCTTTCTGATTTAAATTATTCCATAACTTCCATAACCTAAATGACCAATTCAATTGTAGTCTCGTTTTTTTAGCAAGACAAATTGCTACACATTACACTAAACAAAGGTATACTTAGTTATCTAATCATTTATCATCAAAGGGAAAGTATACATTTGGTTTTTGGAACCGTTCGGTCGTTTTAATCCTATATATAAAACGTAGATATACAATCAAACTAACCATTTCAAAAGGTGGTCGAGTTTTTGAGATATCTTCAAAAATCAAGAGCGGTTATGTCCACGCAGGAAGAATAATCCGTAATTGGAATACACAATCTGAGAAACGTATCACAGTAACGTTTCTCAGATTCAAATTTTGGGCCATAAAAACTGATATCTTTTTTTCATAAGCACATTACTTCGAAGTGAGATGATTCTCAAAATGCTTTATACCATCGAAAGCTGCTGTACTTAGGTAGGTTTTTTATTGCCATTAATTTTAAGAGTTATTACCAAACGTATACATTCCCTTTAAGGTTGTATTGTAATTTGTGGGGTTTTAAATCACAGTCACATAATATATTTTTCATTATAGTATATATTTTTGTTTTTCATATTTGTAAATCAGTAAAAAAGAAAATGAGAGCAATTTTACCCTCAAAATCATAAAGCAGATGTAAACTCGAATATTTGGGATAAAAAAGTAACATGAAACCAAAAATGTAATGTATTGTCTGTAACGCTCCAAATGTAATGTCTTTAACTTTTCAAATGGAATGTCTGTAACGCTCGAAATGGAATGTCTGAAACGATCCAAATGTAATGTCTGTAATGCTTCAAATGTAATGTCTGTAACGCTTCAAATGTAATGTCTGTAACGCTCGAAATGGAATGTCTGTAACGATCCAAATGTAATGTCTGTAGGCCTAATGCTTCAAATGTAATGTCTGTAACGCTTCAAATGTAATGTCTGTAACGCTCCAAATGTAATGTCTGTAACGCTCCATGATGTCCGTAACACTACAAATGTAATGTCTGTAACGCTCCAAATGGAATGTCTGTAACGCTAAAAATGTAATGTCTGTAACGCTCAAAATGTCATGTCTGTAATGCTCAAAATGTAATGTCTGTAACGCTCCAAATGCAATTTCTGTAATGCTCCAAATTTTATGTCTGTAACGTTCCAAATGAAATGTCTGTAACGCTCTAAATGTTATGTCTGTAACGCCATGTTTTGTGCTCTGGAGACAAATACGTGACAATTTCTATCAAATCTACTTCTACACATTTTACAAAATTGACTATTTGGTACTAAAAATACATCAATGGGAACTCAACATTCACAGACTTGTGTATGTAAAGGTAGTCAATTGTAATGTCCAAAAAATGTAATGTCCGTAACATCAGCAATAATGGGAGATATCTAATAAATTATTCAGAGAGACTTACTGCAATTCACAGTGTTTGCAGTCCATAATGACTATACTATGTTGTGGTAATGAAAGATTTTAGATAAACGTTTGGCAAATGTATTTACTGAGCTCATGAAGTAGTAAAAATTGTCTAAAATGTAATGTCCGTATCGCTGGAATTGCCCCCTAAACGATGAACAGTGGCATAATAATGCAATTTATTTTTCAACGTGAGTTAACAGTAGTATCATTTATTATCCTTGAGGATTTATTTCGATTACAATGTTTTCCAAGGTGAAAGTGATGGAACATAATTTTTAAAATCCCCTTCGCGGCGGACGTTGGGCTTTTTCAATCGATTATTGCGTAATAATGGCAGATTTTTTTTAGATGATAGCAGGCGTCCCACTCAATTAGCCCTTTCCATTGTTCTCATTGACAAGAACTATAGGGTGAGCCAGACTAATTATCATTATTTGTAGGCCCTTCAATTTCTTTTGACTAATCATTTGTTTTGGGTCATGCAATTAATAGATTGTGTAATAATGACAAGTTATCACCACAACGTGGGGGTTCTTTGCTTCAACTTTTGAGGAGACGTCGATCAAGTTGGTCCTATTTGGCTTGGGAATTGGAGGAGTGCTTCATGAAAACTGGAAGCAAGTCGGTTTGGGAAAAAACACATTTTCGGGGGTGTTTTTTCTGGGGTACTTAACAAAAATGACTTACGTCTGACCTACCAAAAATTGAAAAGAAATCTGAAGTTTAGTTGTCCAAAAATATATTTGATTGTTTTCAAGAGGCTGAGAGACTTTGAACTATTTTTTGAGTATTTTTGAATATTTAACATTTAGCATTGGTTGCTTTGGGAGTTTATTTTGTGTGGTGCACCCTATAAGTATTAGCGATTGCCGAGTTTAGCAATGGCGCCCTCTTACGTCATGTCTGAGCGGCTACCACTGTGGCGCTTTTTACAATCTATAACAATATTTCGTTCTAATATTAATTTCCTACCTGCTCCATAATGCATTGTTGAGTAAATTGGACGACTTGTGTTCTCTTGTTTGCTCTCGAATGTTTTCTGCCTCCATGGTTACAGGGTCCACTGTATGTTATTGTTCTTGATGTCACCATGGACAATATTTCATCAAAGGTGCAACACTTGATGTTTAATGGTAGTGTAATTCTCTGGTTATGATCAATTCTGTCATTCTCTGGTTATGACCGCCCCCCCACACAAAAAGTGTAATTGCTAACGGAACATGCTATAATCAATATTCGCATTTAGAAAGGCTTGATAGGTCATAAGGTTTGAAAACGAATTGACATCATCATGACGTAATCATTTGTCAGACTTGTGCCAGACATGACCTCTACTTCCGGTCGAAACCGGAAGTGCCTTCGTAAATCAAAAGTGCTAAATGTTATGAAAATGCTGTCAACGATCTAAGTGTCCGGCAAGCTATATTTTTTTTCCTACGAACTTTTTGTCCCCATACGGGAAATTATGGGCTGGAGGGGGATGATTCAAAACAGGGCGCTATCAAAAGAAGTTTGTACACAGTTCGCCGTATGGGGGGACAAAAAGGTCGTAGGAAAAAAATCTCGCGTCCGGCAAGGGTGTGCAGTTAAAAAAAAATACCGATGACGTCACGATACACATGAGCGCCCTCTAGCGGCAGATTGAAAACTGTTCAAAATGGACTTTTTGAAGATGTGTGTGAAGAAGTTTTTGTAATCACTTCAAAATTAACACGCATCGTCAGGCAGCCATCATGTGTGAAGTTCCAGATCAATAACGTCATCGGGGTCACGTGACGTGGCATTAAATGTGCACTTTTTGAAGTCGTATATCTCCCGAAGTATTAGTGCGATCATGTTGAAACTTGGTAGGTTGTTTGATATTGGCAAGTTCTTGTGAATTGTGAAATGACGTCATGATAACGTCATCACATGATTGTTTATGGGGTTTTTTAATTTGTGCACAAATGCAATCATGTCTAGTTGTTCTTATTATTATTCTTTGTTTCTCCATAAATACAACAACATATATGATTTGTACAGACATTTTGTTCACTCCAAAGTCATGCTTAGCTTAATATGAAAGAGTCAGATCATATCATATCCACTTTTGGTCGTGAAGTTATCGTAAAATATAATTAGCTTAACAGTATAATTATTTATTGATTTTGGCCTACACTGTAAAAACTTCCAGATCAGAATTGACCCGGATTCCGGGTCCCAGGGACCTGACCCGTTTCCGGGTCAGGCTGACCCAGAAAGTGGTTACCAAATTGATTCTGCGTAGTTTTGACCCTTTCCGGGTCATTTTGGCACAGATTCCGGGTCACACTGACCCAGAAATGGGTCAGGCCCCACGGGACCAGGATTCGGGTCAAGTCTGACCCTAAAGTTTTTCGAGCGTATTACTTGAATATTTAATTATCCAATCTTGAGACCACCATATCTCAAAAAGTATACGTCTCATCATAAAACTTTTTTCTGGAATGGAACAATTTTAAAACAAATCATACATCTAGAAACATAATTGTGTCGATTAAAGGGTGTGTACAACATTGGTAAGAATGAAAATACAAATGCTCACAGATTTGCACATAACTTACATGGTATAAAGATGGTCATGGTAGAAAACTTCCCTTGAAATAGTTTTGCTTGAAATGCCATAGTTTTTACGAAATGAGTAAAATAATAGTATTTATCTTGCAGGATAAATTCCGATGTTTGAAAAAAAGTTAAAACACACAAGGTTTTTGTTCACTGTTTTCTCATGACTCCGAAGACCGATTTAGCTTAAACTTTCACAGGTTTGTTATTTCATGTATATGTTGGGTCACATCGAGTTTGGATACAGGTCTTTGGCAATTACCAATGTTGTACACACCCTTTAAGCTCAATATTTATGTATTTAAAAAATCTTTCTTATAACAAGTTAGATTTTAAATATCAAGTAATAAACCACAAGATTTTATTCCAAGACATTAAAACTAATTTTAGGATTTTCTGTACAAGAAAATTAGTGGTAAATTTCGCAAAATGTCTACGGCTTAAAACCGTGCGTACGTGTTATTGTTTTGTTTTGTTTGAATACGACGGATCACTAAACTGTGCGAATTGATTATCATTACATTTAGCTTGATTGGATTATGATTGACTTTTTGTACTGAATAACTATCAAACCTATCCGTTCAAATGGATTACTAATTCGTTGAACAGATTATTATACGTAAGCAAGTGGATTATTTAATAATTGTTCGAACAAATTACTAAACCATGTAAACAGGTTACTAAACCATGCTAACTATGATACATCATGGCGAAACCGAGTGCAGGAATTAGGAAAAAGAATATCACGGGGAAATGTCTTCATACTCTTAACCATGCTTTGTATAAGTCGCGAAGACCGAAGATATATTTTCTGCATTACAAGCAAGAGACGTGCTAGCGGTCTCTTGTTCTGGTATGTTAACTGCATTATCAGTTCCCAAAATAAAGAGTGTGGTGCCTATAGCAACAATATTATAATTTTACCAGTGTGTAGAATCTGTCAATTTTTTACTATAACGCTGGATGTTGCAATATTCATTGATTTCTCACAGCTCCAACAAACCACCATAATTGGGTGAGGAAAATAAACTCGTATCCTTGCTTGATTGAATTCGTATACCCTCTCGGCTGCAGGGCTCATTGTAAAATTGACCTTCAAATCACCTTGAAAACTTGTACGTTTTCCATCGCGCGTGCTGTTGGCTATTATAGATTTAAGCCAACGGCACACACGACATTCCTCACTGAGCTTTCTGACCAACCTCGACGGCACCAGAGCCAACTTGAGTTCTACCCTCTGATGTTTTCATACAATGCTCTGCTGAAAAAGCAACACTCACTGAGGAAGAGCAGATCAAGAGATATCGTTTAAACTTTTACAAGATTTAGATTAACAGTATAACACTGAAGTGGGTGTGAGCTGGGTGCACAAAACTGCTGTTTTATTGCAATTTGTATTTAATCCTCAACCCGGTGAGATTTATTGAAGACTGTAGGTTTTCTTGAAACAATGGGAGGATTTTGTTTGCCTTCTGTTCTGTTGATTCTCCTCACCATTGGTATGAGTTCTGCTTATTCGTGTAAGACTCAGGTTTTGTGTCCATTCGGCGGGGAGTTGTGGAGCGGCTCATGCTACAAACGTCTTGAAGAAAGACTGACTTGGCATGAAGGGATATTGAAATGTCAGGAGATGGGAGGGGAGATGGTTGCGCCTTCATCATTGCAAGAAAATAACTATATACAGAGCAAAGCCAGTGGTCTCTATGTGTGGATTAATTGCAATGATTTAGAAATTGATGGGCAGTGGGACTGTACAGACAACGGCGGGTATAAGAACTGGCACTACAGTGTGCCAAACGGAGGAACTGGAGAAAACTGTGCTCAGCTTGTATCCCCAGGGTGGGGCGGTAAATGGAATGATGATGCATGCTCAAATAAATTATACGTTTTTTGCAAAGCTAAGGAAGTCGTGGCAACACAGGCCAAGTTGAAGCAATGGCGCCTGCTTGCGTCTTGTCTGACCGGCCACACCTTACGAGAGATACCGACCAGCAACGTCCGTGCCTGTGCCACGATGTGTGACTACGACCCCAGATGTCGCTCCTTCAACGTGCAGCATTTTGGGACAGGGGAGCGAATTTGTCAACTCAACAATGCCGCCCGCTGTGAGGCTAACCACACCCAGTTTGTGGAGTTCAAGAAACCTTTCACGTGTATTTACGGTGAGAGATAATTTTAATCAACACACTGTTAAAGGGATTGCATACGTTTGGTAATTGTAACCCATTGTTTCAATCCTATAGTTGTAGATAACACCATAAAACTAACCTGTGAAAATTTCATTTCGAAAAGTGGTAGCGTTTTTGAGATATTGCCGAAAATCTGGAGCGGTAATGTCCACGCAGGAAGAATAATCTGCAACTGGAATACACAATCTGAGAAGCGTTACTGCAGTTACTGCAATAACGCTTCTTTTTGGGGGTATAAAAAGTGATATCTTTTTCCATAACCGGAGTACTTCGAAGTGAAAAGTTTCTCAAAATGCATGACTGGATACTATCCAAAGCTGCTGTGCTTCTTACGAAGTAAGTTTTTTGCCATTAATTTGTCATTACCAAACGTACACTCACCCTTTAAATCACCATGAGTAAAAACAGAAATGACGCTCAATTAGTTTTAGAACCAGCCGAACCGTGGACCTTTTCACTCAAAAATTCATAACCCAAAGTTGGGACTACTTCAGAATTTGAATTTGTTTATTTTCGTTTTAAGCATTAGTAATATAAATTTTCAGTTGAAAAGTTGAGCGAAAAAACCCCAACCTTTCAGTTTCGTTCGGAGACAAAATATATATATTATATAGGACCTTATAGGCCTTTAATTATTGTGGCGAAAAGTGCTTTCTTGTCAGGAATTATTTTAAAGTGATTGAACCTTCTGAATAGAGCTTGACGATGGTTTACCTTAAAGAGCGGCTCTAGGATGCTCTCAATATTACATTTTCATGGCCTAATAGACATCGTAGATACCGGTTAATAATCATTTTACACTTCAAATTTGCATTTAATAATAAAGAATTCAAGTCAAAAATGCACCTCTTCGCGAGGCTTTTTCAGCCGAAAGTCAAAAACTGTTTATCTATGATAATGATATGCATTGACCCCTTGACGTCACTGGACGGTTAGCATTATAAACACACACATAAATAAGAGGTACTAAAATAAATAGTAAACTTGCGGGTACAACCATGTGTAAAAAACTCTTTTGTGGGAGTGTTGGCTCTGAAAAGAGCCGGTGGGGTCTCAACGTTTCGAACAGTATACTCTGCTTGTCTCCAGGAGACGAGCAGAGTATACTGTTCGAGTATACTGTTCGAAACAACACTTACACACATAAATGTCTCTTTGCTTGTAAAACAAAACAAAATCAAGAAGAAAAAAACTTACATCATACAGTAAAATACTCTTTCTGTCCATTCAGAGTATCTTAAACTGTGTAATTGTAAAATGAAGCCTACACGTTCGCTATAAACAAACTAAAAATTCCACGGAACTTAACTAAGCTCCGCAGACCATGAGCGTGCAGACCAGTGCTGTATACGGTTTGAACGTGTGCACACCAACGATGATTATTGCAATGTCATGGGAATAACCGTTTTCCCGAGCATGCGCAGAAACGTTAAGTCTATAAACACGTGACTGCTTGATTGTGCGTTGTGAAGTGGTCTCTCCCGTGATAATGCCGCGGTCTGCGTTGTTGTTGTTTCGCGGGCATCGCCGTGTGTTTGACGTGTACAGCGATGTACTGAAAATTAAGCCGAGCTGCGGAATTGCCTCGCCTCTCAAAGAACGAAAACCCCTTAATCATAAATCCGTTGTAAATTGGCTTGCTGATTATTTGCCTGTTGGATCGTCCTATAAAAAGTCACATTTACGGCTGTTTTGATTGCAAATGGTGAAGTTTGGCGGTGTATTTGCGTTAGCTCAGTGCATACATACTTATAGGCAGGTCCAAACTAACTAGCGTCCAGTGACTTCATGAGTCCCTCGTCGCAGGGTTTGTTTGACCCCGCATTTTCAGATTTCGGGCTGGAGTGTTTCGAGGAAAAGACATTTTTACCCTGTTTTAGCGTGAGGTAAGGGCTCATAACAATTATTTATATTTCTTGGGGACTCCATCTATTAGAAAAATGTAAAAGCTAAATATTTCCAGAGCATCCAAGCCACTCTTTAACTTAAGTTTTGGACTTAACAATTATTCTCTAGATTATTCTGAAATTGCTTACCCTTTGTATATAATAATTATTTAACTTAGTCCTTGTTTTTTGAAGGTTTATACAGGAATAGTGAAGGAATGATTAATGAGGTTTCTTTTAGATGCTTGTATCACATGTAAGATGGAATTTGTGGGAGTTTAAATCGATAACGTACTTCTATTTGTTGAACATCGTCGTACAGTCCACACGTACATGTACAGTAGGCTTGAGTAACACACAGTATAAGTTCGTGAATTATATTACATTTATTTATGCACTTTGACCTTGCAACTGGGAAACTGCACGTAAACTTTATCAATGGTCTGGTGTATGTTTGGCCACCGCCTCCACAGCATTCAGCCAATCTCTTTTGGTCGCACGCACATTGTTTGTTAGTTTAACCAATTACTTTTGGTCGCAGGCACATTGTTTTCTAGTTTAGTAACTTTTGGTCGCGCGCACATGCTTATGCTGGGAAATTGCTAGTCGCAGAAATCTATAAAATGTCCAATAATTCGATAAACACATGTTTATCGCCGATAAACAGTGTTTTTCGACCGATAAACACTGTTTTTCGAGATAAACCTTGTTTATCAAGTGATAGACATAGTCTTTCTCGAAAATTAGTGTTTAAACAGTGTTTAACGAATTATTGGGCATTTGGCTTGCCATAAGCAGCGCTGAACTCGCGCAGTGTTCATCTTGGTAATAATTTAGACATGACCGACTGTACTAGGCTTAAGGGTTATGAATACGAATGCCGCAATAATGGAAGTTCACTGAGAGATAAGAAGAATAAATTTACGAATAATGATGTTAAACAAGGCTGATTTATTTTGCTGTTTAGGCTAAGTTTCCCGAGAAATACTAGTTAAAGTAGACTCGATCCTCTTTCCTTCCCCGACCTTTCATTAATTAACTTTAAGATTACGCGCCTTAGCCCCATATTTCTATCTTCAGACTCCATTGGTCAATGCTCTTTCGTATAGACAACAACAATCCACCCCTCCCTCCAAACACTAACTCCACCCTCCCTCAAACCCAAAGTCCACCTCCCCTCCCATCGGCGAGAGAATCCGGTTTGAAGCCCGCCCTCTTCATTGACGTCTTCTATAGCACCACTCAACATTATTAACGGAGACAGAACATTAATTTAACACTGGGCAGACAAAACTAGAGTAGGCCTACAGAATACACAAATACAATAACCACAAATAAACAGAGAAAAGGATGGCAGCAGAAATTCATTGCAAACAAAAATTAGACAGATGATGTTTTAGTTTTATTTTAAATATGCAGTGAGACATGTTGAGACTGCCCTTATATAAGATTGTTGGAAATTGTGTAGGCAGGAACTGTAGGCCTACTTCTGGGTTTCTTGACATTGTGGGGTTAACCCCACATTGTTTTTAACAAGGAAGAATAAAAAGGGGTAATAGAAGACAAATGGTCTGTTCCATTATGCAATTCCACGTTGTAAGAGTAGAATGTTGTTATGAAGTGAGGTTCGGCTATAGTTTACATATAAATCACCTTTCACGGTGCTCTACGAGTGGCATGGCAGTGCAAAGACGATGCCAAAGAAACCATATTACTGAAGCTTGTTGGCAGTAGGCCATTTTTATATTTAAACATAAATGTTACTTAGGCGATACGGATCATCGAATATTAAGTACTTTAACTTCAGCAAATAATGGGCCGTGTGGAAGATAACTATTTGTTTGTAATAATACGAATAGCTTTCTTTTACTGCAAGTAAAGCTTGTTACACTGAGCAGTTGAGTATCCCCCAAGACAATATCGCATAATTAAATTAATAAGGAAGAATGGATGAATTATATATTAAAAGACCGCTCCGTGTTAGAGCATTGTGCAGGCAAGGTACAGTGTAGGTCACGTTTCCTACCGTCATTTTCGCCTACAATAAAGTACACGTAGGCCTATAAATAGCCTATAATCAAAATTAACAACGGCCCCCGTTCGTCAAAACAATAGTTGATCAAATTTCTTCACTGCCATCTTCCCGACTTGTTTACACTTTCTGCCAAACAGACGTAAAGACGCCCACTGGCTTTGTGGCTCTTTTGTAAGCTGTGATATTCATTGACTCTTTTTCGATGTACAGCAAATTAGGAAAGCATGGGAGAAATGTTTGTGCCAAAGGGTGTGATTTCCATGTTTCCACTTTCCACGCACTGTGCCCACCCTTTTTACATTCTGTCAGCTCCCGTTTCTGTTAGGCTATGTTTAATAATGGTTTTAAAAGAGTGACGAATTATTACGGATTCTTCAATCCAATTCAATTCAATATGTATTGTCCATGAATTGGAAATTTGCTCCGTCGAACATGCTCACCGTAAAAATATACTATTAAAAATTTCAGAATAACAAATTAAGTTGAAGAAGAACATTATTTCAGGTGATAATCGTGAAAACAACAACGTACAAAATGAATCCATTTTTAAGGGATGGAAATGGATTGAATCAAACTGTCCCAGTACTGCATTCATACAAAAAACTGGAAAAAACCCATATTTTAGTGTTATTGCCTTTCAACAATTTGGTCCACAAGCTTCCTAACAACATTAAAGCATTTTCCACTTTGTACAAGTTTTTTTAAGAAGATCTGCAACATCGAACTGTTCCTTTTCCCTAGCAACAACAAAACCCAAAACTTGCTCAGCATTATCCAATTGCCGTATTTCATGAACGTTGACGCCAAAAAGCTCAGCCAACTTGCCGTAGTGAAACCTACAAGATTTCTCGACAAGTTCAGATTTTTCATGCAACATTAAGTTGAGCAATGCTACATCCTCCCGGTTCATGGATTCCAACTTGATATCTGCAGCATTAAGACATTTAGGAAGCATTTAGTTCGTTTATTTTATGGTGGCCCAAAAGAGACATAAAACATATGATATTGACGTCAATAGTTATGACAAAATTAACGACTTGAGCCCTAGTCGTGAATATTGACGCCAATATTTCCGACATAATTCACGACTTGTGCTCCAAGACGTGAATATTGCCATATTCATGATAACATTCACTCTTTTGCCAATTCGTGAGTCGCCAATATTCATAACCAAATTCACTGTTACTGTTTCGTCGATCGTTGCTCTTGCAAAAGGATCCGAAGTAAGGATCCGAACGTTTATTATTGACAGGTTAGACTTGGTTCCAAGTCTGTAATCGTGGTTTTTAGTCGTCCTGATAGCCGATACATTATTGCAGGGCTGAAACAGCGCCCTCTTGTGGATAAACCTCCGTCTTGAACCTAGAGTTAGAGCGCGTGATAGCAAATCTGCGGGGGGATTCTGCGTGGCTGACGCAGAGAAATAACCGCAAGCTGAGACTTGAAATCAAGTCTATTGACAGGTAAGGATTGTCTCAATGGGTTGGGGTGGGGTTGGACGTGATCAACGGAGAATAGACTGTGCAAGTCTCGCGCTTATCAAAAACGAGAAAACAACGCAAACGAAGACTATATTTTTTATGAAATCAAATCTTCTTTTTGAAATCTATTTATACACATTATTGAAAATAAAAATACCACTAGCAATTTGTTATAAGTACAATTTCAATTTGTATGTAATAATTATAAATAATGTTATAAAATTAACATTGAAACAGAATTAAAACTTGGGATGAGGATGCTTATTTTTTAGAAACCCATTTGCCAACCACGCCCGAATTTTAGCGAATATGGTTAGTGATAACATGCACGTCAGTTGGACAACATTCTTAAAGTGTTTAAGTATCGGAAACGGGAGTTCAAGTCTTATTCTCAGGTTTTCTTTGTTGATTTGTTGAATTTATTTTACTTTCCCTGCAATAATGTTATTTTTATAGCCACAAACTATGTTAAAGTATCGTACTTGAAGAACTCACTGGGTTTAACGGCTCAGCATGGGTTTGTAACTTCGGGCCATGTTGTTTGGTCGTGAACATTGGCATCAATATTCAAGACTTGGACCCAAACGTCGTAAATTTGGTTGTGAATATTGTCAACAATATTTACAACTTGGGGGACAAGTCGCGAATTTTGTCGGAAATATTGGCGCCGAGTCGTTTAATATTCATGACTTAGAGCACGAATCGTGAAATTTGTCATGAATATTGACATCAATTTGTATGTTCGATGTCCCTTCCGGGCCACCATAGAATGTATCATATTGGAAATAAACACCATGTGTATGAAAACTAAGTAATTTTCAGGCTGTGGTATACAAAAACAGGTTCGACTCAGTCAGATTATTTGTTTTATCAAATAAATACAACAATAAAATCACTTGCCTTTCGTCGCAATAAGAGCTTGCTTGAGTCGATTATCAAATTCATCTTTCTGACAAGCCACCTGCCAAAAACATTTTTTTAAATTAAAGAAAAGAAAAATATTGTTTAATTGTTTTCCTTCTTGCTAAAATCTCAGTAATTTACTCATTGGACCGAGTCAATTTACGAAAGTCCGTCCACGCACCGTCCATGCACAGATCCGGTGCGTGTGCGTGTGTAGCGTCCTATGGGCTCCCTGGACTATCGGTCCGGCAAGTAGACCTATAGGGCCAAACTATACAGATTCGCCGTCCTCGGTGCCAGCGCCTGAACCAAAGGAAGGACCGGCGGGGCCGAGCTAAGCAAAGGGATGGCGCAAAACAGCCTCAGAAATCAAGGCTACACCTCCAGATTCACCCAGACACATGACAAACACTTGCAAACTGCATTACATGATATACCCACCTCCCGTCAATTCACTGTATCGCCAATTAGTCTACCTGCATCTCAACTATAGTCCAGTGACATTGTCAGGTTTAACATACCGGTAGTTAATGTATACCCACACATCAAAAGCGTTCCCCTAAAAATAATAAAAAATGTATAACTAAATAAATTAAAAACAATAAAAAGTGCACCATTGAAAGACCGCTCGCTCCAACCTCACCCTGAATAGATCTTTTCCTCACCTGCATATCTTCCACCATTGTAAACCCACACTTTACAATTTTAGAACTACACAAGTCGGTTCAGTTCAGTATCAGTATTCCCTCCACCAATCAGCTTGCAGTGACAATGTAGGAAGTAGGATTAAACAATAAGTAAGTGGCGGAGGTCTCCCAAAAGCGAGCTTGTGGCTTGGATACAATGGTATTTGTATACGAGTTAAATATTAGATTTAGATTTAACTTCCTCCATCCACGATCAGAGTTGTACGGTGAGAGATTTCCACCTTACACACTATGAGGGGGTACCAGCTGTAGTTTATACTGGTCCTTGCAGTAAGAACCGTCTGGCACCTAAGGGTAGTTTTATATTGTAATCGCAAAGGGAATTTCCCAACCAGTAAAGCTCCCTAAACGGTGACTGCATGCTCTATATACACCCCTATATATATCGGTTCCGACAACCCTATCTTCCGGACAAAAAACTCGTGATTTACATGCTAGGGTTTAGGGTTAGGGTTTATATAGGGCTAAGGTTAGGAATAGGAAAATACATAGGGGTGGCGGAACATAGGGGTGTCGTTCATCGGGTGTCAAGAATATATAGGGGTGTTGGAACATAGGTGTGTAACCCCCGGGCATTACCCCACTCATTGAAACGGTGTAACGTGCGTATCCAATCAACCTTCCCGGCTCGACCAGGTCCAAAGTCACTGAAAATCAACCAATCTTTCCACGTTCTGAAGAACACATTTGAAAATCTCCCTGATTATGGAAACTTTTTCCCTATTATGTTGAATGTAATTCTAAATATCTCCCTGGTTGTTTTATACAAAATCTCCCTGATAGCAAGATGCAAATGTTGGCAGCTCTTTGCACAGATCAGTCTGGTAATTAACCTCCTGAAATGTGACGTTATCACCTGCAGTTGAATGCCACCACTATCGGTGAATGCCATTATGCGCCACGATGTCATATAGGCCTAGACCTTTCTTTTGCAACGTCAGAGCCGTGAGTTTTGCCAACCTTGGTTGGCAAAAGTACGGGCGGCCTTCACTGCAAATAAATAAAACAGTTTATTATTTATCAAATAATGCTATCAAATTAATAGCCACATTGATGAATGACAATCTGTTGTCTTCAATATATCAGTAATATTGACATTACCTGTTTGATCCATTTACTTATTGGCTCTTTGGTTAGCTTATGACGTCCAATGCCTGTTCAATATTTGCTCATACAAATTCTCAAAGAAACCCTTGCTCAATAGGCTAGGTCATAGACAAAAATTGAATTATTTGAACCATTCCCGCCAGCTATCTTCGTGCCGCTTGTTTTTCTTTATACGATCAAGAACTATTATTTTATTTTCCAGTCTTCGGCTGAGGCGCTGAGACCGAGCGAAGTCATAAGTCTTCAAAAGACTGGCTTGGACAGACTCCATGGTCCCTTTAGTGGTCAGCAAGCAGTCACTAATTTCGGCGACTTATTCTGGGCTCGTATCAGAACAGTCACACTCAAAAGACCTTTATCATGGTGTGCCATCTTGATTTCCCCCCACTCAAATCAATGTAACCAAACCGAGGCTGTGAAGCCAAATGGTCTGGTTCCTTTTTGTACAGTCAATATTAGCATCCATTACTGTTATTTGATACAGGGAACAGTAACAAAATGGTGGCAGCATGCGAGGTCTATACAAGGCTATTATAATGGCCTCGTTTTCTCCTCCGAGGATATTTTCCCTTCTTACTGCTCGTACTACCACATTTGTACATTATCCCCTGCCAATGACAGGTTCTCGAACAAACTGAACACTCTCCGGGACATTCGTTAGAAACCGGTCGTCAAAATCATCCTCAGTCTCCGGTGCTCAGGGTTACTACATCCGGACGTCCCGCCAAAACGCCAGCAACATCACAATGTTCAGCAGCACACTGAAGTCTCCGAGGGGATGATTGTGCACGAGGTAGAATCAAGCTTTCAAATTCATGTGTGGCCGGACGGACGGGTGGATCTTGGTTGTAGATTTTGGGTGTAGATTTTGGGTGGATCTTGGTTGTAGATTTTGGGTGGATCTGGGTTGTAGATTTTGGGTGGATCTGGGTTGGTGGATCTGGGTTGTAGGTTTTGGTTGGACCACTCGTGGATTGTGGATGGTGTGATCGACCCTATTAGGGTTTTGAGTGGATACCTGGGGGATTTGTGAATTAATTTGGTATTTGGTGTGAATCACACCCCTCAACTCAACTATGAATAATTAGTCAAATTAATTACACACATGATAACGGTTTGACTTCTTGAAGAAGAATTGATGAAGAATTGAGTTGTATCACTGCTCTGCCATTTGTAGATCAGCGATTCTATACAAAATGTTACAAAACCAATCAGATCCAAGCAGGAGACACACCCATTTAACAATGCTTTAAAACCATACTGTTGCAACTAATTATTACAGTTTGTGATTCATCATAATTATAGTCGGCATGTAAATAACACTAACACAATTTAATTACAGAAATAGGGCTATGGATACATGGCGACCGTTTCTTTCTTTCTTCCCATTCATTGGGTAACTGTTTCTTTAGGCGTGAATTTTAGTCAACACCAACTAATTTGTTCCTATATGGAGATCTGTTGTTTATGATCAAAATTTCCATCAGTCCTCTCCAAAAACAGTGTTTCATCTTGGTGTGTTAAAAAATATACATAAATTTATTCCTTTTTTGTGATTAAAAACTATCAATTTACCGAGTTGAAGCTTACTTTCAGCCTCTATACCTGATTGGTGTGAGGTTTTCCAGTACCGGGGGGGGGGGGACACTGACATATCTTCATCATCTTCTCTATATGCTTCTTCAGGCCTATAGGTCACAGTTCTACTTCCTTTGAGTCACTGTTGGTGTAAGTTATTTATTATTTCAAAATACAAAAAGACATCACACAGAAGATTGAACTGATTTGTACAACTTATAAATTAATCTTTGCATAAAGTGTATATTTCAAGGGTGAATTTCACAGTTAATTAAGTCCATAAGTCTCTAATCAAAGATATTGAATGATTCAATAATTCAAAGGGTCTTAAACAATTGTTTAAGGAAGAGAAAGTTAATTCCATATCATACAAATTACCTGTGAAAAATAACTTACTTCAGGATGTCATTTTTAACTTACTTCAGGATGTCATTTTTTAAAACCAAATACTGAATAGCATTTTTAGATTTTTGTTGCACTTTTAAGCATTATTTACCATTTGATCCGGCAAACATAAAAACAATAAAAATACTTAGTAAGGGAACGATTTGCTCGCACAGTTTTTGCACCGAAATATTTATCATTGGAATTACAGCTAAAATAGCAATATTTTAAATTCATATAAAAAAAACCTGTCGGATATAACTTTTTCATTCCTTTTTTATTATTGCTATGTATCACAACTTTAATGGCCCTGTTCTGATATTCAGTGAGATAGCATCTAACTGAAGTTTCTTATGGCAAGGAAGACCAAACATGTACATAGGGGCCTATATATATATATATATATATATATATATAATGATTTTGGGTTGAACAAAGAAACATTGACTAGAGTGGGATTTGAACCAACGACCTCCGGTTTAACGTGCCGGCGCTCTACCAACTGAGCTATCTAGCCCTATGTTGGCGGTCTCCCTATTTTGTCAATATCTATTTATATATATATATATATATATATTCGTATGTACATGTACATGTATATATATATATTCAGCATGCTCGCAGTTTCATTTTCTTTTATTAGATAAATATATATATACATGTATATCCACTTTCTTTTATTACAATTCAAATGATAATGTCCCATTTTTGACTACACATATTTATCACACTGGTTTGAAGGTATATGTTATGACATTATGAACAGTGGATGTCACATAATAAACAAAATCTATGAGAATTACAAATGCCTTATGAACATATACAGTACACTATCTTGGTCACAGAGTAGAAACAAGTGAATTACAGCGCTTTGATGCTTTTCTGTTTGACAGTATGACGGGGAGGGGATCACATTAATTCATGTGATATGGATGGATGACTAATACAACAATATTATGTAAGAACCATATGCAAGATCAAATATAATATATACATTTAAAAATACATTCAAAAGGTGATGTTGGTAAAGGACTCAAGTGTAAGAAAATTCTGACTATCAATATGTATGAACCGATGAGCACAAAGAAAGCAAAAAACAAATAACGATTAAGCATGATAAAATTAATGTTATTGAAATTAATTATGTATTGTACATTTCTAATCCAAACACTTTCAAACTAACTAACAACACTGTGTTTATCAAATACCCAAACTCTAACCCCAACTGGCAACCCACCAGCACCAAATCAAATACAGCAGGACAAATATTAATTGCAACAAGATCCAACAGCTAGAAGAAAACTTACTTTGTTATCTGACAAAGTCAACAAAATCCACACATTATTTACTATTGTTGTATTTTGTTGCATCAAGCACTTCCCTCTAACTAAATAAAAACGACTGACCATTATTTATTTGATTACAACATCGTTTAAGTTTCTCATAAATATAATGACATGATTAGGGGCCTATGCTATATAACATTTAGGTAAAGCATGAATCTATGATGAAAGACATGGCTAAAAGCATGCAAATCCTTAAGTAAAAAAGCAAAGCAGCAATACATCAACACAGTACTAAGTATGTCACGTTGTATACAAAAAGAGTGATTTTAAACATTTCAGCATTGTGCAGGCAAGGTACTGTGTAGTTCACATTTCCTACCATAATCTCCACCTAAGTTAAAATTAAGAATGGAATCACAAAAGTTATTAAAATTGTACATAACCATCTTCCAAAGAGCTGTTTAAACTTTCTACCAAATAAAGGTCCAAGTTTTGGGGCTCTTTTGTAAACATGTGATACAAAGAGTCTTTTGCCTTTTATCTTTGTAAAATGAATGAAAGTGAACTACATGAACCATGAAAAAAAAAAGTACAGCAAAATAGGAAAACATGAGAGATGCCTTTTGCCAAAGGTGAGATTTCCATGTTTCTACTTTCCACATTCTGTCAGCTCCAGTTTCTATTAGGCTGTGCATAATTATGGTTTTAAAGAGTGAAGAATTATTACGGATTCTTCAGGTGATAATCACAAAAACAACAACGTACAAAATGAAAACATTTTTAAAGGATGGAAATGTATTGAATCAAATTGTCCCAGTACTGCATTCATACAAACACTGAAAAACACATCAAGCATATTTTAGTGTTGTTGCCTTTCAACAATTTGGTCCACAAGCTTCCTAACAACATCAAAGCATTTCCCACTTTGTACAAGTATGTTAAGAAGATCTGCAACAGTGTATTGTTCCTTTCTCCTAGCAGCAACCTGATTCAAAACTTGCTGAGCAGTTGTCATATGACGTATTTCATCATCGTTGAAGTCAAAAAGCTTAGCCATCTTGCCATAGTGAAACCTCCCAGAAGGACCCTCCACAAGCTCTGGTCTTTCATGCAACCTTTTGTTCAGCAACTCTACATCCTTCTGGTTAATGGACTCCAACCCGATATCTACAGCATTAGGATAATTTAGCAAAATAATACAAGTTTGTTTATAAAGAGAATGTAACACATTAATATTTAAAATTAAATAACTCTACATGAAAACTAAGTACTTTTCAAGCCTTTGTTTACATCAAATAAATATAACAATAAAACACATACCTTTAGTTGCAACAAGAGCCTGTTGGAATTTACTGTCAAATTCAGCGCTCTGCCAAAATAATTTTTTAAATATACAAATCAAATCATTATTTGATGTTTCTCCTTGATAAAATCAGAGTAATTTACTACAAAGGAACAAAGTCGGTTTATCAGTAACAAAGCATATGGATAAAAACTCTCACATTATTCTCCTGTTCCAGGATTTTGGACAACCCAAGTTTCAAAAACCTCTGCCCCTCTGCTTGACTGTCACTTGAGAGGCTTACCCACAGACAAGACAGTAAGACATCTCGCAGGATTCTTCAAACCACATCTCAAATTCCAGCCATGTCAATGATATCAGGATCTACATCTCAACAAGTCTGACATACTTCACATAGCATGGCTCTTCACCAACAACAAACCCACCCAAGAAGCCTCATAGCTGAAGAATGACTTCCATCTGACATATCCTTGATAGACCACTCCGGTCTCACCCCCAAACAGATTTAAGTTCTACTCATCATCTCCTTGTCCCCCACCTGTTTCAAGTTTAGGAACCAGCATTTTGAACAAACCACTGGGGTTGTCATGGGATCTTCTAAACATCTGGTCCTGGCGGAATTGTTCATGGAGGATTTTGGACCCCCAGACAAGGCAGATCCAACACCAACAGCAGTCCAGAACGCCAGCATTGTCCTAAAGACGAGCAGAGCACACTGTTCGATACTTCAAGACTCTAATTTGTTTGTATTTCAGAAACAACACTTTTAAGAACCAACACTTCTCCCCGCAAGAGATTTTATCCAGATGGTTGTTACCGGTAAACCTACTTAGTTTCAACGCCTTTATCGTGCAAAGCTTCAAATCTTAATTATTTTACTCATGTCATATTCATACAAGGAAAACTTATATTCAAGCCACCAATGTTTAGTAAAAGAGAAATCATGAGCATATGGGAACTCCTTGATTAAAGGGTGTGTACAGCATCGGTAAAAATGAAAATATAAATGCTCACAGATTTGCACATAACTCACATGGTATAAAGATGGTCATGGTAGAAAACTTCCCTTGAAATAGTTTTGCTTGAAATGCCATAGTTTTTACGAAATGAGTAAAATAATACTATTTATCCTGCAGGATAAATTCCGATGTTTGAAAAAAAGTTAAAACACATAAGGTTTTTTTCCACTGTTTTCTCATGACTCTGAAGACCGATTTAGCTTAAACTTTCACAGGTTTGTTATTTTATGTATATGTTGGGTCACATTGAGTTTGGATACAGGTCTTTGGCAATTACCAATGTTGTACACACCCTTTAAGGGGGGGGGGGCAAAGGGGTTGATTTGCAAGAAATTTTACACACAAGTGCCTGTATTTCCCTGTTTTGCCCGAATATGCCAGCCCCCTCCCCCAGCCCCCCCTATAAGAGAAATACAACGTAAGAGTAAGAGTAAGACAGCTTGCATGGAAACTTCAGATGGTAGAATATCACTCCTACTCTTAGTATGAAAATACAAAAGACAAACCACGAGTAGACACTTTGGATTTCTAGAAAAATATTATTGAAAATAATAGAGTTAGTATTTTTTTGTATGGGGTGGGTGGGTGATGGGAAAGGTGGATAAAGCTATTGCCTTGAGGGCACAATCTATGTTGTCTTTTCTATGTAGCAATAATAAACACTGGTTTTCTTGTTAATCACATTTACCATAGAAATATTTGTAAGGGTCATGGGTACATACCTTATATTCAGTCTGAATGTCACCAGATTGTGTTAATCCCTGTGAGTGGGGTTCAACATGACTATTGGAGTCTCGTGATGCTGTGTCAGATTTTCCAGTATGATCGTCATGTGAGCTTATACTACCTGACTCCTTTGCTGGACCAAGATGGCTCAAATTCTCTCCATCTTCAAAAATCGGTGTCGCTCCCTGTTGAGCTTCCTTGGTGACAATTGGGCAAATATCATATTGAGGTTCATCTACCAACAGAAAAATCAAACTTAGCATTGTTTTTTTTAAGTAAAATAACCCTGGAAAATCTGGGGTTCCAAAAGATTCTTAAAATAGGAAATTCAATTACTTTCCTCAACCTTACCAGGACAAAATTGAGGGTTTTGTATGACCAATTCCTAGCTATTTCAGGAGTCTACATGTTGCTAAAATACACTGACTAGATCATCGCATTGAAAATAAAGATCTATGTAGTGTGTATCATTAACAAGATGGCATCCACCTCCTTTTTTAACTATTTGATCCTCCAACTTTCTGCATCTCCAAACACTTGGACAAAAAATGGTCTCTATTCCAATGTATTTCAGAACCTGCAACAATCGACTACATTAACCATGCCAAAACAAGGGACCGTGAGTTAAAATGTGATTCCAACAGTGGCCAGTGCTGGTTCTAGCTACTTGCAAAAGAAAAGCTGTTCATGTGATTAGTACAGAGCTCTGGAGACAGCGGGCGCCACTACCAAATATTATGTATTATCATGTTAGGGTTGAACAACATTCAAGGATTTTCCATGACAGAGGGAACCATGCAAGCCTTAAAAGGAAGTGAATGACATTGAATTTAGGGCATAGTAGAAAATCATGTTAGAATAGTAATCTAGTGATAATGTGACAAAGTCAGTGTTTTTGGAGTTGACAAAAATAATTCTTAGATTTTATCTGATTGTTTTTAATAGAAAACACAATAATAATCTAAACCAGTTAACTTAATCATACAAAGACCTCAAATTCAAAAGAAAATGAAGTAGACAGATAATATACTTTTAGCTGAACATTTTCACATCTAGATATACGTTTACATGACTAAGGTTAAAAAAGAAATTAAAAAACCCTAGAAAACAAGCATTTTTGAATTTTTCATTAACTGATATTAAATGGGAGGAAAACTCTGGCATACACTGCTACACACAACGTGCATACCATTGAATCACAGGCCAGCTGGCACTTTAAGACAGTATTATATTGATTTCATTTCTTTGTCAGCTTTTCTTTTTACAATAATAGTATTATCGTCATCATAAAAAAATGTTGCAGCCATTTTACCTGTTGTGTTAGGGCTGTCAGATTCTTTCTTCAGAGCTTCCTCAATTAAATGTATATTTGGGTAGCCATTAGAAGTAGTCTTCTCATCTACAGGTTGATTTATCACTGAAACAATATGAGCAAAGCTCTTAAAATACTGAAAATTGGGGTCCTACAGAAACAAAAATGACTTAAATAAAATAACATCAAGTGATAAACCACAAGGGAAACTGACTGGGTAAATTTTAAATAATTTGGGGTTGAACAAAGAAAAATTGACTACAGTGGGATTTGAACCAACGACCTCCAGATTTGAGCTATCTAGCCCTATGTTGGCGGTCTCCCTATTTTGTCAATAACTTTATTAATCCGGAGGTTGTTGGTTCAAATCCCGCTCTGGTAAATTTTTCTTTGTTCAACCCCAAATTATTAAAAATTTACCCAGTCAGTTTCCGTTGTGGTTTATCACTTGATATTTGAAATAAAAAAGTTGCATCCCTTAAGATGACCCCCTGGCTGCCGCTTCCCAGGTTGTATCGAAAACTTGGGTGTGATCCCTGGCTACACGGCAGTTACAGGTTGTATGGCTTCTGACTAGCACCCCCGAACAAAGATATTGACAAAATAGGGAGACCGCCAACACTAGATAGATAGCTCAGTTGGTAGAGCGCTGGCACGTTAAATCCAGAGGTCGTTGATTCAAATCCCGCTCTATTAAATTTTTCTTTGTTCAACCTCAAATAAAATAAAATAATAAATGGCTTTTCAAAGACTTTCCAGGGCAAAATTTGGGTTTTCCATGACCAATTCTTATTATATTGTTTTTCATTTCTTTGTCGGCTTTTCTTTAAAATTTGTTGCCCTTTTACCTATTGTAACTTCACCACATGGAGCCTCTGCAGTTGTGCTGTCAGATTCTCTCAGCAGAGCTTCCTCAGTTGGGCAGCTATTAGAAGTACTCTCCTCATCTACAGGTTTATTTATCCCTGAAATTATATAAGCAAAGCTCTTAAAATACTGACTGGGTTCCTAGAGATATAAAATGACTTGAATAAAATAATAAATGACTTTGCAAAGACTTTAGCGGGGCAAAATTAGGGTTTTCCATGACCAATTCTTATTATATTGATTTCATTTTTTTGTCAGCTTTTCTTTTTACAAAAATAGTATTATCATCATCATAAAAAATGTTGCCCTTTTACCTATTGCAACTTCACCACATGTAGCCTCTGCAGTTGTTTTAGTGCTGTCAGATTCTCTCAGCAGAGCTTCCTCAGTTGGGCAGCCATTAGAAGTACTCTCCTCATCTACAGGTTGATTAATCACTGAAAAAAATATTAGCAAAGCTCTTAAAATACTGAAAACTGGGATTCTACAGAAATAAAATGACTGAAATAAAAAATATGACTTTTCAAAGACTTTCCAGAGCAAAATTAGGGTTTTCCGTGACCAATTCTCATGCTGTTTTTTAGCATTTTTTCCCCCCGACACCTTAGGAGTCTAAATAGTAACTACTATAGTCATCAGGAAGCAAAGGTCTATGTAGTGTGCATTATCATCAACAAGAAGACCTCTACCTCCCCTCACAGCCATTTGATCCGCCCACTTTATCACACATGTCACCAAACACAGGTGGGAAAGGAAAATGCCCAATTGTGCTATTTCAGCTGTAATTTGTGGCTTTTGTCACTTGTGCTTTTTAAAGCCCAGTGAACACTTTTTTCAAAAACACATGTGCCCCCAAAATGCTTTCTATCTCAATTTGAAAATCTGCAACAATTCACCAAACGTCAGCTTCAAAACATTGTCTCGATTGCGCTATTTTGGGAGTCATTGTCCCTATGTGTTATACAGTGTAGTGCGCATTTTAGGCATTGCAGCGTTTAAACACTAACTATAATTTTCACTTGCAATTGGACTCCCAATAAGAAAATGGTGGGCCAGGCAGACAGTATTTGCATGTGGCATTGGTGCAAGGGATCAATTGCCACATTAACCAAAACAAAGGACTATGAGTTTAAATGTAACTCTAACAGTGACCAGTGCTAATTCTACCGACATTGTACAAGTACATGCAAAAAGAAAAACTGTTTATGTGATAGTGCCATGCTCTGAAAGCAAAGCCACCACACCTTGTCAGCTTTCCAGTTTGACAAAAGACAAATGATGAGCACCACATTGTATTGAATATGCAACAGTACAGAGCGTAAATGCATCAGGAGGAATAGTAAATTATGTATCACATTAATTTCATTTCTCTGTAAACTTTTCTTTTTACAATATTAATGGTATTATCAGCATCAAAGTATTGCCCTTTTTACCTGTTGCAAGGTTTTCATCTTGAGCTGTAGTTGGGCCAGGATTTATCACAATAGGCGAGTATTGATGCCAGCTGCGACGAAAACGCCGTAGCAAAGTTTTTCTGAATAACCAAATAACCACTGAGGTGACTATTAGAACCAATCCCAGCAAAACAAACAACAGAGTTATGACCAGTGGATCCAAAGATGCCGTAGGCCCTTTTGAAGTTTCTTCAGGAGTGACAATATTGACAGGTTCTTGAATAGATGAAGTAGGAGTTGGACATGGGAGTAAGCATTCATCATAGAGATGACTGTAGTTCTCGTCTTCACATCTTGCGCAATGATCATCTCGTTCTTGGTAACGAAAAAATCTGTTGATAAATATCAATAATAATAATACTAAGTGGTTTTTATTTTTATTTTTTAAACAGGTAAATGTATGAAGAGCTATGTTTAGAAGGTGCTGTGGCGCAAACTTAATGCAGCCAACCGTGGCAGAAACACCAGGGCAAACCCCTTCTCTTAACAATAAGTGTACTGGGTTCTTTTACGTGCATTACACAATACGCAGGACCAACAGCTTTACGTCAGATCCAAAGAATGACAAAATAATGGTTTAGTGTCTTGCTTAAGGACACAAGTGTCACGACCGGGACTCAAACCCACACTCTGCTGATCAGAATCACCAGAGCTTGAGTCCAGTGCACTTGATGACCGCTCTATGTCTGTAACAGATATTAGCAATTTTGAAGGACATTGGTAATAATAGTATTTAATCTTGATGTACCTTGATATAAGCCCGATGAGAGTCTGTTGAGGGCGCCAACTGGGAGCAAAGTAAAATTACCTGGTTGGTCTGCTAGCTGCCACTATTGGAAACAATGGAAATGCGCTACGCAAGGTACACACTATGGGAAGTCTTTTCTTTTGACCTCAGCGAGGGAGGTACTTGAGCTTGAGACATTATGCCAGTGGTCTATTACTCAATTACTTCCTAAATGTTTCCATAGAAACTATTAACAATGTTACAATTGTTGCCAGGGAATCAAAAGTCTTCTCTCGTCCAGCAATTGGAAATTCAGTCGTTACCATTGTTTGGGTAAGATTTACACATTTTATACTTCTTGTTTGAGATTGTTTGTTATGCCTGGTAGGGTATGGTAATAATGTGGATCGTAGGTTTTCACAATAACCATGCATAAAAAGCGCTAGTGTGTTTTACGGGAAGTAAAAATTACTATGGAATCAAGATCGGAGGGCAAGCTGCCCCTTGATTTGTTCTCTTTCAGGTGACATCTGATTTTGCTAAACTGGTCATTGACCAGTGTCTGTTTGGTGATAAAAACAGTTTGAGCTGTGCCAAAAAGTCAATAAATTGTTTTGTTTGTCTTACTGGGTTCATCTGAGAATAACCCTGTTTTATGTGAGAAAACATAATAATTACAAAAAGGACATTTTTACATGGACTAGTTCAGTCTCTTGAAAAACAACTTTTATTGAACTTTAAAAACTTCTTTCCTCTCAGAACTTCTACTTCAAATAATTTTGTTCCTGATTTTATCAAAGTGAACTTTGTTGACTATGCTGACTAAAGTTACACAATTAACTCTTTGATGCAAAGATATTTGTTATGATTTTAAATGAACTGGTCTTTACACAAACTTGAAATTAAATTCTGATTTAAAATTAAAACAGTCTGTCCAGCCCTTACAGCCTTTAGACCTTTATCTTGGTGCAGCCATTGTGATTTTCTCCCATTCAAATCAATGTAACCAAACCGAGACTGGAAGGAGAAATAGTCTGGGTTTTTTTGTACCATAAATATCAGCATTCAGCACTGTTATCGAATACAGGGAACATGACCAAGATGGTGGCAGCATGATAAAGGTCTATTGCACATTCGACTTACCCACAACTGCACTGGCCGCACTTGCGGTCTGATGTTGATGTACAAGGTACAGCATCCTCCATTGTGTTGGAGCAAATGCGACATGATCTACACATCTCCATAGACTCATCATCAGAGAAGTGTCCCTGTGGGCAGACCTTGCAGACTGCATTTACACCCTGACCATTGCCACATGTCTATCAATCAAAACATAAATCTTCGACTATAGACAAATCAGAGTGACTGTTACATGTATGGCACCATTACTTACTGGGTAGGCACTGTTTGATACACTGTAGGCCTACTGAGCAATGAGCATTAATTTTTTTCCCTCTATGGGGTAAAAGCCTGTGCCCAATGTGTACCCAAGTGTATCGTCTTAGTAAACATCAGGAAAACAGGAAAGTGAAAACGAGAGAAAATAGTCTACGTTTCAGGCCCAAAAACCATATGTCAAATGTGCATTAAATTGAAATGTGCATCAATTGTGGTGTCATGTAATTTATCTCAACTGAATGCTATGCACCTATCAATTTTTGTCTATTTGCATAGATGTCATGTACCATTTTTTCCAACAATTACTGTGTCATAACGCTCATCCTCTTAATAGGCATACGCATCATGTCACACTGGCACAATAGTATGTCAGTATCATTGGCCAAAGATGCCTGTGGTGCGTTAACAAATTTCAAGTTAGTGTCAATGTGTAAAATAAGTTCCTACCCAGTAATGGAAACACATGGTGGCAAACCATGTTTACATTGTTTGACATGGTGAGTTGATGGTTGACCATGATTGCACTGGTTTGATGTGTCAAAGTTCAATTCTCAGAGGTTACATCAAAGATTGTTTTTTAAGGAAGCATGACTTCAGATGAATTTTAGAGTCAAGTGAAATACAACCCCTTCTTATGAATTTGTTACTTTTGGGGTGAACAAAGAAAAATTGACTAAAGCGGAATTTGAACCTGATACCGCCAGATTAACGTGCCAGCACTCTACCTACTGAGTTATCTAGCCCTAATGTTAGCGGTGATCCTTAAGGTGGTCCCTCTCCTACCGCTTCCCAAGTTGAATTGTAAACTTGGCTGTGATCCCTGGCTACACGGCAGTTACAGGTTATATGGCTTCTGACTCACAACCCCGAACAAAGATATTGACAAAATAGAGAGATTGCAAACATTAGGGCTAGATAGCTCATAGATCAGTTGGTAGAGCGCCAGCACGTTAATCCGGCGGTCAAAGGTTCAAATACCACTCTAGCAACATTGTCCTTGTTTACTCAAAATTAATTAAAATTTACCAAGTCACTTTCCCTTGTGGTTTATCACTTGAATTTATGACTTGTTCACCTAAGTCCAGTTCTTATGATAGTGTCATTTGAAAACACAAGTGAGATGATTTGATTTGTTTTACCTTGCAAAAATATACCAAAACAAATGTGCACTCGAACTAAATGCATTATCACTGAACTTGTCAATAAAAACCATAAAAGCAAACTATGACTTTTTATGACATATATTTCTTACCTCTGAAAGACCATAGCCACTTCTGCATGTTGGACATGGTTTGCAATGGGTACCATCAAAAAATTGGAGCTTTCCATCGACATCAGTACATGTTGGTAGACCCTCAACTAAATGTACCTGACGGTAAAAGCAATAATTTTATTGTAATAAAGTTTGCAGACAGCCTGGTTTAGAAGATAGATTAAAAGTTTGTTTTAAATGGAGGGAAAATAGCAGGCAAATGTAACACAACAGTAATTAAATGAAATACATCCATTCCATTTCCATGAAATAGTCAGGCATGATATTTCGTCCTTGGAAAAAAAAGTAGGACATTTTTGTTGAGTACAAAAGGGCTGACAATGGTGTAGGCTTTAATAGACGTTTTACTTTTAGGATATTCAGTTTTTCTGATTTTTCCAAGGGCAAAAAAAATCAGAAATCAGACTAAAGTAGGCTGAATAATTAATGAAAACAACCTCATACCACTAGGCAAAGCAGTCCGATATGCAGACATGACGTCATCTTCACTGTGCTTTGTATGTATCTCCAGTATCTCTAGCCATGCGAATACCAACATAACAATCACAAAATGGCGAAAATCGACCCGACTCATACCATGCTCATATACCGCTAACTGCCACTGCAAAAAAGGCACCAGCAGTACTGGCAGTAGTCTGTCTACATTACTGTTTCACTACTCAAACATGTGTATTACTGTCTGTTTATGAGCTCCAATTTCTCCTCAGAAGTTTCCACTAGTTTTCTTCAATTCCAGTTAAGAGTTACTTTGTATATAAATAAAGCAATTAAGTTTCTTGGAAGGTGTAGCACACTTTGAAGATTTGCTCTAGTCTTACAGTTTGACCTTGTTGTATGCTTCGGTGGGCATGACGTCGTGCGTGTATGGGTGTTACTGCGGTACTTGCGCAAAACCAAAATGACTCATGGGGAATTCCCCGTTGAGTGTGCGCGTGAAGTCATTGCAAAGTCATTGCATCATACCAAAGATTCATACGCTTGCATGTTAGTCCAGGAAAACTACGGTTTGACCTCAAACAAATTGCAACAGTTTTTATTTTACCACAGTGCATTTTGTTAAGGCCCTCAGAATGAAATATCAAAAATCTGCAAAAATCCAATTAGTGGCATTACAAACAGATTAGTCGCATCTTCCATTGGGGACGCGCGTACACGAACGACCCACACACACAGCATTCATAAATTTCCCCATAGTGATCTCACACACCCCCATATTTACAACGATCTTGCGACCGTTTTGAGAAAACTATCAACAATTGCACACCAACCCTCTCCAAAAGGATAATACATTTTATTGATATACCGGGTATTTTTTGCCAAATAAGCTACTAATGATCCGTACCTCGTACACATTGTGTCATTAGCGGACCTTGCGATTTTGCGGACGGCCGTTGAGCCTGCATGGATTTACACGTGTATGCTGCGTGTGTGGCAACGGCGTTTTTCATGTTGATCTCCACCATTGTGACGGAGATCCACGTTTCACATACACAGAATACACGCATACCGTACCCTTGCGCTCTGAGTAAAATGCTTACTGACCATGATATGCAGAATTTAATAAGCTTCGTTTTGATTGGTTATTTATTAGCATTGATGAAACTATACCCCCGTACCTTCGACCATACAAATTTCTCCTTTCATGAACCTTTCTGACGGGATCTGCTCGAATTGTCATGCCAAGTGTACAACGTATCGTAGGAGGTCCTGTTTTCAGGGCGTCCCTGAAATCGATGCAAATCTTTTACCTCTCTGCGCGCGATGTAAACAGTCCCTAGATACAATTTTTGTGGTTTGACTTGCCAAGCAAAGAGTCTCCTCTCCTTTGACCAAAACTTAGAATTATGTGAGGCTCCACTGGCAAGTTGCACTTGTATTGCACAAATTTGTGGTATTTTAGGCGTTTCTACAAGGTACAAAAATATGTCATACTGTCGGGGCCATAAAAAAAAATTTGCCCGCCGAAAAAGTTTCATCCAACAATTTTTCAATTCACAATTCACGATGTTAAAATTACGTGACTTAAAATTCTGCTGAGCATTCTGGGGAAAAAAATACAGAGGCTTAAAGAAGTCATGTGCCTTATATCATTTTCTAACAGTCTGGAGAATTTTTTTTAAACCCTCATATCATTTATTATTAATAACATTAAAATTTAAACATTGGCTTGGTGATTCAAATATCACTGTTTATTGATATGCTTTATTATAAATGTTAAGAAACATAAAAAGATTCAAAACTTTTTTAAAAATCAGATTTGAAAGCCAAGACTTATTGACACTTTTTTTTTTTATTTTTTTTTTTTAGTTTTTGCAAATTACCAGCGTAATTTTTAAAATTAAATAAAAAATATTTTGAATAAAATGAAGACAACTGCTGCCTATAGAGTCATACACAACGTCTCACAGAACACTTGAAGTCACTGCAGATGTTTCTTCTGGTATGGCTTCACCAGGACACCATACTTTCTTGTTTGCCTCGAAAACAGGTAAAACTCAAAACACGGGGACGCTATTGACGTCATCGAAGATCGGTGCGTGGTGTGAAAGTTTCAATTTCTATCAAGTTTTAATATATTTTTAAATACTTCTTATAAACAAAGGAAGGTAATTAGGGCATCAGTTGATATATGGCATCATTATTTTTTTTTCAATTCAAAGAAAAAGGCATAGTACATCGAAAACCGGACACGGGAGGACATGTACATGGTGTGTGTGTAGGCCAGGCCTGGCCTACGTGGTGTGTGTGTGTACTGTGTGTGATGGTACTAAGTCAGCACGCGCGCGCGTGCTGTTGCCCTTCTCTGATTGGACGACCTCGCTAAATGATATAATGCGACTATCACAGTAAAAACTGTTTGTAATGGAAATATGCATAATTTGCATATTCAAAATGGCCGCCATTTTAACAAGTTTTTCATTGATTTGGTCATAACCCTTGTTTTAGATAACATATTCCAAAATTGAAATAGCTAAAATGCACATTTCAGGATAGGTAGTAAATCTATGGTTCAAAAGATTCTGAAAGTCTTTGATAAACTTGTTGTTTTTTTTGCATAAATAAAACGGCCGCCATTTTGTATTTGACATTTTTGAATACTATTGATTTTAGTAATTTCTCGAAGGACATCCTTCCTGAAGGTTCGCAAATCGGTATTTTATAAAAATTGTCAATCTCTGTAAATTATGAATAAGTTATTTCCTTACCTGAATTAAATGTCAACTTATGAGTCAGCCTCATCTTCAGAAGCATCTAAATCTAGGTCTGGTGGCGGTGAGTTGGCACAACTAGAACCACGGCATTCAGTGCAGGCAATTGAACAAGGCAGGCCATACTTTCGGCATGTGCATTTTCTGTTCATACATTCTTTCGTACACCTACACCTGATGACCTCAAGTAGTGCTGATGGTGCCGGTGGTTGGTCTGTCTGCTTGGGTAAATATTTGCCATCTACGACCTGCCAACCCCAATCTTCTGGAGATATATTGGTATTTGCCAACCCCTTCCACTCTAATATTTGATAATAAACACGAAGACTATGATACTTTGCTGCTGCTGAGGTTGGTGGCAAGGTGTGTGCTTCGACATGGGAAGTGCTCGTTGTTACCTTAAAACAAAACTTGTTGTATCTTAAAAGATCTAGACCCTCTGTTGGCTGACCATTGTAGAGACAAACCAGTGCAATCTCCCCAGCTTTGATTATGTCCTCTTCCAAAACTGATCCTGTTTGACCGACTACCTTAGCTTGCTCACAAAAGTCTGCATTCCCCATAATTTTCTTAAGTGCCAAACCTTTCCCAAGTCCAAATATACGTGATGTAGTGTCACAACCAAGAATGGCATGTATGAAGAGAATGTTATCACACACGGTACTTCCCAAAGTGACCTTCAACAGTTTGATGTTCCAACTTCTACTCTTCTTTGAATTTGTCTTTGGCTCTGGTGCAAAGTAAATGTTGTTTGCATTCAGTTCAGCATGGAAGATAAGGAGGACGAGGAGGTCAGTGTCATCTCCAACTAGAACAGTACCTATTGATCTTGCAGACTCCACTGCCTTACTGACAATCAGGACATCTGCATCATGTCTTGCATGAACTGTGACACATCCAGCCATTTGCAGTTTGTCACCGAGGAGGTGGATAAAACGTTGTTTGTTGACGTTGTTTGCAAGGAATTCCTCTTTCCTTGATTTGATAACCATGTCACCAGCAAAGTTTACCGTCAGGCCTGAGCAAGTTCCTGTTCTTCTAAGATGTGTGGAGTCCTTCGTAGTAGGACCATCATGATATCCGTCAAAAACTATGGTTGGCTTTCCATATCTTTGAGTAACATAATCAATATAAAGCTTGCATACGTTGTTGTAAGTAGTTGCTCGAGGCCATGGAAGACGATGCAGAAGTGCCCCACCGTCCAAAACATAGTGCACTTGGCCCATGGGCTCTGACTCTTCATGCTTAAACACCTTCCATATGGCATCAGCAAGGGCTGGTTTGTTGGCTTGGAGGGGAAGGCAAGATGACTCAAACATTGCAGATGGATAACTGCACAACTCATAGCTAAAGAGAGACGGTAGATCATCGATGCGTTCCTTGCCTACAGCCACTAGTCTCTGAAAAAGTAGTTGTGGGTCAACCTGTACAGACTCATTTTTTATTTTTATGGAGGATCTTGAGCCAAGTGTCACAGCTTGGTCTGCTTTTTTAAATGTGTAGTCCTCAACGTTCTTTCCAGCCATGGAGTCTAAAATCTTTTGTCCTATGTCTCTGGATTGGTCTACATTAATTGTGCTCTCTGCTGTCATCCCATTTGCAATACTATGTAGATTTGATTCCGAGTTGAATGGGCTACGTTCTCTGATGTAGTGTAGCAACTGAAGTGTGTCTCTCACATCCCTAATCTGTCTAGCATATGTAATATCCTTGTGTTGGTCACTAGTCTCGTACTTGACACCTGTGAGGTCTTGCATTGCATCATTTACTAGTGCCCTTGATGACAAGGAGAGGAGCCACACATTACGCTGAGTTTCAGACATTCCAGTTCCCCTGGTTAGCCCGCCACTTGTCTTGATACTCCTCATTAGGACCTGCTCAATAATGAGATCTGTGGACAACCCTGCCCAGTAGCGATCGCTTCTCCTAACTACATGGTACCCTTCTTGGAACCTTCTGTAAACATCTGGGTGTGTATTTGGCAAATCATGCATCATTTGCAAATATATGTAGGCAGACTTGGCATATAGCGTGTGTCCAGAAGCAGCAAAGTATGGCAGCATATCATGGACAGCCTGCAGATGCAGTTCCCAGTTTCCAGTTCTCTCAGCTTTAAGAAACATGTGCAGAATATCTGTCATGTCCATGTACTGTAGCCAGAGACGTGCTGTACGTGTTGTCATGGCCTCTTTTGCTTCCTTCATCCGACTAAGAATCGTTTTGATGACATTAGATGAGCATACTTCATCTACTGATACAGTGTTAGACATCAAACTATCATAAAGGTCTTGAGCTTCTGCCAAATCTGTTGCTTGCCTCTTTTCTCTATCTTGTACTTCTGCTTCGCCACAGGTAGTATCAACTTCAAGAGACTGTTCCTCATCATTAGTTGGCAGAGGCACAGTGTACAAATCTGCCACCAGCATGGTATTGAGGGCAGCATCAACAAGGAGATGGCCACGCACAGCTCTTGATATTGCCTTTCCACTAAGCATGTGGCCAACCGAGTTGCTTGCATAAATCAATTCTAGAAGTTCCTGGAGCCCTGAGCCTCTCATCAAATGCCCAATACTCCCAAGGAAGCTCATTTCGGTGTGTAGTCCTCCAAGTCTCAGGACAATTTGCTTCATGTCACTGCCACTAAGCTGGTTTCGAATGATTGTAAGTGCCTTCCACCATAGTGGCTGGTCGAAAGTCAATATAGGAGTAACATTGTACTGTACAGCATGATTACAAACAAATCGCAGTGTTGAGAATACACAGGATGGGTCACTTGGATTCATGTCAATCATGGGAAGAAAAGATACCGAAGACTGTCCTGGAAATTCACCTTTATTGACCATCTGCATCATGCCAGACCATGAGGGCCTTGGGGAACGAAGTAGTAATGATGTCTTCCAAAGCACATCGAGGTTAAGTGTTGGGTCTTCTGTTCCCAAATTCACCATGGGTTGGTACATCAGCGATTGTGCTGTATGAGAGGCCTTGAAGTATTCAATGTTGATTCGCCCAACAGCAGCAATGTCTGCGGCAGTTACAGTAACTTTTGGTATGGGCTTAGAGGTCTTTGTACCTGGTGTATTCGTAGCTACTATACCCATTCAATGGAAGGTACCGAATCCATCAATTGTACAAACATTATGGTCAACATTGTCGGCAACATACTGAATGAACTGGTTCTGTATGTAACCAGGAATTTCTGTTCCCTGAGATACTGCCGCACTTCTTTCATACTTTTTCACTTCAGAATAGGAACAGGAGAAACCGAGAGAGTGCAAAGTGTCAACTAGGAACCGAGATGAAAAATGATGATGCATCAGTATTCCAAGACCAACTTGGAGAGGAGCAATGAGGACCCTTGGCCTTATTGCCTGCATGATGGCCTGCCCAATGGATGCCAGCTTGATGTCTACATTTTTGCCAGCAAACATACCCCTTAACAGCCTCTGAAGAGAATCAGGGATAAAATCAAGTGATGCAGCGGTAGAAGACATTTCTGCCGGACTTGGGTATACATCACCGTTGATATCCTGAAACTTGACATCACTCTGAATAAGTTTGGCAGCAGTCTCTATGATTCTCCTTTTCTCATTTTCCGGCGTCTCATTCTTTGGTTGCTTGTGGAATTCATACAGAATAGAACTGGCTGTGTTGCGAAATGTCACAACACCATGTTTTCCATTAATTTCGGTTACAATGATTCTCTCTCCAAAGTGTTCCAGTAATTTCTTTTTCATGTACACAGCACTATAAGCCTCATGCTCTGTATCTTTTAGATACCCTTGCATTATTGCTATTAGTTCACCTACTGTTGTTTGTTCATCATCATTTTCCTCTAGGAATTCTGCGACTTGTAAGAATGCTGTCATTCTCACCTCTTCTTTTGGTCTGCCTATTTTAATCTTTTTGGAGGTGCTTGCACCGTCTTCAGAATATGCCTGAGGTAGCTGTCTTTCAGTTCTGAAATTCACACTACACTGTTGATGATATACAGCATCAGCTGCATGAAGATCATTAACAATTGCAAGTCTACCAGATACAACCTGAGACCATGGATCATTTCTGTGTTTGCAAATTTGTGCGATTGAGTCCTGAAAGTCCGTCGATCTGACAGGGATAACATCAAACCCTTTCCGTTTTCCATCATACTTGGCAGGATGACCACAGAACATGCAGTGTTTACTAAAGTCAAAAGGTTCTTGGTGAGAACGAAGACTTTAGCACTTCTCAACACTAATAATCTGTGCAGCTTTCTCCTTTGCAATCCTTTTTGGATCACAGAAATCTCGACGACAATGCTGGTGAACACGTTGCCCAGGATGTGTCATTACATTGCTCTCTCGTTGTCTACTTGCACGATTAACTCCCTCGCTTCCCTTAGCTCGCAGCTCAACAGATGGCTTGCCATCATCAAATAATTCATTGCAGATACAGCAGTTCTCCATGGCTCAATAATGTATCCCTTATCAGTATTTATATTTAAGACGTGTTGCATACATGTATGATCAAACGCTTCAAGGTATTTTCATCAGCACTGTGCTTTTATTAACAATGTATTACATTATTGTAATACATATTGTATAACACATTGTATTACAATTTTGTATTACATTTTATCCCTGTACATACACACCTCTGCATAATAAGCCAACCACATGGAAATTGATCTTTAGCCATTTAAAGCACAAAAAATGTCACATGGTATGATATTTATGACTGAATCAACAACAAAATCGTTAAATTGGCGGCCATTTTGGATTTATGTAGATTAGGCATATTTCCACTAATTGGATTTTTGCGGATTTTTAGTATTTCATTCTGAGGACCTTAACAAAATGCACTGTGGTAAAATAAAAACTGTTGCAATTTGTTTGAGGTTTTCACAAAAAATGTTGTATTTTTCCTGGACTATGTCTCACAGACATGTCTGCTGCGCTGCACACTAAAGGGCACCAGACTTGAAATAATCTTCGCTCGGCCACACTGATCTCCCCCTTTGGGTGGGGTGCTGGGACCATGGAGGTAGCGAAGAAATAATCAAGCGCAATGGGGACATAATTCCCTAATTACATAATAATATAATTGGATTTAAGACAATGAAGTATCGAGAGACTCACCCTGTAGATTGACCTTGTGGTGCAATCTGATCCACCCTTTGAAGCTACTGGAACTGTCTGCATTAGATCATGGAGGAAGGAAAGATGTTCTTCCAAAAAACCTATTCTTTTTTCAAGCTTGGAAAGTAGTCTGGTGTCAGGTGTATAAAGGGCTCGATTTCACAAGGAAATAAGATTGATCTATAACTATCGTAATTGCTAAGCAAAGTGTGATGTCACAATTCAAATCACATTGGCAAAACTGACAACTCGTACCGCCTCACGGACACATATTCAAGTTCAGGACAATTCCAGTCCAGCGGACGGTGCGGGGAAGGGATAAATCGTGTTTCTTTGAAATCGAGCCCAGTGACTTTCGCACGGGGGGGGGGGGGTGTATGACAAAGGAACCTGCAGGAATATAAGAAAGAAGGGAGGGAATCCGAGTCTCGTTATTGACATAATTCCAATGATGTTCCATGTGTGCCAGCATTCCTTTTTCTTATTTTCTTATTTTCTTTTTTTGCGTCACAATGTTTTTCTTTCTAGCCTCAAATCTTTTTTTGCGTCCCATACTTTTCATGGCGTCGCATTTTTTTGGCGAAGCATTTTTACCCGACATTCTGAGCCGCTCCAAACTCACTATAAATCTATTCAAGTTGCTACAATGGATGTAGTGAATAACAATTCTAAATCAGTTACAGAAATGCCATAACCAGTAACTATTGCTTTAGACCCTATACCAAAGGCCAGTTGGCAGGCTGTTTGTCATGCTGCAGTAAGTTAGCACTACCAATGACCAGTCACCTTATTGATAGTCAGCTGTCATCTGTTGTCAAACCAGCGGTTGATATACCCATAGAGAAAGGACCACATATACCTTTGTCCCGCTGCAGAGGTATTCGGGCTTCGTTGAATAAAATGAGATAGTATCATATCCAAACCAGCTTGGGTCATAGTCTCTTAACCGTCTTGAGACAATCGAAGGAACTATGTGAAAGCAGTAGCCGAGTTTATTTTAGAGTTACCACTTCCACTGTGCAGTGTAAAGTTTTGTCAAGGTCTTCGTCAACCAAGGGTGCGTGCTGAGCAGAGCTTCCTATTGGCTAAGAAGTGAGAAATCTTCATCTACCGATTCGAAGTGCGCTTAGAAGGTTTGGCAACAAACAAATTTCCCGCCTGAACTTCTATTGGTTGATCAACGGCTGTTAATGGTGAACATCGGTCAGCATATTGTTAACTGTCTATTTGTTAATGAGCGAGTGCAGACCCATGAGTGCAGACCCCTATTAATGCAGACCCATGCAGATTATAGTATTCACACAAATTTCCTTCAGTCAAAATAGCTCTCTGGCCCTAGTTTAGCTCATTTTCATGCTTAGTGTGAATCAATCAGTCTGAAGATGCACACTTGTCTTTGACAATGAATGTTTGTTTAAGCGAGAAATGATCCGAAGATGGATCAATTTAACCGATATTGATGTTTCTCTTGAGCATACTGATCGGGCATGCTGATGTGCCTTGACATGCCATTTTTGCCTCCACCTCCTTGTAATACATTGCGTGTAGGTTTCTGTAATCTGTGAAAGTACGAAAGCCTGTTAGTGCAATCGCTATACAAGAGCAGTTATTTTTTTATTTTAAAGAGCATTTTCTTTTTTAGAGAGCATTTATTTGTTATTTTTGAGAGCAGAGGTCAGATAGTCAATTTCCAGTGAGCCCCAAGGCGATCCTTGCCCGGTTGCGTATTTTTTAATTTACACCGCAGCGAGGGGTTTGTACTGTAACACTGTCAATTCCGTCTTGAGATAGGAGACTACATGTAACCCTAAACCCTAACCCTGACCCTTACCCTTAACCCTAAACCATAAATGTTTGTAGTCTCATCTCAAGACAGGAATTCGCAGTATTACAGTACAAAACCCCTCGCTGCGGTGTAACAAAAAAATATGCTGCCCGGTTGTTGTTAGTGCTTGACACGCCCAGGCGTGTAGCTAGTTTTCTGGTGTGGGGGGAAAAGACAATTTTTGGTCCCCATTTTAAGGTTCAAAGTATTTAAGTTTAAATTACACTTGTGCTGATATGACCTAATTAGCATAAAGCCGTACTGTTGAAACATACGTTTTTTTCACTACCAGAAGGTTACGATGGTTTTGAAGCGGATACATGAACGAGACTCAGCCAAGCTGGAACTTTTTCGGCATCATCACACCTTCCACAATAATAAAATACTGAGAAGCAGATCACAACGTGGTATAAAAACAAGTAGGCCTATCCGGGTATAACTTTCGTTATAACAAGGTTGCTGGGACCGGCCAAATTACCTCTCTGTAACAGGAACGCTGTTATAAGAGGACAGCAAAATAAAGAATTACAAAGCAGAAATGAGACTCGGGACTTCAGAATGAACTCTTTATAACAATTTTTTGATAAGGTATTTTTGAAAATTTAGCAATAGGTCTCCCTATTATGTAAATATCTTTGTTCGGGGGAACAAAGATATTGACAAAGGGAGACCGCCAACATAGCTATATAGCTCAATTGCAAGAGGTTGTTGGTTCAAATCCCGCTCTAGTAAATTTGTCTTTGTTCAAACCCAAATTATTTTAAAAAATACATATCACAATGGAATTAAGGAAGGAATTTTATTATTTACAAGACATTCCTCATTAAAAAAAATGCCACATGGATTTACAGTTAAATATGCCTTCTTAGAACTGTAAAACATTTAAAAATAATGTTTTGTATTTGGAATGGACACTATACAAATTTAAAGATGGACAACAAATATGTAGAGCACAGAGGAAGACTCTTCTTATGTACAGCACAGAGGGTGTGCTGTACACAGGAAGAGTGTTCCTCTGCGCTGTACACAGAAAGAGAGTTCCTCTGTGCTGTACACAGAAAGAGAGTTCCTCTGTGCTGTACACAGGGAGAGAGATCCTCTGTGCTGTACATGGGAAGAGACTTCCTCTGTACTGTACATAATGTAGGAAGTCTCTTCCTCTGTGCTGTACACAGGAAGTTTCTTCCTTTGTGCTGTACACAGAAAGAGAGTTCCTCTGTGCTGTACTGCACTCTTCCTCTGTGCTGTACATAGGAAGCCTCTTCCTGTGTCCTGTATATATGAAGTTTCTTCCTCTGTGCTGTACATAGGAAGAGAGTTCCTCTGTGCTGTACACAGGAAGTTTCTTCCTTTGTGCTGTACACAGAAAGAGAGTTCCTCTGTGCTGTACTGCACTCTTCCTCTGTGCTGTACATATGAAGTCTCTTCCTGTGTCCTGTATATAGAAATTCTCTTCCTCTGTGCTGTACATAGGAAGTCTCTTCCTCTATGCTGTACATAGGAAGTCTCCCCTGTGTGCTGTACATAGGAAGTTTCTTCCTCTGTGCCGTACAAAGGAAGACTTTTCCTCTGTGCTGTAAATAGAAAGTCCCTTCCTCTGTGTTGTACATAGGAAGTATCTTCCTCTGTGCTGTACATAGGAAGTTTCTTCCTCTGTGTTGTACATAGGAATTCTCTTCCTCTGTGCTATACAAAGGAAGTTTCTTCTTCTGTGCTGTACATAGGAATTCTCTTCCTCTGTGCTGTTCATGTACATAGAAAGTTTCTTCTTCTGTGCTGTACAAAGGAATTCTCTTCCTCTGTGCTGTACATAGGAAGTTTATTCCTCTATGCTGTACATAAGCAGACTCTTCCTCTGTGCTGTACATAGGAAGTTTCTTCCTCTATGCTGTACATATGAAGACTCTTACTCTGTGGTCACTGTATGAAAGTGAAAGTCCTCCAGGGCTCGATTTTACAAAGAGTTAAGATTAATCTTGACTGCAAATCACTCTAAATTGCTAAGCAAAGTGTGATGTTGCAATACTTATCACTATGGCAATATTGACAACTCATTTTAAGATGAATCTTCGTGCTTTTTGAAATCGGCCCCAGTGCTGAAAATCAACCACTCAATATTTCTAGCTATTTCTTTCCCTTTAATAGAAAAACAAACTTTTACTTTTAAATCTCATATACAAAACGTAAAGTGCAAATTAACTCACAGAGGGTAATTCATACTAATTATCTACAAACTTATTTTGACTTTTCTAGAAAAAAAATCATTTCAAGTAAAATGAGCAGTTAATTTGTTCAATATACATATTTCCTATTTGAATAAGTAGAAAATATAGGATTGATTTCTACAAATTTAAAAAACTTACAAATGGTTTTTATAAACTTGATACCAATACCAATTGTCCTGAAAACCATTGATTATATTTCAAAACACTCATAGTCATGTTTCAATTTGCCATATTAAAATAAGTTCACATGAACAGTCATAAAATCCTGCAACAAAATTTAAATTATTATTTAGATTTTTTGGGGAAATATGACCACCTAAATTTCCAAGGTTTGTTTTATAGTGTGTTTATGGACAAAACTTTTCATGGATTGGAATGATTTGCTCAACCAAAAACCAAGAATGTATCAAACATTATGTGACATGTCCCTTGGTCCATGAACAAGGATTACACAAAGTACACATTTTTTGTTAAGAAGCAGGCACAAATCCTGGAATTTTACCAGGAAGGGGTAACAAAACAAAACAACAAATCTAATTCTAAAAACCTATTCTAAAAAAAAACCAGGTAAAAGATCAAATCACTCCTACTTTAAACCTTACTCTATTAACAAACAACAACATTGGGTTTGTTTTTTTTAGGATTCTAAAACACAAAGAATTTCAAAGAGGTATCCCGTGGATGTTTAAATCAATTATCTTGTAAACAATAGTTCAATGTACAGTAAGTACTGCATAATTCTGTATCTTTCCATCCCAATGTATGCCTCAATGAATACACTCAATGCAAGTGAAAGGCTTCCACTATTTCCATTTTACAATTTTTCAATGAAATTTCACTAGATTATACATGATCACAAGGAAATTATTGAGATGTCTTTTCTATTGTAACTTAATTGGCAGTGAATGTTGCAGTGCGCAGATAACCCCAAAAGTATTTCATGTAGAAATGCACATAAACAAAATGAGCTTGCAACAGTCTGGTTCCAGAGGCTAATTTTCTAGATGGTAAATGATGGTAAATGGTTGATCTGTACGCAGACCCAACCCATGCGGCCATTGCATTTCATGGTACAAAGAAAAGCAATCAATACTTTGAGTGCATTTAGATCATCAGTATCGAACAACTTAAACACAAAAAGGAAAGTAGTACTGAAATCAAGTGCAAGTACATTTTAGTCGAGTACGAGTGCAAGACTTCGAGAACAGGTAATTTGTGAGCCGAATATCAAATAGGGACTTCAAGTACAAGAATTTTGCTAGCCGAGTACGATTTTGAGTACGAGTATCTTAAAAATGGTACTTGAGTAGTTCTTAAGTGGTAGTACTCAAGTGCGAGTAAAGAGTATGAGTACTACAACACTGGAAAAGTGTAACAATCATCCTGCAGAGATTCAGAAGTGTGGCAGGGCCATGGCCATGCAATAAACGACCAAGCCGAAGGCAAGGTCCTTTGTCGCATGGCCACAACCCTGCAAGGTATTAAACAGCTGCTGAAGACAGAGTCACCATTCCCATACTGATAATTGAGTACCAGTGTGTATTTTATTACAAGTTACAAGCACCTGCATAAGTTTCAGTATGCGCCAACACGCATTTAATGGATATGATGGCGAGTATCGGACGCGCTTTAGCCAACCGGTCTTTAATTCCTACTATATCTTTATCTATGATTTAAGATTGGTGAAACACTACCACGTAATCATGTTCCAACCAATCTGATTGAATAAACACTCCAGGTATTTATGAATGGCTATTCATAAATACCCCAGACAGTTTCGCTATTCCTATTGGTGGAGAGCACGTCACGTGGGGGTGTTTAAACGGATGATAAAGCACGGCCAAGAGTGTTTATAACCGCCTGGGCTTCGCGTATTGGACACGCAAGCTCCACCAATTTACTTACGCGGAACGCAATACATGGCTATAGTTCCCGAGCGTAGCCTAATCTTTTTGTACACGCGCGTACACACAACCCAACGCCCACAAAACAGAATTTTACAAAAGTTTTTGAAAATGTACCAAATTCGATGTCAGAGATTGTCTTTTTACCACCGATTTTCCTTATTCTTTCACTTTTTAACAAAAAGGCATTTATGAATGGGAATAAATGAGTAGTGACTCGTTCTTAAACGTTCTTAAACGTGCTTTATTGCACGGCCACGACCCTGCCGGTTTTAAACGGCCGTTTAAGAACTCGTCCCACTCTTTTATTCCCTTATTTATAGACAGTAATTTTACCAATTTCAGGCATTGATGTGGAACACCTCCACAGAACTGTTTTCATTACAGGTTTTTCCTTTTAGAGTGACCTAGTGTTGCTCTCCATCTCGTTGGATAATTTGTTTGGAAAGTCGACGTACAACATCAAAACATTGACCACAGCCTTCAAGTTTGTTCAGAAAATCTGCAACGGTAATCTCAACCTCTTGTGTCTGGGAGATATGATTCAGTACATCCTCTGCATTTTCCATCAAACGGGTTTCCTCACTGGGTACTCCAAAAAGAAGGGCCATCTTGCCATAGTGAAACCTGTTGGATGTAGCTAAAAGCTGTGGTCTCTCATGCAGTAATTTATTGAGTGTAGCTCTTTCCTGCCGATGCATTTCTCCTATTGGTATATCTATACAAAAAGAGAGTATTTGAAGGAGCTGTGACATCAGGATCAAAGCAGGTATGTGGCTGTACATGGAATTTCTTGTTCTCTTTTGAAAATGTGGTTTATGTTCACAGTGAATCGGCCGAACCTTTGGCCGTAAGCCCATAATCGGCCACGGCATGCTGGAATCTTAGACTCACCTCCCATGCCGAATACAATAGTAACAATCATGGCATCTTATAAATCTCTTGTAAGGCTCACTCGTACAACAAAAGGACAAAGGTTTGGAATTGGGGATTACATAAATCCCAGGAAAAAGGGAAATTTTGAGCATGAATTCCAGTACCCTTTGTCCCTCTTTCTACTGAAGGAAAAGAAGAATAGCAGGTTGAGAGCTAGCCTGAACATCTGACGTCACACTTCGAGGCTCGTGAATAACGCCAGATACCAGCCTGACCGGATGTTGCCAGATGTACCTTTGACCTCGCATTACATGTACACATTTTATAGTGAATACAAAAAACACTACATCGATGTACACAACATTATGCACACGCTGCATGCAGACGATCAAAAGTGCAAGCTGACAAATTACATCACCTCGGACCAATCGTAACTCAGGTATGGAAAGCTTATGTCACAGCACGTTTATCCAATGAATTCATTGGGCATGTAAGACCAGTGCCTGTCTTTATCCTTGCAGATAAAGACAGAGGACCAGTCTAGTTGAGAGCACACTTAGTTAGCTCCTCATGCAAAAAATATATAGCTCTGGGGTGTAAACATGTCTGCCAAAGACATCCCTTGATATTTTAAAAATGGTTTTATCTGGCCTTTGTTTGCTTGTTTGTGACAGTTGTGCATGGTGTACATGTCTTCCAGCATTAACCAAATAGGTCTCACTGGTTTAAGTCAAGACTTCAGATACAAAATTGTGCAATTACCTCTGGTTAAATCCATTGCCTGCTGAAGTGGTTGATTTTCCCGCAGGCGTAGATTGTGCTGATGGTGCTACAATAACAACAACAGGAAATACAAGCAGTTATTTGACTCTGTAATAATAATTACAATTATTATAACTAATAAATTAATTCCTTCTATTTTACTAATACGGGGGATTCACAGAACAGTGCGCCCTAACAATTTACCCATTCAGGAGGGCCCTTTTTCGCAGTGTGCCATAGGAAAAAAGTCAGCGCGCTTCGCCCGCCTTGCAACAACCTAGTTGTTTATGTTTATTCGTGGTATTGTATACAGATAAAGTAGAAAGTCATGTCTCTGCTGTTTACGGCAAGAGTAGGTACTTTTTTGTTAGGTCGTTGTGTATGTTTTTCAATTTCATTTTCATGTCAGCCGTTTCAAGTTTGCCCCAAACAAGGCTGTAAAAGCTACTTGGTAAGGGGTAAGGGGTTATGTTGCTATGTCACATGTTTTGGGAAATGCTGTTTCATACTGAAGTTTTACAAGGGAAGTTACTCAAAGCAAGGACACAATTTACAATAAATGCGCCAAATTGATTTGTCAGAAACATTGGTTAACAAAGTGCGAGGGTGTACTAATACAAGAAGCATTTAAACATATAAAAATCATTTTTAAAAAGTTTTCAAGAAATGGAAATCAATTTGTCTTCTTAGCCCTACATCCCACTTACTTTTAAAAGCACTTCCTCATTCTACGGGTAGACAACCCCATACACGCACTGATCGCCATCAATATTAATGGTTATCGATACATAAAATACACTGCATGCAGCAACTTGAGGTCCATAATAACTACAATGGCTCTTGTTTACACAGCATGCAGATAGTGCGCAGCCCATAAATCAAAGTGAAAAATTCCAACAAAATCCATGGATTTTCAGGCTTTTGGCTCATAGCTTGGTAATTTTTGAACGGTTTTACTCATTGCTTGGGAAGGTTGAAGATGAAATCAAAATGCTTTTCCTGTGTAAAGCTTGGGGGGTTAAATGCAGAATTCAGAGAGGATTTCCAATAACATACAGAATTACAGATACATCCACACACAGACACCCATCAGCAAATTATAAAGAGATTTCTGCACTGGGTGTTTAAAAAAAAAAAGGCTCAGAACATGAGGTATGCAAGCAGACAAATCTAAAATTCCTTGTACATTGTGAAATACTCACGTATTGCATTAAGCAAGGATTTTTCTGCTACAAGATTAAGCATTGATTTCCCGCTTACAATAAGCATAACCCGACAATTGGACCCAGATGTGTATCATTAATTGTTCATTAAAAATAAATTGTTTACCTGTAGCGGTCGAGCTTCACGTAGTGACACTGCAACATTTTTTGCCTCTGCCATGTTATTTTAGCAAGAGAAACTTGTATCTGTTATTTAAAAAAAATGATAATATATCATGCAGAAACAACTATTTGGCCAAACATGCTCAATAAAATTGAAAGTCATTTAACTAGACCATCTGAACTGTTAATTGAATGTAATAATTTAAACATATTGAGACAGTGAAAAAATGTTTGAAATTTGTTTTCATACAATGACTTCACTTTGAAAGGAGATAACAGATTTGATTGTGTCATTCTCTGCCAACAAACATGTACATGTACATATAATATGTAATGTCATGAGTAAATGTCAATTTAAGCTTTAATGTGGCCTTTACTTATCCTGTTCATGAGAAAAACATACAATTGTAATTCCACTGTAAGCCATGCCCTCTTCACACAAACTGGCTCCACCAATAGCAAAAGCCCATAGGAGTTGCATTAAACTAGGTTTTGTTTAATGCTTTATGCCAGAAAAATTTACTAATTGCTAATTGAACTTGGCTTTTTACAAAAGTTCTTCAAAGACTCAAAGCTCTTCTCAGAAATATAAGTTTCTGTCATAAAAAATGTTTTTGAACAATGAAATGGATGATTTTTGGTAAAATTGCTCACAAAAGTATGCCAGCTTTGGAGCCGGAAGTAGCCGCAGAATCCAAACTTGCTTGACTAATGAAGAAATTTCAACTCCAGGGTCTGACTTTTCCTTCAAATAAAAACTGCTGCTCGTGATGATCTGGATGTCAAAGGTAACAGGAGAGATTAGAAGGTCTAAAAATAAGTAATTTCACTAATCATTACACCAAAAGGATGCTTAGAAAACACTGAAAAAGTAAAAAAATACCAGTCATGTGCCCATTTAGAGCCTTTACTACCTCTTGTACCCATCTCCAAACCCCCCCCCCCAGAAAAATCCTTGTACATGGCAGTGTTGTAGGTCTCAAGACCTGGTCTCGGTCTCCCCCTCGGGAGGGCTGGTCTTGGTCTTGGTCTCAGTCTCGGATGTCAAGTTCTTGGTCTTGGTCTCGGACTTCCAGGTCTTGACTACAACACTGGTAAATCCTTCTAACTAGTCGAAAAATCTTCTCAAATTGAATAGAAATGTGGTTTTATATAGACACAGAAACTGGGGCTGTACTCCTTTTTTCGAAATTTTGACATCTTCAGTATGGCGATTAGCTATGATTAAACACCAAACCACAAAAATTAAAAATAGAGCCAACGAAATAGCTGGAAAATTGCCTACTGCAGTACTGGCTTCTCGATATGTCAAAAAATGCAACATCAGGCATTTAATTGTACTTGTTCCGCCCCAACTTGACATTCGCACCAACTATAGTTGGGACTGGTCCCAACTTGAGTGTTCAAGTTGGGGCGTCCCAGCTGTAGTTGGGACAGTAGTAATTGTACAGGGTACCTAGGACCTTTCTCTATGCTAGGACTAAAGAGCAAGCAGGGGAGAAATCTCATCTGCATTGCAGGTTGGTTGTTTGTGATATCAGAATCACAGAAAAAACAAATTAAGGTCGATCAAAACAGTAGACTTTTTCAGGGTAAATAAGGTGAAGTATTATTCCCACACCTCCTTTTGGTTTTGTTTTTTTGAAAAGGTTGGCACCAAAACCACAGGCACATAATGATTAGGCCTATAATGACAAATTTCACACAGAGCCAAAACTCAGTCCCCACAATAGATCACGGTTCCTTTCGTGGATGATATCTGTACAGCCTGGATCGCCCTTCCTAGCCCATAGAACTCTACAGTCTGTAGAGTTCTATGGGCAATCCCAACTACAGTTGGGACGCCCCAACTTGAACATTCAAGTTGGGACCAGTCCCAACTATAGTTGGGACGATTGTCAAGTTGGGACAGAACATACTCACGATAATTTGCTCCAGATTAATGATTTTTTAGTCCACAATCGGAGAAACCATCCACCACGACCGACTTCTTTGGAGGCATTTTTTGTGGCTGGGTGTTCGGAAAATCATAGCAAATCGCAATATTCACGGTCAAGAGATAGAGTTTGCCTGACTGGGGCGCTAGTAAGACCGAGGATGTCAAAATTTCAAAAAAAGGAGTAATCCCCAGTTTATGGGTCTAGGTTTTTGTTTGATTTCCGCAAACAAAACATTTTTCAAAAGGCCCCCCCCCAATGAAAATGTCACATTTTTGGGCTTTTATTCCAATAGTCATGATATAGTTTGAGACTTTACAATGTATTTATGTGTCATGAAAACCAGAGGCTTGTTGAATACACTCGATACACCATGGAGGTAGCCTCCATGGATATGCAGTCATAATGAAAATGCACACGTTTTAACATGGTTTATGGTTTTACACAATGAATTAAGAGTGGCCATGGCGGCAATTTGTGCACTTGGATTTGGCAGTTATCATCGCGGATCCGACCATGGAGGACTCATGATCCGACAAGACAATAACTAATTTCAAGAAGACAAGACGCTGTACAGAGAAAAACATCAATAACTTACGGTTCAAGTCATTAACCAATATTGTTAACGAAACATCAAAGACATAAATTTGTTTCCCTTGCTCTATGACCGGAGTCTATGAGTATGAATATGATGCAAAAATCATGCAAACTACAGTCGTTAGTGCACCTAGCTAGTGTAGCGTAGCACAGCACTCAGCAGTGTCTAGTGACTACATTCATATCATGAAATTTGCAATACGGCGCGCTGCCCATGGTAGCGAGGCTGCGCTATACTTCCTTGCTCTATGGCTACTTCGAACTTAACATTTACCTCTCTACAGCTGGACATAAATTCTCTTCACAGTACACAGCATTATGATTTCACAACTCTACAGTTAGTAGTGAGAATTATGGTTGAACGACAAAGATCCCGCGGTGTTCAAAGTTTGCGCCCGAGTTATCCTGCGCAATCAAAGTATGCGCCTTACTAAATATGGCACACCGCGCGAATTTGAAAAAAGGCCATTTTCAGAGATTGCGCCCAACAGACGTTTCGAAATGTAAGGGGAAAGTCCCTGACGTAACTGCCATTACAAACCCTAATAATTATGGCCGGCCGCGCGATCGAGCGAGCTGGCCGGTGTCGCATGCAATTATGTCCTCTATGCAATACTATCCGGCGGACATTATTGCATGTGCAATAATGTCCGCCGGACGGTTTTTCATATGCAATCGTGTCCGCCCGGACGCTGCTGCATAATGCAATTGGAGTTCATGCAATTGTGTCCGCCCGGACACATTTGCATATGCAATCGTGTCCGCACCCCGTGCAAAACCGTCCTTGCAGTACCCTGATAATTGTCAACCTCGGGCCCCTGATGGACAATGTACAATAATAATATCTCTCATGATAGCGCGGGGTCGACTCAATTATTGAGTCTTGGATACAAGGATCCGTTCATCTACTAAAAATGTAGTCAGGATGCCCTGCGACACAGAGAAAAATGCGAAGAGTTACATTGAGGGGCTATTTGTGAGTAGGATCTGTACTTGTGGGCTTTCCTTACATTGTGGGGTGATGCCCACAATGTTTAAAACAGCCAACCTGCTGTGTCCGGGCGCAAATGCCCTTCCGTCAGCCCCACGCTCGCTCACGCACCGTACATATGACGGTCCGCCGGACGGTTTTGCATAGCCCCGGACACGATTGCATATGCAAAAGTGTCAGGGCGGACACAATTGCATCTGACACCGGCCATCCATCCATCCATGCGGAGGAAGCGATATGTTCAAAGTTCTGACATAAATAAAATGCTCAAATGCAAATTGTAACGTCGTTTATATTGAATTTCTATGATATGTACTTCGTAGACTATTTCTAAATATTAGTATTTCACTCCATAGTTTGCCTCTCATATAGTCTCATCATCATCGAATATTTACTCGTGGTGATTGCGTGTGGTGTTTGCGCACACTCTGCAGTTGCTTTGTACTATACCGAGTAACGCTGCCATAAGTAACTTTTCTCTCTATGCATGATGGTAGACATCGTAAACATCGGTGAAAATTTCCTGTAGTCTGATGGTTAACAACCACTTTTCATTCAGCTGGGTCTAGAACCTGCCATGCCCTTCCCTTGCAAACATAAAATATTACCCAAGGTTGGTTCACCCACAACAGAGCACTCTGTGCCCTTCCTTGCTCTGTTCTTTAGGGCACCTCATTATACTGGAAAGTAACCACCAAGTGTGCGTATTGGTTGCATATTTATATGACAGCCTCATTTTCAAATCACTGCAAATTGTAATGTGAACACTTCGTATGCAGCAACTAAAGTCTATCCCACTAATAAACTGCTCACAAAAAGTTTGGAAACTTTTTTTAATCATGTATATTTTTATTATTTACTACCCTCTTGTATTATGTTGCATGTCAATAGAAAGCTGAAGTGTTCTTCTTTAAAATGATACCAAATGTGCAATGATGACATGAGCAGTTAAGTTTGATAGCAAGATCTACCTCCCCGACAAGACACAATGAGCAATTACTGTCACCTTCACAATGACCTTATAACATTTTGAACTTTTAGCTCAGTCAGCTCACAACTTTTTTCTAAACGATATTTTTGTGGATTAGGGCTTCAATTTAAATTTTGAGTGCCATTTTTGTTGAATGTCCCAGGTCTTTTGTAGACCATTTTATGATACAAGTAGGATGCACTTCATTAACAAAGTTTTGAAATTGTGGATGTACTACTCACAATTTTAATACTGCTGTATGAGGCAAAGTTTAGAGTAATTAAAACATCTATTTAAAACTGTCAAAATTTATTTATTATAATATTCTCCATAAAATCAATTGATATGAAACAAAAATTGCGCAACAGACAAACAATTCTCAGAATTTCTGGTCACAGCTTTAAGCTGGGTTTATTAGCAAGCACAACATTTCCATGCACTTGGCAAGGAGCCAGTTGCTCAGACACAGGGCAAACCCACCAAACAGACACAACCATTTAAACATGGACAAAACAAAATTAACAAGCAGACAAATATTTAACAAAATGGATGACCCCATTTATACATTCTAACACAAATTGTGGCCACCATGAAGGACACCATTGTCCTTCCAACAGTGAAATTACATGTACATTTCCTTGCCGGTCTTGGTATCCCCCTATTAACAAAAACCATCATTTTTCTACTCATAATTCGAAAAGATAAAATGTTGGAAATGAGGGGGAGGTGGTGGGCACTAACCCACACTCCTTCAAAGGATATCCCCAATGAAGCTCATTCCCCCAAGTTAAAACCAAACCTAGAATGGTCAACCCATTTAACCAATCAAAACCCAACTCTAACATAAGTCTCACACTGATTGGTTGTCAACACAACTGGTGGATCTGCCAGATCCATATAAATAGCTTCACGGCGAATGATACCGCTCACAACAACAACCAATGTCCACCCCGCTTACACCATTGACAGCTATTTTAGCTATCCATGAACTAAACTGGACTAGCCACCAGTCCCCCAACTAAACTAGACTAAATAAGATTTGAGGCATTGCATGGTGAGGTATCAATATATTTGGTTTGCGGTAACACCACGTGTGTATCTACTTGCCAGGTAGAGTTTGTTCTTAATTCTACTACCGCGGAGTAGATTGTTCGGGTGTTCGGGAGACTTCTCAGTTCTGAAAAGAACTGTCCTGTTTATTAACTATTACCTGGGCGGAAGGTATAGAAATAGGCTGGGACTACTACTTTAGCTTATAGGATCGTAATTAACTGTACTACCGCGGAGTCAGTTCTTGGATTGGTCTCAACGTTTCGACTAGCTTGCTCTAGTCATCGTCAGGAGACTGACTAGACTAGCCACCAATTCCCCAACAATTCGTGCATGCGATTGTGCACCGGATCAATCACATGTGCTGGGTATAAAGCATTTGATCATTTAGCTTATAAAATAAAATATTATTTCCCATGTTATAAATATGTATATACATGTAATACAAAATGCCCATGAAAATATTGCATTGGTTTAAACATCTGGAAAAAGAAGAAGGGTTCTTGTAAATTTACAAAGATTTGCATGAGCCAAATGCCTGGAAACAAATCAACAATATGGTGATATCTCCCACAAAATAAAAATCCAGAAGGCCAGGGGGAAGTCTATGTATTACAGAGTTGCATCTGCTAACAACACTGCATATTTTTATAATCCCCAATGAAAAATGTAAAAGATGAAAAACAAATTAAAAACATAATAATCTTGCTACAGAAAAGTTGTCTGCATAAAAACTGTTCTAAAGGTTCTAAGAGCTGACAGTTTCAACAAGTATGGATGACATCATTTTAAAAAGTACATTTCTAATTTCTTAACTAATAGGAATTGAACAGATTTGAATCCAGTGTTTTATTAAAATGAAAAAGGTTGTTGTACATTCTTTATGTAAAACTTTATCATTGCTAAAAGTGACAGTACTACACAGCTCAAGCGATGGACTTTATTGATAACTTTTTCCAAGTAATAGCAGGAGTTGTTTGCAAAAACTATGGAGTGGAAAACCTACAACGTTAAAGTAGTCTCCAGAGATGCTTTGAACAAATGTACCTCCAATCTCCTGAATACCATAACCACCAGCCTTGTCTCTGAAACAAAACAAAAAAACATGACATCATTATTCAAAAACAATACTTCCCTTGCAGATATTTTAACCAGTGGACCAATGACCATTCTATTTGGGTAGGGCCTGGGCCAAATAAGCCATTTGTGAGTTGGATTTAAATAATGTCTGGTACAATGACTTGCTTATTAGTCACAACTTACTGCTTAAATTGGACTTCCTCAGACTATAGAGACAGTTGCTTTGTCACATGATATGGGGGAAGCTTTTGCGTAGTTATGTTAGAGACCGTTCGTAAACACCCAAACACAATTTTGAATGAATGTTTGCACATCTGGAGGTTGCTATACAAAAGCTTGACCCAAACCATTGACATAGCAACTGTCTCTATAGTCTGAGGAATTCAAAATTAAGTGGTACCTTGTTACTCAGCAAGTCATTGTACCAGACATTATTCAAATCTAACTCGCAAATGGCTCATTTCATACAGCTGCTTAAGCAGCAATTACTGCTTAGCAATTTTCTGCTAAGCAAAAATGAGCAGGATACCAGTCACAGATGAAACACGTGGAATGATATTTTGGCTGGTAACCTTATTCTGGTAAGCAGTTCTTTGAAATTAGACCCTGGTTACAATGCTCTCAGAATGTGAACACACGCAATAAAACAACATGGAAGTAAAAACGAAAGAAATTAGGAACTATGAAAAAAAAGGGGGTCTGCCAAATAATGTAATTCAATACGTCATCAGATACTCTGAAAGTAGAGTGTAAAATGATGAAATATTTGTTGTAACACTTACAGTGGTTCTCCTGTAGCGATATATGCTCGAATAATTTCAGGTGAAAGGTCAGCTAACTTTACCTCTGTTGTCTCATGAAACTGCACTTTATCAAAAGTTTTGTTTCCTCCTTCTGCAGTAAGAATAGTTTTTTAAAAACACACCACATGAATAGGAACTATGAATCTCACAATCGCACCTCCACCTGACCCAATTCAACTGACGTCATCATCACAATCATCTTGTTGCGCCATTTTGGGAGTCAATGTCCCTGTGTGGAAACAATTGGTGTAGTGCACATTTAAGGTGACAAAGTGTTTACCTTGTATGTGCAATTCAACTTCCAGAATGGCGAGCACAGCACAGAGTAGCTGCAATTGACAGACCCCTTTGCACTGACTAATGCAGCCATTGTCTGCCATGTTTGGAGTCAATTGTATTTAATGATATGGTGAGAGTGTCATCCTGTTGCCTAAAATTGTCATTATAAATAACAGCGACACACTGGTAAACTCACTACCAAAATGGCATAACCAAGATTTATTGTGGTGATAACGTCAGTTGAATTGGGTCGAGAAAGCAAAGCAACTATCAGTTAATTCAAACGGCACGTACACCAGTTTAAAAAAGAGGTGTTTGCAAAGATGTGGGCTTTCAGATTTGAAGGGAAAAGTACTAATGATGAAAATAGAGTATGAAAGTACAAAGTTGTCAATGACCTTGGCATAATTGACAAAACAAGAGTTAACATCAAAAGTAAACTTAAAGGAACGAGACTCCAAGAACATGCTACAACCAATTGATCAATATCTGTGGGTGAAAAAACACTCACTTTTAGGGGTGAGAAGAACAACACCAGTGTGTACGTAGTGGGTGCTCCCATTCAGCTGACTAAGCATCTCAAAGGCATGTTGATCATCTCTAGGCTTCTCAAGGATTGTTTCTCCTAACACCTGTGTAATAGGAATGAGCATAACAGATAACTACACCTTCACATCTTTAAATTTAAACTGAGGTTTCATTAGTACAACATTATTGTAAAAGGTTGAAGATATTGTTGTATTGGGCTGGCTCTGTGAGAATGATAAAGCCACAAACCTCCATGGCACTTTAAGGGAAAGAACACCATAGTTTTTTGTAATGTGAATTCAATCTTATCCTCAAGTTTTCCATTAAAACACCATGGTTACACTAAATTAATCTTCTTGACATTAATAAACAAGATTTTGAACATTGTGTTACCATGCCTCACTTCATACTTACAACAACAGTATCTGCACCAATGATGAGGTCTGGTTGATTTGCCTGAAACAGGAAAAACAAACCAAACTAAACTTTATTGAGAAAGGGAGGAAATGCCATAGATAGTTTTCATGGTGGACTATATTGTTTTTCCTTCCGGTGAGACTAAAGGTAAAACAAAAATCAAGGGAGGAAGGGAAATTCAGTTCATTCCCTTTTTCAAAGCTTTAGTTAGGCCTACATTTATAATTTATGTTATTTCACAAAGAACATAACATCTACATTAGTTTAGCAGAAACATTTCATGAATTGATGTTCCAATCCCCAGTGGTGACAGGAATTTGTAAGTCTTTCAAAAGACATTTTATTTGCTTTAAAAAAAAATTGAAAAAATAAAAAAATGTGAGAAACATTTGCATAGAAAATGAGTGAGATATTCAGTTTCCCAAACCTTGCACATTTCACAGATTATCTTGTACACAAGAGCACTGGCAATTCTTTTCTTGAAATACAACCAATCATGACCCAAACCACATCAAACCCATTAAAAAATGATACAGCTAGCTTGGTTTACAGCTGGCTTGGTTTACAGCTAGCTTAGTTTACAGCTAGCTTGGTTTAGAGCTGGTTTGGTTTAGTTAGCTTGGTTTACAGCTAGCTTGGTTTACATCTAATTTGGTTTAGAGCTGGCTTGGTTTACAGCTGGCTTGGTTTACAGATAGCTTGGTTTACAGATATATTGGCTTACAGCTAGCTTGGTTTACAGCTACCTTGGTTTACAGCTATCTTGTTCTGCATCTGAATTAATCTGCTTAGCTAATCATAGTGTTAGCAAAAGAGGTATTTGTGCCTTATTTTAGGCATTTTTAACTTAGACTCCCGTTTTAATCTTGTCATTTGCATGTGTAGGCATTGGAAAAAACTAATTAAGACACCCTATTTTTTCAAATTGTCCCATATTTTGACAACACCTTTTTCAGGATTCTGGTTAGAACCTTGCTTATCATGCCACACATGGGGCAAGCTGTTGTAATCAGAGTCTAATATATTTTGGGCTACTTGTCTCTGTTAAACCAAGGAAGGATACTAGATTACTGGTGGTAAGTACAAACAGTTACAAACAGTGGGGTTAAAACTGTTTTACATATTCATGCCCGAGTAGTTTGAAAAAAAAACAATTTTATCAATGCATCCATTTTTACCCCTTGTAATCGCTCTGCTACCTCCTCAGCTTTCTTCAAGGCAGTTTCTTTCGCATAATCATTTGCAGAGTTGAATGAAGACTTGTCAAGGTTTTCCTCAAACTTTGACGGCACTACTTCAAATTTCAGCCCCTATTTTAAGGGTTGTGACAAGGAAAAGGATCGATTAATCAAAAATAATGTAACTGTGACAATCTTACTCTATAGAGAGCAATTCAACAACAATTGACAAGTGGTAACCAAAGGAACACGGAATATGGTGAAAATACAGACCTGCCAACCTTGTAAAAAAAAATTGAGTACCAAATTAGCGCAGCGGCATTAAAACCAGAAACCTGTGCACGGCGACATAACCCAGAAGCCCAACTACATGTACATGTACTGTTGGCACTGTGTGTTCCAATTGCCTAGATGTCACTCAAGGGGCAAACAAATTGTTAGGGCGAAAAAAAAATCAAAAATTGGCCAGGGGTTCCCCTACGGGCGGTAAGCCCATTTTTACTGATTTCTGTTCCACTATCATGTATAAATCTCAATGACAAACATAATTCAATAATGTACAAAATGTACTTTTCACCAAAAATTGGCCAGGGGTTTCCCTACGGGCGGTGAGCCCATTTTGACTGATTTCTATTCCAATTACATATATTAATTTACATGAAAAGCAATGTTCAACAATGTTCCTAAATTATTAGTAACTTACTCGGCATGCAAATAACTTGACAATAATAATGAGAAAGGTTCCATCTTTGGTTGCCCAGTAAACGGACAAACGAAAGCCTATCGTAGAATTGTCCAGTTCCACTTCAATTCATCATTTGTTTCTCTTATACAAAGATCACAGGCCATGAAATTCCCACTATTCTCCCCTAATAAAAGTAAAACTAACAGAAATGATGTATTTCCTTCCTCCATGATTAATCTGACACTTCGATCGGCGTCCATGTTGTACACTCAAGTATAATCACACGGCGATGCCGAACACGTGCGTTGTGTGCACGTACATCCATGCATACGGCTAAACAATGTACTGTACCAGATTGACCGAAACTGGATTGCGCCATTCCCACCCCCTTGGTTTATCAGTATTCCAGCGGGAGTAAGAATTTAAAATATAATGTAGTTCTAAGCACAACCTCTTTTTTATCGAAGCACATAATGATCACTCAGTTGCAGGGTGTCTTTGTTCGGTTGTTTTTGCACTTGGGGTCGAACGAATGACAGTTGAAGAAATTGAGAACAAAATTGTCCGTTCGTGCTGCAGTTTAAAAACACAGCGATTTAGATTTTGCGTCTTTTGCGTATTTTCTGCATAAATCTCGTACCGCCGTACCCAGATGTGAAAATGCGTACATGATACGCAAAATGCGTACAGGTTGGCAGGTCTGCAAATAAAATATAATGATACAGATAAAAATTGAACAATGAACAAATGTTTGTAACAAACGTTTTCCTTGAATTGTCTGTTGATGCTCAATTGCTCATACCCTTTTTTAAATAAGATAGACCAATATCAGATCAGCCATCAACTCACGACCCATTTCAGCTGACGGCAGCTAGCTCACTTTCAGCAATTTATCCATTAACACCGTGTCTTCAGTCAGCACATAAATCTATCAAAATGTAGTTCAAAACCCTTGAGTGAGGGCTAGTAACACCTCTATGGCAACACTAAGTCATGGATGGCCATTTTCTCCGAAGTGCAATGGCCCAGGGGAGTTAAAGTCCTTGATATCATCATAGACTGGACCATTCCACATATATCTAAGAGGAGGGGGGGGGGTCAGGTCTCAGAGTCGTGTAGTTTGGGTTTTTTTGAGGGGCTTAAAAATATTTTCACTGAATATACTTCGTGCACAAAATTGTACAGACAAACAGACCTTCCCAGATCTAACCCTCTGATAAAGTGGAGTCGTCTGTTCTTTGTAGCAGGCTTCCTGATGTCCTGTTGACAGCCTGTGTTAGGTTCTGAGGTTTCCAACACCCCTCCTCCTATGGAGCAATAAACTAGTTTATTGCTCCATGCTCCTCCCTGCCGATTTTTTTAGACTTTTTGGCTTACTGGGGAGCCAGTAAATAGCGGAACCTTCCCACATTTTTGTAATTCCTGGGGTTACTCCCTCACTTAAAGGTTAACAAAAGTGGGTTTTTTTGACCATGCATGTATCTGTCTTTAACATAACCCTCCAAAAATCCTGCCAAAATTAAACAAAATAAAGATAGAAGTCTGATAAATAAAGAAGTCACTATGATCTGGACAATCCAGAACTCCTGAGGCACTCACAATTTTGGATAAGACATTCTTACGTCTTGGGGATCCACTTGCTAAGATAATCCTCATGGATGAAAGCTCAGAAATGATGGGTTGAAGCATGATTCTATCTTCATCAACTATCAAAGTAAAATTCAAGAAAACACAAAACTGATTGATTTCTTATCAATTTTGGATTGATTTATTATATTAGGCCAAGGAGTGTCAATTATTAATAATATACCAGACGTCCCTTTGAGTAACAAGTTTCTCTCCTGGAATGCTGAGGTTGTTATCTTAACTAGTTGTAGTGTACTGTAGTGGAGAAGATAGCGTAAAGAACCTTAAATATCACTTACTTGTTAAGTATAAAAACAAGTCTAGACCCAGAAAATGGGGAGCTGTACTCCTTTTTAAGAAATGTTGACATCTTCCGTCCTATTACTAATTAGCGCCCCGGATATCTTTTGTAGCTAACGTTAGATGTTTTAATTTGCTATGATTTTCCGAACGCCCAGCCACAACAAATGCCCCCAAATTACAAAAAGACCCGACAAAATAGCTTGAAAATCGCCTACTGGCTTCTTGATATGTCAAAGATGCAACATCAGGCATTTAATTGTACTAACTGATCATTTTTTGTGCTCCAAATTGATGATTTTTAAGTCCACAATCGATCCTAGAAATCATCCATCACGATCGACTTTTTAGTACACGCGGTTGCAGTGGTCGGACAAGTGGTCACCTGTCAGGGGTGCGTTTTGGCGGCTGCAACCAATAACTGTTTCGGTTGTTGGTCGTTGGTTCTGCTGTTCAGACTGAACGATAACCGAGTTGTGAGCTCGGTTACCGTTTTGGTTATGACGTCAGAAACAGTTATTGGTTACAGCCGCCAAAACCCACCCCAGGTTTGCCGCTGATGCATTATGGGTCGTGTACTAAGAAGTCAATCGTGATGGCTGGTTTCTCCGATCGATTGTGGACTTAAAAATCATCAATTTTGAGCACAAAGTATTATCGTGAGAAAATCATAGCAAGTTAAATATCGCATCGTTAACTACAAAAGATATATCTGGGGCGATAGTACGACCGAAAATGTCAAAATTTATAAAAAAGGAGTACAGCGCCCTTACTGGGTCTTATAGTAATACTGGGGTATACAGCTTACAAGTCTTACGTTGTTCATGGTTTTAGAAAATAATTAAGAGTACGAAATCAGATAGCCCCATTGATAATAATAGTGCCAATACTCTGGACTTGTGAGGAAGTCCAGAGTATTGGCACTATTAATGGGGCTAGAAACCAGACTGAATGACGAACTGTAGTAGTAGGGAGGCTGGCCATCTCGCCCCCCTAGCAAGCTCGCCCCCAACAAAGTCGCCCCTGCAAAGTCGCCCCCTAACCGGCTCGCCCCGGGTTGTTACAAAGTCGCCCCCTGACAATGTCGCCCCAGCCAATGTCGCCCCCTAGCTAAGTCGCCCCCTGACAATGTCGCCCCCTAGCAAAGTGGCCCCCAGATGTTAATTAGTTCGTTAGGGTTAGGGTTAGGGTTAGGCATGTTAGGGTTAGGGTTAGGCATGTTAGGGTTAGAAGAAGACTTCCATTTAGAAAAAGATCTGAAAGCTCATCTTTTCAATCAATCATTGTTATTACGAAATATTACATGAAATAAAAATTATCTAAAATTATCCAGCATAATTAGGAGCTTACAGCTGCAGGGAGCTGAGTGAAGATTTAAATGAGCATGTTCAAGTGTGGGTTTCCTGTCCTTTCAAAACCGTTACCAAGATTGCAAGAAGCCTTAATTATTTTCCGAACTAAATAACATCTGGTGGCGACTTTGCCAGGGGGCGACATTGGCTGGGGGCGACATTGTCAGGGGGCGACTTTGCTAGGGGGCGACATTGTTTGGGGGCGACATTGTCAGGGGTGACTTTGTAACAACCAGTGGCGAGCCAGTTAGGGGGCAACTTTGCAGGGTGTGACTTTGTTGGGGGCGAGCTTGTTAGGGGGCGAGATGACCAGCATTCAGTAGTAGTACCATATCCCTCCATCATATACTGCATCGAAAAAGAGAGTCAGAGGGGCCACTGGTGTTTTGGTAGGTGACTTTGTAGGGCGACTTTGAGTTTGAAGGGGGTGACTTTGTTCCGCCCCAACTTGACAATCGCACCAACTATAGTTGGGACTGGTCCCAACTTGAGTGTTCAAGTTGGGGCGTCCCAACTGTAGTTGGGACAGTAGTAATTGTACAGGTACTACCCTAGGACCTAGCCCAGGTTGGACTCCTCCGTTGCATACAACGCGACGGAGTCCAGGGTATAAAGGTCCTCAGGCATTGCAACAAAATTTATAACCATTTTTTATCATATTTTTACCTTTTTGAGGAAGCTGAAACGTGACTCACATGTTCCTTGTGTCCTAAACCTTACGCCTGCTCTATTCAGAATTGCCAATTTTATCCTTGGATGACATTATTGTGAAAATAAAATGGAAATTGACGCATTCGTTGTGACAACCTCAACTGACATGGAACCAAGTCCACAAAAGAGGGCGCTGTCTAACCCGTAACACCAGAGCTGTGTATTGAGAGAGTTGCGACAACTTGCGATTAGAAGCCATTTTGTCTCCAAAAAATGCATTGGCGAATACAGGGTGCCAGACTAGTCTGCCCATTGGGTTGTGCTGCATTTGGGAACAAAATGGCGTCCAGCAACCACGTGACCGGAGAAAGCTGGTCCCTCCATGTCGCAACTCTCTCAATATACGGCTCTGCGTAACACTGAACACTTTTTCTTCCGGGCGGCAACACGACGGAGTCACAGCGCCAGTGCACAACTTGGACTTATTTTCGGAAATAATGTCATTCATGGATGTATTTGATAGGTTTTGAACTCAGCAAAAGTGTAATTAAAGGCACCAATAATAAGTGAATCGAGTTTCAGCTTCTCAAAATAGGTAAAAATATTTTAAAATGTTACTCAAACTTTTGTTCGCATTGTAAAGGATCTTTATACCCAGGACGTCAGTGCAGTGGCACTGACTGACGTCCTACCAGGGCTACCTAGGACCATGACTTTGCAAGGGGCGACTTTAATTGTAGGGCGACTTTGTAGGGGTGACTTTGCCGGGGCGAGATGACTGAGGGAGTGATGAGTGACATCAATGATCAGTCCAAGCCAAGCACATACTAGAGAAAGTACATCCATTCAGCTTACCTCAGCTTACCTACCTTCATCTTCATCTTCATTGATTTAGTCAGCAAAATATCTTATCTTTCTAACTCACTCACCTTGTTGTGTTGATGCTGCGACCGTATACATCAGACAAACACTACCTTCGTTGTACAACACGTGCACGATCTTTCTGTGCGACAACATTGACAAACTCTGTCCCAGGGTTTCATTTATACATCTTGTTATTTGAACGCGAAGTGAAATCACGTGAGGTCGATCTCGAACTTTTACTGCATCATCAATTTTTTTTATGCACACACTTCCTGAAATACGATGAACATGTACAGTAGGCATGTATATGATGTGACGTGTAATTTTGTGTATCATTAGACTACACAATCGAGAGAGGAGGCTGGCAGCTCTGTCAGTTTTTCACAGAAAAGATATCAACAATAGTTTCGCAAAATAATTTCCCTTTGGTAAGTTCACATTTGGCTTCAGTGGTTTACTAATCTATCGACCAATATTGACCATTTCATGCTTGCATTCCGTACATCACTGACATAAGTCGCAAAACCGTTGTTTTTCTGTTAAACTCTGGAGCCATGGCAGGATCGAGTGGCTTAGCCAACATTATCAAGTAATAGTAGGCCTATACTAATATAAATGATGTAAAAAGAATGTTGTGCTCCTTTCAAGTTTCAGTTGTTTAACGTTTGATTGCAGCATAATCAGCAATGGTGATTTTCTTTTCTATTTTCTTGACTTTGACAGTATTCAGTTCAGACAGAAATAGTCTGGAGACTTGGTACAAACACTACATGAACTTTATAATCAGTGTGAGCTTTCAGATTGAATTAGTTTGAAGTTCCATCAAAACTTTTTCCATCTCGTCGGCCAGCCACATCTTTGAGAAAAGTGTCAAAACAGTTATTAACACCTCGTCTTCATCTTCAAAATATTAGTCCAGGATTCTTCTTCCGAGAAGTCCTCCAGCAAATTAGCCAACATTTTCAGATTTTTTTTCTGCTGTGATCGTTCACGCTGAACCGAAAATGGCCGTCAATAAATTGACATATTGTTTTTGTACTTTGGCAAAACTTTGAATAAAGTACTTGTTTTGTGCAAATTCGGCAACCCTTGGAAAAGTAGCGCGGAATAGTGCTCTCAAGGCTTAGCATCCTCTTTCGATGTTGAAAACTATGTGGCTGCACGATCTTTGAGTTTTAATTTTTTCGGCAGTGGATATTTTTCCGGTGATGGTAATTAAAATCCTCTGAAAATGCTGTTTCACTGGCAAATCGTAAAATCCGGCTTTGCCTTTAACTTTTTCAGTGACTAGCCAGCGGAACCAGTTAGCTTGTCATTTCACTGGTCCCCCAGCTTTTTCACTAGTCCTTATTTCATATTAAATGGGGATGCTTTTCAAAACTGAAGCAGCCAGCTAAACTACTTGGAGAGAATTTTGACTGGTCCTCAGGTGTTTAAATTGGCCAGCGGACCACTGTTAAGGGAGAATAATGATAGTGCCCTCTATGATGCGTACATGAGTATTCGACTTTATACAAGATACAAAATTTATCAGTAGCAGAGAGAACTGAGCTCCTGCTGTGCAAACGACATGACCTGCGATCGAGTCATGTGTTGCCTTTTTATTCATTTTTTTGTTTTATACCCCAAAAAATTATTCTTCTTTTATTATTAAAAATTGACTCACCACATTTAAATGGAAATTATTATTATCTTTTTTTCTTCTGATTTGTGGTTCTTAAGGATTTATTTCTTTAGAGGGAAATAAAGTCTGAAATTGCGGTAAGGCAAATTTTGGTGCTTTTCTGAAAGAGTTAAGGGAGAATGCTGATGTGACTCAGATTTAGAAAACAAAACATTTACAAAATCCTGACTAATAATGGAGTGTTCACTGAAAGGTGCTGTTTGGATTATATGTAGTGATGTACATGATAAACCATATTTACCTTTTATATGATCATCCATGGAGGTAGACCTCCATGATATGATTAACTAAGTTTTTATTATTTTTATTTACATTATGTAGTTCTAGTAATATTTAAGGTGAAAACATGAAGTAGAACTAAGAATATTTTCTAAGGCTGAATATTGATGGACATGTGGATTGAGTAAAAACCAAAAAACTAATCTTTAATCATGATATTGATTTCAACTCTATACAGCACTGAATGCCAGGTGTTAAGGAACCCCCAGGTCCCCCAGGATACAATCAACCATGCCTATTCTGTATGCAACTATTGCCCGAGGCACAACAGTGTTGGCCAACTTTGCAACGTGTCATGGAAACTTCACTGAGGTTACAGACCAGATTCTTCCCAAGGTTCCTCCTGAGAATACAAAACTTACCTACTCTCATGATTCCTATCTGTTCCACTACATCTCTGATGATAAGATTGTCTACTTGTGTATAACAGATGATGTAAGTTTGGTTTTGTTTTAACCCTGACATCTCTCTAAAGGATGTTTGGAGGTCATTATTGCTCCAGCCTTGTTACCATGGGCAGCGCAACGTATCGATACCTCTCGTCACTAACCCCTGGAAAAGGGTAGTACTGAAAAACAACGCTGATTGGCTCCTCATAGTGACTGATTTGCATGCACGCTTGAATTAAACACTTTAAAACGCTCGTTGGGCACTTATAGGATGCTTAGTGCACCCTTTGTCAAAATACAAGTATTTTGACGCAATCCACTTCAAATTATTCATGTTTATACATGGTCACCCTAAACTGCTTACTGTTAGATATGTCACAAGATCAAAGAAGAATGACAGGGGAGAAGTTGCTCTGTGACTTTATGCCTCGTTTGTGGGCTACCATTTCGAGCACATGTGTAGAATGGATCGGCCACAGGACTAATTAAAATAGCCAATACAGTGGGATATTTCAAAGTCACACTTCCAGGGGTTATGATCGAGCAAGGCATTTTGGGAAAAAATGGCGCGGCGAGATCATACACCACTTTGACCAAGGTTGTTATTGCCTTGCAACCTTCTTCATAATGTTCCCTTTCTACATGTACCTGTGTACAATCCTAGTTGTACTCTAGGACCAGACCATTTTCCTTTCTGTTTGAAATGTAGATTTAATGGAAGAAACTAGTGGACGTGTCCCATATTGTTAACAATAACTCAACACCAAAAACACTGTCATCTTTGATAAATTTAAATCTTGTCTATCAGTACAATACCCATTCCAACAAAGTTAGCAAAACCTTCAGTTGCATTTTGATGGGATTAAAAAGTGATTACGTTGGTGGATTCAAGGAAATTTAAAATAATAACTAAAAGCAAACATTTTAAAATGCTAACCTTAAACCATCAGTTCTCAGACAATCACCTCTTCCAAAAGAGACCATTACATGGTCGACCTGTAACATTTACCTTCCCTGTTCACTGTTGAATCCATGAAATGGAATATTTAAATTATTCTGAAGGATGCATTTTTAAAAAGAAATTTGAACCTTGGAATCAGATACCCTTTTGAACTTTTACTTATAAATGCAATGTGTTTTCATCCGCAGGAATTTGAAAGATCAAGAGCGTTTATGTTCCTGGGAGAAATTAAAAGAAAGTAAGTCATCTTCGTTTCATTGAAAAACTGGTCTTCATTTAAATAACTGCTAAGTTGGTAATTATTTTTAACAATAAACCAAAATAACACAGTGAACTATGATCAAAAAGTTTAGTCCAAAGGCAGTAATCCATTTTACCATATTCAACCCTCCTACTGTTAGACCATTTACTATCATCCACTGTGGTTTTGAATGATGGATGCACGTTGAAGCATACAATGTGGTGAATGCATCCATAGTACACAGTTTATTAACCCTCCTCCTTATGTCTGAATATTCAAATTCAGGGAGCGGGTTGGCTCAGTGGTTTCTTTCCCTGCCATTCACCTCTGTGGACCCTGGTTCGAATCCCACCTCAAACCGGAGCTTGTATGTGGATTAGGTTTTCAGTACCTACCTGATTGTGTGGGTTTTCTCCATTAAAGTTTTCCTCCCACTTCTAAAACTGAACATTTCTTCTCATTTTCTATTCATCCTGTTATTGACACATGTGCTGTTAGATCATTGTGTAATAAATCAATATTATCCACTGTGGTTTTGAATGATAGATAAACTATGCCGGCCTGCAATATGATATCATGAGGTGAATGCATCCTACATAGTACCAGTCAACCCTCTCACTGTCTGACCACTCAAAATCATCCACTAGTTTTGAATAAGGGATAAGTGCGGTGAAGAGGTTTAAACAAGTTGTTTAAACACGCTGAGGCCTGGTTCTTGACAAAGTAGAGGTAAAATCAAGAACCAGGCGTCACCGTGTTTAAACAACTATTTTAAAACCGATTCAACACACTTTGATTCCCATTCATACTACCTTTCCGTAAAAAAAAAAATCCGAAAACCCTGTAAAAGTTGAGAACAAATCTGACAGTTTAGCCTCAGCTAGCTCACCTCGACTCTGCATTGATTTTCTATGCATGTGTTGAGCGCTGAGAAGCTCCTTGTGCAAGTTTCAAACTTGCGCGAGCCCAAAATACGACCTGGTAACTTAAATGGCCTGTGAAATTTGGGCACTCCACGCAATTATCTGATAGCACCCTCTTTTGACTCAATAAGGTCAGGTCATGTTTAATCACTTCTAACTGTGTTTATATCACTCATTTAAACATGGCAATGTGATCTCCTCTCGACCAATCAGAATGGATAAACTGTCCTGGGTATTTACAGATGATAGATACTAGGCAATCCTTCAAAATGATAACATGTGGTGAATTGTCTGACCATTGACAACCTTGGTATGATTAGTTTTATGTTGGTAAACTTACCAGCAAAATTTATGGAATATGGAAGGGCTAAAACAGGAAACCTATTTTGTTTTCATTAGAACATTATTACATAATTTTCATGTAAAAAAATGGTTTAATAATATATTTATATCTTTCTGTATCTAGTTGAATTCATGAAATTGGTTTTCAACCAAATGTTTTTGGATGAAACTTATTTTTCATGATAAACATGTAGTTTTGAGTTCAACATGTTCAAATAATTTGTTTCCTACATAGATTTAAAACGACATATGGATCTCAAGTGAAAACAGCTCTTCCTTTTGCAATGAACAGCGAGTTCTCCAGGGTTCTATCAACACAAATGGTATCTACTTTCCTGAATACTTAGTTAATTGTCTAACATTTAGTTTAAAGGTTAAGTGGATTTCTATCCTCTAGTTTTCGATAAAAATGCCAAACAAACCAGAAAAAAACTTTATGGAAAATTTGATGGAAAATTTGGTGGTCACATTGTAGTGGAAAGAATGAAAAGAATGAAAAGAATGCTTGATCTGAATATCAAAGACACGATACAGTGTGTGTAAAACCAACCTTCAACCGGTATCAAGGCAAACCTATCAAAACTCTGGAGCCATTGACCAAATGTAGCTGATCATGTCAGCTATGCTTAATATGTGAAACACACGTTGGTTCTATGCAGGTTAGCATCGGAACAACTCCTACTCTGTTACTCATGTGTGCGCTTGAGAACGGGCACAATGATCTTAACACTCTAATGACATTTTTGTTCACTCAACATTAGCAAGAGTTGTAATATTTTCAGAAATGTTAAGCCTGGCTACTTATAAGAGTGGGCTCTATTCAACCTCGTTCCCGGTGGTGTACGATCTCGCCGCTCCATTTTTTCCGGGAATAACTTGCTCGACCATAACCCCGGGAAGTGTGACTTTGAAATATCCAAATATATTGGATATTTTAATTAGTCCTATGGTTAGTCCCCTCTCATTCTTCTGTGACATGTCTAACTGGTTGCAGTTAAGGGTGAAAAACATGATTCATTTGAAGTGGATTTGCTTCAAAATACTTGCATTTTGACAAGCGTGTACTAAGCTCCCTTCAAGCACCCTACCAACGCTCAAGGTTTTTAACAAGTTTCACACGCAGAGCAGTCTTTTTTGGTTAGCCACTCAGCGTTGTTTTTCAGTACATCCCTTCCAGTGGTTAGTGACGAGAGGTATCTATACAGCGCGCTGCCCATGGTAGCGAGGCTGGGCTTTTATTATACTGTACACACTCTTGTCTTGGATATTAAATTGATAATTTATTTCATTCCAATGTTGTGCAGCGACACTTCTCTGAAGATACACCTGTGGACAGACTTGGAACTATCCAGAATGATCTTGACGATTTAAACCGCATCATGGTCAGAAACATTGGTAAGATGATATGAATGTGTGCAAGGAGTAAAGAACATGCTGAATAATCAGGTTGACTTGATCTAATTATGTGAAGATTATAATATATGCACTCCAGTGAAGGTTCATCCAATGTCTAGAAGGCTTAGCTGCGTTAGGTAGAAATTCAGATCCAAGCTTACTGTTTTTCAAGATTATGTATGTAAATGTTTTGATAAACTCTCCCCAAACACCAAAAATACAGCAGGTATTGCGAGCTCCTCAAGCTTTATCTTGGATCATACCATTTGCTTTTTATTTCATCTGACTGCTCACCCCCGAATTATGCCCTCCCAGCCCATAGAAGTATGCCCTCACGACCCATAGATTTATATGGTTTAAACTTAAAGGGCGCCGTCAACTCAACATTCTTTGTTAAGCAGAGCCATGAAGTTAGACCCAGTTGTATTTGACTGGAGCTAATCTGGTCCATGAAGCCATGACCATGTATGCCTCTGAAATCCTTTCACATGGGTGCCATTCGGTCGTTAGTCTGGCCATTCTGTCATTATTGAGGGTTCTATATCTTTCTTTTTTTTAAAGCTATTTACTTTTTCCATAGAAACGATATCAAATAGAGGTGAAAGGTTAGAGCTGTTGATAGACAAGACTGAAGATCTTGAAACAACGGTATGTATTGTATTTGTGTCATTCATCACTATCTGCCTTCAGATGTGTCATATCAGAAATTGTACAAATTGATGCTGGAGAAAATACAACTCTTTTTCGCTAAAATTTGAATGATTACATTAGCTCAAGTTAAAATGTACTTTTTGAAGTGTTACTGCTTAATTTGATTCATGCATTCACATCTTTGAGTAACTGTTTTTTGTATTTGGCATGTTTCTTTTCAGTCACTGACCTTCAGGAAAAGTAGTAAGACGCTAGCAAAGTCAATGTGTGTCAAGAACCTCAAATTGACCGTCATTCTTGTCATTGTTTGTATAGTAAGTCTTGTTTTCTAGTTTTCTGCAGTAAAGTGCTTTAACCATTTTGTTTCGGAATTAAAAATCCTTTTCCTGTTACTCGCTGGGAATTATATTCAGTCAAATAGCAGCTTTTTTCCCTAGACCCTAATAATTTGTTTTGTCAATGAATTCGGGTTGGACACCCATATAAAGACGTTTTCTCATAGCCATTTACAGGTTTGAATGGCTAGTATTTGTTTTAGTGTCATTTTTCTGAAGCACAATCAGACTGTTTCCATCACCAAAATTCAGTCACTTTTGCATGAAGTATGAACTGGGCTTTATTCTCATTTATTTGATGAGCAAATAAACTGAGTTTTGCGAATTGGCTTTTACATGAAGTATTAATCGTACTTTGCTTCATAAAAATAAAGTTGTCAAGTTTTTTTAATTTTTAAATGTAATTTTATTGGAGTAAATTTGGACACATTTAATCCTTAAGAGCCTGTAGCGGCCGCGACCGGCCCAAGATTTGGCCTGATTCCACTCAAACAAAAAGGTCAAAGTAAATGGTCATGTCCTGAATGGACTATTTCTAGTGTTTCCGATGTGAACAAAGTATCTACTTGTATTAATACAACATTTTTGTTAAGTATTCTTTACTAGAAGTGTTCATTGAACAAATTTAGCTTTTTCTGGGTGTATGGTGGTTATTTTAAAGAAATGATTGATCTTTAAAGAATGAAAACAAGAATGTTAACAGATTGTATTTTGTTTTCTTGCAGCTCATCATCTACTTCATTGTGTCTGCAGTATGTGGGGGATTAGGCTGGAACAATTGTGTCAACTGACGGTAGGAAACCATTGGGAGAATTCACTGTTGAAAAAAGGAAACCAGAATGAGATTCCAAGACCTTCCGTGTCTGAAACCGAGACAGGATTCAAGGAGGTGGTCAGTGGTTAAATATTGGCTCTTGCTGGGAGGAATAAGGCATTATTTGATAAAATAAATGATACCATGATGTGATCAAATGGTAATATCAATCTTTATCCTACTGCTGCCATTGTTTGGTTCCTTGTATATGCAAGTACAAGGGTAATATTGATAATCAATACATAAAAAGGGCCAGCCTATCCTATCAGCAGCCTCAACTTAGTTACACATATTTGTACGGAAAGAAAGAAAGTGTGATAATTCTTTCCATATATCTGCCATATTGTTTTTGTACATGTACGCAGGTAAATGCTTGAAGGTTTTGTAATCATAACATTTGTAATCATAACATTTCATATTAACTTTTACTAGGCCTATATGGTATTAACTTTTGCAATTTTAACTCGGTTTTAATGATTTGCAGTACTTTATGGAAATATCTCGTCATGGTTTTCACAAATCATCTATTGTTTTTTTCCACCATGTAAAGTTAGTTTTTAGCTTAAAATCTGCATCCTTGACATAATTGGTTTGGCAGACCAAACGAATGTGGTCTAGGGAAGGCACTGAGTTGATAGTAAAAAAATTGCAAGTTGAAATTCAATAGTTTCTTTAAAAAGTGTGAACTGTGTCTGGTAGGATCTCAGTCAGGAAACTTCTGTCCTCATCACCCCAGAGTAAATGGGTTCCTGCGAGGGTAGTGATTGTTGGTGTGAATGATTTGCGGTGATGCATACTCCTAAGGAGTTGAGATGGTTTCTGGAATGATTAAGGCCCGATGAACGCAGTGTTTTTATACATCAATAATATCATCAAGAGTGCTTCAGCTATGGTAGTTGCTTGGGATTACTTGGTGTTAGTGTTGATCATGTGGATTGTCAGTGATGACCAACATTTGTTAGGGTAGTCTCGGCCAATTGAAGAGATAAGTTTGTGTTCATCATTACTAAAGGGGCTATTGCTTCTACTATTAGGGAACACTTTTGGAACCTTTCATACCATTCACAAACATTTTCAAGCCAACATGAACTGCTTCTCTTCTTTGAGAACCCCCATCCAGGACTGGTGGCTTTCTATTCTGCTGTAATAATTGTCATCCCTGTGTGTGATTCCAAGGTACGATGTTTTCCCTGTGAACCTCAAAACCTTGTCCAGGACTGTTTGGCCAATCCCTCTACCGGTCGCCTCAGTTCATATTTTTTTCTTTAGCTACTCCACATTGTTGGTTCATAACACACACAAATTATGGTACATGAGAGAGGTTGTAACTACATGTTAGCTTCTGTACATGTGTATAGACAACCAATCATTCAGAGTGGGTTGGGGCGGTGGGTGGGGGGGGGGGGTTCGGAGATAGACAGATGTATATATATATACATGTATATTATATATATAATAAAATCAACAAAGTTTAAACAAAGTTTCACATGGCAGAGCTTTTAGCAAGGGAGCATTTATTAATTTGGATCCCACACATTCTGACGAAAGTTCATGTTAATTATGCGGGCTAAAGGTTAAACAATGTTGCAGCAATGCTGAGTGCGTGCTATGTGGTATTTTAACATTAATTTTTGGTCAAATTCTGTCTAACAATTTGTACATAATACTTGATGCCTTTTAATAAAACAATTTAAGTTTGTATTTGTATATTTTTCTATACTAATTTGTTTTCACTGGAGTTTCTGTTACCATATCTGATAACTCACCAGATGAGGTTTTCCATCTGTTTCTGTCAACAGACGACCATTACAATTATGTTTATTGAAGGCTTCGATCTCTAAAGTCCTTTTAATTTCTTTGAAGAATACTATTGCCAAAACAACTCAGAAATCACAACTTGTTCAGAATATCTTATTGACCGCCTCACATCAGTATTAAAAGTCTTTACCATGCCTCTTGGTGATATTATTTGTTGGAACTTTTTGGAACTTCCGAAGTAAATCGTGAATAGGCCCAAACCTTGGCTGTAAGCCGCAACTGGTAATCGGCCATGCTATGCTGGAATCCTGGACTTGCCTCCCATATGCCAAATACAATGAAAAACAATAGTAGCAGCCAATTAAACTCTTGCGGACAAAGGTTTAGAATCAGGGATTATACAATAACCCCTGAAAAAAGGGAGGTTTCAAGCATGAATTCCAGTATCCTTTGTCCCTTTTTATGTGGGGAAAACAAGTGTAGCATGGTAGGTACATGCATGTGCATGCTACACAATGGATTGCCCGGGGTGTATCATATGTCAGCCTTGCAGGCAAAAGAGGACGCTAAGTTGTTCTGGGCGTTTATAAGCGTCCATTGTATTTCAGTTTGGAAAAGTTAGGCAGAAAAGACACCATATGATGTGAAGTGGTTACGGGGAATTGATAACAACATTGGCTATACAACTTATTCAAATTATACACAATTGCTGCAAAACTAATGCTGAACTGTATGTTAGACCATGGTTTCCAAGTAACATAATGTACCTGACTATGACTGTTACAATCTGTGGATTGGGGTTGACAGATTTTGGAGCCAAGATGTCTTACAACCATGGTATTTACTTTTTTTCAAAACTGGTGATCTGATTCCTTTGATTAGTGAGTTTGACTAGCGATGTGCATCCTTTAAACCAAGCTGCTGAGCACTAAAATAGCTTCACTAAGAAGAAATTTGTTACTTGTCAAAATATCAATTGCTCTACACTGATCTTCACTATTGAGCCATATTTTCTATGTCTTTACTGCTG